>OU696473.1:13292500-14542500 GCA_916048165.1 Spilarctia lutea
TCACAGGTGGCAGCTTGGCACGTTGAATACGCCGAGATTGTACGCATCAAACATGCACGAGGAGTTGCGCCCTGCCGCTCGTAAAAATGCATATTCAAGTAGAAGGGCGGATGCTTTTAATACAACGCTGTAATGAGCAGCCGAGGTCGGCCGTCTCCTTAATTTCCTCTTTACCGTCCCATTCAGGTAAATTGTTAGTCTTTATTAATTGCTTTACAGCGGGAAGGCGGGATCACATTAAAGTTTACTGGTGGGATATTCGGTAACAGACTGTATTTGCGAATTCCTAATTAGGCATGCTATATTTGACATAGGATTTAAAATGAGGTTTAGATCTTTTTTAGATACCAACTACTGATAGATATTCAAAAAAAATATAACATATCTTTCAAGATTTTTTTTTTTTGTCAATTAGGATTTCCAATTTATCTATGGCCCGAAATACATGAATAAATATCAGCAACTTACGAGTAATTAAGTATAACGAAAATGATCACTGATTAGCAAGTCGATAAAATCTGATTTGTAAATAAAAACTATTAATCCTTACTTCCGCAACGATTTAAACGTAAAATCACAAAATTTTAAAAATATTAATCATAGAATGAAACTGTTTTAGGACACCTTGCAGAAGTGAAAAAACACGCGATTATTTAATATTATTTGTAGAAATTTCCAAATCCACATTACATTCATTCAAGTTAGTAGTATTAATTATTACATTTATTAAATTTATTTTACTTAAATTAGAATAGTTTTATGCTTAGTTCTAATAGTGCATGGTTGCATTCTGTCGTTATGGAACGTCAACATTTCACCTGTCAAAATCACCTTAGATCGGACAAACTATAGGTTCAAACTGTATAGTCTATAGTCGAGAGCTATAAAAAAGAGGTCTTAAAGAAAATGAATACAGCCTACCTAAGCCCCAACACCGGAATGATATGTGGTCCTAGGGGAGACCAATCAGCAATGACAGCCTTGGGCTGGTGAGGAGTCAAAAGCTAGTCGAAGGAATAATATTTATAATGAACCTTCTGTTTCGATATACTACATTTGAGGTACTGACAATCGTGAATGCTAGTAACGATCATATACAACGACTGGGTTGGCCCTTGATGACATGTTAACCAACTTCACTCAAAATAAATTTCATTAATTTTTTACAACCCTACTAGTTAGATGCCACTGATTTAGTAAACAGTTATGTCACGTAACAGGTTTCGTACATTCTCATCTACAAAGCATTCTCAGTCATATAACTAAACTTCAAATGTAGGTACAATCGCAACAACGACAACGTGTAAAATCCTTCAAACAAAGAACTAAGTGACGGTTGAGCGCTTGCTCAGATCCATACTTCGTTGCACCAACTTTATATCCTCTACTGACCATCACTTCATCAATTCAAAATAGTACGTGAAGTGAAATTGAAGGATAACTGAGAACATGTGTACTGTTTATTAAAATCAGCAATCCTCAGCGAATACAAGCTAGTAGATCTTTAATAGACATGTGTCATAAGTATAATTTGACGTAGTACCGACAAATCGAATGTAAACGTATCTTTATAAATATTTTACTCCAAGCTAGGACGTTTCGTTGAGTGTAATTCCATTGAAATATGTAGTAACCGAAAACTCGTAATAGTTATTAACTAACAACTTATTAGTCTAGTTTCATTATTTAAAAAATAGTAATTAAAAAGTAATAACGACAACCTAATAATTACCCACACAAAAGATCATAAAGCCCCTCTTCGCCAGTGTGCCGACTGCTACCCACATATTGCACCCATTTAGTTTCCGTATGATTAAATGAGGGCAAATTATAGTTATCGGTTGTTTAGATTAAAATCATTGCAGTATAGTGATGCTTCATATTGACAATACCGAAAATTTCTATAATTATTTTTCTCTGACAATAAGCTAATGGATAATTTACCTACACTGTGTTTTTTTAACACCTAAAATCTCTTACAGGCAGAAAATAGCATTTTTAGCGCTACTATTAATAGAACTATGCGTTCTTTATTTATGCACAATTCAGTGTTGACAGCACTTCGTCTGGAACGCCGAGAATATAATAAAAATAAAAGAATGGCGGAACGCGGGAAATTCGCTTCTTTACAAACTCAAAAACCTTCGTTAAAAATTAGAAAAACATTGGGACTTGATTACATATTGAGTTTGATCTGGTTCTAAACATACTAGTTTACAATCGTTTATACAGTTTTGTATTATCAACAAAATTGTATATTACGTAGATATCAATAGTTTGAGGCATATGTCCAGTAGTAGCCTGCAACAGGTTGATGATGATCATTGATGAAGATTTTTAGGTATATGTGTTTACCTTAAAAATAATTAATTTATCGAATTAAATGAAATTCTTGATTTAAATATCAGATGTAATAGTACGTTATATGATTTATGAACTCATCGTAAGTACTCAGTTCCAAAAAAAGACTTCGAGAATCGAGACATTTTCTCATCTACGGAGACATTAGAAAGGTTGTGTGAAATTATAACAATTACGAAACTAATTTATGTATTTTTGTTGTGCTATTGCAGTATTTTTTTATTGTTATGAAAGAGATAATAACAATTGCATTTAACTGTTACCTGACACGCTTTAATTCAAAAATTCTCACGGCTTGATACTTTGCATTTACTCATTTACTCACTACCTATATAATAACTCATCAGAACATGCCAACAATATCAAATTGTAATAATAAAACAATGGTAACATAATAAAACATTTATTAAGAATTACATTTTTAGAGACCAGCAACATATTTTACTATTAAATATATTCTTTCTTTATTGAATTTATATGTAACAGTATATGAAAACTTTAAAATGAATTGATTTATCTTAACCGCTACCAAAAGTATCAGTAAGCCCCCAGATCGTGTACAGTAGGAGCAGCATTTTTCTGATTGATTAAAACCCTAACAAAGGGATAATACTGATCACTGCGAGCTTTGTGCGTGAAGCCCTTTATGTAGAGAGTAATCAAAGGAGCCCTCTATAAAAATCATCCCAGAAAATTATAACTTTTGAACGTCCGCCTCTTACACAAAAATATTATGTAAAAATTGTTGGTTTTCAAGTTGTGAATAAATAGACGAAGATTGCTTTTAATGTTTATTTTAATCATAAATGCTTTCAGAACTTTGTGCTACAGTATATGGAACTGAGGTAAGGTAGACAGACTTTTTAACACGTAACATGATCGAGAACTTTAACACTGTGTTAACTGTTGCCAGTTATCAGGATGATAGATGTAATCGTTTTATAAACGATTAAAATTAACGTTAACATCGCGATGCTTCCATCTTGCAAAGAATATTCAACCTATAAAAGACCGCTGTTATCCTTCAAGTATTGTGCTATAGACACAAAGATACAAAGTCATAAATTATCTTGTTAGATCATGTACATTTAACGTAGTGTCGGTCTTGACTTGTATGCTTCCACTACTGCGCATAAAAAAACCTAGCGACTTTTTTTTTCAAGCCTAGTTGTTTTCGATTTATGTCGATTTTTTAATTTCGAGAAATTGTGTATCTTATGCCAATATTACATGTTTTTATATATTGCTGCCTAAGATTAATTAGCCTTTGCCTTACTACAAAAAAATATTTTTTGTGTGTTTTACTTTAAGAATAAAGAAAAAAAAGGAAATAATTTTACCGACGGCTGGCCTTACCTCCGATAATAAGCTCGCTCGACCCTGGAGGCACCATGTATTACAACCTATCAGTTTGGTTTCAATAAAAATCTGCGGTAGTCGCAATACTGTTCAAAGTACGAATCCACTATACAACATACAAATAAGGTTAGACAATTCAGAGTTCTGCAATACCTAGGTATTACGTGATCGTATTACTTCCCGTACGCGTACATAAGTACTAGTGCTGCTAAACTTGCAATTATAGTAATAGACCATTGCATAATAGTAGCTTTTAGTATTTCAATTTGCGTACACAGAAGAACAGAAATCAAGAAAAAATGAAATCCTAATTCCCAACGGTAGGCCCGTAGTAATCGTAGGCGATATAAATCAGGTGAGTGGAGGTAAGTGAGGGCCAGCAAGCTAAGGGTCGCGACCCGGGCCCGACAGATGTCGCCCCCCGCCGAGCGGATGATGATTCGGCCCCAGCTAAAATACGCACCATAAACTTTTGTTGTTATGAATTATTTCAGACGTCAATTATGTTATCTGTGATGTATGTTTAGCCTTCTTAATTCAAAAGTTGAGAAAGAAGTCGCATAAAAACGTAAATTAACAACATGAGATACTTAGGTAAGTCCTACAAATTAAATTGGTATATTTAAAAACAAAGTGAGTGGTCATAAAGCAATATTCTACACTTTTTAAACCTTAAGTCAAGTAAATTACAATTATGAAAGAGCTAGACTAGTTCGACTAGAATCTCCATTACTAATCGTAAGGATTGTAATACGTAATACATGTAATTTTACACACCCAAGTAGGCTGTCTCGAGGACACAACAATCCATAGTCGTGGAGGTTCAGCGTGGGCTTAGCAGTGCTCCAACCTTGCCATGACCCTCTGTTCCGGATACCATGGGTCTGTTCATGGCCTAAAGTGCGAGGGAGTAAGTAGATATTGGAGAAAGCAAGCAGATTTCGAGTACCCCCCAATAGAAGATGTGCTAGTCGTTAGAGAGTACTAAAAATCTCTGGATCCTGGATTGGATAGGGCTATAACTGTAAGGTGTTAAATGTGATGGGATGTAGAGAACAATTAAATGATTTGGTCACATCACGTTATCCTACATTACGGCCACAGGTATATTAAAACCACTTAAAACCAGATGAAATAATTCTAGTCTTCTTTTTAAATATAAATATATGCCAAAGTGACTCTACTCTGCTTGATGGAAAGCAACAATACAGCATGACGACCCACACTATGGCAGTCTATTGAGCTGCTTCTGCATCTTTCGGCCTCCGGCCTCGCACAGGAACGAAACAAGAAGGATGATTACTGTCATTTTAGGTTGATCTTCCGTATACAAGTCCCCGGTCGAGTAGGCCCGTTTGTGTTGAAATCAGCGTGACTCTAGAGTGACGTGACGCTACCTATAAATAATGTGTAGGTATATTTTATGTCAGGGCAACTGTTTCACATCAGCCAATAACCGTCACATACGCATCGTATACTCGACCCTTCTAGTTTTAAGTTGAAAGAATTGATATTTGTAAAATCCCATATCTGTAAATAAATTTAAAATATGCACCAAGTCTAAAGAGTTTTAAGTTATATAATTGTCTTTATAATCATTATTTCTTTTGTAGTTAGCTTCAAAATGTGAAGAGCTTACATTTTTCTGCAACTCTTACATTAAATGCCACTAATTTCACGGATAATGACATAACGAATTATAATTTAGTAAGAATTATCTGCAATTATTTTTATGATAAAAGCTTTATGTATTAATATTGTTAATTGTTTTTATAGTTATATTATTTCAAGTTGCAAACATTCTAAACATGTATTTTACGAAACAGTTATCTTAAAACATAAAATCCTGAATTGACAATTGAATTGAAATTGACTTGTGATATTACTGTTCATTATTTTAATTACTATTTCATGCTTTCGTAACCCATTGAATATTTATTTATTATTTAAATGAGTGACCCTGTTTCCAGTTTATGCAATTTATGTTTTTTTTATAAATATCTATTCTGTCTGAGCCTGGAGTCTGAACATGGCTGGTTAGAGTAAGATTCTATCAACATAGGGTGAAAATGTAGTTGGCACAAAGTAGATATCTACTTACGTAATAAAACTAACATACCTGTAATGTAACCAACCCCTTTGCAAAGTTAGTTAGTTTGTGTGTCTAATACAGCAGTATTTACGTTTTTTAAAGACATTTTAAGTTTGTAAGTCTCACTAGCTTTTCCCGTGGTTTCACCCGTGTATATGTCAGTTATTGCGGTATAGATAGATGGAAAACTCTTTACTTACACACCGCATATCTATATATATAAAAATGTTATGTTGGTTTGTGTATGCTTCAAAAACTCAAAAAGTTCTGCACCGATCGAGCTGAAATTTTAGAATGATATTTAATCCGCATCAAGGATTGTTTTTGTCTAATTTTTGCATCAGTCCGCGACCGCGAAAAAACACGAAAAAACCGACATAAACGCGGGCGGAGCTGCGGACAACAGCTAGTATTTTATAAAATTTGAGATGTAATGCACAAAGGGCGGCCTTATAGTCCATGCCAATCCTAAGCCATTCCTCAAGAATCAAAGTATCTACATATCAAATTTTCTTCGAAATCAGTGCAGCTGTTTACCTGTGAAAGCGTAACAGACAAACAGATAGGCAGACAGACAGAGTTACTACTACGGTTTGAGTTTGAATTTATAAATATTAGTATAGATAATAAAAATGTCTTTATTATTATAGTAAGATTACTAAGGGTTTACCAGCTGTGTCATTTAATTCTCAAATGTATTGAGAGTTTTTGTAATATTTTGTGTAATTTTGTAACGTTAGGTACTACTTATTTAAATAATTTGTTCACATCCCAAACCATAGCCAGTTTTAATTAAGCAGCTGATAAACGTGCCTAAATGTTATAAATCAATCTAATAATTTAATTCTGGTGAATAACAAGGTAATGGCTCTCAAATTACGAAGAAGGAAAAAGGTTTTCATCTGTTTGATTTTGTCACAGCGCCACCGACCTATAGAAGACTAAAATTCGAAGTTTTTGTTTTAAGTCTTGGCAAATGTACAAAATCGCAGATGAGAACTTATTCATATTAAGGTAAAAATAAACTTGAATGAGACATTATAGTGTAATGATTGCAGGTAACACATAACTAGAAGTATCCCACAAAACAAAGAGAACAGTGTGTCGACCGGAAAGAGGCGATTCGTCGCGCACACGCCGCCACGTGTCACACTTCCGCTTTTAATGCGATAATATAATAGGAGACATCTCCACAACCACCCTCATTCACTCTAAATACTGTGTAAATATTTATCACCGTATTTTCTCACACTTTTCATTGGATTTTAAAAAGTTACGATTCATGAAATCACAAAGCAGAACACAGGTAAAAGACTGAACTGGGAACTACTCAAGTGGTTCAATTGTACCTAAGAAGAATATTTTCACAAATATTACGTTCTTTTCTTAAACTTTTGAGGGTCGTATTGGTTAAATTAAGGCCTTCTTATTTAAAACATAATATACTCCAGTTTCAATTATATTCGATATTACAAAACGAAGTTACAGTTGTAAGTTGTAAGAAGTTGTAAAACAAACCTTTACCTAAATAATTTAAGATAAAATATTCGTGTATCTACTATATTTATCACAATACTACTTCCAACCGTATTATATGCGACAAGAAGAAAGCATGAGAAAAGATATGCAAGTAGCTGCTAGCGGTAAAATTAAAGTTCAGTTACATGAGAATACACTCTTTTTCCAAGGGATTAGTATCGTGGTAGTAAAATTATAATTCATACCAAAATGGTCTCAAAATTCTTCCAATTCCCACGATATAATATTTTTGCCCTTTATTACTTTTACCGTAATACCAATATGATATTTCGATTCACGAGAGATTAGTGAAGTTATAATAACAACCGCAGAAAACCGCCGCCGGCTGCCGTTGGTTTTTGATTACCCCCTACATACGTGATTATGGTATTCAATAACAAGAGTGTAGACAAATTGTTACACGATTACTTATTAAGTATTTGGAAAGTATTTATGTGAATGTACTATACCGACGTTTTGGCGTAAGTGCAAATCAGTCAGTCTCAAATCCCAGAAATACCTTATGATATAAAAGATAGAACCATAAAATGTTCTAATCAATCGTAGATCTTATAAATATCTACAAAAAAGTCCGTGACACACTATACGGGGGAAAATTTTTCGCTACGGGCAATACAGACGCAAACGAGGTTGCGTCGGTCAGCTAGTACTTTATATATGTATATTTACCATTCAGTTTAGTCTACTCTAATGACGACCCAACGATGACAGGGGAACAGAATCTATATTTTCTACGATCGCTCTAATTTAGTCTCTATCAGAAAAAATACATATTTTAACTGACCCTACAGTCTCTAAAATGATCAAATAACATATATTGTTATCTTTCAAAATGTATAAGATACGAGTTTGTCATTTTATCTTTACCTAATTAGACGAATTTAAATTTTCTGACAACGTTGCTACAAATTTCAGTACAATTATTCCGAACGTTATGAAATGTTACAAATTGCATAAGTCAATAATTTATGCTTTTGAAAAACAAATACATCAACATTTGAATCCTACATCAATTTACTAATAACATATCGTTATCGGAACAATAGTTCCGACTGTCAGCTATTTTCGGTGTTAAAATAAAAAAGCTCATCGCCACTCCTGTGTAGGTACGTATGTGTAAAGAGCACTTAACTTGATTATTTGAAACCCTATGGCGTGTGCGTGTAAATTTATATGAAACGATATGGAACGGTGGCATTGAGGCCGTATTGCGCGAACCGCCTGGCGCGTGGCTTCGTCCTTCAACAAAACTCATCCACGCGTCACTCATCCCTGATTAAAGCTTATGCATTTTTGTTGCCATTGTAAAAACAAAAAGCTTTGCTGTTACGCCTTTTATGAAGTCAGTATGGCTTCGGTCAATTATTTAAATTACTAGTACATTTTATGGCGACACTTGAAGAAACTGTTCGTGTACATTAACACTTACTTATAGAGTAAGAAAATAAGTATTTAGAAGATTATAAGGCTTTTTCTCAGATATTTTTTTCAGTAATTTAAAATATTAAGAAATTCAAAAATATATAAATAAGGTAATACTTAGGTACACTAGTAGAAACATACAACATTTGAACTTAGTAATATCATGCAGTTGCAGCAGTTGTAAATTTACGATATATTACTAGTCAACAAATCACATTCTCTACCTTCGAGAGCTTTGTTTCTAGCGAGCAGAGCCAGCAATACATCCGGAGGTGGTGGATCAAGCGGGTGCATGGTATCGAGTGCAGTATCCATGGAAGCGTCCTGGCGCCTATAGCACGTTACGTCAGAGAAACCTGTTTCCATCAATCCACTACAAGTCACTACGTCCGGCACACGCACTGCAGACATTCAACTTCTAAACCACAGTTAACCATCCCGCACGAATCGCGTAAGCATCACACTTAAATAAACACCTGTGCAGGTTCAACACCAGTGTTATGCAGGGAGCGGTTGCATCGGACGTCGCGACGCAACCAAAAGCCGGAGTCACGTGGCGGCGCCGCCCACGCCCGCCCCTCGCTGCCGCACTCTCGCGCCGCGCCGCCCTCCTGCCTCCCATTGAGAAGTCATTTTTTACCCCCTGAATCTGATAAACCCCGAGGCGAGGGGTGAGCGGATGCGGCGAGCGCGGCTCCCCCGCCCCGAACTAATTTGCTGGAGTCGTACGACACACCCCGGGTACTTACATCCATCTACAATATTACTCTAGCACGTTATCCCGTTCGCAAGGGCACTTCGTTTCTAGTCATCTAGATATCGTGAGGAAAAGAAAACGAAATTATAACGACGTCCATTATATTTGAATAATGTACTGAACAAAGATCTTCATTTATTTTCGGTACCACCATTTTCTTGAAACTTAAACACTAAGAAAAGACATAACATGTGATATATTTAGAAATTTTCTTTCTTGAAGTTAAATACTTTTTACAATTTCCGTATTTTACAAACATATAAATACGCTACACTAACTTTTTAACTACCGCGTTCATTAATACCCATTTAATTATACAAAAGGGCACTTCTTCACAATACGTATTAAGTGAGTACATACCTTTAATTTCTCTAACCTTGATGGTTACGGGAGAATGAAGAAACTTCGAAACCTGTCTCTGCTCCTATCCTCAGTCTGTGTATGTCAATCGTTATCTTTATACTTTACTCGAAATTCTACATAAAATTTTAAAGGTAAATGAAAAACATTTTTAGTAAATACTAGCTACTCTATGCAAATGTGTCTGATCTGCGTCTCTTTTCAACCATGGTCGGCTCAAATTGCCCTAAGTGTGATGTTAACTATTTAATCTTAAACTTGCCAGCATAACACGCATTTAAAAAAACGTGAAAATGCCTATAATTGTATAATGGATCTAAGTTGTATTCTATAAAGAAAATCCATCTTATAATCCACATAAAAATAAAGTTCACATACGATTTTCACCCAGGATTTTCTTAAATAGAGTAATATACTCTATATCATGTTGGCGTACTGTATAATCTAAAGGTTAATAACAAGACGTTAATAGAGAACGCTAAAATACTCTTTTTTAATTTTTTAAAGACAACTCCCACATTAGGAATAAACATCCTGTGTCGTAGGGGACTTTGAAAAATACATGAAACGGACACAAAGAATATCCAGACTCGGGACAACAATTCGTGGATCACACAAAGTGTTGTACCGCGTGGGATTTGAACCCACGACACTTGGCGTAGTAGCAAGCGGCATGGCGACCGCTGCAACCACTCGGCCAACCGTGCAGGCTTTTTGACTAATGTTTACAGCTGTTCACTATACCTACTAGTGCCAGTCACGTATATGTGTTGCTTACCTTTTATCGTAACTAAAAAAGTCAACATTTACTGTTATATATTAGGTCTTTACCTATGAAATTGCCGTTTTGTATGCAATAAGTGAAAGTACTTATTTTTTCAAACTTTTTTATTTCTGTTATTCGAAGTAATCACCCATGCAATCGACGCATCTTTGCCAACGCATTGGCAGTTTATTGATGCCCTTCTTGTAAAAATCAGCTGGACGGGAGGCAACAAACTCTTCAAAGGCATTTTGTACTGCCTCTCGGGAATTGAATTTTTTACCCCCTAAAAAGTTGTCTAAATTTTGGAAAAAGAAATCGGTAAATAGTCGGTAGGTGCAAGGTCTGGTGAGTATGGCGGATGAGGGAGAGCTTCCAACCCCAGCTCTTGCAGCTTGGAGACTGTCTGTTGCGCAGTATGGGGTCGCGCGTTGTCGTGAAGGAGCAGTGGGGACGACCGATTGACCAAAGCTGGTTGCAGATGTGCAAGCTTCTCCATCATTCTTTCCAGTTCTTCACAGTACACATCTGCATTATTGCTGATGCCGTTTTTTAAAAAGCTGTGGTGAATCACACCCGCACTAGACCACCAAACAGTGACCATCATCTTTTTAGGGGTCATTTTTGGTTTAGGGCATTGCTATGGTGCTGAACCAGGGTCTGACCAACTTGCTGAGCGCTTTCGATTGTCGAACAGAATCCATTTTTCGTCGCACGTAACTATTCGTTTCAAAATTCCTTCATTTCTTTGTCTGTTGAGCAGCGAAAGGCAGGTCTCGACGCGTACGTTGCGCTGGCGATCGTTAAGGTCGTGGGGCACCCATCTATCAAGCTTTTTTACCTTGCCAATTTGTCGCAAATGGATCAATATTGTTTTGATGCTTACATTAAAAGCTGCTGCTAGCTCAGCTGTAGATTGAGTTTCGTCAGCTTCCACAATCGCCTTTAATTCATTATTGTTAACCAAAGTCTCCGGACGACCACGAGCTTCATTTTTCAAGTCAAAATTTCCAGAACGGAACCGGGAAAACCAATAAAGGGTTGTGCGTTCGTTTGTACAGTTCTCTCCGTAAACGTTTTTGATGTTACGTGCCGTTTGTGTCGCGTTGGTGCCACGACGGAACTCATATTCCATAATTACACGAATTTTTAAAGTATCCATTATGACGAAAAATGTTCAAATGTAATGAAAATACAACGCTAATCAAAAAACAAAAGACTGAATTTGTAAATAGAATGTCGTGGTTTTAAAACAAAATTAATTTGAATTTAGAATACAGAGCCATTACAAACTTTTTTTATTTGAAATGACCAGTACTGAATAAATGCAATTTCATAGGTGAAGACCTATTATTAATATGCAGGTATCCCCAATAAATAAAATAAAATACCCTCCTTTGTAGTCGGTTTGAAATCAGATGCACACTTTATATTTTAATAAGAGTTGGCAACCCTACCCAGTACACAATTTTGTCATAAACACGATCATTGATCCTGTGTGTAAATAGCTATAATCTATACAAATATTATAAAAAGGTATAGTTTGTGAAGTTGTAGTGGGCAATCTTTAAATCTACTGAACCTATTTTTACCAAACTACTTCGAAACTAAAAGGAAGGATGATGGTTTACCACCGTAGCGCTTGAACTACTACCGATTTTGTTAATTGAGATATTAATATTTTTATATAAGCGGTTTGAGCGGTTTCCACGCCGCTTTCTACTGCGCCACGTGTTGTGGGTTCAAATCCCACATAGGATAACACTTTGTGTGATCCACAAATTATTGTTCTTGTGGCGACCTCCACATACAACATAACATACTACAGCGGCATCTACCGAAGTTACACTGAACTACGGAGTAACCTACAATACGAAGAAACTACCAATCCTGAATCGCGCGATTAAAGTTCTCGCGCCGATTATCATATATACAACATCCCAACATCAACTGTTGGGCAGTAGCCCACCAGGCATGATCACCTCGCCTGGTCGGAGGTTCCTCCCTTTGTGTTGGTGGAACATGATACCCGTTCCCCCACATTCTCTTTCAATAAATTTAATTGCCGTCACAATATAGAAAAAGTAAACTCAGAGGATTTAAAACAACATAGACTACTAACTGTTGTATAAAAATAAAATATTTCATATAAAATGTTAAGTTAACAACAACAACTGTAAGGGTGGAGGATCGATCAGGACACCTTAATCTCTCTGCGATATACTGTCCGCCGCGCCACACTATAACAGAGAATATGTTTACTGACTTCTTTATGTCATTGGGCAGCCGATTTATTGCTGGCGGGGATTGGAATGCCAAACATTCATATTGGGGATCAAGATTGACGGTTACTAGAGGCCGCGAACTAAAAAAGAGTATTGAAGCGAATCACCTATTACCTATGTCCACTGGGGAGCCTACGTATTGGCCCACAGACATCAACAAAACACCTGATCTCCTGAACTTCTTTATCACAATGGGTATCAGTGAACTGAACACTATCATAAAATCAAGTCTCGACGGTAGCTCTGATCACTCACCTGTATTGCTGACGGTTAGTCCAGTGACAATACCTAATGACACTCACTCGGACTATCTCCACAATCGCAAGACGGAATGGCAATATTTTCGATAATTCCTGGACTCTAATATAAACCTCGATGTCCCACTCAAAACCAAGGACGAAGTTGACGATGCGTGTCTCTACATCACAAATCTGATACAAGTGGCGGCTTGGTCTAGTACTCCCGAGCTAAAGGATCAATCGCGTGGGGCACCGGTCCCTCTTGCAGTTAAGGAAAAAATCGCCGAGAAACGTCGCTTTCGCAGAATTTGGCAAACGACCCACAAGAGCGCAGATAAAACCAGACTAAATCGGGCAACAAAAGAACTCAAAGGTCTCCTGGCTCATACTGCAAATGAATCGCTCAAACCGAGACTAGCGAGGATGTCTCCAAGTGCAAATGGGATTCACAATCTTTGGAAGGCAACAAAGTACCTCCCACAACCGCAACAGTGTTCTCCGCCTATTAGATCCGGAAATACATGGGCTCGAACAGACCGGGATAAGTCACAAGCCTTTGCTACATACCTAGCCGGGGTCTTCAAACCTAACGATTCGGATAGCCCTGAAGATCCAGAAATAGATCAAATACTTAATCAAGATCTGCAACTGTGTCTGCCGTTCAGTCCTACTTCACCAAGGGAAATAGCTAGAGAAATAGCCAAAATGGACCCTAATAAAGCACCTGGATTAGATCTGATCACCTCTAGGCTTCTGAAAGAGCTCCCTAAGAAGTGCATTGTCTTTTTGACCATTCTTGTCAATGCCACACTGAGAACCTCATATTTTCCTGCACTCTGGAAAACATCTTAAATCGTTATGATTCACAAGCCTGGTAAGCCGCCAAACGAAGTCTCATCTTATCGCCCTATTAGCCTGACGCCTGTGTTGTCGAAATTGTGGGAAAGGATCGTCCTTGCACGATTATCACCTTGTCTAGATATGAACCATGTAATACCTGACCACCAATTTGGTTTTCGGAAGCACCACTCAACTATAGAGCAGGTACATAGAGTCTATTCTACAATAAGACAATGTCTGGAAAGGAAAGAGTATTGCTCGGCTGCCTTTCTCGATGTACAACAGGCCTTCGATCGGGTTTGGCATAAAGGATTGCTCTGCAAAATTAAAAAGTACCTTCCACACTCCTACTACCTTTTGATGGACTCCTACCCCAGTGACAGATGGTTTCAAGTCAAGCTGCGTGACGCAAGATCTTCTCTTTATAGCTGCACAGCCGGAGTACCCCAAGGCTCCGTACTGGGTCCGGTCCTCTACAACATTTTTACCAGTGACCTACCCCAGTCGTCTGACACGGCTGTAGCAACCTTTGCCGATGATGCGGCTTTCCTCAGTTGTGACCGTGATCCAAATAAAGCAAGCAGATTACTGCAAAGCCAGCTGAACGCCATCAATGATTGGTTGACCAAGTGGCGCATAAAAGCAAGCGCTCCAAAGTCTCATCACATCACATTTACCCTAAGAGGTGAAACCTGCCCCCCGGTCAACCTAGGCCCCGACACATCCCCCCAATGTATCCCTACGTTGTCGTCGTGGTGGGGCTTGCGTGGGTCAATGATCTCTGGGGCTGTGCCGGGTAGAGCTACTCATGCCGGATTGGCCCAGGGTGAGACTCCAGACCAAATGGGATACCAGACGGAGTCTGGCTGCAGACTGCCGCGAAGGCACTCCAAACGTCCCTCTGCTTTAGCAGAAGGCGTCTTGGAGTGCGAGTAGATCAGAGGGGCTGGCACTTGAGTGTTAGTCCCGTCTGTGAGAGAGGGCTAGCCACCCTCTCGCATTCCGTAACCATTAGGGGCTCAACAACGACCTGACTGGTGGCTCCAAGAGGGTACGCTGAGAACCTGATGGCCGGAGGGCTTGCCTTGATTGGCCGGCCCATGACAAGGATAGTCTATAACACCCGACAGCTAAGTCGTTAAAAACCTGTGGATACCAGCCGACCTCCACAGTACATAGGCTTACCCGGGTATTGGGGATCTCTGCCCGGGTGGACTTTTAGTTCTCCCCATTTCGTGGGACTATTATGAGTACTGTTACAAATTTAAAAAACCAAACGATCGATAACACAACAACGAACACTGGCAAGCCTAAAGGAACTGAAACGGAGAGGAAAAGGAGGGAGAGACGGAATGCCAAGGGGCAGTTCCGAAGGGCGGACGATCAATCGTCTACCGAGGAGGAGGTAGCATCTGGAACACCTATACCGGCGGGGCTCCCAGAAGTCAGATTGACTTCTGGGAGCCGAAGAACATCGGAGCGTACGCGCTCCAAGTCCGCGACTTCTGATGCGAGTGGTAGCTCCAGTGCGATTGTGGACGCGCTGGAGCCGATGGAAACGGAGTCCATGGACACCCGCAAACGCGGGTTATCCGGGGACGTTGACGGCGGGAGCGACACGTCGCTAGGGATGTTGCCCCCCAAAATTGGCAGCGGTCAGAGGGGTAGGTCCCGTACCCCAGGCTCGGCCCTGTCGGGTTCCGCCTTTTGCAAGTCGGAATCCTACAGGAGGGCGAGGGCTGATGGCGAGCTGCAGGCAGAGGAGGAAATGGCTGGTCTCCTGCATATCATCAGGGGGCCGGCGGATGGGGTTTTAGAGCCCCAATCGCCGGCCTCTCTGCAGGAGAGGGCGCAGGCGGCGGTGGCCATCATTCACAAGGTGGCCACCAAGTCCGTGAACCTGAAGGGCTCCTTTGTGAGAGCCCTGAAGGACTCCTCCTCTGCCATTGCGGGGGTCGTGGAGACCCTGGCCGGGGACGTGGCCCGCCTCCAGACGGCCAACGACCGTTTGACGGGGCAGGTGGCTGAGCTGGGCGCTCAATTCGCCCAGTTCCGGGCGGAGCGAGAGGCCCCGGCCCCGTCAACATCCCAGCGGGCCGCGTCCAAATCCCAGCAGGCCCCATCTGCGCCGCAGCCGTCCCTTGCCGGCACTGGGATTACAGACGCCCAGCTGGCTGCCATCCTCGACGCATGCTGGCGCATGATAGAGGGCCGCACAGCCGGCCTGGAGGCGAGGCTGCCTGCGGCCCCTATCGTGCGGCCGCCGCTTGCAACACCGAAGCGGACGGCCACGTCGTCGGCGCCGACCCCTCTCCCTGTGGTGGGGGGTCGCGTGTCTTACGCGTCGACGACGAGAACAGCGCCGGCCCCTGCGGCTGCTCGAGGGCTGGTGGCCAGGGCTCCGGCTCCGGCCAAGACGGCTGCGCCCCCCACTCCAACACCTCTGCCTGGCCCCTCTACAACTGCCCCCTCCAATGAGGGTTGGCAGGTGGTCGGAGGGGCTAAAAAGTCCAAGAAGGCGAGGAAGCGGGCCAGAAAGGCTGCCCGCCAGGCAGCCTCTGCTTCGCAGTCGCCTCCGGTGGCAGGGGCCACTGCAAAAAAGCCGCGGAAACTGCAGCCGCCAAAGACCGCGGCTGTGGTGGTCACCTTGACGCCGGAGGCGGCTGCCGGCGGGCTGTCTTACGCGGCCGTTTTCAAAAAGGCCCGGGACAGCCTCGCCGGAGAGTTTGCGACGGCAGGAGTCCGCTTGCGCCTCTCCCAGACGGGAGCTCGTGTACTCGAGTTCCCTGGGGCTGAAGGCGTAAAGTCGGCGGACTCCGCTGCCGAGAAGTTGAGGGCTGTGTTTGCAGCTACGGAGGGTGTTAGGATCGCCAGGCCCACAAAGTGCGCGGAACTGCGCATTTCGGGCCTGGACGATTCCGTGACGGCCGAGGATGTCCGCGTTGCAGTTCAGAAGAGGACGAACTGTAGCGCGGACAACATCAAGGTCGGCACCATCCGCCCCGGTCCAGGAGGCCTTGGAGCGGTATGGTTGTGTTGTCCCGTAGCGTCGGCCAAAGTTCTGGGCGACGCCGGCAAGATCCTCATCGGTTTTGTAAACGCCAGAATTACAGTTCTGGCTGCAAGACCGATGAGGTGTTTCAAATGCCTGGCCGCGGGACACACGCGCTCCAAGTGCGAAAGTTGTTTTGACTGCAGCGGACTTTGTTTCCGCTGCGGTCGACCGGGGCACAAGGCGGCAGAATGCTCTGCCGCCCCCCACTGCCCCGTGTGTGCGGCGGGCAATAAGCCTGCCAATCACCAGATGGGGCAGGGGGGCTGCAAGCCTCCAAAAGCTTCTCGGCAGACGTCGGGGGCTAGCCTGTCGACCCAGGCTGCCTCCGGCGTCGATCGTGCGACCACGTCGTCGCCCATGGAGGAGGTTGTAGAGACGATCCAGTAAATGGATCAAGTCTCCAACCTCCTTGTCCAGACGAACCTCAACCACTGCGCCGCGGCGCAGGATCTCTTCCTGCAAACCATGGCGCAGTGGTCGATAGGTGTTGCCGTAGTCGCGGAGCCCTATTACGTCCCTCCCCGTCCAAACTGGATGGGTGACTGGGACGGCTCCGTGGCAGTCGTCGGCTCCTCGGCGGCTCGTTCCCCGCCCTTGTCGCTTAGAGACAAGGGCTCTGGATATGTGGCTGCCGAGTGGGGGGGAATAACCGTTTACGGTGTCTACTTCTCCCCCAACCGGAGTTTGAGCGACTTCGAGGTCTTCCTTAACAACTTGGAGACCTCGATGCGGCGACTTGCGTCTGGGCACGTCCTCGTGCTGGGGGACTTCAACGCAAAATCCATTGCGTGGGGTTCCCCAGCGACGGACGCCAAGGGCGATGCCGTGGTGGAATGGGCGGCTTCGGTGGGCCTCTGTTTGCTGAACAGAGGCGCCACCAACACGTGCGTGCGACAGCAGGGGGGGTCGATAGTGGACCTTTCGTTCGCTACCCCTGCTGTTGCCGCACGAGTAAGGAACTGGTGTGTCCTGGATGAGGTTGAGACGCTCTCGGATCATCTCTATATCCGATTCGAGCTCTCCCGGTCCCAGGGCCCCAGTAGGGGTCACATGGCGCGGCATACCTCCCGCTTTCCGCGGTGGGCAGTTGCCAAACTCGACAGGGACCTGCTAGAGGAGGCGGCCATAGTTCAGTCTTGGCTGTCTCCGCGGGCCCCGGCCGAGGAGGTCGACATGGGGGCTGGCCACTTTCGCACTGCGATTACGCAGATCTGCGATGCGGCCATGCCCCGCGTTCGGGGTTGTCGACCTTCACGGAACGGGGTCTACTGGTGGTCCCAGGAGTTGGCGGATCTCCGTGCGGCCTGCACTCGTGCCCGGAGGTCCTACACCCGCTGCCGGCGGCGACGCCACCGCGTAGACGGGGAGGAGGGCCGGCTTCACGAGGAGTACCGCGTAGCGCGGAAAACTCTGAAGCTGGCCATTTGCCGCGCCAAAGAGGAGAAGAGAAAGGAGATGCTGGAGAGTCTCGATCGTGACCCCTGGGGTCGCCCATATCGTGCGGTGCGTCAGAAGCTCCGCACGGCGGGCCCCCCCCTTACCGAGACTCTCCAGCCCAGCTTCCTGCAGCAAGTGGTCGAGGGCCTTTTCCCGCAGCGGGCGGAGCACACGCCCCCGTCGATGGCCTATCAGGTCAGAGGCGACGGGGATGGAGGGAGTGAGGTGCCGCCCGTTAGGGAATCGGAGGTTGGGGCGGCTGTTCTTCGGATCCGTTCCAAGAACACCGCCCCCGGGCCGGACGGGGTACCACCCCGAGTGATGGCCCGAGCCCTCGACCATATGTCGGACCGCCTCAGGGAGGTTTTGGACGCCAGCCTGGCGTCCGGACGCTTCCCTGAGTGCTGGAAATGCGGGAAGCTGGTCCTATTGCAGAAGCCGGGACGGCCTGCCGATTCGGTCGCGGCCTATAGGCCCATCGTGTTGCTGGACGAGGCGGGCAAATTGTTCGAGAGGATTATCTCTGCCCGCATCGTCCAGCATCTCAACGAGGTGGGGCCCGACCTGTCGGACGCCCAATTCGGGTTCCGAGAGGGGCGTTCGACGGTCGATGCCGTGATGCGCCTTAGGGCCGTGACCGAAGAGGCAGTTAGCTGTGGCGGCGTGGTGTTGGCGGTGTCCTTGGACATCGCCAACGCCTTTAATAGTCTGCCATTCAGTTGCATCAGGGAAGCACTCCTGTATCATGGAGTGCCAGAGTACCTGAGGCGGCTGGTGGCAGACTATTTAGAGGAGCGTACCGTCGTGTACGAGGACCGAGATGGCGTCATGAGACGGCGACCCATGTCGTGCGGCGTTCCGCAGGGGTCTGTCCTCGGACCACTCCTGTGGAACGTGGGGTACGACTGGGTCCTTCGAAGTCGTCTGCCCCCCGGGCTGGGCGTAATTTGCTACGCCGATGACACACTTGTCACAGCCCGGGGGGCCAATTTCCAAGAGGCGGCGCGCCTGGCCACCAGGGGTGTATCTCTGGTGGTTGGGCGCATAGAGGCGCTGGGCTTACGGGTGGCCCTTGACAAGACGGAGGCCCTGCTTTTCCATGGGCCCCGTCGTGGTCCACCCCCCGGCGCCTCAATCGAAGTCAACTCGGTCCTCGTACCGGTTCGGGCCCAGATGAGGTATCTGGGCCTGATCCTCGACGGTAGGTGGCTCTTCGACGAGCACTTCCGACAGCTTGGCCCCAAGCTGGTCGACGCTGCCTCCGCCCTTGGGCGTCTTTTGCCCAACTTGGGTGGAGCCAGCGTCGAAACAAGACACCTCTACACGGGGGTGGTCCGGTCGATGGCCCTTTACGGGTCACCGGTGTGGGTCCCGGCTCTGACCGCCCAGAATAAGGCCCGCCTGTGGCGGCCTCAGAGGGTATTGGCGGTCAGAGCCATACGCGGATACCGCACCGTGTCGACGGAGGCGGCATGCGCCTTGGCCGGAACACCCCCGTGGGATTTGGAGGCGGAAGTGCTCGCCGAAGTTTATCGGCGAGCGGCTGAATATCGGGCGGAGTACGGGTATCGTGCTCCGCCCGAAGAGGTACGCGAATGGCGTGAAGCCGCTCGCCGAGCCACGATGGCTCGTTGGTCGTCCCGGCTGGAGGCTCCACGCGCTGGCTTTGCCACCGTGGAGGCGCTCCAGCCGGTCATCCTCGAGTGGGCAGGGCGGCAGCACGGGACCCTTTCCTTCCGGCTGACGCAGGTGCTTTCCGGGCATGGTTGCTTCGGAAAGTACCTGCACTCGGTCGCTAGGAGGGAATTGAGTCCCGCCTGCCACCACTGCGACTGCAGTGAGGACTCGGCCCAGCACACGCTGGAGATCTGCCCCGCTTGGGCGGATCAGCGCCGGGCCCTCACTGCAGTCATCGGAGGAGATCTGTCGCTACCGGCCATCATACGCTCCATGGCCGGTAGCGACAGCAGTTTTACCGCGGTCGCGACCTTCTGCGAGGAAGTAATCTCGCAGAAGGAGGCGGCGGAGAAGGCCCGAGAGGACGATATCCACTCGGACCCGATCCGCCGCCGGCGAACCGGGCGGCGGAGGCGCGCCCATCTGCGCCTCATGCCGCCCTGAGTGTGGCCGCGGATGGACGGGATGGGTTTTCCCGTCCATCCGCTTTAGTGGCCAGCCGCGAAGGGGCGACGCACGCGTGTGCCGTGCGTCGCCTAATTTGAGATTTTAACAGCAGACGGTGCCCGCTTCAGTGCGGGCAGGCGCTGGGAGGGGTCCGGTTTGCGTTAATAACAGCGATCCCGGACCCCTCCCTTCTCAGGCGCAGAGTTGGCACACCGTGTGGTTTTAGTCGGTTCGATTCCGACACACCGCCCCGCCGCAAGCCCCGGCGGGGTGACGGCCCGAGGGGGTTTCCACACGTAAAAAAAAAAAAAAAAAAAAAAAAGGCCCCGACACATTGCCACACTCAACCTGCGTCAAATATCTTGGTTTCCACCTAGACCGGAGGATGACATGGAAAGACCATATAAAAACGAAGCGCAATGACCTCAATCTAAGATTCAAAAATTTACTCTGGCTCCTCGGTAGACAGTCTGCCTTGTCACTATCCAACAAGCTGAGGGTATATTGTTCCGTAATAAAACCGATATGGACATATGGAATCCAACTGTGGTCGTCAGCAAGCAAAACCAACATTATGTGCCTGCAGAGAGCTCAAAACAATATTCTAAGGGTACTTTTCTCGGCGCCCTGGTATGCTCGCAACTCTGAAAATTACGAGTATTTGGAGATCCCAACCATTTTGGACGAAGCCAAACGTTACTCGGCCAACTGCTGCCTCACTAAGGGTAGATGGAGCAGTGGCTCTGCGTCTCCAAACCCCAACTACTTGTAACACACCTGATTATAGTCTGGACGACTGATCGCAGGTCTAACATAGAAAAAAAAAATATAAAATGTTAATTGGTCTAGTGATTTAGGGCTAGTTTATTTATCAAAGATACCCTATACTTGGTTTGTCTTGATATGTATATATTATTGTTGTATATTGAGTTTGCTTCGTGATAAAAGGTTTTTTTATAAAATGTGAACGACCTCAAATACTTATGCCTCTTTAGTGTTTTTTTACTCTGTAAACACGTCACCTATCAATTGAGAGCAGCTAAGTATTTCTTACTTCAAAGTGGACGTAATTTTTTGTTAATTTAGTTTTATTTATTATTCTTTTTAAATTGAACTTCTTATTATCCTTATGTTATACATATAATATGTCTGAATGTGACCTTTATAATCCCGACAAAGTTTTCCGGAGATTTAAGCTCGTGGACTTCCCAACATCATATGTAGAACTGTGGACCAAACAAATTCTCGACGTTGAAATTAATCTAAATACCTCTGCCTATCTTAAAACATTGTGTGAAGGTGATTTATTAGTAAGTTTGCTTGATTATAATAATACAAATTTTCGGTCAATTAAAAGTTCATAATATACATAAACATCGGTATTCGAATTTCCGAAAGGTTCGTTTTTGGAATTTACATCTTAGGAGTTGTTTTGATATTAGATTTTTTTGTAGTTATTAAGAATAAAAAGCATATTCCAGGTGGAAAGCCTAACCCAAAAAAAAATATCTAACAATTGGCGTAATTGGGTGTGTTGCTAGCAGTACATGACAAAGGATTTCAAAATAAATAAGTACCCATACCATCACAAATTAAAATTATGCCATTCCCAGTCCTTATATTAAAAATAAGTAAACATGAAAGTTTAGTATTTACATTATAAACTTAACTTTATTTACAGACATTCAGTGAAGCACGTGAAATATCGCCGTCTCATAGAGCATTTAATATAATACAGCTAGACGATCATACTATACAAATAACTTACCATCCAAAAAATGAATGTATATCTAGAGCTAAGCGTAATAAGTCACTCGGCAACAGATTTGTTTTTGATCTACGTCTAATACAAGTAAATGATATAAGATGTTGCAATAATGAGCTTCACGCAGAAATTGGTAGATTTTACATTAGTGGTCAATACGAATTCTGTCAAGTCACACATCATCCTGATCCAGTCGATTTCGGCAATGTAGTTGTTAATAAAAGGGTAACAAAACACATACGTATGCGAAATGAATCTAGTGTAATAGCCGCTAAAGTATGTTATGAAAGACGTGGTAATTTTGAAGTTGCACCGGACAAATTTACAATACTTCCCAACTCATCTATACGATTAGCGGTTTCAATAAAACCAACGTCATTAAATATCCCGACAACGTTATACTTTCAAATAAGAAACCCTTTTAATGATGAATTACAAAGTAAATCAGATGAAATAGATGAAAATTTTATAACATATACAGTAATTGGAAAAATAACCATAATACATAATAAAACGCCAAAAATAGTAGAAGTGGAATCTTTACATACTTTATACGACCAACTTCCTAAATATACGTATATAGATAAAGAATTAGAAATACATAAGAAACGGAAAGTTACCGCCTTAAAGTATTTCGATGCGGGAAAGCAAACTCAATTTTCACACATGAAGAAAGCCATGAAGGAAAAATTCGCTACTGGAAGAGATAAATGTTATATAGATAACTTACCACAAATTAAACCAGATGGTAATTTTTGTAAAGTCGTAGAGCCTAAAGCTTCAGCATATGATCTGTTTGACATCGAATTATCTCCTTTTTTGGTAGATTTTGGAAAAGTTGGTTTATCAACTTATGGCAACGAAATTTTAACCGTAAAAAACGGAACAAAGTTCAAAATCAACATTCGGCTATGTCCAATTGATAACATTGCATACACCGAAAATAAATTATGTAGTACAATGTTCCGGCTTGGTCCTTTAAAACAAACGAAAGTAACAATATTTTGCCTAGGTTTTGAGGAAGGCAAATTTCAAGGTTCATTTGAATATCTAGTAGACAACACTTACAGACTTAAACATATGTACTCACTGGAAGTTGGGCAACCAACATTAACTGTGATGGAAAAGAGTTTGAAATTTGGCATGGTAACAACAGATAGTTTTGTTACCTCAGTTCCAATACGATTGTACAACCAATTTAATCAGACAGCTCATTTTCAATGGACAGATATTCACCCAGATATCCCATTTGAGATCATGCCCATGACTGGCTCTATACCCGGTCAAAGTTGTAAAATATGCGATATAAAATATGTTTGTAAGCCCACTAAAACAAAGAGCCATGAAGTAGATTTTGTGTCTAACAACTTTGAAACTAAAATTGAGTTGAGTATTACAACACGTAAATTATCTATAAAGTTTTTACAACCTGCTGTGATATTTAAAGAAATCCCTTTGAATATGGAAACCATTGAAAAAGTTAAATTGGAAAATTCTTCCAGAGAGATTGCATTGTTCTATGTAGTTGAACCATTAATTCCAGGTTTTAGAATTGAACCCATGAGTGGGACCATTCGTCCTAAAATGATAATGACATTTGATATCATAGTGAAAATTCCTTGCGTTGTGGAATTTGCTTTTGATGTTCTAGTTAAAATAAATAATAAAGAAAATGTGGTTTTACCAGTCAGTGGAATTGTCGTCGAACCGAAAATAATAATACAACCTAAGAATATTTACATGCCGCGTATACCTTGCTTTATGATAACATATGTACCAGTTACGTTTCAAAATCTGTGTTCTGTAAAAAGTGAGGTTCAGGTTCTTGATACAGGAGATGAAAACATATTTGATGTATATATTGCTCATGGTAACGAGAAACAAGAAGTTCTAGAGTTCATAGTTGAAGGTGGTCAATCTAAAACAGTATTCATCAAAGTATGTGACATATTTCGGAGAGAGTACGATATGTACATTCCCTTTAAAATAAATGGTTTACTTGGACCTCCCGAACAAAACGAGGTTAGATCAACAGAACTTCAGTATTACATTGGAGATTATGAACAGTAAGTTTTGTTAACAGTATCTTTTGCCGAAAAAATAACAAATGATCACTAAAGTATTTCAATTGCTTTTTGGTTATAGGTACTACGAGAATAATGCAAAGATTAAATTGAAGAGTGTAAACAAAGATATTAGTTACTGTCGAATAATCGGTGTGATCACCGTTCCTTGGTTGACGTTTTCCGTGGATAAGTTTGAATTTGATTACATCCCTCATCAAACTAATATAATTGAATTTACAGCTAAAAATATTTCCAAATATTATTTATATGTTACTATTGTAACTGTGAAATTGGTACCTAATTTTAGCTTAGATATACATACACAAGACTGCCAGTCAATAATAAATGACAATCATATAAAGTTTGAATTAGATCTAGATCAAAGTGTAAACATGTCTGTCAAGTTCCACCCTAAATGTAACGGCCGATTTGTGGCCACGGCGCTCCTGTTTTTAGATAAACACATGACCATTCCATACTCCAATTTAACTTTTTATGGAAAAAGAGAAACACGCGCAATGACACCTAGTACTTACCGTGTTATATTTCCACCTTGTTATGTTGAAACTAAAGTCACTCGAATTATAACGATTGACTATGAAGCAATATCTGACTTGGATGCATTTTCTTGTCAATCGAAAGACGAAAATAACGTTTCAGTTACATTTATAAATCATAGAACTACAGAAAGTAATGATGAAACACATACTTTTATTGATGTGGAGTTGGAACTTTATTCCAAAACTTCATATACTGGAAACGTGATGCTTATTTTCAGACATGAAAGTGAAGCGGGTTGTGACGTGGAAGTTCGTTTTTGTGTTACTTATTGTCCAATAACGTTACATGCAAGCCATTTGGTTACACCAAATAAAAATCCATTTCCTTATTACCCCTTAGAATCCCAAACCGAGTTATATGATTACTTAGAAAAATGTTGTACGTTCCTAGAGAAGTGGATGTTCCAGCAAGGATTCAGAAGAGATCTATATCCTATAATACCAGATACTTTTCACGCCATATCTTCTGCAGTTACGACACAGAATGCAGCAAAATCTGGCAAAGGCATTAACGTTTCATATTTAAATTTTGTACGAAGAATTGCGGGACCCCTGATGAAGCACGTGCGCAAAGTCTCGTAATTATAGATTATTGATTTGTGGTGTACTAATGTGACTAAATATACTATTACCTATTTAATATTATATGTTTATTTCAGGGTCCAAGCAATAGATGACACATTCAAGAGTGTGTACGAAATTCATGAGACCTACAAAGGCATACTTGCTTTATTACAGGCACGAGGTTGTAATCTTTGCGCATTACAACCAACATTCTTACTAAGTTATGAGCAATTTATAATTTATGCAGAGAACGTTACTCCGAAGTGCAATCCTGATATAGCTCTAACGAAATTACTTTTATCGGATGTAGATTTATTTAACAGGTTAAATAAACAAAGTTGGATGGACTTTATCTTACAAACTTATAAAGTTTTTATCATGGATAGCTGTTTTTTTGAATGCGTATGTGTTAGTACCAAACCAAGGGACATCATAAATAATTTAGTTACGTGGTATAATGAACAAATACTTGCACAACATTATACATTACAAGGAAAAACTAAGCCAGTTAAACAAATCACTAATATAACTACAGATTTAACAGATGGCGTCGCTCTAGCTTCTGCTATATTAAATAACTGTCCATTTTTAAAACGTCACTTTTCAATGTTCTGTGAAGTAACTGATGAAAATAAAGAAGGAGATATAGTCAATAATGCTTGCCTGATTATTGAAGCAATGAATCAGTTAAGATTATACTTTCCACTGTCCAGCAAGGATTTTTTTGAACCCAATTTTTTACAGATGCTATTTTTATCAATTCACCTTTATGTCGTTTTGCCAATGTTTAGACCTAAGGCAACTGTAGTTCTTAACCCATCACTATTGAAATGCTCAACACGTCATGTATCAATATGTCCATCTAGTCAAGAATCTTTGATTTTCTCCTACATCATCCTTAACAACAACAGGAATGCCTTTAGCGTTGAGAAACTCGCATCTACTGATAACGGCAAAAAAATGTTTTTAAGTGTAAAATATATTGCCAATTTTGTTGACAAAGAAGAATGTTTACTACTCGTACACGGTTATAACAAAACACGAATATTTGATACCTATGTAGTGTTTATACTTCAAGGCCAGATTAGTTCGTTAAACCCTGAAAGGAAGTGCAAGGTTACCGGACCGTTATACAGACCCAACAAAGTAGACATAATGATCTCATCCCCATTTCAATATTCCGCGAATTTTAATATTTATATAACGGATATTGAACCAACTGTTCCTGTACAATTCAATGAAACTCAAAAACCACGATTTTATGTACGACGTCTTAACCTAATCGACAAGGAGGTAATATTGAACGGTACACCTAAAGAAAGCGGCCAGGATATTATAGAGCACAAATTGTATTTACAGATTATTTGTCTTAGTACTCAAATAGGTAATACCTGGATTTGGTTTAGGAGTGAAATTGGACAATTTTTCATAAGAGTAACGACGCAACCGCGTTGGGATTTAGCTATAGATACCCTACAGGCTAAAATGCATTCATGGCCAGTAGATCCATGCAGCTGCGGTGAATCCTGTGAGTGTTACAGAACAACTGTCCTAACAATACCGTACCGCAATGAGCTTATGCTTAAAGCATTGCGTTACGCGTTAATTGAACATGCTTCTTCACTAATGATGACCATATTTGATCAATTGATCGGTAAGAATATTTTGCACTAACGAATGTTTCTCAGTAATACCTCTAAGCATATTAAAGTAATGAAAAATTTAATTAAAAGATTTATGGAGCGGTCTTTTATTAAGTTTGTTCCATGGACTGTGCCAAAATAATATACCCATGTCTCCATAGATTTTTTTATATCTTTTTTAATGCATACGACAATCGGTACCTTTAAACTGCGACTTAAAAATAATTCCTCTCATGATATGAACTTGATTCTTATTTTATGAATTAAACTTTTACGTTGAAGACACCTTTATCCATAGACCGATCTATTTGAATGGTATAAAGTCTTGTGAGCAATCGCCATTAGCGCTAGCTATGCTATGTTTAATAATTTCTTTTTTCAGATACTACAACTGGCAAATTGATTTTGGCAATGTTATTCGAGGAGGGAGGCACAAACATGTCTGAGTTGAGCCATGTCCTCAGGAGTCACAACACGTACCGACTGTCATCAAAGGCACTAATACCAAGAATTGACCGCGTCACCCTGGCTCAACATACTAACTCATATCTAACGCTGCCAATCACTATACCGCTGCACGATAAATTGGAGAAATATTCTATCACTTTTACGTCAGATTGTGGAAATGATATTCGCACGTATAGAATAGTCTTTGTGGAGTCTTCTCTTGCTGATCCTACAGCGCATACAGAGTTGTAACTGAACCAGTATTGATACAATTAGAGTCATGCTTGGCATAGATGGGCGAGCTCCACTAGAGTACACGGTCAAACGGAAAATTGATGTTGAGCTCTTCTTCCTTTATTTTTTTAGAGAGTTAACGGAACCCTACTTGTACCTCACCTAGATTCGACGAGAAGTAGGTAATAAATAATAATATAGTAATAATAACAATTATTTAACAAACTAGTGGTCGCTAGTTATTGATATTCGACCATAATTCATTTATTTGTAATTATTGTTTGATAATGTTTGACTTTTTGCATTCCGCCTCTATACTAACTTTAAATATGCTAAATTTCATAGTCCTCCGTACTTAAAAAGGGGTTGGTACAAAGTTTTTGCTTCACGAATATAGATAACAAAATTGATTTTATGTAGGTACCTAATAAAGGGTGTTTTTTTAAGCCCGATAGAACTTGAAATTGTAAAAAATAACACAAAAAATTAAATTGTAATCAAAATTTTTTTTTATTCGAAAGATCAATACGTGACATTAACATTTGAAAATGATTTCGGGCATATGGGCACCGCGGCTGTTCTTGACGAAGTGCATTCTGGACGTCCAATTTTGGGCCACTTTTTCGAGCACTGCTGGCCGTATGTCACGAATAACACGAACAATGCTGGCCTCCAAGGCGTCAATTGTTGCTGGTTTATCAGCATAAACCAGTGACTTCACGTAGCCCCACAGGAAATAATCGAGAGGTGTCAAATCGCACGACCTTGGAGGCCAATTGACAGGTCCATTTCTCGAAATCAACTTATCGCCAAATTTTGATTTCAATAAGTCGATGGTTGCGTTCGCCGTATGGCACGTAGCGCCATCCTGTTGAAACCACATCTCCTCCGGATCAATGTCATCCATATTTTCAAACAAAAAATCATTGATCATGGTGCGGTAACGATCTCCATTGACCGTAACGCGAGCTCCGGCCTCATTTTTGAAGAAATAAGTTCCGATGATGCCACCAGCGTGAAAACCGCACCATACGGTGCATTTTTCTGGATGTAATGGAGTCTGTAGGGTCTGTTATGGATTGGTCTCACTCCATATGCGGCAATTTTGCTTATTAACAAACCCGTTAAGCCAAAAATGCGCCTCATCGCTGAACACAATTTTGCGATAAAACAACGGGTCAGTTGCCAACTGCTCTAGAGCCCAATCGGCGAAAGAACGACGCATATAATGGTCTCGTGGCTTCAATTCCTGCACCAGCTGGATCTTATACGGGTGTAGGCCGAGATCTTTGCGCAAAATTTTCCACGTAGTGGACGGACAGAGCCCCAATTCCTGCGACCGACGACGAATCGATAAATTTGGATCTTCTTCCACACTTTCGTTTACAGCGGCGATATTGTCTTCAGTACGCACATTCCTTCGACGTGCTGGTGTTATTGCATCCTCTAGAGAGTATGTGGTACGAAATCTATCCACAGTTCGACGAATGGCTTGTTCAGATGGACGATTATGTACGCCATACAAATGACGAAGTCGTCTATAAGTTGCGCGAATCGACGACTGATTTTCAAAGTAAATTTGGATAATTTCGTAGCGTTGTTCAAGCGTGAGTCTATTCATGATGATTTGTCAGAGTATACTGAAACAAATAAAAAATAAAGTTTCATCAAAATTTAATTTTTTGTGTTACTTTTTACAATTTAAAGTTCTATCTAGCTTAAAAAAACACCCCTTATAATAGTTTTAAAATTCAGTTCCGCAATCTAATACATTTACTACCAATGGTTTGTTTAGTTATTTTCGCATATTGTCCATTATAAATTATGATAAGTTATTTTTACCCAGAATAAGTCAATAACGGTTTAAATTAACTGAAATGTTTAAACTACTATTATTAATCAATACCTATATTATAAATGCGAAAGTAATTCGGTCTGTACGTCTGTCCTGCTTTCTGCTGGCCAAAACGCTGCACCGATTTCAATGAAATTTGGCATGGAGAAAATTTGGTTTTTGTTGAAGGACATAGGCTATTTGCTGCGATAACCAACAAACACGCGGGTGAAGCCGTGCGCAAAAGCTAGTACAAGTAACAATTGAAATAGTTTTCATGGCAATAAAAATCCCAATATTAGAATTTAATAACAAATTAGTATCAAAATTAGATACATATTATATATTATTAACAAACACTGCTTGCTTCATCTGTCATGAATCAGTCACTTTCTTACGATATATTTTGCTTTAATAATAATTGATATTTATTTTTAATAAATTATATAAAAATTTGATAATACCGTTTTTCATTACATTGGTCGGTTACCAGGAATCTGTATATTTATGTGTATGCATAGTTATCTATTTATTACATAAATAGTATACCTGGGGGATAAAAAGCGTGTATGGGACTCCCAGAGGACCGGTCTACAAAGCGTTTCAAATAAGAATAGGAATGGAAATCCACCATCTTGCCCTGCATTTGTCAACAACTTTGGATATTTTTGTATGGTGTGCAAAACATACAATTAAAAAACTTTATTACAGTTACAGTGGCATTGAAAATGCAGGGTAAGATGGCGGATTTCCAATCCTAATCTTATTTGAAACGCATTGTACTCACTTAACCTCGCGGCGGTATACCTTGGCAGTCGGAAGGATCTCCAGGAACGCATCAGTGGCTTCTCTTATACCCTCTGCCGTGCCTCACGACTGAGATATAGAAAATAAAAAGAATTTAAAGAATTTGAAAAATGAAAAGGGGAGATAATAGTAGAAACGGCATATTTCCTATGGGAATATAATCTCAAGATTTAGCAATAGGGTAGTTGACTCCTTAATCATCTGTCAAAACGATCACTTTGTATGAAAAATGTACTAAAGACAGACTTGTGACGTCACTATTTTAGACTACTCAATTGAGCAATATACTTCGTAATATTCGTTCCACTGAAAACATCGGTATTTATTTGCGATACAGTCAACCACTATTAGGTATCGAAGATCTGTGAAGGGTTTTAGCGCGCAATTTAAGCTTTTTAACGTTAATTCAGAATGTGATTAATGATGATGATACCTAGGCATTACTGCTAGTTGAGAGCGGAGTCATTCACATAGTGTATTCTTCTAGAAAATGATTAAAGTGGATTTTAAAGTCATCACTTCACTGATCTACTGCTAAACCCAAAACTTTAGATGGTTTCAGTATTTGTTTACACATGCAATTACAAATGTTTTCTTTATATATCATCTTGGCTTTTGTAACTACACAACATCGCGTCACGTCACCGAACAAGTTGAAAAGTTACATAAAAGCTAACATCAGATCTGATTATGTAAGACATCATCTAACACGGGAAGTGAGCTATGTCTATGTGTAACTGAATACTTACTGGCAATTAAACGCTTAAATACGTCTGTCACGCTGTTTACAGGCAGAACGAGTATACTTTTGAAATAAATATATTGAAAGAGGTTAAACCATAAAAAACTAAACTCTACGACCGTGTTCTAAGGGTTGAATAGATACCTACTGTTAAATGTCCTCAAATTATAACCATTGTTTTTGCTGCTGACTAAGAGTGTTCCTAATTTTTTTGTATTATGTATGGGTTACACCATAAAGCCTTATACTTCTCTAGTTTAATTGTTTATTGTTTCACAAAACATACAAAGTGTTATGTAGACATAGTAATAAAAAAACACAACAATTAGGATTATATAACGGTCTTTGTATGACTGTGTCAGGTCGATTCAATTGCACGGAAGCACACGCTCAAACATCGCGCATCGGTGTCGACTCAATGGAGCGCAATTAGCATCGGAAACGTGCAGTGGCAGGCTGCGATGCTCCCGCACCGCCTCGCCTGCCGCCTTGACCGCGCCACTCAGCCGGCACCAACTCTGCACCGGTCGTACCAAGCTCCACCATGATCATCACAGCACAATCACTAGTCCGAATAAAATGTAAATATCCATTATATTTAGGTTGTTCTGAAAATTGTTAGGTACAGAATAAATCTCTTTTTCAAATGTACAAAATCATCATCAATAAGCTGCCTTGTTGGTCCAGCGGTTAGCATATGCATATTTATCGAAATAGTGATCGAACTAGAGACCTCTTGATAGCAAGAGGTCTCTAGTTCGATGCCCGGGTCGGGCCAAAAGTGTTATTGGGTTTTTCTTACAATATTTTTAATGATTTGATGTTGCCGGCACGTTATTTCGCAGAAGGAGTCGGCGGAGAGGGCCCGAGAGTACGACTTCCACTCGGACCCAATTTGCCACCGGCGAACCTGAATGACTCGAAGGAGTTTCCACACGTATAAAAGAGTATTTAATTGCAGGGGTTAATAGGGGCGCCAGAAATTTAATAGCCTACAGGCGACAAATATGTAAATCCGCTACCGATTTCTTGAAAGATCCTGTCTAATGAGAAAATGTTTTTGGCCTGTTGAATTGTTTGTTGTTGAGTGCTATAGTGAGTGTATGTATAATGTATCAAGAATCAAAACATATTCTCAAGTAAGTGAAATGTAAATTTCTTTTTGAGAAAAATAAATTCTTTACCCACAAATATATTCTCATTAGATGGTTCATTTTCAGAAGATCCATGATGGATCTACTAAACGCAGTTGTTTCGCAGCTGTATTTAGATAAACTTAAGTTACTTATTAATTTCTTTATTTTAATATGGTCTAACAACAGACAACAACAGAACCTAAACGACAACCTATAACATCACACTAGTACTCGTATTATAAAGGCAAAAGTTTGTGAGTAGGTATGTGTGTTTGTTACTTCCTCACGCGCAAACAGCTGAAACAATTTGGATAAAATTTGGTATGCAGGAAGCTGACACCCTGGATTAACGCATAGCCTATTTTTTTTATATATATATATGAACTACTATTTTTATAATCACATCACATCATCACACTAATATTATAAAGGTGAAAGTTTGTGATGATGTTAGGATTTTTGTTACTCTTTCTCTTAAAACTACTAAACGGATTTGGAAGTAAGTTTATAGTAACATAGCTTATACATTTGGAGAGAAAACCGATATACACGCGAGCGGAGCCACGAGCAACGGCTAATAATATAAATAACTGCGGTAACTCATGAAAATATCTACGTAAAGTGATTATTGCAGAAGAATAGACATTTTACACACCCAGAGATTTATTATTAATTACTACCACTCTCCATAAAACCATAAAAGTTAATAAGCTTTGCGATATATGTCCTTAGCTAAACATTCTTATGTCCATCGCAAAGCTTCCCAAAATCAAGATTTTGTTCCTCCAAACTTTTTTTCCAAGTCTGGTTGGGGTTGACTTTACATTTACTACTATAAGTAGTCAAAGTAAAGTTAACCGATTTGATTCAAAGTTCGATTAATTTTCGATTCGAAGTTCTGTAGGAAGATTATTGTCGAACTTTTTAGGGCTCCGACTACCTGCAACGATTGCCACAGATGATTGTATGGCAACCTGGAGCATCGGCGACGCGTGGTGGTTTGTCGTGATCTCCGAGACACTATATTATATGAAAATTTATTCTGATTAAAGATGACTATATCGAATAAGTGTTTTATTGTCACACTACTCCCATATGCTGTTTTAAATATTAAATAACAATGAAGATGTTTATTACTCTTAATAACAATGACACCGACTGCATTTATACTTAATGTCCTACGTATGCGATGTTCTAGCGTACATTCGCACTGTAACTAAAGCTAAACAAAGGATTTTACCAAGATAAAACCAAAAGACTTCGAAACAAAACATCGTTTAATAAATAAAATATTTTTATCCAAATACTATTTTCTTTGCAGAAGGCATCTACACTATATATGTGTATAAATTTGTATAGGCTTGCATCTATCCTAAAGAAATGTATTGATACGTAAGCAGTTTTGGTCTAGGAATTATTAAAACAAGTCAGATGTTTTTTTTAGATTGAATTACACATTTACAACATAGTCAATTCTTAGTAGTTATAATATCTTATTGAGTGAATCAATCTAGTTTGTTAAAGTAACCGACTGCAGTAAACCGCGTGCATAGTGGCCTTCACCTTTTACAATAATTCTGTTCGTAGGACTATAAGGAAGAAAAAACTCAACGAATACGTTCACTATATTGCTTTAAATCAAGTTACACGATAACTAAAATTTGATTTACTTTTATTTTTAAAATATAAACCGGACGCTTAAGATGAAGTCGGCCACTGTTTGTGTGTAAGTGGACCAAGTTTCATACTCAAAAGAATATGTTATATTTTTACTAAGCTCGCAAAACCTCGATGTTCAATTGAAATTAAATTCCAATCAGTATATCAAAATGATTTCTCCAAAAAAGTAACCATACATTCATATTTTATAAAAGTCTCGTTACTAGTTTTTAATATTTTTTTTATCGCATTGGTATTAAAATGTTCAAAATACCTGGGTCAAGCGACAAAAATAAAATTTAAACATGATGGACGGAACATTTGTAACTGTTCGCTAAAGTTAACATTAATAAAATTGTAAATTAACGACCTCCATACCATTTGTATATTTTTACACACCAATTTGTTTTCATGAATATTTGAAAAAGTATATAATTAACTTAGAACTGAAAAACAAACAAATGGTTGGAAAAATGTAAAATGAGTTCACTATTATGGTTCTCCACAAATATAAATTGATAAAAACTACGAGTATCTTCGAACAAAGTTCTCGGTTATATTTTCGTCTTTATAAAATAATAATAATAATATTCAAATTTCTACAGAAACAAACAAAACATAAGTAAATTTATTACCTGAAGTGTAATTTTAATATGATATACATATTGCGTTAGGTACTTTTATACCCGTACCTACAAAGGTACCTACGGGGTATACCTAGGTAGTACTGAGTAGGTATATTATAAGATGTATTTTTTTAACTTAAATGCAACCAAAATTTAACAAATATCGGAACTCAAAATTGTTAAAAAAATGAAAATCGTAACTATTCTTACGAAAAATCTTCTTCCTTTGTTTAAGTAGCTCAAAAAGATCCAATGGTAAAATAATATGTGGCAATGACATTGCATAAAATAACATTGAATAAAATCAAGATCAAATATCAAGGAAATGCATTCGGCTGAGAGTAAAACAATCTATAAAATTAATCTTGTATTTTTACATGTGTCATTCACTTAAGAGTTAATTGATTTAACAGAAAATGCAGCGTTATTAGTAATTTATTGCAGACCGAGATTCAATCCCCGTAAAAGAGAAATAAACATACAAGCAAATAAAAATAAATAAAAAACATATTATTTACATGAATTTATTACTATTTACATGAAAAGTATGAACCAATAAAAAACTCAATCTTTATTTACTTACTAATATAATTCGACTAAAAGTACGAACCTTACACGAGAATTAAAATTAAATTATCCATTGTGAAACTACTAATGTTACTTTAGTAAAGCTCATCTCAGTTGTTATTTCAAGCGCACCGTCTGATACTGTTCGGTTCGTGGTATGGACAAGTGCGCGCACCCCGACGGCTGTAGAAAGCTGATCTGCGCCTATAAATCCACCTCACGCGTGATCACTCCACCATTGTCTCTTAAGTCGTCCTCATAACTGCAGGTGCCTCCCCCTTTTCTACCAGTAGTTCTCAGCATTGTCTTCATGTCAGTCTTAAACAAGTAATCGTAAAAGCGGTTTCACCTTTGTACTTCATTATTCATTGTTAAATATTACTTTCATTGAAAGACAGTGTTTATGGTGTAAAATGGACGCGCAACAGTTTCGGGAATTTGGCACGGCTGTAATTGACCTGCTAGCCGATTATGTCGAAAACATACGAGACCGGTAAGTAATTTCTTTTACCAAAAATTGTACCTACCATTTTCCCGCCCTTTTACAAAATCCAGACGGCCGTGTTAATTTTTTTATATAGTGTCTATTAATCGTGTAAATAAATTTAAATTGATCATCTTCTCTTTGATTCAGGATATCCGAGTTATTTAAAATTATTGATTTTAATTGTACCTACTCTGTTTTATGTTTGCTCTATCTATGTAATATTATAAAAATAAGAAATTCTGTCTATGTTGATTAAATGTTTTTATGTTATTTTATTATTATTGAGTATTAACTAAAGAGTAGTTTATTTGCATTATAATTAATTTACTACTCCTTTTTTATTTACAATTTTCTGTCAAAGAATGTAAATATGTAAAACTTTAACGATGTTACGAGATCGCTGTAAAAAATAAAATAAAAAGATTGTTTTTAAAAAGTTGAAACGTGTAAAATATAAGTATAATTTTAGTGGCTGTTTTATAAAAAAACAATGTGAAAGTTCCAGTGTATACTTACGTAATTTTTACTGTTGAAGTGAACTCCTACAAATAAAATAACATCAATTTGCTTAAGCTGCTTTCTCTCTCTCATATCCGAAAGGCAGATACTGATAAATATTAGGTAAATGGATTAATAAGGCAGAAAGTTGATTTATATCAATATATTGTCTTACCGTAACGTAACTCCTCGTTTAGGCTTACTTAAAAAGCCACATACCACATACCACTTAAAAAGTAACTAAGGCCTTTAAAGAGTGCTTTATTTATGATGAACTAATGAAGTACTTCGAAAAAAGATTAAAAATCTATAACCCAAACAACTTTTGACAAAATATAAATAGCCTATTGCGAAGCTATTACATAGTATTCTACGGTTCCAGGAGCTTTTACGCACAGGCAAACAATGGTTACGGAGTCTATTGTTTTTATAACATAATTAATTTAATAACACTATAATGAGTGGAATGTTACGTGTCTACGATATAATGTTTTTCCGATGTGATTTGCATCTGATGATGAGTGCCCATTGTTTTAATTACGGGTTTAACTAGTAATTAGTCGCTAATTTATTGACAGAATATTTATTACTGACAAGTATAAGCTTATGAAACAAAACGAATAAAACTGTGTAAAGAATCGAGGCTACAATATTTCTTTTTAAATTTAATTTCAATATATATATAATACTTTTGAGTTATTGAAGTCGTAGTAATGGTTAATCGTTTTATTTTAGCGATATTGCAAGTGTTATACCTACATGCCTTATCAAAATTATTTATTATTGTAGGTACAAAGTTAGTTTAACATAAATAATTGCTGACTTCTTGTACAACCTTTGAGTAATTAAACGACTTTTTTTTGTAGTAGCATGAAATACAATGGATATGAAATGAATAACTACGAGTATACAAAAGTAATCAAACTGGTTATCGATACGAGGGAGAATGAAAATAAGAGTTGAAAAATAATTGTTCGTAAAGTAAAAAAAAGATTATACAGATAATTATGACATCAAAAAAGCTTACTTTAAATTGTATCAAATCTTAGCACTTTCATATATATTTTTTATTACACAAACCTCTCTGGTTTCTTTCGTCTAAGGCTGTTACACCGCTTTAATCAAAGATTTCATCATGTAGTCAGTAGATAGATAGTTCATTACATTTTTAGTTGACATACATACATATAGGTAGATAGTTTTTTTTTCGGTCCCATTTCATTCACTTTTTTTATTTTTTATCTTTAATTTCATCACGACGAAGACTTAAGATTTGAAGACTAACTATCTGACACTAGCAGAAATAGCTGATCCGCCTGGTTGCCATCTCATCAAAAGTAGAAGAAGAAAAAAACATACATACATTTAGGTGTGTGAGTGTGTGTGTTATACGCATGATAGTGTGTGGATCTTTTTTTCACACACCGCCATATAGTCCCAATCTCAGCAGTTTGTGTTATGGGTACTAGACAACTGATATAAATACCTAAATTTATAGGTACTTTTTTTTGTAAACATATATATTATACATAGAAAACACCCAAACTTCGAAACTAATATTTGCAGATCATACAAACGTTTGGTCCGACCCGGGAATCAAACCCGAGACCTCAAGAACAGCAGTCGCATACGTTACCACTGCGCCACAGAGGCAGTCAAATTTTTGTCATTAATTTAATATATTTTTATACATAGTTTAAAAAATAGCGTTCTGAACTACTTCTCCATATAAACTATAACTCTATAAGTATGCGAAATTTCATACTCATCCGTCCGCGCAATTTTAATAAAATAGACACAAAGTTTTTGCTTATTTACACAAATAAATTTAATCAAAGTGTCTGTTTGTAATTTCAAACTAACAGCTTTTCACTAAATGCTAAATCTAAGGTAATTACATAATTTACATCAAACAATAATTTCTAATTTTTTGTATGTCTGTCTGTCTGTTTGTTCCGGCTAATCTCTATAACAGCTGGATCGATTTTGACCGAAATTTTCAGTGGTAGATAGCTGGCGGTATAAAGAGTAACTTAGTCTATTTTATTTACTAAAAAAAGGTATTTAAGAAAAAAAAGTTAAAAGTAATAAAATAGTGAACAATGTGTGATAAAGTATCTATTTATGTATCTAAAGATCTTAGTAAATAAGACATTATTTTATTTATACAATACGAAACAATGTCTTATTTACTAAGACAAAAAACGTACCTACATAAAACTAAGTTTATTTTGGCCGGTTGCTGATCATACGTCAATTTAGTAAGGTAAATAAGTTTCACGTTATGTGTCAAAATATTTGTAGTGTAATCTGATCTAAAATAGATCAGAGACAATCGGTTTGACTTCCTGTAGAAAATACATTTGTCCCATCAATCACATGCTTATTAACGAATTCTTAATTTGAAAAATAAGTCCGACATGAAAAACATGACGACAATTCGCTCTCACCGGACAACTCATATCCTCATTTTCCTTTTTAATCTATTATTTAATCCTAAAGCCCCTTTCTACCTCTAAGAACGATTCAAGTTCCTCAATGACACACATGACAAATGTCTAAGGTCATCTGTAGAATTGAGTTTGGAGATGCCTCTGCATTCTACAAAATTCTATGACCAATCCTTTACGGCTGAAGCTGTACGCTTGTAGAATGCACTGTCGACAAACATTAGGAAAGCTCCAACAAGAAATAGTTTCAAGAAAATGGTTTAGTTATTTCATATGTCATAGCCGAGTCAGTCACAAATATGTTTAAATAATGTTATTAGTATAATTGAGCAGCTAAAGTTATTAGTATGTACCCAAATGTATGTATATATATGTGTATTTTGTATGTGTGTGTGTAAATCATAATTCTTCAAAACTCATAGCACCTTCAGTTTTGATCCATCCTAAGGTTGCCTGGAAGAGATTGCTTTCGGCAATAAGACTGCCCTTTGTACATTATTAATTCGTCACTTTCTGTACTCTCTTTTTAAACCTCTTACAAATGAAAAGTTTTCTATCTATTTGCTGCTGTACGTCGTACGTCTTAAGTACGTCATAAGAACTGAAATCTTGACTATCTTTACCACCATGTCTAGATCAGGTAAAGTAGTTCTTGATTCGTCATGAAAAGTTCTAATTCATAAACATTCAAATCAACTAATAATCTAATTTCCTTGCATATTCTATATGCGATATAAAAGGCTATAGATCTCTATCTGGTCGCATTGCCTACTAATACTTCGCTGTCAACATTGTTCAATTTACATTTTATACCTGCAACACAGAACGTGTTGTTATGGTAAACCTTGGTGGAAGCCTAGCTCTATGGCCTAGCACTGGACGTCTTTAGGCTTTGATGATGATGATGAAGTGACCAGGACCTTCCTTAGATTGAACCGACTTCGTGAATAGCTAAAATGTAATTATTTTTAGCTATTCCTTAATTACATTTGGACATAACTTCTTATGACAAATAGTTTTATAATTCTAAGCTTCCTCAAAGTAGTATTACTATTTTTATTGTAATATGTGTCAAAATCATTTATTGCTTGCTTTTAGTGATGTCCTGCCGTCCGTAGAACCAGGATACCTTCTTAATGAACTCCCTGAGAATGCACCTGAGCAACCAGAAGACTGGAAAGATATATTAAAAGACTTCAATCATGCAATACTTCCAGGAGTGAGTACTAATATGCTATTATAACTAACACATGGGCTTTTTAAATGAGCTCCGCGAGCTAAGTTATCTCTGGGAACATTACATTATCATAACTTGTAAAAATTGTCTGTACGTAAAACTCGTAAGTATTACATTATGTAACTTAAGTTTTTAAGTTACATAATATTAGATTTTATGTTTCACGAAGAATTTTATAAATAAGTTTTTATTATAATTATTTTTTATATTTCTATAAAACAATAAAATAAAGGTAGAGTACTTTATAAGCGTAAGAAAAAAGATTTAATTATCTTTTATTTTTCAGATCACTCACTGGCAATCTCCACGGTTCCATGCGTTTTATCCAACCGGCTCATCTTATGCCAGCATCATAGGCAACATGCTCAGTGATGGTTTAGCCGTTATGGGATTCAGCTGGGTAAATACATAATTTCAACTCATATAATACTTCCTATAAGTAATATAGCACCAAGCTACCTTTCTCTTAAAAGTATTAAAATTAATCTGCGGAATTTTAATTTACTCAGCGCCTGGAAAACCTTGAATAACACTACCTACATAATGAGTCTCAAGGCGCACACATGCATTAAAAGAATCAAAGTGTCAAGGCTCTAATAGTTACTTTAGGCACGCAAATAGGTATACTAGCAAGATAGTAGGTATATCTGCTTGCAAGGTGGCTATCTCGGGTTAAAAATTGTGCTTACTTACTTTCTTCAGTTAGCCTTTTTGTTTATTCTGCAAATCTTTGTAATATCAGGGTTATGATTCTTTGTGGAACAAAGTAAGGAGCCAGTCAACGAAAATATACATTTTATTAGAAATTGGGACTAGCCTTATTTAAGTCTTCAACTGGGGAGCGCGAAATTTAATCAATCCATACAAATAAATAAAATTACAGTGTCTGTTTGTAATATTAAAATAACCGCTTTTTACTAAATGCAAATGTATACACGGTACATATACCTAAATAACGTTTTTTGCCATTTTTGTCTCTCCGTCTGTTTGTTCCCGCTAATCTCTGGAACGGCAGAACCGATTTTGATGATATAAGGAGTAACTTAGGCTAGTAATCAGATTACAACCTTAAGCTTAATGTTGATAATTTATTTCACAGATGGCAAGCCCTGCGTGTACAGAACTGGAAGTAGTTACAATGAATTGGCTAGGCAAACTTCTTGGTCTCCCCGAAGAATTTTTGAACAGTTCTAGCGGACCTGGTGGAGGAATTATCCAGGTGAAGCAATGATACGTGTACCTCGTACAAGTTTGTTAGTTAACGAAGGAATCGATATCCAGAACCTTCTTGTAGATTCATTTCTGCATTTACATACTATGTGCTACTTATCTACTTCAATCAATACGTAGCTTTATTAATAAATAATAACATTCAGATGAATAACAATAAACGTTAGAGTATTATGGGAGACTAGAGCCATGCTTTGGCGCATAAGAACTGACCCGCCGTGAGTGGCAGGACGGTCTCGGAACGCACGGAAACACAGTTACAGGACGAAAAACTGGCCTTGCCATATTTAGATCACTCAAAGGACGGTATTTCAGTTGTGTCCTTTGAATTACAAGTGTCTATAAGCGGCTGCAGTTACTTTCTGTCAAGTAATCCACCCATATCGTTAGCCTCCCTATACAGTTCCCTCTATTTTAGTATGTGGTATTTCGCCGAACAGAGCAGAACTAAGATATTTTTACTTTGAATGGTTTAAAGAATTAAGAATCAAGGACATTGCGTACTGAAAACAAAATTATTTTCTTACTTAGAAATTATTTATATATTATCTACAATGTAACATATTTAAGTGTGGCGACCTCCACATACAGCGCCATCTACCGAAGATACACTGAACTACGAAGTAACGCACTGTACCTACAAACTACACTACACGGAGTAACTACCAATCCTGAATCGCGCAAATAAAGTTCCCGCGCCGATTATCATATATACAACATCCTAACATCAACTGTTAGGCAGTAGCCCGCCAGGCATGATCACCTCGCCTGGTCGGAGGATCCTCCCTTTGTGTTGGGTGGAACATTATACCCGTTCCCCCACATTAAGTGTATAATTTCTATGATAATCCAATAAAAAATATATTTATTGCAGGGTTCAGCAAGTGAAGCAACTCTTGTGGGACTGCTGGTTGCCAAAGATAAAACTGTACGTAGACTAATACGGGAAGGTTCAACCATCGATGAAGATGAAATCAAACCCAAACTAGTCGCTTATACATCTGACCAGTGCAATTCATCGGTTGAGAAGGCTGGTTTATTAGGTTCTATGAAAATGCGACTTTTAAAAGCTGATGCTGATGGAAGGCTTCGAGGTGAAACTCTTAAAAGAGCGTTTGAAGAAGACAGAGAAAAAGGTCTAATACCGTGTTACGTTGTTGCCAATTTAGGCACTACTGGCACTTGTGCATTCGACCCCTTATATGAATTAGGACCAATATGTAAGGAAGCTGATGTTTGGTTACATGTGGATGCTGCCTATGCAGGCGCTGCTTTTATCTGTCCAGAATACAGACATTTGATGAAAGGTGTTGAGTATGCGGATTCATTCGACATAAATCCCCACAAATGGATGAATGTTAGTTTCGACTGTTCTGCAATGTGGGTAAAAAATGGGTACGATCTTATTCGTGCATTTGATGTTCAGCGAATTTACCTAGACGATGTGCAAACAGACCTAAAAATTCCTGACTATCGTCACTGGCAAATACCTCTCGGTCGTAGATTTCGAGCAATGAAATTGTGGACAGTGATGAGAATATATGGAGCCGAAGGTCTGAGAAATCAAATCAGAAACCATATAGATCTTGCTCAATATTTTGCAAAATTGGTTCGAGCAGATGACAGATTCCTTGTAGAACCAGAACCTTCCATGGGATTAGTGTGTTTCAGACTTAAGGAAGGTGACACTATCACGAAAAAATTACTAGAGAACTTAACAAAGAAAAAGAAGATCTTCATGGTGGCAGGCACCTATAGAGATAGATATATGATCAGATTCGTTGTATGTTACCGACTAACGAGAAAAGAAGACATCGATTACAGCTGGAAACAAATAACAGATGAAGCTGACTCTTTATCTACAGACAAAATACATAAGAAACCGCAAATAGCAGCAATTGATTCATTAGTTGGAATAGAGGTATCTGAGAAGTCTAAATAAAATAAACAAATTAGGATGAATTATGTCAGTGATAACTATGTATACGTAGATCTATAGTCCACTAGTGTGAATAAAATGGTGTATGTAAGAGACCGGATAAAATTCCGAAAATCTCTAATATAAAAAACTATTATACAAATCATCAAATATCGTTGATCTTTGTATTCAATATTGATAGACATAGATGCTATTGGTTGTCAATTAATAAAACAATTCATGTAAAAAAAATCTTTTACTCTTTGGTATAGCAATAATTCCCGATGCTGATAGCATATGCGTCATAATACGAAGAACAGTTAAATACAGCTACAAGTACGGCTGACGCATATACCGTATGAATAACCTTTAGGTAAACAATGTTCTTGGCAGACAGCAGTCTCGGTAGGTTCCTCAAATTCACAATCAATCCGTCCATGTACTACGCTTGAATCTGAAACTGGAAAGTAAAAGTAATTCAATTTCTTAAAGTTATTTTAATAAATTATTAAATAGCTTTTATTTTTAATGCGTATATAATATCGTATTTATAGTTTCTTGTATACTATAATTATAACGAGTCATACATATTAACAAAGCCAGGGAAAATATACCTTTGTTTACTATGCTATTACAACTTGAATGACTAATTTAAATTCAAGGTGATAACTACGTAGGTTAAAAATAATGACATACAGAATAATTAGTTTGCATTTATTTTGATTTATACCTAAATACAATCTATCGCTTCTATATTATCACCACATAGTATTTAACTTCTCATTGTTGATTTGTAATAATTAAGAAACTAATGCAATATCATTGGGACCTAGTGCGTACATCAAGTTTCTAGAATGTTCATAAAAATAAATACACAGAAACTGTTCACAAATTAACGGAACACGAATTGAAAAAGAAGTCTTATTTTAATAAATACAGGCAGAAGAAAAAAATACTAGATACATATTATTAAGAATTACTTACCATCACTGTTGCTCCTGCTAACAGACACATAATTTTCGGAATCCTCCTTTTTCTCAATACCTACAATCGAATTTGCCGATGTTTTTTGGGTACAATAAGCGAATAATGCAATAACTAGAATTATGAACTGTATTTTATTAGCGACACCCATTTTGTTGTTATTCTTTGTTTCGTAAAAGAGTTATTATTGATGAAAGTTGTACAGACGTTACGCCACTTGACTGCACCGATCCAAAGTGAAGAAAGGTTGTTAATGCGGCTTTATATATGGCATAGGTTATCGCTACTAGGAAAATTATAAACGATGAGTAATATAAGCAAATGTTTTGATTTATTTAAACGGTAAGACTGAATTTGGAAATTGTAAAATGAATTTAAATACCACAATGAGGAAAACTTGCTTAATATTTTCAATTAAATAGCATTTAATTAGTTTATTTATTGCCTGCATTAATTCCTGAAAATCAAGAAAAACATCTAAAATTACATTGCATATTAGTCAGTTGAGTTGAAAACATTACTTTTAATGATTGCCTGGTTAAAAATAAACGTTCACATTAACGAAACAAACTTTTTTATTTTATTACCTTTTTAATGTATAAAATAAATATTTAAAACATAAAATAAGTGCAATACATAGAGATAAAAGTATAAAAACGCATGGCAAATTATCTTTGGCATATTTTTTTTTAAATATGCTCTTCTAGGAACGTCAGCCTAAGAGGGGATAGTTATCATTATCCTTAAACCAATAAGAGGCGGGCATGATTGAAAAAATACGCAGACGAAGTTACGTGGATCAGCTAGGTATTGAATATTACAGCTAATGTTACAGAAACCACTCTAAAGCCGCTAAACGGAATGAGATAAAAAAAATATAGGGTTGGACGGATTGAGTCTTGGGAAAAATACAAAGCATAGTTTTTATCCCGGAAATCATGCTCTAAGGGCTTGAAAAAGTGGGTGGAAGTTTGTTGAGAGAACCAATAACCGTTAAATCGATTTAGATGAAATTAAGTATGAAGATACTTTAAGTTGTAGGTATAGAACGATACGACGACGTACGATATAGAATATTATTATAATTTTCTATCCCCGAAGTACTTAATGCAAAAGTGTGTAAAATATTATAATTGCAAAAGTGACTGTCTGTATATTGCGCTTTCAATGTTAAAATGTTCGATAAATTTTGATTTTTGAGGGATAACATAGATTACTTTTTACCGCGATAAGCGAATAGGTACATGCGGCTAGAGCCGAGGGCAAAATTTTGTATTGATATACTTAATATTATAATGAGTATGATTTTGGTTAGAAATCTGGTTTAATCAAGGGAGCCCAATAAACCAAAATGTTGCTTTCAAATCTCTATCCCTCATTTAACACACTTCAGATTGCACTAGCAATCACTATTTTTTTGCCTCTTTATAATAACCTACTTAAATGCTTTTCTCCAGCTATTTTGAGGGCTTTTAATCCCAAAAGTCACAGTAATCTCACTAAGAGACATTACATGTTTTCACGAGAGCATAGTAGGTATTGCTTTGTGTTTGACCATATTTTTTTTTGTCATTGTAATTTCCATATGCAACTTTAACGCGTGGTAATCCACTTACAGGCAAAGTGGGCAAATGTGTTTTAAATTACTGTGTAATATAGGTTTTGAGGCCTTGAAAAGTAATAATAATGTAATTATTAAGTACCTAGTTGAAAGTATTTAGTCGTACAAATATTTTGAGAAAAAAAATTTGTCTCTGTATAATACTTGCTAACAAAGAATAGCTTGTTACTAGAACGGATTTATACGATTCCTAAATAGGAATCAAATTATTGTTCTGAGTCTGAGTGTTCTTTGTGTCCGTTTCATGTATGTTAATAAATATAGCGCGACACAGGATGTATATCTGAATTCTTAACACGGGAGTTGTCTTCTAAAAAAATGGGTTTCTTGCGTATAGGTACACCTACACTAATTAGAGTACATTAAATATATTACATTACTATTTTATCTACTAGATATTGATTTTTGCAGAACATGTCATAATGATTTTTACAAATTCCTAAGTAGGTAGGTACAAAGTCTGTGTAAGCAGAATTACAGAATAAATATAAAACTACGTGCCTTATTAGAAATGCTACAGAACGTGCTAATTGCCTCAGTAAGCATTTTTAAAATCTTTAATAAACACTGTATAAATTGACATACCAAACAATGTCGTAAGTACAACGTTAAGAAAACTAGAAAGATACAATAATTTTGTCAAGCATCTCAAATACCCACATGGTCCTAGATTGTGAGTGTGTTGTAACCAACAACCAACTTTAAAGTCCAATAGGTATATGTGTTTTTGTGATAATGGCGTGATTATGTTGTTGTCAATTCAATTTTAGTGAATTTTAGTTTAATGAACGCAACAAGAGAATCACTCACTACCAATAGCAAACTATTTATGTACAATGCAATGCAATAATTGAGAAAAGTCACCGAATTCAATGTTCTTGAATTATCAAACTTTCTTTATTTTGAAGGTTGAATATTTACTTAGTTAAAATTCAAATGACACAAAACATATTGGGAATAACTTGCTAGTGTTTTGATGGATTCAATTTGAAATACGTATTTTTAAAATTACTTAATATTAGTAATTTTAGTATTGCTTTCGAGCGGGTCGTCTGATATCATCATCACTTGGTACAATAGTTACGTTTCAGTGGCTCATCATCTTTTGCAATATGTGGTTTGCAGTACCTACCTACAATGCTGTGATGTTTGTTTTTCTCGTACATATTCAGAAGTTATTATGATTTATAACTAAATTAATGTAGGTACAATATGCCCTTAATATTGAAAGATTATCCTCTATTTAGGTATTCACTTGGAAATACATACTTTCCAGCAATAAATCGGAATATTCGGAATTATGCATAAATTTTCTTGAATCTTTATTAACATCGTATTAAAATCAAATGTATTTTTTCATATAATTAGTATTTCAATTAGGTTTGACACCTTTTGAAAAAAAAATGCGTGCGTACAAAGTACACGTGTCAGAAGTGAAACTTCTTTGGCAAACTAATTATATTATTAATAAAAATAATTGAAGATAATTATTTAATATACATTAATTTTATATTGTTTAAAAAATAATATAGTAAAATCTCAGATGATGAATATTAAATTAAAATTCGGCCTTTCTCACTCTCTCTCAATCGGTCCCAATCGTTCTCTCTTCGACAAAAACGCTGCAATCTTCACTTCAAAAAAAAATCGGGACAATCGAATGGTTATCAGAGACAATCGCCTGCAATATTTCCTCAACGTCTGCTGGCTTGGCTGCAGTATTCTATTGGATTTAATTACCTACATGCAAATTTCTTATAAGTAGCTACGGGCCGCATTCATTAATTCCTCGTCATTTTTATATTTATTTATACAACTATAATTCCGTACAAGACATGTTTTTCGTGGTATTTGCAATCCCACTTCTATTAGGTAAATCTACCGAACTACGATCCGACCGAACCGATCGACGGGTGATCTTCTAGCATACGTCACACAACTTTGGGTTGAGGCTATTGACAGGAATGGGGATTCCTTGGCCATCAGTCTCGACATGGCCAAGGCCTTTGATAGGGTTTGGCACCGTTCGCTTTTCTCCAAACTACCGGCATTCGGCTTGCTCCCCAAAACTGCAACTGGGTTGCCACATACCTGCACCAACGCCGCATCGGTTATTTGCGACGATGCGGCCTCCGATTTTCAGCCGATTAACGCTGGAGTCCCGTAGGTCTCCGACCTATCGCCCACATTGATGATGACAAATAAATGCAAATGCATTTATTTAATTTGAAATTTGATAAACATTCTCAGCACGGTTTTGTTTGTGTTGTTGTGTTTGACCAAAAGTTGTCTTGTCTGTAGACTTTCTGCGACATCTGCTATAATGTTGTATTCTTGAGTTTAACTAGTTGAACTTTGTAACATCAAGCTTGTCTTCTCAAAGACTGCAAACATTGGCATAAAAATGTACTTACAAACTTTTCTTGCTGAAAATGTGTGATTCTATGTAACTTTCATCATTTGTTGTTAGACAAAGCAATGTCTTTATACTTTGAGGCAGTAACTACTAGTAGTACTAGACAGTAGAGATTCAAATTGAGCGATTGTAACATATCAAAAATCGGTGCTAAAATAGGCCGTCGGGACACGGGACGATATCATCGAAATCGGGACTATCCCGGCAGAATCGGGACGGGCAACTCTTATTACACCTAAAAATTTAATGTTATAAACTTGCTCTATCATTTGATTCGTGTTCGAAATTTCAATAAGGAGTTACTTTTCAGTGTTTAAAAGTTTAATATTTTAGATTTTCCTAAATTAATCATTATTGCGTTACACTCTAACCATGCAATGATCTCATTTGTATATCTGATTTGTATGTTTCATCATTCTCACAATCTATGATGATTGTAGTATCGTCAGCGAATAGGGTGCATTTTTCTTCACTGTTTGTGGCAGATCATTCTCATATTAACCGTTGTGAACACGGCAATATATAATATAATAGAAATCCTAAATTCTACTAATTGTATTTTTGTTATATCCAACAAATTATACCATATTTTAATGCAGAGTCGTGGTTAAATTAGCTGAGCCTTGCGGTGTTACCCGCGGTACAGCAGCAACGGCGGATAAAACCGCGGGGCGAAGCTTGTCTGAAAGAAATAGGATTAGTAACTCCTTATATCAATAGCTATCTGCCAATGAAAGTTAACCGTTCTAGAAACTAGCCAAAACAAACAGACAGACTGACGGACAGAAACTTTTTTTACAAGAAGGTACAGTATATAATTTCATATGCATTTAGTGAAAACTGTTAATTTTAAATTACAAACAGACACTTCGATTTCATTTAATACCTAGTAAATATGTTATTTCATTCAATTGAATTGTATTAAAACAGTAATAATACCGTCTAGTAATCAATATCTAACGTAAAGCTTCATTTATTTTCCAATTTCGTAACGCTGTATCTTCAATACAATGACAATAGTCAATAAAAGTCTCATGTTCTCAAGTAGGCAAGAATGGTCAATTCTTATGTAAGTTAATAGATTATTACTAGATAATCTACATATACTAACAGCTGATAGTGGTGGGTCACCCTTATCATTTAGGGGTATGAAAACTAGACGTTTGCTGATTCTCAGATCTACCCGATATGCACACAAAATATCATAAAAATTGGTCCAGCTGTTCCGAAGGAGTTTGGTAACGAACACCGCGACATGAGAATTTTATATATGTACTCATATTTTAAAGCTGAACAGTTTATTATTTGTTTGATTGAACGCGTTAATCTCAGGAAGTATTTTTTTTTTTCCCAGTTAAATTGAAAATAGTTCAGTTATCTAGGAACGCTCTTTATTACGGTTATGTTGTTTAGTACAGTTCACATTATTTTGTCTATGGCCGATACACAATTGCAAAAGCGGTAATTTAAGAAAAGTACTAACACGGCTATTAAGTTACATATTACAAATAAACAGAAACCAAACCTTAAAAAAAAATAACAAATATTTTTAATTAATTCAAGAAAAAGCCGGCAATGCACTTGTGACGCCTCTGGTCTTGGGTGTCCATGGGCAGCGGTAATCGTTTACCATAAGGCGTTACGTCAGCTCGTTTGCCCGCTAAACCATAAATAAAATGTAATAATACTACATACGAGTACCTACTTATGTACACCGCTTACAGATGATAGGGTATTTTTATTTCTTAGAGATTATTTGAAAATCATTTATTTATAAATAAAAATTCTATATTTATTCAAATATATCATCATAGGTCAATAAAGTACGCTTTGGGTCCTTAGGTGCTGGTTGATTGCGAGTCGTCTGTGTTGCAGGGGTCCAAGAAGCAGATTGTGATGGGGGTTTCCCTCGGGCAAAAGATACTCGCCAAGTTTCTTCCAAGCCTTCCATTGATGCGAGAGCATTGGTAGCGATTTCTGGAGTTTCGAACGATAAAAATGCTCTGAAAAATCCAATGATCTTTATTAAAATTATATCTTCCAAATATTTAAATACATATTATGTAGTACAATAATATTTATTAAGTAATATATCATTCAAAAAGAAGGTCTTCAATACCTGCGTTCTCCCATGTATTACATATGGGTGTGAAACCTGGGCGCTCACGAAACATCACAGAAATATGTTGGAACATTGTCAAAGAGCTATGGAACGAAGTATGATAGGTATTAAGAAACAGGATAGGATACGAAACACCATCATAAGAGGTAGAACAAAGGTCACAGAGGTGCTTAATACAATAGACAGTTTGAAGTGGAGATGGACTGGGCACATGCTGAGCGGTACACAAGAGAAGTGGAGCAATATCATAACAGACTGGTACCCTAGAGATGGGAGAAGGAACAGAGGAAGACAGGGCAAGAGATGGGAAGATGAACTAAAACTGACGGCAGGCCCAAAATGGAGAAGGGTTGCTAGAGACAGAGTACAGTGGAAATTGTTAGAGGAGGCCTTTGCCAAGAGGCACACTGAACTCAGAGATATTTTGTAACTTAAGAAACAACCACAATTCAAAGAAAGAAGAAAGCAGTTCAGGATAGGAGGCTTATTATTATATCATTGAGCATCTTCGATAATAATGCACTGGCTAATCAAATCGAATGACAACAATCAATTAATAGCAAATTTTAAATTCATATCAAATACTCAAGTCTACTGTCCCTTGGAGCTGTGAAAAAACAAACTTCTAAACCAACGAGATTAAAGATACAGCCGTTTATGCTGCAAATTTTCGACACTCACAAGGAAATCAAAACCTCCAAGATACTTCCCCTGAACTCAAAATCTTGAAATTTGGTATGAAGCAACATCTTATAACCAGATAAAGGATAAACTTTTTTTGTCAATGTAAGCTACTCTGGATTATTAATTAAATTTATAGTGATTATTTTCATATTAGCACAGGCTATGATGTGTTAGTAGCTCGTCTGTATGACGAAGCATATATAATTGTGCCTTTTTGACTGCTTCTCTGGCGCATTGGTAGCGTATGCAACTGCTGAGGCTTTGGGTTCCATTCCCAGGTCAGACCAAATGTTTGTATGATCTGCAAATATTTATTTCTGAGTTTGGGTGTTTTCTATGTATAATATGAGAATGTATGTTTTACAAAAAAAAATCTATGTATTTATATCAGTTGTCTAGTACCCATAACACAAGCTCTGCTTAGCTTGAGACTAAATGGTGTTAAAATGTCCAAGATATTTATTTCTTATTAATTATTTAATAATAATAAATACATCCTAAATTTGACTGTCTTATCTTTTTTTATATGTAATCTATTTTAAAACAAAACTTGTATCATAAATATAAATGGTTCATTGGTCAATATCCTACTACTATTATAAAGGCGAAAGTTTGTAAGTATGGATGTATGTATGTATGGATGTCTGATCTGAAAACATTATATTTTGGTATTAATATTGTTATAGTAAGAAGTAAATATAGAAAAGTGCATACTTCTCATCATCAGGTTCCTGTTGGAAACTAAATGGTTCATATGTGGCCAAACGTCGCCTTATAGTTTCTTCTGAAATGCGGGGACCACACACCAGAAGAACTGATATCTTGTTGGGCGGTGGCAAAGCTTGTGGGGGAGGGGCAGCAGGTTCAGTTGGTACTCCAGGACTAGCTCCAGCATTGGCATGGTTACGGGCCTTTTCCTCTCTAAACAATAAGATTATATAAATAAAAGGAATGTTCATAACTTCATAAATTTTTCTTTACCTATAATGTAAATTTTAATATGGATGTAAAAGGTCACTACAGCAAGTGTTTATTACTTTGACTTGTCAGTCACTGTAATGGTTATGAGAGATTCAGACATGCTTTGTTAATTTATAACTAAAATATATTAATAAAATGTTGATTTATTTTAGAATCTTGAAACATATCTTCTTTCATCATCATCATCATCATTATCAGCCTATTGCAGTCCACTACTGGACATAGGCCCCTCCAATTGCAAGCTACTTAGTTCGATCCTTGACTTCTTTGATAACTAAAAATTCTTAATTGAAATTTTCTGTATTCACTACACATTTATGAAAAATAATCCTTATCCTAAAAAATCCTTATTGCCTAATGCCTAATACCTAATAAGGATTTTTTACAGAGAGCACCAACAACTTCTTTGTTTATCAACAAACCTTATTGGTCTATTAATCTATATAATTATAATTAATACATTAGTATAGTACCTAATATACAGTAAACTCACTTTTCTCTAGCAGTTACAAATGAGTCATAAAGGTATTTGACTCTAGGAGCTGGCTTCTCCTCAGGTGGTGGAGGCTCCTGTGATGCACTAAAAGGCTGATATGAGGCTACGCCACCTGTTGCACCTGCCGACCCACTCAGTTTTCGCTCTCTACCTGAAGTTAAGAACAAAATACATAAACCACATTGTTATAGTAGATGCACATAGTATATAAATGAGTTTATACTTTATATTGTCATGAATATTGTCTCTTATAATATCAGATCTCATTAGGAATGAGGTTTCGCCCCAATATATGCCGCTGTTCAAATTAAGCTGTCATCCTGCGTAGTTCAATCCTTTTGTCGGCTCTTACGACACCTGCGGGATGAATAGGGGCGGTGGTGTTGTATCATAAACTTATTATTGTACATGAGGTTACATACACAATAATGATAATGTTACATACCAGCTCTAGGGCGTTTAAAAGTAGCATTTTGTGGTTGTGGTGGTGGACTTTTGATGGCTTGAATAGCACCACTTTTAATCAACTTGCGAGCAATTTCACGAGCGTCCCGAGCTTCAGTTGGACGTTTCGGTAATATTGGTTTTTCAGGCTCCTGCTTAGGGGCTTTTAGTGCTTGTAAAGCCTTTTTCTTCTTCTTCAACTTCTGGTACTTTGCCTGTAGCATTAATTCTTCTTCCGTTAAATTAGAAGGAAAATGTAGGTATACCATTTTATTTATCTTAGTCACAGCAATAAAAGTTTACAAAATGAAATCCGAAATATCGAAATAAACATGAAAATTGACATTGACAGTTGCATAGATTTGTTTACGTCTGTCTTTCACTGTGTTGTTCTGAAAAATTTACAAATATTAATAATAAAATGAATATTCCAATGACAAAATCCGTATCATTATTTATTACGTCAAAAGTTATAAAAACCTCATCACCTGTTCCCTGTTCCTGTTCACGATTTCGCCCTAGCATACGGCCTGACACAACTGGTTGCCACGCCGACGCGAGTCCCAGATGTGGAGGGCCAGAAGAATCCTTCACTGTTGAACCTTCTGCTGACCTCTCATCCGGACGGTTACCGCGTAACCGTTAACGCCCCACTTGGCTCTTCAGACCATTGCCTTGTCTGGAGTTCAGTGTTTATCACACTCTCGCCGCGATTGCGAGTTGTGCGCGGCCGTCGTGTGTGGCACTACAGGTCAGCAGATTGGGATGGGATGCGGTCATTCTTTGCGTCCTACCCTTAGAGACAGTTGTGCTTCTTGCCGGATAATCCCAGCACTGCTGCTGATTCTGTTGCTGATGTTTTGCTGCAGGGTATGGAGCTTTTCATCCCATCCTCTGTGGTCCCCATTGGTGACAAGTGTCGGCCCTGGTTTGGTTCATCTTCCAGAAAAGCTTCTCGCATGAAGCAGGAGGCTTACCAAGCCTGTGCTGGCGCGGTGGCGGTGCGGGATCAAAATACCAGCGTTCTGAAAAAGGAGTACAACTTTGCGAAAGGTCCCTCTAAAGAGACATTGCGAGGGCGAAATCGGAGCACATCGCTAGGATTCGCGAGAAGCTTGAGCGTCTTCCTTCGGGAACTCGGGCATTTTGGTCTCTTGCCAAGGCTATCGAAGGGAATTTTTGTAAGCCGTCCTTTCCACCTCTTCACATAGGAAATAATCCGTTGGCCTATGACGCAAAGGAGAAAGCCGATCTTCTTGCAAAACACTTTGCGTCCAACTCGACCTTGGATGACGGTGGACAGGAGCCGCCTACCATACCGCGGTGCGAGAGCTGTATGCTGGATATCCAGTTCCACCAACGCTCAGTGTGCTTAGCACTTTTGTCCCTTGATGTCCATAAGTCGAGTGGCCCGGATGGAATCCCTCCTATTGTGTTGAAGATGTGCGCTCCAGAGTTGGCACCGGTCTTAACGCGTCTTTTTCGACTCTCCTACTCCACTGGCGTAGTCCCGACATCATGGAGGGCAGCATTGGTCCACCCGATCTCTAAAAAGGGCGATCGCTCAAATCCGAATAACTACAGGCCGATAGCCATAACTTCCCTCTTCTCGAAAATAATGGAGTCCATAATTAACCATCAACTCCTACGGTACCTAGAGGACGTATTTCACTCCGGCCCACCACCTTCGACTTTATAAGGCGCAGGTTCGGCCTCACATGGAATACTGTCCTCATCTTTGGGCAGGGGCACCCCAATACCAGCTCCTGCCTCTGGACCGCATTCAGCGGAGGGCGACTCGTATCGTCGATTACCAGGATCTTCCAATTCGGCTAGACTCTCTGGCGCTGCGTAGAGATGTTGCTTCGCTGTGCATCTTCTACCGTATTTACCATGGGGAGTGCTCCGAGGAATTGTTCGGATTGATCCCTGCCGCATCTTTCCGCCATTGTCCTACGCGACAGAAATTTCATCCCCATCATCTAGATGGTTGGCAGTCCACAACTGTGCGATTTTCCCGAAACTTTCTGCCGCGCACAGCAAAACTGTAGAATGAGCTGTCGCCTGCGGTGTTCCCGGACCAATACGACCTTCAAACCTTCAAGAAAAGAGCGTACTCCTTCCTAAAAGGCAGGCATCGCACTTGTAACGCCTCCGGTGTTGCAGGTGTCCATGGGCGGCGGTGATCGCTTACCACCAGGCTATACGTCTGCTCGTTTGCCCCCTATATAATAATAATAAAAAAAACAACCAATCAGCGGTATTCGAACGTTAGCAAGTTTAGAAACGTCCGTTGTTAGCGCTAGCATGAGTATGCAGGTCTGCACGGATTTGGATATTTAAATGAATTTCTGTGTGACATTTACTGCAGTCTCAAAGCACAATAAAGTAAAACAACGAATAAATAGAAATTAATACTAGTTAGTTTACTCGTGGTTTTCAGAATAATCCTATGGTTTTATATTTTTTCTTAGACCTCAGTGCAAAGATAAAAAATACTATTACCTACTGGGCTCTCAAAAGTCACACCTTGTCAGTAGTACCGTGGTAGCGGTAGTAGTACCTCAGCTTGACTTGACAGCAGGGGGGACAGACAGGGGGGTGAATGTCCCTTATATGCCACTTATCCTACTACTATTATAAAGGCGAAAGTTTGTAAGTATGGATGTATGTATGTATGGATGTTTGTTACTCTTTCACGTAAAAACTACTGAATGGATTTGAATGAAACTTTACCACAATATAGCTTATACATCAGAATAACACCTAGGCTACTATTTATAAAGATATAGCTTCGCCTCGCGGCGTTGCCCGCAGTTATCATCGTACCGCGGGTAGCACCGCGGGGTTCAGCTAGTTACGAATAAGCTGCAGTCGTCTATATTTGTACCACCCTAACTATTACCTCTACTGTTTATTCATCATTACACATAATTCTAAACTTAGTAGATAGATGGCGCCAATTCATTTTCCTAACTCGCACTATTTTTTATTTTATTTCAGTGTTGCAACTTAATAGTCTACGACCATTTCAGTAATTTGATTGACAAATAAAATATACGGTTCCATCAAAATATAATTTCAATACTCGAGTACGAAAGTTATTTATAATTAAACTAAGAACTTGTATAAAGACTATGTAAACTGAACGGGACTTCTTTATTTATAATCTCAATAATATATCTATAATATATACATAGTACTCTGTGCTTGACAGTTGACAGTTAGTTTGACTTGACACTTTTAGATGACAGGAGATCTGGAAATTTGTTAAAAATCGATTCTATTGTAAAAAAATTGTAAAATGTTTCGTTTATCTAAAAAGTTAACGGTCGCATTCTCAAAAACTGCACAAAGTAAGACAAGTACTAAAACACATAATGTGTTGATACTTGTACCAGAACAAAGATTTTCAAGTACCGGTAAGATAAATATTGATATATGCGTTCTGTCTTATTTCAATGTCACGTTAATGCAAACGGTACCTATACATTACAACGTAACAAATTATTATGCATAAGACAGATAAATTAATAAATAGCTTTTCTGACTGGTAAGACAATTGATGTCGTCAATACTAAACGCATTGCATCACAACTGCAATTAGTTATTCCACTCAGCCACGGATCAGAGTGGATCACCACTGGACATTTCTCATATTAAAACAAAACTTGATTTTTCCAGGTCAGGCCGGAAAATTTTCCGTAAAACATGAAGATGTGGGGCGACCTTTATATTTTGATGCACAGGCCACAACTCCTATGGTCGGTATTACTTTATTATTAAATTTGCATGAACACTTAATTATACTATAGTGAATATTTTTTTTGTATTTCATTTGTACCTGTATAGGATCCCAGGGTACTTGATGCCATGCTTCCTTACTTCGTCAGTTATCATGGCAACCCCCATTCTCGAACTCATGCCTATGGATGGGAGAGCGAAACTGCTGTTGAAAAGGCGAGGGAACAAATTGCAGATCTGATTGGTGCTGATCCTAAGGAAATAGTGTTCACATCAGGAGCGACAGAATCTAATAATATATCAGTTAAAGGAGTGGCAAGGTTTTATGCCCCAAGAAAGAAACATGTTGTTACCACACAAATTGTAAGTTTAAAAAAAATTATCCATGAATCATTATCATCATTGTCATCAACAACCTTCAGTCTGCTACTGGACATTGTGGTTTCCTTAGAAAAGCAGTTTTGGCCTACTATTACTACAACACACTGACTATATGGTTGGTTGGTATAGGGTTTGTTTCAAATCTGATGTGAAGAAAATCAAGGGTGATGGCCGGTGAGGGTTTCCACATGTAATAATATAAGGGATTGTCCTAAGTTGAGGAGGGCACACTGTGTAGTTTTAGTCGATCCAATTCCGACACATCATCCCGCCCAAACGCAACAAAAAGTTTTTTATTGATTTGCAGTTATCTTGTCATGTGTAGTTTACCTGCCTGTGAGTATTCCTTGGTAGTTCAAGTATATTTTTGTTACACAACAGGAACACAAATGTGTATTGGATTCTTGCCGAGCTTTGGAAGGAGAAGGTTTCAAAATCACATATTTGCCAGTTAAACAAAATGGAATTATTGATTTGCAAGATTTGGAAAAGGCTCTAACTCCGGAGACTAGTTTAGTCTCAATTATGACAGTCAACAATGAAATAGGTAAATAATCATTAATTATATGAATGTAGAAGTCAAATCATATTGATTTCTAAATTCCTTATCATTATTTCAAACTGCTATTAAAATTCACTTAATATTTACGGAACAGTTTGTCATCAATGTTAGTTTTATAGTACTACTGACGAATGGTTTTTTAAACCTATTTACTTGAAGTACATTTTCATTTTTTAAATAATACTAAATGCGCTTTGCTGTGTTTCCTGCAATTGGTGTTGTCAAAGTTCAACAACAACACAGCGGGGTGCAGCTAGTTGTAAACATATGAACCTTTTTCTTGGATCACTCTAACTATATCTGAAAACTGCATTGAATATTGTTGAGGTGCTTAAAAGATTTAAACAAACAGACAGTGGAAGCAACTTCATGTTAGACTGTGTGAAGAACAAATAAAAACCATAACCTTGAAAGAATTTTGCAAGTCATGTATTTCAGCTTAAGAATGAAACATGTGTTTAAAAACGCCCAAGGAAAAACAGTATTTATGAACTTGTGTTGTAAAATATTTTAACTATGTTTTACACTTCAAATATTTTTTAAATGTTTTCTAGCAATATTTCATTTTTAAAAATATGTTCATTGTCAGTTAGTATAGTTTGAAAAGTAAAATATTACAAGTAGTCTTATTATATTTAACGGGGCATGAAACGCGGAATGATTTTTGTGTCCACCACACTGACGTCACTTCTTATATATCACTCATGATTTAAAGGCAATAGAACCATCACTCAATCTATTTATTATTACACACTGGTTGACTCTCTCATGTAAGACCCTTTTTACAGGACAACAGAAATAGTTGTAATCACAAAATATAAAAATCATTGTTAACCAATAGCAATTTGTTTTTGACTTTATAATTGCTAATTAAGTTTTGAGATGCTCAAAATCATAAGTATATGTTTTCGCACCGACATATTAATATGTGAAGTAAATTTTTACCAATTTTGACGAAATTATATGTGAATGGGGTAGTTGGCACTGTTATTTGGAAGTCTATATGGCCAAGGAGTTTAGTAGCTAAGAAAAAAACAATGGTAGTTTTGAGTTTGATAAGGTTACCTTATGACAAGTAATGAATTATTTAATAATAATGTTGCGCCAGAACCAGATGGATCTCATATTTACGAGAACGATCGAGAACTATCGAAGACAACGCCATCTATCGTCGGAAAGCGCGCAACTGTGGGCATTATGACGATTACTCGACGCTAGATGGCGCTACAAGAAGCTCTAGAGTAATCTATTTAGCCTAGAAACATCGATCGAATACTTTCGTACTTTCGAGTAATTTCCACGGCCATATAAAAGCGAAACGTGTTGGCCGTAGGGGCAGTATTGTTTCACGATACAGCGGATAAACATCGAAGAGATCTTTTAGTGCGACTAACGAGTGATTTAGTGATTTCTTATTGTAAAAAGTGTTGTTAATAAATATTGTGTTATTTTTGTTAATAAACGAGTACTTTAATTTATTTAATACCCAGCTCGTAACAATTTGGTGTCAGAAGTGGGATTAAAGTATGCCGGTTTTACCAAAGGAAGACACGGAAGGTATCCGAACTAGGAGTCAGCGCCAGCAAGAGGCTGATCAGAGGCGATTTGGAAGTGCACAACTGCCTACATCGGAAGATCAGCAGCCAGCTATGGAAACCACGCCGTCCACATCGGCAGCAGCTCCAGATATCACGGCCCTAATGGCAATGCTCCAAGAGCAGGCCCGCCGCCAGGAGGAGCAGGCCCGCCGCCAGGAGGAGCAGGCCCGCCGCTTGGAAGAGCAGCTGCAGCGGGACAAGGAGGAGCAGACCCGCCGCCAGGAGGAACAGATGCTCTTGTTAAAAGGCATACATGAGACTTTCGGCAAAGAAATCAAGGTAGTGAAGGATCAGGTTCTTCAACACGAGAATCGTATCACTGAGGCCGAAACTCAAATTGCTGACGTGAAGAAGGCCTTAGGAAACCTTAAAGTTGGAGACGGAGCGGCGACTATAGTAACTGCTGCTCCTTCGGTACGGGGGTTCAAAGTACCGCCGTTTGATGGGACATCTTCGTGGTCAGCCTACAAGATTCAATTTGAGGCTGTTATGACGGCAAACGGCTGGACAAAGGAACAAGCTATGACCGCGCTCACCTTGGGTCTTCGAGACCAGGCTCTAACCGTCCTCGAAGCCCTCGGTAAGAAGGTAACCTATGAGCAACTGCTGGAGGCATTGGAGGCAAGATATGGTGACGCTCATCTGGAGCACGTGTTTCGTGCACAGCTGAAGGATCGTGCCCAACGCATCGGTGAAAACTTGCAACAGTGGGCTCTGGAAGTTGAGAAACTGGTCCGTAAGGCATACCAGTCTGCACCTGCGCTCGTTGACGGGAATCTGGTGCAAGCTTTTATCGATGGCATCCGTGACCTCGAAGTTAGAGCTGCTGTGAGACTTGGGCACCATGAAACTCTCAAGGACGCTCTGGCCCATGCTTTGGAGGTGGAAGCTGTGAGACAAGACCATCGGTCTCATCGGGTCCGGGAGGTTGTGGCATCACCTCCGCGGGACCGATTTAAGGGGTACAGCCCTAGATGCTACGCCTGTGGTGAAAAAGGTCACCTTCGGTCCAGCTGCCCTAAGCGAAGCATAGGAAGTGAATACGAGCGGTCTCAGGAGAATAGGGCGGTTGATAGTATCCGCCCGACAACAGCAGGGAAACGAGTAAACGCCAGGACTGCGGGGCGGGTGCTGGCTGGTGTTCAAAGAGCCCCAAGGATTTCGATCTCGCAGACTCATGATGGGAACAGCCTGGTCATCAGAGGCGAAATCAACGGAACGTCATGTAAGCTGACGATTGATACGGGAGCTTCTCGCACAGTTGTCAGTTCCCAACTTGCAAATCGGTTCCTGAGGGACATTGCATGTAACCGTGAGCAAATAAACCTAGTAACAGCCACTGGTCAGCGCATACCCGTCCGAGGCGAACAGAAGGTGGAGTTGAAGTTGGGCAACCAAGTTTACCTGCATAACGTCATCGTGGCCGATATAGTTGACGATTGCATCCTTGGCCTAGACTTCATGAAGAACAATTGTTGTGAGATCGACATCAACCAAGGTGTAATGAGATGTAGTCAAGAAGAACTGTTCATGGAAGGAGCATCATCAGGAAAAGTGTACAGCTTAAAGAACGTTGTTCTTCCTCCCAGATGAGAAACAATCATGCCAGTTAGTCTCCCTCAGAATTCTGGACGAATGCATCGGTGTGTCCTTATTGAAAGGGTAGATAATGATCTTCCATGGAAGATCGCACGAACTCTAGTAAGTACCACTAACATCTCTGCAGTACGTGTGCTAAATCTTAGTGACAAGCAACATGTGATTCATAAGGGCACACTAATTGGCACTTGCGAAGATGTGGATTGGATGCGTCGATGCCAAGACTTGACTACTTCGAATATTAGCACAGATGCACGAGTCAACGTCTCAACACTGTTAGAAGACTGTCGAGATGTCTTGTCTAGGGAAGAAATTGACAAGGCTAAGAGAATGTTAGTTAAGTACACTGATATTTTCTCTACTAATGACGCTGATATTGGAAAGAATGGTTTGGTTCAACACAAAATAAACACTGGGAGTGAGTTGCCAATTCGTCAGCGACCAAGAAGACTACCAGTAGCACGAGAACAGGAAGTGCAAACCATGATTGATGGAATGGTCAGGGATGGCGTTATAGAGCCTTCATCCAGCCCATGGTGTTCACCTGTAGTGCTTGTAAAGAAAAAGGATGGCAGCATGCGTTTTTGTGTTGACTACCGCCGTCTAAACGACATTACGAAGAAGGACAGCTATCCACTACCTAGAATAGATGACACTCTGGACATGCTAACAGGGGTTAAGTGGTTTAGCACCTTGGATTTAAAAAGTGGATACTGGCAGGTAGAAATTGATCCCAAGGACAAAGAGAAGACTGCATTTTCGACAGGGAAAGGATTGTGGCAGTTCAAAGTAATGCCCTTTGGATTATGTAACGCGCCAGCAACTTTTGAAAGACTAATGGAATCAGTACTCACCGGATTAACTGGAGATGCCTGCCTGGTCTATTTGGATGACATTGTCATTGTAGGCCGTACGTTTGAAGAACATATTCGAAACCTGGAGCGCGTATTATCGAAAATCCGAAGTGCCAACCTAAAGTTAAGTCCTAAGAAGTGTTCATTTTTCAAACGACAGGTTAGCTTTTTAGGATATGTGGTTTCGGAAGAGGGTGTCCAAACAGATCCGCAAAAGATCGCTGCCGTCAAGGATTGGCCAGTTCCAAGAGATAAGACCCAAGTAAGAGCATTTTTGGGCTTGTGCTCCTACTATCGGCGATTTGTGAAAAACTTTGCGGATATTGCCAAAACCCCTTCATAAACTTACTGAAGAGAAAAGGCATTTCTGCTGGGATGAAAGTTGTGACATTGCATTTCGAGAGCTAAAAAGACGTCTATGCAACACACCCATCTTAGGGTATCCAGATACCGAAAATGAATTCATAGTTGACACAGATGCAAGTGATACTGGGCTTGGCGGTGTGTTATCCCAGCGGAAAGGTGATCAAGAGGTTGTTATTGCATATTTCAGTAAATCTTTGTCGAAGCCGGAAAGGAATTACTGCGTCACAAGAAGGGAACTACTGGCCGTAGTGAAGACACTGCAACATTTCAACAAATATTTGCTTGGGCGTAAATTCCACCTCCGAACTGACCACGCTGCATTAAAGTGGCTCTTACAATTTAAAAATCCTGAAGGACAAGTCGCGAGATGGATTGAGTTATTACAGGAATATGACTTCATGATTGAACATCGCAGTGGAAAGTCTCACGGTAACGCAGACGCACTATCAAGAAGACCTTGCCCTGAAGACTGCAAGCACTGCGCCAAGCAAGAAGTAAAGGAAGCTGTTCCTATAAGGACGATAAAGACGGACCTTAGCAAAGAATGGAAGGAAAGCCTGCAGCAAGCACAGCAAGAGGATGCAGATATCAAACCAATTCTCGAGTGGATTAAAGCTGAGACTCCTAAGCCACACTGGAGCGAAGTTGCATCGCTGAGCTCGACCACGAAGAGTTATTGGGCTCAATGGGATAGTCTAGTCATCCAGGATGGAGTCTTGTGCCGTAAATGGGAAAACGCTCGAGGAGACAGCTGTCACCTGCAAATGGTTGTTCCTAAAGCTAAGATACCAGTGGTCCTGCAGCTCTACCATAACGGATGTTCAGGAGGTCATATGGGAGTTAAAAAGACATTGTTAAAGATAAGGGAAAGATTCTACTGGATTCATTGTCGTGATGATGTTGAGGACTGGTGTCGCAAGTGTACCAGTTGTGCGGCCGTGAAGGGACCTCATACACGTAGCAGAGGCGCATTGAAATTGTATAATGTTGGTGCACCCTGGGAAAGAATTGCAATAGACGTAGCGGGACCGTTTCCTGAAAGTGAAAACGGAAACAAGTACTTCATGGTCGTAATGGATTACTTCACTAAGTGGCCAGAAGTCTTTGCCATTCCCAACCAAGAGGCATCAACAGTTGCAGATAAATTAGTGCACGAAGTCTTCTGTCGTTTTGGAGTGCCTTTAGAAATCCACAGTGACCAAGGAAGAAATTTTGAGTCTCAAATATTTCAAGAAATGTGTCGAGTGATGGGTGCTCACAAAACCAGGACCACCTCTTACCACCCACAATCGGACGGAATGGTGGAACGATTTAACCAAACACTAGAGAGGTATCTGGCAAAAGTAGTTGAAAGTAGGCAAAAAGATTGGGACAAACACATCCAACCGTTTCTTCTGTCATACCGAAGTGCAGTCCACGAATGTACTTCCGTAACACCAGCTTTTGCAAACTTCGGAAGAGAACTACGGTTGCCTGCAGACTTGATCACTGGAATACCCCCTGATACCCCGCGAAGTATAACGGAGTACGCGAATGACTTGCGGAACAAGATGAATGACATTTATGAGCATGTCAGACAATCGGGCCAACAAATGTCTGAAAAGATGAAAACCCGTTATGACCGGAAAGTGAATAATAAGGGCTTCGAAGAGTGTTCGCTAGTATGGCTACATAACCCAGTTCGCAGTAAAGGGAGGTACAAGCCAAATGGGATGGGCCATACCGGGTAGTCACTAAAATCAATGATGTTACCTATCGGATACAGAAGTGTCCAAGAGGCGCCCCAAAGATAGTTCATGTAGATCGATTGGCGCGATATTATGGGACCGATAATGCTCGGGACGAGCATGTCTTAGGAGGGGGCAGTGTTGCGCCATAACCAGATGGATCTCATATTTACGAGAACGATCGAGAACTATCGAAGACAACGCCATCTAGCGTCGGAAAGCGCGCAACTGTGGGCATTATGACGATTACTCGACGCTAGATGGCGCTACAAGAAGCTCTAGAGTAATCTATTTAGCCTAGAAACATCGATCGAATACTTTTATACTTTCGAGTAATTTCCACGGCCATATAAAAGCGAAACGTGTTGGCCGTAGGGGCAGTATTGTTTCACGATACAGCAGATAAACATCGAAAAGATCTTTTAGTGCGACTAACGAGTGATTTAGTGATTTCTTATTGTAAAAAGTGTTGTTAATAAATATTGTGTTATTTTTGGTAATTAATCGAGTACTTTAATTTATTTAATACCCAGCTCGTAACAATAAGAAAAACCCGCCTGTGTATAATTTTTATTTTGTTTATTTTATTATTTTGATGTACTCAGTGTACCTCTCATGACTAAGACGAATCTATTAACACCACTCACATAAAAATACCGCTAGCCATTTAGGCTCTATGGCGTGCCAAAGATGCAGTCGAAAACCCTCCTTCTTTCGCTGTCGGGTAAAAAGAGCTAGTTGTTAAAATGTTTACTAAATGCATGCTACATATTTGCATGTTCCAGGTGTAAAGCAACCAATAGCTGAAATTGGCGCCATGTGCAAGAGCAAGAAAATATTTTTCCACACAGATGCAGCACAAGCTGTCGGTAAAATGCCTTTGGATGTAAACAAAATGAATATTGATTTGATGTCAATCTCTGGACACAAGCTTTATGGACCCAAAGGAGTTGGTGCACTTTATATAAGGCGTAGACCCAGAGTCAGGGTTGAGCCGTTACAAAGCGGTGGCGGCCAAGAGCGAGGAATGCGTAGTGGCACAGTACCAACTCCTCTTGCTGTTGGCTTAGGAGCAGCATGTGAAATAGCCAAGCAAGAGATGGCTTATGACCATGCATGGATGGAAAAATTATCACAAAGATTCCTTGACAAAATTTATTCAAAGTTAACACATGTCATTAGGAATGGAGATCCAGAACAGACATATAATGGCTGTATTAATTTATCTTTTGCTTATGTTGAAGGTGAGTAGTGTTAAATAGTGTTTCTACTAATGTACTTCTTTACAATTATTATTTTCCATTACTTTTTTTTTCAAAGCCTATCAAATACCCTGTTATCAGTAATGTACTATTGTCATCTGAATTGACCTTACTTCACCTTACCTTACTATCAGTGTTATGACAAATTGAGTGAGTTCAAAGATCGAGCCCCAAATATTAATGATACAAAACAGGAGATTAGCTAATCAACATACACAATGTGCATTGGTATGGAATAATTCGCTTTTTATTAACAAAAATAATAGAAACATGGAATACATATTATTACTAGTATTCTTATTAATCCTTCAAGCTTGTACTAGGAGTAGTTTCACATGGGAAGTGCAGTCTAGTTTATTCATCAACACCGCATAGACCTTTCCCATTGCACGCGACTCTGATTGATTTTGGGCTGCTTGCATTCACCTCCTGCCAGCCATAGTTCGTTCGTATTAATAAAATAGTAGACCATACGCACGCACCGATTAAACCACGCCCCCTGACCAATCAGGTGGCAAGTAGCTTTTGCCTTGATTTAGTATGCAATTTTTAATGACATTACACAGGTAAAGCACAGTATTTGACTTTATAATTACACAAAATGATTTCTTTTTAGGTGAATCATTGTTAATGGCTTTAAAAGATATAGCTCTATCAAGTGGTTCTGCCTGCACTTCTGCTTCCTTGGAGCCATCATATGTCCTAAGAGCTATAGGGACAGACGAAGATTTGGCACATAGCTCAATCAGGTAAGGCTTGAAATGAAAATACCATTATTACAATTTCAATTTGGGTACATTTTGGTATCTTTTTTAACATTTCTGTTAGATTTTTTTTTCAATACTAGCTTTTCTTCAGAATCAAAGTATCTTCATGCCAAATTTCATTAAAATCATTAATCCTTTTGATTAAAAAAATGTTAAACTGTGAAAGTATAGACGTTAATAATGTCAGTCATGCATTGTCAATTGTTATCTAACCTTTATAGAACTCTGATGACGTAAAACATACCAGTAGAATTGAACACTGTGTTAATAGGTTAACCACAGTCTGCAGTAGTAAAGTAATACTGTTTCGAACTAAAATTCATTATGATTACCTATGCACTTAGGACTAGACAAAACTGTTATTGTTTTGCTATAATAACATTCTTATTCTAAATCATCCATTACAGATTCGGTTTGGGCAGATTTACAACTATGGATGAAGTTGATTACACGGCTGAGAAAACAATACGGCATGTAGAGCGTTTAAGAGAAATGAGCCCACTATGGGAAATGGTCCAGGAAGGAGTAGATATCAAAACAATTCAATGGTCTCAGCATTAAAATTGTGTACTTGATAGAATGCGAGGAGAAGTTTGTTAAAATAACAAAATTATGTTGTATATGATAAAGTGTTAGCCGTCATTTTAAAGAGATCTGTATTTGCATATTGTTAATTAATATCAGTGTATGTTTTTTTTTGTTTGTTTTAAGTGCTAAAAATTATATATTTAGAAGGTCATACGAAAAACATACTTATCACTATAGCGGTAATTACTATTAATAAATGATAGCAAGACAAAATATGTTCACTGACCTTAAAGTTAAACAAAAATAAAGCAAAATATCAAAATTAATATTGCGTATCATTTCTATAATTAAAATGGAAGATTACGTTACTTATTGCTCAATATAGTATGTAATGTGTTCTTGCATTATTTTACTAACAGCGACTTTCAACACAAGGCAATATAAAGTACTTATTTTATCAAGATCATATTTTTATTCTTGACTGCCTTGGTGGCGCAGTGGTAGTGAATGCGACTGCTGTGCTTGAGGTCTCGGGTTTAAATCCTGGGTCGGACCAAGTGTTTGTGTAATCTACAAATATTTGTTTCGGAGTTTAGTTTGGAGTAGTGGTGTATAATATGTATGTATTTACAACAAAAAAAAGTATATATGTATTTATATCAGTTGTCTAGTACCCATAACACAAGCTCTGCTTAACTTGGGACTAGATGGTGTTGTGTGTTAGATGTCCGAAATATTTATTTATTTATTCATGTTCTAATTTCTTTATGTGTGTGTAATCTGAAAGTCAACTCTCGTAATAAATATTCGATCAAAATTCAGTTCCGATCGAATTCGTATTATCGTAATAATGTAAAAATCCAACGTAGAATGACTGAAAGTTGTAAAATGTGAAAATCGGCATAAAGCAACACAAGCTATAGCGTATTTTTGCCGATACAAAATGATCTCATATTTTCTGCTGGGGGGAAATCTTCACATAGGTACACAAAAACAATCGCCTATCACTACGAACTCACACATAACAATTAAAACAAACATTCACACGCACATAAACTCATTCTGTGTCATACAATGTACACTGTGACTAGCCCCATTTGGGCTCATACTCTGACAGAGGGAAACGCTTGCGTAAACTCCCTTTTGTGTTGCTCTAAGGAAAACCGTTCCTAATTTACCGTTTATCACAATTTTCCTCTTGTGATGCTTTCGAATGAGAATTGACTTGTGAGAATGAATGTTGGTAAAAAGTCAACTGTTGGAATTTTTTAACAAGCAGAATACAAATATTGGTCAATTCACAATTCAGTTCTTGTGCATTTTTCGTTATCTGATGTTTTAAGATTACGAGAATTATAACCCTTGGGTTCTGACTAAAATTAAAAAAAAACTGACATTTTTAGAAACTGCACCTAGTCATTAGTCAAATAGAACTAAAAATAAAATAATGAATAGCCCTCATCGGAAGCCAGTGTAATGAACTGAAGCTAGTAACTATATGATTGAAATGGCTAGGTTTAATTTATAAAAAAAACCTCATCATCATCTCAGTACAAACCGTCGGAAATATCTGCGAACCTGGATTAAGGACGTCAGCATATGAGATATATCTGAGAGATAGCAAACAAATTGGAGATGTAGAAAAAAATTAGGGATATAAAATAAAAAAATATTTTATTATGTGTACCTATCTGTTTTTATTCACTTTTATATAAATGTGTACTTTATAGAGTAAAAAATAAAACAATACACAGAAAAAGTAGAGCAAGAGAACATTTGCCTCTCTCGCTGTTTTTGACAAAGTTCGTGGTTTTAGATAAACCAGTTGGTGCACACGCCCTTTTCGTTGCTTGTTCAAACGGCATAATGAGAGAACCGGATGTTTTTTCATTTTCAAAGAATTTGATTACTTTGAGCACTAAATTTCGTTCTGCTTTATTGGTGCATGGGGAAGCAGATATTTCCGACGGATAGCATTCAGTTGAATAAGTTCACTTTAGCAAAATGGTATTATTTTATAAATGAAAGTTGAGTTTTAATTACTTTGAAGTGTCGACTTTCAGTTACATAATTGCTTAACAATGCTTATTACTTCCATTTATACTGTTAATATTTTTAATATTAGAGAATGCTTTTTATATGTTTTGTGTTGACATTCTCATTAATTTAATTGCCTTTTATATAATACTGAGTTGTTACTTTAATTTTGTTGGCATAATCTTAAAGACAATGTAAATGTATACTACCCATACATACTGTATTAGAAGCAGTATTTTATAATTTTTTTGATAACTAAAATGTGACAGTGAAAGGTTTATGATTTAAATAAAACAAATCAAGCAGTAACACATAACATTTACTGCAAAATAATTAATATGCCACAATTGAAACTGCTATGGGTCAACAAATTGGTATTTCAATTTTCAAATATTTTTGTATTCAAATCCTTATTTTCACAATTATAATATTCTAAACCCACACATTTTAAAAATTACAAATATACAGGAATAGGATGTTGCCATCACAAAAATATTTAAAAGTTAAATAACTTTATACCACTGTTGCAACAACCTACTGAACAATAACCATAATACAAGTCAATTCATATTATGATTGCTCAAAATACTAAGAAATAGTACAGTGTTTGTTTTGCTCTCTAAATAACACTTGTTAATACTGTTAGATACAGGGTCTTTTGTTTAGTGTAAAACAATACCTTATATACAAAATATTATTCTTAGAATGAGATTCTGTAATTTTATATAAAACTGTAGTTATTAAAGTAGGCATTTGTATTCAATTATCCTATTTATTATGCAGTCATTAATGTTAACTTTAGTCAATAATTAATCCCTATAATAAGATTTACAGTGTTTAACATAAATATAAAATAATTAAAGCATTAATAAAATTGTATCAACAACTACAGGAAGGCTCATCTACTGGTTCTGGATTTGATATTTTAAAACTCTCATGATCTAATGTTTGCAGTTCAATCCTTGATCTATTTGACTCCACAAGTTGTATTGCTATATCTGTAAACATTTCTTCAACACCTTTACCAGTTTTACATGAAGTTTTGTATGTAGTGCTTATGAGATTGTGACACTGCTCACTGAAACATACACAAGTATTTTAATAAACATTTGAAAGTTATATGTACTTTTTAGTGTTTTTAAGAAAAATAGTCTACCAGAAATGTTCTATATCAGCATCTGTCACTTGTGGTGAAGCTCCCTCTAAATCTGATTTGTTTCCACACAAAAATATTTTGGCATTTTCAGCATATGTTACAATATCTAACAAATGTTGACTCAAAATATGAAATGAGGATGCATTGTCCAGTGAAAACACCAGAATAGCCGCTTCCGCGAATTTGTAATAACTTGATGTCACAGAAGCAATCCGTTCCATACCTCCTGTGTCCCATAGCTGTAACTGAAATAAAAACAGTCACGCGTAAACGCTAATCCAATAATGATTTCATTGGGCGATGAATTAAGGATCGCCTGTTTCATTCCACGATTTTTTAATTAACCCATATATTAACCTTGACGTCCTTGTCCGTGAGTTCATAAAGCTTTTCAAAGTGATCTAATCCTAGAGTTGATCTTCTATCTGAGTTTGGAACAAAAGTATTATTAATAAATCGTCGAAATAGGGAACTTTTTCCAACACCATATTCACCACATAGTATCACTTTAAGAACTGGGGTTTTAACAATTGCCATTTTATAAGTATTGATTTCGCACTTTATTTAACTACATAAATATGGCATGTAGAATAATAAACAAACTGAATAAATTATCGTAACAGAGTGCGGCACACACCCATCTCGAAATAATAATACATATATATGCTAATAAATGCATAGATCATAGATTATACACTATCCTATATAGTTAAGCATAGATTCTAATGCATACACCTACCAGAGAGGTAAATGATCGAAGTATGAACTGTAGTGTTGACTGTCAATGTCAAAATATATCGACTACAACTTCTACAATATAGGTATGGAGGGTAGAGATCCATAAATATAGGGTAAACTTATTGATGTTCAGTCCACTACTAATTCTGGGAAAATTTGGATTACAAAAACATTATTTACTTTAATTTTTTTCTCCTTTCCCCCTTTTTTATCTACTATACACACGTATCTCCATCGCACTTGACATTGGCAGAATTGTCGACATCGGCACAGTTTGCCATATTTTAAGAAAAAGAAAGAAAGAAGAATTTAATGATGCAGAATTGCAGATTTGGTTTGCAAATAGAGTCAAACCGGGCTGTGATGTGTTTAAAGGTTTCGTCTAAAAAAATACGTCAGTGATTTGAGAATTTGTTGAAGCTGTTGAATTGTAGAATGCCCTTTGTTGTCTGTGCGGTTTGTTGTCATACATATTGACATCGAGGCTGTTTTGTATTCTATGTTGGAGGTTCTTATTGAAAAGTATGGAGGGCATATTGAAAAGTTAGAATCTCAAAAATGAAAGAATAACAATGAATTAAGTGAAAATTGGTCTAGATTTCTTATAGATTCAGACGATATAAACATTCCAAAAATGGATCTTCAAACATCTCATTTAGCTGCGGCTCTAATGTCTGGCCCGACATATAACAATATGACCATGGAGGCAGCACTCACTGTACCACCCAGTGTTTCAATTGATGAAGTCAAAAGTGAAAAGCCTCATGAATCAGAGCAGCCTGTCGAAGAGAAGGAAGAAGCAGCTAGTGGGGAAGATTTCACTGACGAGGTAAGTTTATTGAATAGGAGGTAACCATAAGAGCAGACTTCTGGCAAGAAAATGTTGATATGAGTAATTTTAGTCAGTTATTTAAAAAAGCAAAGGCTATTTCACTACATTAAAAAAGTTATGAATTCTTAACTTTAAGTTGATATAAAATTATTTCAGTAGAGCTTTATGCCAAGTCAATTTTCATCATTATCATCAACAGCCTTAATAGTTCACTGCTGGACACAGTTCTTTCTTAAAAATGAGTCAGTTGTAGTAGAATATAATTGCCTGAATAATATACTACTGATGTATTGTTCATGTACTGACAGATTAACAATATGGAGTCTTTACCCTTATTTATATTCAATTATATATAACTATACTCAAAATCACTGCAAAGAGAAGGAAAACTTGAAACAAAACCAGTACCAATCTGTCTGCCTGTTGTGGTATAGTAAGCCAAAATCTTCTTTTCTAAGGAGAAGTCATTGTCAGAAGTGGACTGTTAAGGCTGTTGATGATGATATCAGAGATAAAGTGATACCTCGGCCTTACTGAAAACTGATGAGAAATAGCGATTGCTCTGTGTTTCACCAGTGCATATACAGGCACAGGAACCCCAACCCCTCCCCCTGCCCATCTCCACCCCCCAAAGGTCGACAATGCATTTGATACGCCTCTTGAGTCATGGGTGACCATGGGCAGTTGTAATTACTTACCATCATGTGATACATCTGCTTGTTGTTGTTGTCCCCCTATTCCATATAAAAAAGATATGCTACTCATGGTTTATTTGTTTAGCTAAATACTAAGTATACTTTGGAAAGAAGTTGTTTATTATTCTTACCTGTTTATTTTCTCAGGTAAAATAAATATGTTAAAATAAAGTAAAATGTTTTTATTTTCATTTTAGGAAAGTGAAGCACAGCCTGGAAATAAGTCCATACCAGGGAGAGGAGTTACATTACAGATGCTTCTAGAAGACAAAATGCTAGAACCTGGAATAGCAGCTATGACCATAGAGTATCTTGTATGTATTATACTTTATTATGGCAGTTTCAGTAAAATATCTATTGTATATAATTCTTGTATCATGTTGTTGCTCACAATGAATCCAAAGCTATCTAAAAATCATGTTTTCTTTTAAATGTGTCTTTTGCTGGCATGCCTAAGATAGGATAGTTGCTTAGTAGCGAAGCATGATTGAAGAGATGCAAGCAAATGAGAAGTAAGGATAACTCAGTCAGAGGTAACAAACTCTTGCTACCTCTGACTGAGAAGTAAGGATAGTAAGGATCAGTAATACAGGTCAATAGACCTGTATAATTATATTTAATAGATAATGCAACTTTGCTTGCATCTCTTCAATCATGCTTGGCTATTGTAAGTCTAAGCATTATGTTAACTATTATATTTTTTGTTACTATTTCACGCAAAAACTATTTGAATGGATTCTGATGGAACTTTACAATAATATAACTTATACATCAGAATCATAGGCTACAATTTATAAAGATACTAGCTTAGTTGCCTGCGGTTATAGTTGTACCGCAGGTAGCACCACAGGGTTCAGCTAGTAATGAAATAAAACTTATGTGGATACACCATCATGTTAGGATGGGAGCCTGTGAGGTTAGTGCAAAGTATTAAAAAAGTAATAAAGGTTTGTTGGTTTGATTCCTACTCAGGAAAAATATTTATGTGATGAATGTGAAACAGTGTGAACCAGAGGAAATGGCTCTGTTTCTGGCTGTACTTAATCTTTAATATTTAGTTTGATTACCAGCCATATGGTAACCATAGCACAAGTTTTGCATAGTGGCGATCAGATGGCTGTTTTGTTAATATAATTATATATCTTGTGCCTGATTTTATGTTGTATTTAATTTTTTATAATATTGTTAATTATTATTGCAGGGTCAAAAGTTTGTTGGTGATTTACAACCAGATGGTAAAATAAAATCTCATGAAACTGAAACAATATTTTGTTCACCATCAGCTTGGGCAATACATTGTAAAAGAATTATCAACCCAGATAAAAGATCTGGCTGTGGCTGGGCTTCCGTCAAATATAGAGGAAAGAAACTGGATACAATAAAGGCTACTTATCTCCGGAAGAAACAGTTACAAAGAGAAAATATGCATTCTGATGGTATTCTGTTCAATATTATTTTATTCTTTAATTTACAATTAATATTTATTGTTCCATATTACTTTGTTTTTGTGTACCATTATTTCTTACTAGAATTCTTATACTCGGACTACCGTGAACATATCCTCTGATAGCTACAATGTCCTAAATATGCCTTATTAGACATGTAATACCTTAATCATAAATGTTATTAATAACTTAACATCAGTTTATTGTAAACTTGTGTACTAGATACCTCTTTTTTGTGCATGTAGTATTTGTATCTATGCAAAAATCTGTTTTCTCATACACCAGTAGATTCAGTAGATCGTAATGTGACAGTCGGTGCTAAGATGTGTTGCTGAGTGGACCTGTTCTTGGGCTCATATCTATTTGTAGTTTTTTTATTTAAAGCCTTCTGAAGTAACTCTACTCTGCCTGATGGAAAGCATGAGTAAAATCCAAGAGGGGTCGAGGCATCATACTCATTGCGAATAGTGAGGATGCAGCATGGTGACCCACACTATGGTAGCCTAGTGAGATATATTTTCACACCCCTTCAAAAGAGCTCTAATAATGAAACATCAATAATAATAGTTAGTTTCCTTAGTTTTGAAACAAGTTACTACAGTGCATAATTGCAATTAATGTATATTTTTGATTACAGAAGAGGTAGAAATGGAAGTTGAAAATCCTCCTGAACCTCCACCGCAGAGGGTAGTTATGAAACACAACACTGTACCAAACAGAATGATGCAACAGTAAGTTTTATATGAAATAAGTGTTTTTGACAATATGTATCAACTATTAGCTAGTTGTAGCTAGCCCACGCAACCTCGTTTACGTCTTTTATTGCCCGTAGTGTTCCGCTCCTATTGATCTTAGCGTGATGATATATTAGCTTTCCTCGATAAATGGACTATTCAACACTGAAAGAATTTTTCAAATCGGAACAGCGGTTCCTGAGATTAGCGCGTTCAAACAAACGAAACTCTTCAACATTATAATATTAGCATAGATTAATATTATTCTAAAATTTTTATTTTCTAAATTTCCAGTGATGCCAACATGTTAATAGAAGCAATATCATTTTCATCAGCAGGAAAAGTCCAACCATTCCTTGTGTCAGTCAGTTCAAATGCTAGTCTTGTACTAGACATACATTGTCACTTGAAGAAGGAAGAGGTTTATGGGTATCTGGCAGGAACTTGGGATCTCAATAGTCATAGTATGTGATAATTTATTCTTTTCTTAAATAGAATAGACTTGCAGATTAAGTGTAGATGTATGTCATTATATTTTTTTGTCACTGTAATCTTTTTTCCAATGTTACAGATCTAATGATAACACACGCCTTCCCTTGTCTGATCAGTAAAAATGACAATAGACCCAGAGTTTTAGTGGAATTAGAGATACAAATAGAAATGGAAAAATTGGGACTTTCACTGCTCGGCTGGTATCATTCACATCCGACTAATCCAGCCATGCCCAGTCTAAGGGACTGTGACAACCAGTTGGAATATCAGATTAAAATGAGAGGACCAAGTGAAATATCTTATATACCGTGTATTGGAGTTATTTGCTGTAAGTAAAGAATTGATAAAATACAATTATGTTATATATATTTACATAAATAAATACAGTTTTAAGAAAACCTAGAAAAACACGATTATAAAAGTCGGTTACAAAGAAACAAACAGGTAAACCAAATATTAATAAGAAAAAAATATGGTTATTGAGAGAGAGAGAGAGAGAGAGTTATAGAAAATAAAACCGTTTTATTGAACTGTTGTTTATAAAAACCGTTAAAGATCATAAATAATAAAGTAATTTCAGTACATCATTCTCCTGAAAAATTTGGGACATTGGTCATACAAAAAAATTGAAATTGTGGGGAGCGTCGCGTGGTCAGAGGTAGTACAACCATCATATATATTATATACCATTTATATATTTACTGAGATTACGATACGCTCCGCGATTTTTTCTGTTTGATCATGAACATCATCATATAACACAAAGTATATAAACGGATTGTATTAATGAACTATACTTTTACTCGTTTTGGTTACTCCTGGACCTATCCAGCAAAACATACTTTACACTATAATAATAATAATACGTTATATTGAGATCGATCTATTATTACAGACAGGAATATTGTTGGCAATAAGCATGATATTGTGGTGATAGATCGATTAGAGCGCCACGCAATGATGATCGATATTGCCGTTTCTCATGACGAGAATCTCGTGAAAGTTGATAAAGAAAAACAAAAAAAATATTTGGATTAATCTCACGAGATTGTCGATATGTGGAATGTGTGGATTCGTTGATCATTGTTCCGATAGTCGTATCTGCTCACGAATTGATAGCCAAGAGCCTCGACCATCACCTTAAGAGGCTCACGTTAGAAAGTTGGATCGAGGGTCTGATACAGAAGGCAGTCCTTGACACGCCACATATAGTGAGGAAGTTCCTGTCTTTGGAACCCTAACCACCGGTTTCTTGGTCCCTGTACCCGAGGTCGGTGGTCTACTAATTTTTATAATTTTGTGATAAATTTTTGTCGATTTATATGACACTATATACACATATACATACTTACGTCACGTTTGACGCTTAACGAATTTTTTTTCCAACTGAGCCATAAGATGTTTCACTTCAAAATTGTGTAATCTACTACTTTGTGGCCGCGGCCTTCTTGGATTTGTAATGTAACAGAATAAATTTAATATCATAATTTTATTATCATCAGAACTAAATAACAACAACATAATAACTATATATATATATATTTTTTTTGTTAATTACCAACTTCGCTTATGAACTTGAACCCCTATAAGTAATCTGTGGAAAACGTAGTGGGTAGTATATTTGTTATGTTTAGTTTTCTTAATAACAACCCTATGTACATTTTATATGCTACTGTTTGTGTTCCCTAATTGAATAAATAAATAAATAAACAAATATCACATTAATTTGTCAACAGAATGGGGTTAAAATTTCGACCCAAACAAAAAAAAACAAACAAGGTAGTAAGACATATTATGTATGTAATAAGATTAAACAGTAAGATTGTTTGTTTCAGCCCCATACAACCCAGAGAGCCCAGTTTTAGAATCTTCATTAACTTTCTTTTGGGTAATGCCTCCACCGGAACAAAGACCTACAGAATATCCACGACCTTTACTGTTGCAGTACAACATGGTGCATGACAGCCATTTATCACCGCATGCCATGGAACAAATACGGAAAAGCATCAAATACTATTTTTCATTCCCTGATGATACATTTGTTGATTTTAAAGACAGTTTCAAACCAGATATCTCTTACTTAGATAAGTTAAAGTGCACTTTGACAGCAAAGTTTCCACGAGAACAAAGTGATGGTTTATTATGGCATTTCATAAGGGATGAATTAGGATGTTCTTCTGAAAATGACGATAAAATGGATTTGGACGCTTTACTGGCAGTTCCTCAACCAATACCTGTGTCAAAGCCGAGTCAGCCCACATCAGTACCTAACTTCCTGTCCGTTAGTACATTGCAGCAGATGGTCAGTCGGCCAGCAGGTGTACCACCCATAAATGTCTCCTCAAGCATTGGATCTGGCTCACCACACAAATTTGAAACTTCACCGCTGAATATACCTTTACTACCTTCATCTTCTAAATCTGCGTCTAAATCAGCTACGTCAACACTTCCATCTACATACCCAACTGGATTAGATATGCTGACCAGTATGGCTCTCGGCTTAGGTACGCCTAACATGCCTCTTCCAATGGGTACTTCGAGTTTAGAAAGTTTAGCAGCAGCAAACAGCATGCTCACGGGTCTTACACCTGGGATGTCGTCTAGCCTCGCAGCTAGTTTAACCGGCAGTAAAATGCCTGATCCGCCATCGTATGCTGCCTCCCTGCAAAATTTAACCAGCAGTATTGGAAATTATGATAAAACACCTAGCAGTACATCCACAAGCACATCATCCAGTACTCCTATACCAGCGAGTCTGGCTTCAAATCTCATGATGAGTTCGGCAGATATTGCTAACGCTTTGTTTTCTGCTAGCAAATACTCTAGTGCAGGCATACTAGGAATTCCAGATCCTATGTCGAAATCAACACTGGCGGCTAATAATATGTTTTTGTCACCCTCTTTGATCAAAATGCAAGAAACTTTGATGAAACCACTTTCTACTAGTAGTCCAATATCTACTAAAGCGGGATTGGATCAGAGTATGTTAATGAAGTCGCCTCACGACTTACTCAAAAATAGCGGAAAAGATTATTTACCACCTGATTTCGGAAGTATCGGTAAAGGAAAATCGGAAAGTCCATTGGATGCTATGAAAATGTGTGAAACTAGTAGTTCTTCTAAAATTGAAACTGTCAAATCGGATTCTATGGATACAGCTACAGATTTTAGCATGCCATCGCGAGTTGGCGGTGAGTCATTTTTAAATCAGATGTTAGAATTGACTAAGAAAACGACTATGCCCGATTATTTATCGGATTATAATAAACCATTGAAATTATCCAAACCCGAAGATCTTTCGACATCTGTGCCGCCATCAAGTCATCCTTACATGAATACATCGAGTATTGTGGATACTATAGCACAAGTGGCGATGGGGAACTTCTCAAAGCACGATGAACCTAAGGATTATGGAAAAGATATACAGGATTATAGTAAAGTCGCATCCAATGACAGCGAGAATTGAATTACGATAAAAAATGTTGTACAAAGTAATTCAGGTAAAAAATTAGACAGATTTGTTTAGAAATCTGCTAAACTAGTAGTGTTAAAACCTCCACTGTGTAATATCTCAGTTTTTTTAAAACATATGTGTGAAATATGAATGAATTCTCTGTGATTTTTTTTATAAATTATTTTGTATGTCTGATTCATATTCGTTGTATGTAAAAGTGTGTAGGTTAAGTAGTATAATGCACTTTTATTTATACCACAAATATTGCTACATGCCTCCAATTTATCAATGAAACAAATTTATCATGATATAAAATGTTATCAACAATTTATGGGTAATAGACTATTTACTTATTTATATAAAGGCCAAATAAATGACGCTTATATTGATAACTTGATAAGATTTGTTTAGTCACATCCGAGATAACAATGTCCGCCACAGCGCACATTTCAAACAATTGTGCATCTGATAAATTACGCCACATTTTGAATACCAGAAATGGATGTATTGAATATTTTCAACATCTTATTCTTGATAAATAAACAGGCAAGTTTACAATTAATATTGTAAATGCAAATGAAAGTTTGTTTATTGATTGAAAATGATATGACAATAAATTAATTACTCTACCAATTAAGATAATGGTACAAAAATAGCGCAGGTTTCTCCTCAAGAAGTACTGTTCTTGAGGAATCAATTGGTTTTAAACGCACATTGATGGCAAAACAATTGATCTCCACTGACCCCTGTTCTGACACACTTATTTTGTTTTTCTACATTCATCAATCGCTCCACGTGTTGTCGGTCCCAGGTGCTTTTCACACGGCCTTTTTTTATAACATTACCAATTTAGTGGGTATATGTTATCCGTTGACGACCCCCACCGACATTTCCACACATTTGCTCTATAAATTTCATCCTCCGTAAGTGGCCAAACCATCAAAGCATGTCCTTTTCAATCTTTGACTACATTCCCGACTCTGTAACTGACATTCACCCACTGACTTCTTGGAATCGCATCTCTACAATATTTATTCTATTTTTGTGCCTCTTCTGCCATACCCAAGGTTCACCACCATAATTAAAAATGATATACGAGTATTGTGCAAAGCAAACGCGCATTTTTATGGAAAGAATGCGGTGCAAAATTCACTTTAATTTGCGCTTTCACACTTCTTTCTATTTCTTCTTCATGATTTTTTTTTATTTACAAATGAATTTGATAATACAGGTTATTCTATAAACGAAGCATATTCTTTAATAGTACCGTGCCAAGACCATGATAAAATATATGGTTTTAAAATATATTTTTCACTCAGTAGGATAATATTTTAAGATTATAAGCGTCTGTTGCTTAGACAATATGGTAATTCTCCATATGTTAAGTATTTAGTGTCAGTATTTCTTATTAGAATATTTACTTTTAATGTAATAAAATTTTCATAATAATATTGTATTTTATTGTACCCAGAACATAGAATATATTAATATGATCTCAATCAATCTATCGCCGTCCACTGCTAAACGAAGGTCTCCCCCAAGGAGCGCCAACCATTCCGGTGTTGGGCAGTCCGCATCCATCCGCCACCATTTATATCATCAGTCAATCGTGTCCAGTGAAACGAGTGGGTCGTTTTGAAGAAACATCCAGACTGTTGAGCATTTCTTCCAGATCATGCAGAGACTCCGCCAGAACAGCTATGCAGCTATGCTCTGCATGGATTCCAGGACAACCCAGTGTGTATGTGGTCCACGGTACGAAACCGTGCTTGCTCCACGGGCATGAAATATCAAAAATCGAATTTTTTGGGTCAGACGATTCGTAATGACCCTCGAAAACAACTTGTACACATGGCTCAGGAGTGATATTGGGCGGTAGTTCTTCAGTAGGCTTTTATCTCCTTTCTTGAAGAATAGTACTACCAAGCTCCAAGTCTTCGGTGTAGAACCAGTATCAATGATGGAATTAAACAGTTTTATAAGCTCTACTAACATAGGAATTCCTTCAGCTTTTAGGAGCTCTGTTGTACGAGTAATTCCGTCCTCGCCCGGAGCTTTGTTGTTATTCAGTTGTTCGAGTGCCATTCTAATCTCGCCCAGATCTATGTTAGGGAAACTCGTCTGTTAGGTGGCGTGTCAGTCTAGCACGCCGGCCATCCGCGCTATGGATCTCAGATGGACAGGTTCGTGAAGAGTATAAATTCTTGTAAAAAATTTCAATTTCAGCGAGAACCTCCGATTTAGAGGTGACGGTAGTGCCTTGTGTTTTTCTAAGTTTGGTCAGAATTCCATTGGTTTTCGAATTTCGAATTTACTTAATAACAAAAGAAATCTCCAGCTTTCAAGTTTAAGTGCAGGAACAAATAGAACTGATTGACGTTTGACGTACCAACCCAATGTTGATATTCTGTTGAACTGTATTAATCCGACTTACAAAAACCAGGCCAACCCAAAACTATGTCAAGGAAATTATATTGTCCTACAATGCTAAATTTGATTTTTATTTTTTTAAATAGTTATATGTCGCTAGATTGGTTATTTAGGAGATGCCCGACACTTTTAACTTCGTCGTTAATCCACGTTGTTTTAGCCTTGGTACAGGAGCCCATTCAGGCACAAACCTATTCAAGTATTTGTTTTTAAAAATGCTTTGAGATGTGGAAAGTATTAACATATAGGAGATAAATACCTAAATATTTCACAATACATTTTGACATTCGCAAACAAAAAATATACGTAAATACCAGAATAAAGTTTAGTAAATCACGACGCGATTGATCTACGATTACATCGATAAACATGTAATCAACTTTGATATCGTAATGACCGTATCGTTTTGTATGTGGATTATATTTTGTATGTGGCCAATGATTGTCTAGTCATTGTTCTATTTACTTAAGTTTTGGTATTTATTAGTTGCAATCAAACCTTTCGGTGCTATACATGTGTGATAAGAATATAATTATGTGCGTATTCAGGAATTTTCGTTGATAACAGTAAGGTTCTTTGTTATTATTGTTTTTCTAATTACTAAATAAATATGCCAGACTAAATCGATATCTGGTCAAATGTGGTTTAGACGTAAAACATATAATCACTAGCTTTTGCCCGCGGTTCCGTCCGCGTATTGTTGCGGTCCTTCATATAGAATCAAAATTATATCATATCATCATATCAACAACCCATAACGTCCCCTTGCTGAGCTCGGGTCCTCTCAGGAGAGAGTTAAGGCAATACGTGCCCAAGCTGGCGAAGTGCGGGTTGAGGACTGGCAAGACAACGTTTGATATTTTTAAGCCACCTAAAGGCCTCCAACTAAGCTTCACGACCGTTATCCTATGATAACAACCGGGACTGACTGCTTAACGTAACCTCCCAATCACGGAGACGCTCGTGGTTATATGCCACCAGCGGTCTCCAGTCCAGATATTGACCGCACCATTGTTGCTTACCCTCGCTAATTGTTTTTAATCACCGAGTACTACTGGGCTATGAGCACCTCAAAATTAAAATTATCTCCATATCAAATTACATTGAAATCAGTGCAGTGGTTTAGGTCTGAAAGCGTAACAGACAGATAGACAGAGTTAGGTACTTTCGAATGTACCTATAATATTACGTATAAATATAAACGTATGGAGTATGGATTAAAATAGAAGAATCCTGGTAGTAAAAATTGGTTATTTGTTTTTTATTTTGGTGGGGGAAGAACCTGATAAAATGTCGATTTATATTACCTACTGTTAAATTTTATTAGTATTATAATGTGGTTTTTGTAACAAACAATAAAGTAATCATATCCATATAAAGTATATCAAGAGTAGTTAGGCACTTCAATAGTGTGTAATTGTTGTAAAGATTTCGACGAGACCTCTTAAATAAATAAAAAAATATTAATATTTCGGACATCTAACACACAACGCCATCTAGCCCAAGCAAATTTCACAAAGATTGTATGTATATATTTACAAAAAAAAGTATAAATGTATTTATATGAGTTGACTAATACCCATAACACAAGCTCTGCTTAGCTTGGGACTAGATGGCGTTGTTTGTTAAATGTCCGAAATATAATTTTTTTTTCTTTATTTAAAAGGTTACGAAATCTTCTATACCCTGACATTTTAACAACAAAAACTATGTAAAAGTTACGAAAGTCTAAAAGCAGTTTTTAGTAATTGTCATATGTACCTATATTTTATTACAGAAATAAATAATGGCTAGCAAACCCAGAACACCTGGTTTTAAGGGAGTGGACGACGACAGCGATACCGACTCAGAGTATACGCCATTCTTCGAGGACGGAGATGAACTAGAGTAATTTTTTCAATATTTTTATGTAAATGTTTTATACTCGATTATGTAAATGAGGGAAAAGAGAGCGAGAGAGAGAGAGAAGCTAGTACCGAATTAAAATGAATAATAAATAGATAGTTTGTGATCGTGACTGTTAAACCGAAGTTTGTGGGTTCGATTCCCACTGAGGACTAATAATTATGTGTACTGTGTATCATTTTTGTACCACCAAAGTAAAAAAAACTTTGGAAGTAATTTTGACTAATATAATATTAATCCTTATGTTATTAAATACATTAGATATGTGTACTTAATGTAGCCCTAAATTGCCTGTAACAACATCAAAATCAATATCTTAGAAGATAGTAGGTAATTATAATGTATGGACAAAGGCCAAAATTATTACAGCGATACGGCTCGCATTTGAAGTATTGTCTGTAAAAAATAAATTGGGACAGTAACATGGACGTCACCTGGATAATTTTCAGGGGGGTACATCTACACATACTATTAACCAATGTAAAATTACATCATACAAAATTACACACCTACAAAATTTCTACTTTTATGTAAAGTAACTGAGTCAAGAAAGGTGTAAGTGTACCCCTCTCCCGGCGCCCATGGGCAGTAATCAGAAGAAAACCAACCAAACCAAATACCAAATGCGTACAATATCTTCGTCTGTAAATCCAGAAAGTTGTATTATTAAGCAATCAGAAGCCAGATTCTATTAAGGTCCAATTATCTATTAAATATATAATTATCCCTCAGTCAAAGAACAGCCCAAGAAACAAAAGGATGGAATCTATTCCGAGAGCTACCTGTGAAGAAGGAGAGTGGATCTATGGCTTCAACTGCCTGCGTAGATACCACTGTAAAGATTATTAAAGTTCTAGCGTACATATTTATATTTTGTCTGGTGCTCGGCTCTGCTTTTGTGGCTAAAGGAACACTGCTCTTTATGACATCACAACTAAAAAAGGACAAAGAAATATTGCATTGTAACAGAGCCTTAAGAGTTAAGTATTATCTGTATATTTATTTAGTTTTCTTCTAGAAATTTTTCTTCAAAAATAAGGAAAACACTTTATGTGATCGATAATTTGTTGTTCTGAATTAGGCTGTTCTTTATGTCATGTCCGTTTAGTGTAGGTAAAGTTGGTAAGATGTATTTAATGTATGTAAAGTCCCTTGCTACACTGGTATATTTCTAGTCGAGAGAGTTGATGCTGATGAGAGTAGAGTTGTCTATACGACATAGGGGCAAGTTTTAGGTTTTGTTTTATGTAATAGGGGGATAACGAACAGAGGTATCGCCTGATGGTAAGCGATTACCGCCGCCCATGGACACGCGGAACACCAGGGGCGTCACGAGTGCGTTGCCAACGTTTGCTCAGGGGGATGGAGAGAGGGATGGGGAAGGGATTTGGGGTATAGACCTCCGATATCCTCACTTACTCGGTGAAACACAGCGCAAGCGCTGTTTCACACCGGTTTTCAGTAAGGCTGTGGTATCACTCCGTTCGAGCCAACCCATCGAAATGCATGCAAGGTTGCTGAAACTTTACTCATTCGGTGAAAGCAACAAAAAATTGCTTAATATGGCCTCACGGAATTGCATAATATGAGCCGAACAGTCCCATACGTATGCAGAACCAAGGTTCTCCCACGATCAAAAAATTAAATTTACCGCACAAGTTTGTGATTCTAATATATTGCTACACATAAGTACTTATAGCTACAACAGATAATAAACGTCTGTACTTTTGTTATATCCCATATTAAACAGACGTATACGTATTGTCTTAGTTGTTGAAAATTTGTGATTGCTTGTGCTGCCAACCGTTTCTCAGATTATCATAAAATGTTTGCAAGACGCATTGTCGTTGTGTACAGATGTGTAAGTATAAGTTAAAAGACAAAAAAACGTTATAGTTAAAAATAAATACGTAAATGTTGTATATTCATGTTATGAGTAACTCAATCAAGAGCATCTAGGGTACCTTCGATTTGAAAAAAAAAAACTGAAAGTTGGAAAAATGAGTTGCAAAGAGAAGCTATAAAATCATATTCTAAATCAAAGTTTTAGAATAGCATTCGCATGTATGGAATAGAAATAGTTATTGAAGATCTCGTCCGATATTATTTCATATAAGTATTCATATTTTTTCTATTACAGATTTAGATAAACAATTTGTAACAGTACTTTCATTAGAAGAACGAATAACATGGCTGTGGGCAATTTTTATTGCATTCAGTATACCTGAAGTGGGCACGTTCCTAAGATCAGTCAGAATATGTTTCTTCAAAAGCTTTAAAAAACCAACTTTTGGACTCTTTTCCGCGGTAAGTCAATACATACATAATCATATATAAATATTAATAAATTGAATTGCCATATGATGAGAATGGACAATGTGTGAAAATTTTGGTCATTTGTCGACTTCAGTTATCTCGGAAGAATGTGCAGTTTATAAGAACCTTAAACATCTCACACATCGCCGTCTGATACCAAACTAGGCAGAACTTGTATCCACTATAGTTATCAGATAAACAAACAAACAGATAAACATACATTTAACATATCTTTACAAATAATTACCTGGGTTCATAATATTATTTTAAATAATCGCAATCACCACTTAATTATTTGTATTATTGTTCCTGTCCTGGACTGGAACTCACTACCTGTAGTTTAGCGTTCAGGATCATTAATTAGGTACTAGATCAACAGGCCTTAATCGTATAAGTACTAATTACAATCTCAATTTTCTTTCGAAACTAAATTATTGCCATATTCCATAGCTACGCTATTCATACATATGCATTCATATTGACGTTATTTCAGGCTTTATTAATAGAAACTCTACATACATTCGGAATAGCGATGTTGGTACTTATAATTCTACCACAACTAGATGTAGTCAAAGGTGCAATGTTAATGAACGCTCTATGCATGGTACCAGGTGTTCTAAACGCTCTCTCTAGAGAGAGAACTGACTCGCGCTATCTGCTAAAGATAGTCATAGACGTATTTGCAGTTTCTGCACAAATCACTGCCTTCGTACTTTGGCCTCTTCTCACTCAAGAATATATTCTATGGACTATTCCTGCAGCATGCTTTTTGATATCATTAGGATGGTGGGAAAACTTCGTGGGATCAATGCGAAAAAATACTCCAGGTAAGTAGAACGGCATTTTTTTAAACATTTGCTTTAAAATTTTAGTCTATTTTTATTTTTAGTATAATAATATCAAAGTATGACGTAACCAGATACATGATCCCTCAGATCATATTCAAATTGTAGTTAATATTTAGCAATGAATTTTATCCCGATAATGTATTCCAGGTTTACGTATCTTGCAAGAATTACGTGAAGGACTCAAGAGGACCAGATATTATAGCCACCGTTTTATATCCCTTTGGAAAATAATAGTTTTCATGTGCTGTATTTTGATATCTATGTACCTTCAGAACGATGACGCAGGCACATTTTTTAGTAAAGTATATGATGCCTTTGGTGAACGTTATTACAACATTTCTGAGGTATGCATCAATAATGTAGCAATACATGTCATTAGTCATCACATGCATATCCTTTGAGCGAGAAACCGTGTATTTGCTATCGCACGAAACTAATTATGTATGTTAATCGCAACCTTTACATCTCAGATTTCATGTTAGATTAATTTTTATTAAATTTTCCAAGTCCACAATTTCCTTAGCGAATATTAAAGATATTTTATGTACTATCTAGCTGCGCCTCGCGGTTTTACGTGTGGTTGTTATTGTACCTTTACATTACACCGTTAAGCGCAGTAAATCTAAAATAAAGTAGCCTAAGTTGCTCCCACTATCATCAACTTTTTGCTGGTGAAAGATCCATCAAAATTGGTCCTGCCGTTCCAAAAATTAGCCTGAACAAACAGACAGAAAGGCGGACAGACAAAAGTGTTTAAAATTGACATTTTTATGTAGGTACCGTACATAACTAAATGCTTATGGAGTAATAAACTGATAATTTGTTATTACTAACATACACTTCAATTTTATTTATTTGTATGTATACAAATAAATAATCAATACATCTATGTATGTATGTATAGATAGACATATACATACCATCTAAAATGATAATTTGATTAAATTAAAGTAGCAGTTTAGAGGTTTATGTACTGCCTCTAATGTCGTCAATGTTAAAACAAAAGATAAGATAAGAAGATAAGATGACAACCATCTAATTAGCTATTTCTGCAAATGTCAAGTATATTTAAAGTATTCAAATCTTAAGTCTTCAAGTCTTCGTCGTGATGAAAGTAATGATAAAAAATGTAGATGAGATAAAATGAAGACTGTCTTTCGAAAAACAAAATATATTAACATCTAGCAGACATACTCGTACGATCTTATGGGTGCGAGTATGTATCACATACATTTCTTTCAGTTACAGGCCTACTATTCAACCTTGAAATATTCAAAGCACATATCTGTCATATCTTGTAAAATAAGAGAAAGACATTTCATTTACATATCAATCTTTTTATAGGTTCGAATGGTACAGGATCCATTTGAAGGAATGCTGGGTTACGACCTAACTGGAGAAGTAGTGTCGTTGCCAGTTACATGGAAAGCTTCCTTATGGGTGGTGTTAATTCAAGTGGTAGCTGCATATGTCTGTTATACTGCTGGAAAAATTGCTTGCAAGATCCTGATACAAAATTTCAGCTTTACATTCGCGTTAAGTCTGGTCGGGCCAGTTACAATAAACCTACTCATTGTCTTCTGCGGTTTGAAAAATTCGGATCCGTGTGCATTTCATGGCACTATACCAGATTATTTGTTCTTCGATATTCCACCGGGTGAGTGTTACCATGATATAAAATATTTTTGTATAAACTCTTTCCATGTCACGCTGTTATAAAGTATTTTTTTGCAATCTTTTACTGTTTTCCAGGAATGGATTCTTATACTTTCAAAAGGTGTTCTTTTATAAAGTGTTCTTTAAACAAGTCGTGATTATTATAGATATTATTATCTAGATAGTAAGTTCTTAATAAAATAAGTAGAGATTATACCTAATAATTATAATTAAGCCATTTAATAAAAGTTTTTATCTCTAGAAAAATGAAGATCGTTGTGTCTTTTAAGCACACATATTCAAAACTTGCATTACAAGCAAATACAAAAACTTTATACCATTACTTAAACTTATTAAACATTTTATAAAATGTAATATATCTGTTTTTTAGTATATTTCCTAAGAGAATATATAGCTCGTGACATGGCGTGGGTATGGCTATTGTGGCTGTTATCCCAGGCGTGGATTACGATCCATACCTGGCAACCACGATGCGAGAGACTTGCTGCTACGGACAAATTGTTTGCTAAGCCCTGGTACACTGGAGTTTTGATAGACCAGTCTCTGCTACTCAATAGGACTAAAGATGAAGATCATGATATTTATTTTGAGGTGAGTATGATTCACTTGATTTAAAATTGTCGGTTTTTTTAGAACTGAGTTCAGAATTTAGTGTTTATTTGATTGTGAATTCTTAACACCTTAGGGTTGTTGAAATATTATTTGTTCAGGAAACTGTTTCGTTAAATAAAACTGAAAATTTTGAAAGTTCTACTCTCTACTCACGTCATTTTAAATCGTTTGATATTGATTTGTAAGTCAGAATTATCCAAACATTAACAAAATTCGTGTTTGCTGATCGAATTGTGAGTTGTTTGTAATCAATGTTTTGTGTTTAAGGAATCCTCGCCGAATGATGATAACCGTTCTATTACTAGTGTTGACAAGGTATCTAAAGACGTTAAACCAACCGACTGTGCATCAAGGTATAATTTATAACTGGTTTTATTATAGTACAAGATCCCAATCACCGTAGTGTGTTGTTAGTGTTTAGTCTATATTGTTAAGAAGTATAAACGCCTACGCTAACTTATATAGCAATAGGTACATATGTCTGCCGCTATAGAACAGTGAGGCGTTCCTTTCTATAAACTTCAAACGAGTCTGGAAGGAACTTTGGCCCATCAAATTTGTCTAGCTCATTGGAAAATATTTTAAAATATGATACTTAATAATATTTATAAAATTCAGCCTTCCTAAAATCACATAAGTAAGCAGGCTTTTTTTTCCAACTTTGATACCTGTTAACTGTAAACGGAGCCGCCGTTTTCAGCTTAGCAAGTATCCATTCCTTTTCGAGTTGATTTTAGACTACCGATGATCCTAAAAATTTCATAATTCTTAAAATCCTTTCTAAGTCTGTTGTGATTGGGATCTCAGTCTATTACGGCCTACACTTTAATTGGTTTGAATTACAATTCAGTGAATTTCTTATCTGTGATAAAATATTCTGCAAATTTTTTATTATCTAGTCTATACAGCATCCAGTTTTCTTACTAATTATATAATGTCAATTTTGTTTTATGTAGAATTTATGTCTGTGCTACTATGTGGCACGAAACGAAAGAAGAGATTATGGAGTTCTTGAAGTCTATAATCCGTATGGACGAAGATCAAAGCGCGCGACGAGTTGCGCAAAAATATTTGGGCATCACTGATCCTGATTATTATGAATTAGAAGGTAAGGCATTTAATTGTTTCTTATATTTGAGAAATAAATTAATAATTTATATATTCCTACTAGTTCTGAGGCTGCAGGTTTTTTTCATACTGCCTCGGTGGCGCGAGTGGTAGCGTAAGCGACTGCTGTGCTTGAGGTCTCGGGTTCGATTCCCGGGTCGGTCCAAATGTTTGTATGATCTGCACAAATGTTTTTTCGAAGTTTGGGTGTTTTCTATGTATAGGGTGTTTTTTTAAGCTAGATAGAACTTTAAATTGTAAAAAGTAACACAAAAAATTAAATTTTGATGAAACTTTTTTTTTATTTGTTTCAGTATACTCTGACAAATCATCATGAATAGACTCACGCTTGAACAACGCTACGAAATTATCCAAATTTACTTTGAAAATCAGCTCATTTTTGAAGAAATAAGGTCCGATGATGCCACCAGCGTGAAAACCGCACCTAACGGTGCATTTTTCTGGATGTAATGGAGTCTGTAGGGTCTGTTGTGGATTGGTCTCACTCCATATGCGGCAATTTTGCTTATTAACAAACCCGTTAAGCCAAAAATGCGCCTCATCGCTGAACACAATTTTGCGATAAAACAGTCGTCTATAAGTTGCGCGAATCGACGACTGATTTTCAAAGTAAATTTGGATAATTTCGTAGCGTTGTTCAAGCGTGAGTCTATTCATGATGATTTGTCAGAGTATACTGAAACAAATAAAAAAAAAGTTTCATCAAAATTTAATTTTTTGTGTTACTTTTTACAATTTAAAGTTCTATCTAGCTTAAAAAAACACCCGTTATAATACGTATGTATTTACAAAAAAAAAGTATATATGTATTTATATCAGTTGTCTAGTACCCATAACACAAGCTTTGCTTAGCTTGGGACTAGACGGCGTTGTGTGTTAAATTGTCCGAAATATTTATTATTATATTATATTATATTTATTTATATTATATATATATATATATATATAAATGATATAAACATAAAAATATCTAGCACTTCATCTAGAATTATGGGTTCCTCCAAGTTTCTCAGTTTTCTGTAAATCATAATATACATATCATATGTCTAATATAGATATACTGAACTACTACCGAAATTTTCATCAAGTCACTTTTTGCCTTCTTTAACATGTAGTTATGCCATTCAAAGTAATTAGATGCCAAGAATATTTTCAAAAGTTTTTTTTTATAATATTTACTTACTGTACTCTAATTTCTTATTACTATCTATATATATAACACACATGAATTCAATCTCAACAGCCCACATTTTCATGGATGACGCTTTCGAAGTGTCAGATCACAGTGTGGATGATTCTCAAGTGAATCGATTCGTAAAACTATTAGTGGACACGGTCGACGAGGCTGCCTCCGAGGTACATCTCACTAATATTAGGCTGAGACCACCGAAGAAGTACCCCACACCATATGGTGGTCGACTTGAATGGACTCTTCCTGGAAAGAACAAATTAATTTGTCACCTCAAAGACAAGTCGAAAATTCGACACAGGAAACGTTGGTCCCAGGTAATTATTTGTTTATCGGATGTAGATAAATATATAAATTGATTTAAAGAAGCGATTACAATAAAAGAAGCGGGTATTTATTTATTGTTATCAACAATCATGATATTTATTGAATTACTGAATTACTTTTCGAGGAAAAAATTCCGAGATAAAGAATTGTATTCTAATAGGTACACAATTCATGTTGTTATTCTAATCAGTGGACAAAAAGGTTTAATAAAAATATTTTTGTCTTGGTTTCCAAATTTGTAAACAGAAAATTTTCAACACATTATAATTATTGAATATTACGTTTGTTTAAAGTTAGTACCTAATATAGAAATTTAGCCACAATTCCAGATAAAAGTTGCATTATTTTTGCACCTTTTAAACACAAGTTATCATTCTTTAAATATCGTATAGTGTATTTTAGCTTCCAAATTTATTTATAAACTTTTTGAGTTTGTTACTAATAGTAATTCAATTAAGAAAACAATCATAAACCTTATAGTCACATGATGAATCTTTAGATAATCAGAATTGGATACGAGTAATACGAAAAATTAGTATGAGATACCTACTAGGTTTTACATATTTACTGCTTATTTTCAAAACGGAAAAACCTTTTCGATAATGTAAAAGTAACACACATATTTGAGTTATAACATTAACTTGTGTATGAGGATCATTGATTTTTCAATTATATTTTTCTCACATTTCACGAAAGTACTGTCATTTTCAGTTATATGGTACTAACTCATAAACTGTCACATATCTATATCAAACAAATCCTGAAGCTCATGGTTGATGAATTTGTGGCGATTGATTCATCTGATAATCAACCCATTTATCCAAACTCTAACCTTTTTTTATTAAACCTCGTGGGGATTTTTAGGTGATGTACATGTATTATTTCCTGGGCCACCGTCTTATGGACCTGCCGATCTCTGTCGACCGTAAGGAAATGATGGCAGAGAATACATACCTTCTTGCTCTAGATGGTGACATTGACTTCAAACCTCAAGCTGTTACATTACTTATCGATCTCATGAAGAAGAATAAAAACTTAGGAGCTGCGTGCGGGCGTATTCATCCAGTGGGCTCTGGTGAGTAAATCGTACTTCACAGTGATATTTATTCCTTCGTGCTCAAACAGATCGCACAAGACAATTTTATTACACACCATTAATTAACACATAGGCTACACTTTATCACACAAGAAGAAGTAGGTTAAGTTTTCCCGTGGAATAAATCTGATAAACCGCAGGGCGCAGTTAGTTTTTAATATATATATATATAGATTAAAATATATTTTATTGCTATCACAAACATTCCCATAAAATAGATTGTTGAATTTAATGTAAAGTTAAATAATTTATCAGAAAATATATTTTGCTCGCACACAACTAAATTTTTTGTGTTCTTTTTTTTGTTCTTAATTTCACGAATAGGAACTGGAGTTCCTAAGTTGATGTTAACATGTTTGATTAGTGTGTGTTTACTCCAGGGAATTTCCCTGGAGTAAAGACACACACACACAGGTAGAAAGAACTGAATTCGTCATGGCCTAAAAATTCAAGACGCCTAAGAGCGTTTTTCATGTTTTAGGTTTCATGTCATGGTACCAGATGTTCGAATATGCGATTGGTCACTGGCTGCAAAAAGCGACAGAACACATGATTGGCTGCGTACTATGCAGTCCTGGATGCTTCTCTTTGTTCCGAGCGAAGGCTTTGATGGACGACAATGTCATGAAGAAATACACACTGACTTCACACGAGGCCAGGCATTATGTGCAGTACGATCAAGGTAACGAGCATCGATTTCATAAGAGTTTTTATGCACTTATTGATTGAGGTAATATTAATTAATTAATTTATGTTTAAAGCAGATGTGTTGGATAATGCAGTATTGAGTAAGTTAACCGCCTCGTAATTGTGGCGATTAGCGTATTCGATTCCCGGATCGGACCAAAGAGTGTTATAGAGTTTTTTTGATTAAAAAAATGCTTAATAACATTCCCAAATTTGAATAGCTGTAACTAATATCTAAAATCATCTTCAGGAACATCGTCGAAGCCGTATATGTCTAGACTTTTGGCAATCTGTGTCACAAATTTTTAAATGTGTCCGAAACCAATTTATATTTTAGGAGAAGACCGATGGTTGTGTACATTACTGCTCCAACGTGGCTATCGAGTTGAGTATTCAGCTGCATCTGACGCATACACTCACTGTCCGGAGAGATTTGATGAGTTCTTTAATCAACGCCGTCGATGGGTACCATCTACTATGGCTAACATCTTAGATCTGCTTGCAGACTCCAAGAGAACTATAAGCATTAATGATAATATATCTTTGTTATATGTGATATATCAGGTCCGTATTTAGCATTCTATTTTTAACTTTAGAATTTAATGTGTAGGAGTAACTGTATAGGGGTTAAATAGAACGTATGTATACATATAACATATCTAAAGGTGTATTACAGCGAATGATTTCTTGTTGTAAAATAACTATGACCTACCATTTTTACTGTAAGTATCGTTTTGAGATAAAGTTCTTGTAAAGACAAGTAAATTTTGTGTGTATTTTTATTTGTAAATTAGTAAATGTTAGTAAGTATATTTCATTATATAGATAATTGAACGGCATCTCAGCTGAAAAACGTTTACTGCAAAACATAGGCCTCCCCAAAGTTTTCACTTACCCCAAAGCTCTCGACAATCATAGGCTTATTAGTTAATACTTATTCATAAATAAACCTAATTCAATTTCAGACGATGTTAATGGTTGGCACCATCTTGGGTCCCGGCACGATATTCTTAATGATGATCGGCGCCCTTAACGCTATCACTCAAATAAGCAACTTTATCGCTCTCATTTTGAATCTTGTACCCGTTTTGTTTTTCATCATTATTTGCATGACTTGCAAGTCTTCAACACAGGTAACATTATTAACATTTTATTTTCTTTATTAATTTTATTTTACTATAGAAAACCCCAGCCCTCATGGTCGTGCGTAAATGTGGCATGGCTAACTTGGGCGATAAAAATGTGAGCTAGAAATGACGTGAAATGACCCTATGTTTAACTTGTTGTGATTACCGCCGCCCATGGACACCCGCAACACCAAAGGCGTCACAAGTGCGTTGCCGACCTTTGGGGGGATGGGAAAGGGGATGGGGGAGGGGTTGGGGTATGGGCCTCCGGTATCCTCACTCGCTCGGTGAAACACAGCGCAAGCGCTATTTCACACCGGTTTTCTGTGAGGCCGTGGTATCAGTCCGGTCGAGCCGACCCATTCACGCCGAAGCATAGCCCACGGTAAAAAGAAAAAAAAAAAGTTAAGAGAACGTTTCTTAATTTCAACCAATTTCATACCTACTCAGTAATTGGCTTCCTACTGAGGAATAGAAGACTTTCTATGCTTTAGCGTCGATACTTTGTTTCATTAGATAAACAAATACTACAACGTTTCTATGATATTCATTAATCAAAGCTTACCAATAATTATTGCCAAGTTTTTTATTTTTTTAACTTTCGTATAATTTATAATTTAAGTTTTTAATTTTCAGCTGATCGTTGCAAATATAATTACTTGCATTTACGCCATGGTTATGATGTTGGTTGTAATCGGCATTGTTCTACAAATCGTGCAGGATGGCTGGACGGCACCTTCCAGTATATTTACAGTGGCTACGTTTTCTATATTCTTTATAACAGCTGCGCTACACCCTCAAGAAATAATCTGTTTATTGTATATAACTATTTATTACATAACTATCCCGAGTATGTATATGTTGCTGATTATATACTCGTTATGTAATTTGAACAACGTGTCGTGGGGAACGAGAGAGGTAGTGCAGAAGAAAACTGTAAAGGTTAGTAACGTAATATAGATTTGTAATAAATTTAAAACAAGGTATACGAACAAATTAGAAATTGGAAGATAACTGTTATGACATCGATGCGTTGAATCATTGTTGTCAGTAAATATATCACTTACTTCTTTTCACTTGCTTGTTTCACCTCTATAGGAATTAGAAATGGAACGCAAAGAAACAGAAGAAGCCAAAAAGAAAATGGACAATCACAGTTTACTGAAGTGGTTCGGCAAGTCTGAGGAAAAGAGCGGCAATATGGAGATAGGCGTGGCGGGTCTATTTAAATGCATGTGTTGTATGAACCCCAATGACCACAAAGAAGATTTACATTTACTTGAAATTGCTAACGCAATCGAAAAAGTTGAAAAGAAATTGGCAGCGCTGTAAGTCTGTTATTTTATATTAAAAATAGTATATTAACGTTCTTTATTTCTAAGTTTTGAGTGATCGATACGTATAGTTGTAAAGGCTAGTACAATGACAAGAAATAAAATGTTTTTTGAAAGTTTCATACCGTACTAATTTCACTGATACGAAGCTCCATCCTCGATGGGGCTGACAAAATATATCAGTGAAACATTTATTAAAATGCACGTGATCTTCTAATCTTTCACACAGTTTCAGTACTTTGGCACAGCGATCCATGCCTTTTTGTGTATTTTATTACCTACACCGATTTGTAAATAAAATCTTAAATATATTGTTAACAAAAATTGAATTTTAAACAGGCTAAAACACTTTTTCAGTCGACTTTTTTATCATAATAAACGAGTTAAGTAATTTATTCGACGCAATCCGTACGATTTTAGAGGATTCCCTTATTTATAAAAATGTTAATGTAAGGAAATACTTTAATGAGCCTTAAAATAATTTACATTATGTAATGCATTTGCAGTGGGGCTCCTGAGATGGTGGAACCAATGACTCGTCGGCGATCTTCGGTGATGAGTCGTAAGAAGTCCGTGGACCCTCTCACTATGTTGCCGGAGTATATTGACAGTGATGACTCTACAGATATACCGAGGGTAAATATTTTTTCGCTTTTGATTTCAATTATATCATAACCACTCGTCTATACCTACTAATATTTTTAACATATGAGTAGTAATACTTAGTAGTAGCTTCAATTGCACGTAGCGTGAAAATTTTTCCCCGTTTTCGAAACATTCTTCATTGGTGCTCCGCTCCTATTAGTATTAGCGTGATGATATATATATAGCCTATAGCCTTCCTATAAATGGACAATCCAACACTGGAAAAAAAATTCAAATCGGACAAGCGGATCTTGAGATTAGCGCGTTCAAACAAACGAACAAACTCTTCAGCTTTATTATTGTTTTTATAATAATGTTTAATAGGAAGAAAGGGACGATTTGATCAACCCATACTGGATAGAAGACCCGGACCTTAGCAAAGGAGAAGTAGATTTCCTGACGACTGCGGAGACAGAGTTCTGGAAAGATCTAATTGACCTCTATCTACGACCCATTGACGAGAACAAAGAGGAACTGGTGTGTATTAAAAATGACGGTTTATCAATTAGACTAGCCAAGTTGACTGCACGGTTTGCCTATTGGTTGAAGCGGTCGCCACGCCGCTTCCTACAACGCCAAGTGTTGTGGGTTCAAATCCCACATGGGAAAACGCTTTGTGGGATCTACAAATGGTTGTTCTGAGTCTGGCTGTACTTTCTGGCCGTTTCATTTATATTTGTAAAGTTATTCACGACACACGTTGTATATTTTTAATGCGGGTAAAGTCCTACTATAAAAACTTATTAATAATTAATTTAAACTAAACTAATTTAATAAAATATGCTTTTATTTTTAATACTCTTATTGTAAAAGGTACGGTAAGATACAGTAAACATTAATTTCGAAAGAGAAGAGATACAACAGCATCCTTTGATACTTTTGAAGTTAATGGATTAATAGAAAAAGGAAAAGGATGAAGTTAGAACTCAGTTGTCCGCCTTTCTGTCTATTTGTATGACAATCTAAAATATGTATTAGGTATATAATATTTCCTTCATCTTCAATTGGTGCTTATCTAGATTGTATAGTTATTGGGCTAATGCATTGTAAGAAGTAGATGTCTGTAAAGGAATCCCGTTGTAAGAAAGTAACTTTATTTTGTGACTATAATACCACAACAATAAACGACCGAGTTCGGCAAACCAAACCTGTGTCTACCATCTAGAGATAATATATCCAGATCCACCAGGATCTGGAGGTCTCTCAATAGACATTCGACCATAAATAGGTAAGGAATCTCGGACAGTGACTATCTGAGCTGTTTATGTAGTGCAATCGATACGATATCTCACCTTGCATCGAGTCCAAGCAGGACTCGATGCTTGAACACCTGCACGTAGAAAGAACTGATGGATGCATTCGACATTGCAGTATAAGTGATCACTTTCTCGGCTGCCAAAATATAATTATTCCGGCAATAAATTAATAAAATGGTTTTCTTTTCGTTCACTTGTAGGCTCGCATCAAAACGGATCTGAAGAACTTACGTGACACAGTTGTATTCTCATTTGTAATGCTGAACGCTCTGTTTGTGTTGGTAATCTTCCTGCTGCAAATGAACCAGGACCAGTTGCATCTCAGATGGCCTTTTGGACAAGATGTTAGCCTCTCTTACGACAGTAATGCAAACTTGGTAAGTATTAATTGACATCATTGCGTGATATGAGTCGTTAAGTATTCACATTTTTGAGTAAAACAACTGCTATTTTATTTTGTGCTAGATAAAGGTGCCTGTTATTCGACTGAGAAAGCTACTGTGTACTGTACTTTAACTACAGTAATAATTCTTGTAATACAACATTTTTAACTTGTTATTATATCTTTAAATATGTTTTTATTAAAACTGAACGTTACTCCTAGGATATATATTTCTATTATAACTTTTTATAGGCCCAAACTATATACTAGCATATCGCTTCGAACTGTAGGTTTAATATGGAGAATAAATACGTTACATTACTTGAAATATAAATATTTATAGATCTAAATACCCACACTATTTTAAAACGATTTCATTTACATGTAATGAGAAACTATATTTACATAAAAACTACATAATACTTTGATCGAAATCAATTTCTCTTGATTCACTCTATTTATAAATATAACAACTTTAGTAATACTACATTTAGTGTTAATTATTATGTTATTATCTTCTTTAAGATCAATATAACGCAAGAGTACCTAACGCTGGAACCGATTGGATCAGTGTTCCTTATATTCTTCGGGTCGGTGATGTTAATCCAGTTTACCGCCATGTTATTCCATCGGCTTGGTACGCTCACCCATCTACTTTCCACAACAAATCTAAACTGGTACTTCAGTAAAGGTGTAAGTTCAAAAATTTATTTGATAAATATGAGACAGATGTGTAGATTACGAAAAATAATGAAATACTTTAAACGACGAAAGTTTTCGAGTACAGATACGCTTAGCTTTTCCGAACTTCGGTAGTTTGAATTAAGTTTCTCTTTTGGGATCTCCCTGGTCCTGTAAGTTTTCCTTACCTCTTTTTACCTTTTTGCATTGTTTCATCTAAAAACGATTTAGTCCCAAGGTTGGTGGAAGATTGTATGTCTACGTGTGACGTATTCCGTCGTACCAGTAGTTTGTATGTCTCAGGTCTGTTGATATCAACACACCTTTTTTTTCCTGTGGTATGTCGGACTTGAACCGACTAAAACCATACGCCGTGTCGGGTACTAGACGCCGGACGTCGGAGGTACACCCTAGAAAGGAAAACCCTTAAACCTCGACGTACCTTGGGCCCTTACTGTGTGGGAACCCCGATGTTCCCGTGACTGTTCCCCAAAGTGCGCACGCTCCGCAACCTCCGCGCCTTTACCCGACGACAACAACAGACCTATAATTAAAGCTCGCTTTTTAATTTTTAAAGTTCCATATTCAGTAAAACTGTCTTCTAATTACATTTTATCAAAACTTTAATTATCTTTGCAGGCAGACGATATGTCAGAAGACGCTCTTATCCAGAAACACGCAGTTGAGATAGCGAAGGACTTGCAGCGGTTGAATACAGACGATTTGGACCGGCAAGGGATAAAAGATGATCACGTATCGCGGAGGAAGACGATTTTCAACTTGGAGAAGGCTCGGGATGCTAAACAGAATGCAGTGAATCTCGATGCCAACTTCAAACGGAGACTTACTATTTTGCAGAATAACAGTAACTCAGGTAACCTATTTTATTTTTACTCAAGGATGTATTGATATTATATAAATTATAGAAAAAAAATGTTATAAAATAAATTGCTTCAGTTTTTTTTTATAAATATGGTAGGTATCAATATCTAACACCTTTCACACAACGGTATTTAATAAATATACGACCAGACCTTTCTTAAAGCTACTGAATTTGAATAAAATACATTGTTTTAATTATTTTTTAATGTAGTTGAAAAGATTAACATTTAAATTAAATTAATTGAAAAGGCATGTCACTTGTTGAACTAAAATCATATAACACATCAAGTTCACATAAGAATTTAAGATCTACCTTTGTCTCTAACCTTCTCAGTGGTAAGTCTGGCAATATACTGTTATCAATTGAAAACACAAATTAGAAGTTATTTACAAAATAATGTCTTTGAAATACTATATACACGAAAGAAAGGCCGAATGACGTAGTGGATTCTGTAACAGATTGCTAAGTCAAAGACCACGGGTTCAGTTCCCGCTGAAGTTTTCAACATTTGAGTTCATGAACATTTTAACAACACCAAAAGAACAAAACATAAAAATGTTTTGTTTATTTGGTTGATTTTTTTAAATATTGGCGCAGTGAGTAGTGACAACTATGAATAGTGTAGTAATCTGTACATCATAAATGAAATGACTAGTACTATGTATATTTAAATATGTATTCTGAATCTCGAATACGGTCTAACGATTTTCATGAAATTTAGTAGTAATCCATATGTTGAACTACCTCGTTTGTGCATGATGTCGGATTACCGGGTCTGATCAAATGTTTGTATGCAAATCTGCATATATTTATTTCGGAGTTTGGGTGTTTTCTACGTATTTTGTATATGTATTTACAAAAAAAGTATTTATGTATTTATATCAGTTGTCTAGTACCCATAATACCAGATCTGCTTAGTTTGGGACTAGATGGCGTTGTGTTAGATGTCCGAAAATATTTATGTTTTATTAACTATTTATATGTGCCCTCCCACAGAGGTGATCTCCCGGCTGCCTTCCCTGGGCGCGGACCCAGCCACGAGGCGCGCGACGCTCCGCGCGCTCCAGACGCGCCACGACTCCATCACCGCTGAGCGACGCCGCTCACAGATGCAGCCGCGGAACTCTACCAATGACTTCTTGTTCAATGCTGACCATATTTCGGTAATACATTCAGTAAATTTATGTGTTTTGTTTAACATTTGCCGCCTTATTTATAAACGTAATTTAAATTTGAGCAACGGTTTTATGTTATTATCTGCTTTAGACTTACAGCCTTAAAGTTGAAAATAACACAGAGCCGCTGCTTAAAGTTAAATAAACTTTATGAATATGGCCGTTAGTTAAAGGTATCTTGTTGTCCATTAATACTCGAATTCAAATTTTAGGGATTCGACCCGAATCCATTACAGTAATAAATCCCATTGTATTTTTGTGTTTCGGCTCTCATATTGAAAGGAAGGGATCTACTTTTATTTTAATATTCCTAGGTGACGGCAAAATATTTGCTAAACTCTTATTAGCACGACTTTGCTGTAGTGTAGAACAATGTAGTTGAAAATGTATTAAGAAATTCGTAATTCACTTAAATTTTAGTCAAATAGTACACCATTGAAATACTGTCTTTAATTTAAGATGTATGTTACAAAGATAGTGTATAATCTGAGAGGCTCTTCTTGACAGATATTTCTTACGAGGTCAATCACACATTGTCTATAATTAACTCTACTCAATAACTAACATTATTTAGGTAATTAATATACATACTTTATATATTAATAAGTTAGAGTTAACCTTCCGTAAATTGCCCTAAATAATACTACTTCCTCAATGAAAAGAGAATTAATGTAACTTAATTATATGTTTATCTATGCATATAAAATTACTTACGCTGATTAACTGATTCCTGCCTAAAAAAAACTGGGCGTTCAAACTTTAAATTTTGACTGCTGATGTTTTTAGGTCTAAGCACGCACTAAATACCTATTACAGTATAAGAATTTTTGAAAATTTTACCTCTAAGGGTTTAACACTAATACTTTGACTGCCTCGGTGGCACGTTTGCTATGCTTGAGGTCTCGGGTACGATTCTCGAGTTGGATCTACAAATATTTGTTTCGAAGTTAGGGTGTTTTTTATGAATGATATGTACTCGTAAGTAGTTAAAAATAAAAATGTATTTTTATCAGTTGTCTAGTACCCAAAATATAACCTCTACTTAGTTTGTAGTGTCCGATTTTTTTTATTTATTCTTCAGCTTACTGACTTGGGCGGTCGCGCCTCCACTTCAGGACCTTCGTACCTTAACCGCGGCTACGAGCCAGCATTTGACAGCGACGAGGACGGCCCCGTGCCGCGAAGGAGCACCGTACGTTTTAGGGAACAGTTCGCGTGAGGCGAATTATACGCATTTATTTTACAACTATGTTATTTATATCCGTTACAAAAATAAAATGTTTAAGCATACATCAGTGAGTTATAGTTTTTAGTACCTTTAAATACACACGAAATACGTTTTATAAATATTATAAAAAGCAAGTGTAATTCGTAATATTCTCAACTTATTTAACAAACATTAATGTAGACATTTTAAACGGAATAACTTAAAAAAATATTTCTGCATATGTTTCGTTACAGTATGAGTTTTTAGGTTGCTTTAATTAATTGCCGTTGCATCGTAACAACGCCGATATAAACGGCAGAACTGAAAAAAGATAATTCTAAATAAACGCCTCATGGAACACTTTTAGTCAACCAAATGGAATTTATCGTCAAAGAAGACTGCAAAGAAGACAGTGGTTTAAGCGGTCAACTTTCCGCTGCCTACTGCGCTGTGTGTATTAGGTTCGATACCCACATGGGAAAACTTTTTGAGTGATCCACTAATTATTTCTTAGGACCTGGGTGTTCTTTGTATCCGTTTCATAAATGTTTTTAAAGTCCCCTGCTTTATAGAATATTTTTGATGCAGGAGTTGTGTTAAAAAAGATTGAATTTTCTTTAATACAAATAATCAAATGTTTAGTATCTAAGTACCTAATTTGATTTTAACTTTTTTAATAGTTCAATTAAATTAAGTTTTGTTAAGAATATCGGAAGTACATTCAAAGTACAGCCTTCAGTTAGGGTTGTCGTTAGCCAGCCTGTGTTGGCGCGCGGTGTGTTGAGCAGTGCCAGTGCCAGTGGCAGTGAGCGGCGCGGCCCCGGACACTTCGCACGCGCACCATGCGCGCACGCACCTTCTCGCGAGTGCACTACACGCTTAACCTACACGTTGTGAAGTGATACAGTACATTATAAGGATTACACCTCAAATAAACCCCTAGGATACATTCATCGGTAAGTTCGATCTATGTTTACAAATTAAGGAGGTGACGACCTTTCGCAGGTTCCGAGGCAGTTTACCGTCCGTGATCAGCTGCGAAAGTATGTAATGGTGAATATTAGTATACAATACACCAATATTTAGAAATATAAATAAAAAAATATATTTTTTTATCAAGAATGTCTTCTTTGAAAGCGAACGTGTGACTGTACACTGGTTTCTCTTTCGAAAGTTTCGCAATCGCGTTTATGTAAAATATATTCCACCTGTTATAATGCCTAATATAATTCTTCGTAATGTATTATTTATTCAAAGATTTTGACTAAGCCGAGTTTGCTATGACTTGTCAGCGACGTAAACAAAAGTGAATGTGGGCGGCCTATACCGTATGGGATAGAGAATGGGAAACGGATACGCTATTTCCTTCAACAAGTATGTTGATTGACCTCTAAACACTTCAAGTAATTATATGATGATATACATAACTCATTGAATAGATAATTATTAAATAATTATAATACTTTAAATTATTGAGCAACTATAGTAAAAAGTCTCTATTAAGTAATGTTATGATTTAGATAGAAATACATTATTTTGAAATTAATATCTTCGTGGCATCAATGTTAATAGCTTAAGCAATTAGGTATACATATTATTTATTTCAAAGATTTAATGTTAATTTAATAAAAAATAACATAAGTATCATGTCAAACAGCTATTGGGACCTCGCTCACATCCGGTATCAGAGGGTCGTTCTCACTGGAACAAGAACAATTTGACGATTTCCGCAACACTGTTAGCAAAGTGCAATTAACTAATTAATAATAATCTTTGCTTGCGCAGTCGGCGCTCCGCGTGCAATACAAAGTGTAATTAAAGGTACATTCAAGGAATTTTCATTTTCATATGCATTTGCATGTTACTATGCGTTCATGTATGTAGGTGGATAGTGGAGAATACTATCCATAAGGTAGTAAGTGTGTCGTATTTTTTATCGAATGTTTTATTTAGCTTTATCTGTCGTAAATGATACCTGCTACTCTCAAAAGGGTCTTAGCAAAATGTCCCATAGCCTATGAAATTCCACGATAAATACTCTATTAAACGAAAATAATTATTCCAACATCAACACTAAACAATAATAACCGTGTCATTGTCGGTTATCGCATCAAAGAATAGCCCATGTCCTTCTTCAAGAATCAAAGTATCTCCATGCCAAATTTAATTGAAATCGGTGAAGCGGTTTGGCCGTGAAAGCAGGACAGACAGACAGACAGATAGAGTTACTTTCGAATTTATAATATAAGTATGGATTTGTGCATAAGCGTTGTTAAGTGTAATAAAAACAAGCTTTATCACGTTTTGCATCTATTTTTGCGAACCTTTTAAAATTGTGTTGTATTATTAAGTCTAAATTCACTACCTCTAAATACAAAGGCTTTATTCGTTACAGTACATCTAGTATCACTATAGTACAACTCTGTATCGAAATACTATGTCACTATTATATTACATATAACTTAAATTTTATAGCGCGGTTGGTACCATTCAAGTCTTACCTATATAGTATACGAGTTTAGTAAACAAACAAATACTTATTCATATGATAGAAATAAAAAGAATTAAGAAAGAACTGACTTTTCATATCAATCACAGAAAACTTTAAAATAATAATACCCTACAATCTTCTGAGTGTTGTAAGGTCTATTTGTAATAAAAATGTACAAACGTAAGTGTATAACGTAAGAATACACTAAAACTTTAACATACATTGCAGGTTTCTTTAGCATGTGTGGCTATAGTAACATTCAAATAATTCATTGTAATGTTAAATGAAACTACGTAACAACTTTCGTGCAAGATCCTTGAGCTAATTTCCGTGTTGTAACTTAGTTTCATATTAATATCCTAAATGCACGACATGCTATGAGTATAGAAGTGATTAATTACTTGTTATGGTACATTTTTGCGTACGTGAAACTTATAACTAAGTCAAATGTAATCAGATTAAAGATATAAAACGCATCACGGTCGTCAGTCGATCCTAAACAGAAGTTAATCCGTACTAATATTATAAATTCGAAATGAAATCTGTCTGTCTGTCTGTCTGTTACACTTTCACGGTTAAACCGCTGCGCCCATTTCGATTAAAAATGTCATGGAGATACTTTGATTCTTGAGCAAGGACATAGGCTTCTCTGGACCACGATGTCTGCAAAGCAGGCGGAGCCACGGGGAAAAGCTAGATGAGACATAAAATCCAACTTAGGTGTATTTCACCGAATGTTGACCAAGGTCTTCATACGTGAGGGTCGTTGTCAACATAGGTCTTGAATGAAAATGCCTTGAATAACTTACTGCCTTAGCAGTTTAAAGCTAGAATTTTTTTCCTAAAATATCCTTTTAAAAAGCCTCCAAAAAAACCAGGGTCAGTTTTAGAAACTAAATACTTAGCTATTTTAATATACCTACTTCTTACGTAATATTGTGTGTATTAAACTTTATTTATTTTTTTGTAAATTTATTTTCTCTAATTGAATATATGATTCACATAAACCATTAATGCTAATGGTAAGGTTAATGATAGTTAATTATTTTTAATGCTCTCTTCACAGCTACAGTTTATTATTATACCTGTTTTTTTAACTTGTTCGTAGACAATGATGTCATAGAGCTTATGGTCTTATCGTGTTTTAGTTCAAGTATATTAAGTAGATGTATTAGAAATAATATATAACACATTTTTTTAAGATAGAAATCTTGGGTGTAAAACCACATTTTTTTTTGTTTTTATGGATATAGTACGCAAACGAGCAGACGTATCGCTTGATGGTAAGCGATTACCGCCGCCTATGGACACCCGCAACACCAGAGGCGTCACAAGTGCATTGCCGGCCCTTGGGGATGGGCAATAGAAACTTTAGATAGTCATTTTTTTTATGTTGTAGCTGTCAAAATAGCAGCCAAATCATTCTCAATCATGTGGCATTTCTGATGTTTTTTAATTAGTATCTTTCATAATATAACTGCTTTTTTTTAATTAAATTTATTTGCGGAATCTAAGACAGTATAATTTTTCTTTAGCCTTAGTCAGCGTCAGTAAGTAATGCTGGTGGGATGAATTTTAATAATTTTAACTAAAAGTATACTTTAAACAAGTACACTACAATACTACCCTTATGCGTATATAGAAGCGTGTTAGATAACTTCTGCGATTTCAAGGAAGTGCCGAAAACAAGTTCTACATTAGTAGGTTTTAGCATATATAAGTAAAATATCGTGTTTCGAATATTAATTACAAACGGCATAACTTTGGATCTAAATAGGTAGCAAATCTTGTGAGTTACTGGTTGTTAGTCGAGGTTACATAATACATACGTGTTTTATTAACATCATAAATTAATTTTTTTTTCTTAATATGTATATTAAACGCAATTAGTAAAAAAAAGGATAAACTATAAATTATTTATTTAAGTCCATACTAATATTATGAATTCGAAAGTTACTCTATCTGTCTATTACACTTTCACGGTTAAACCGCTGAACCAATTTGAATTTCAGTATAATAAATATATATTAAATAAATATTTATTATCTAACACACAACAACGCCATCTAGTCTCAAACTAAGCAGGCCTTGTATTATGGGTACTAGACAGCTGCTACGAATACATATTTACTTTTTTTTTGAAAATACATACATATTATACATAGTGACTATATGACGTTGTGTGTTAGATGTCGGAAATATTATTATAATTATCGGACTGCACGGTTGGCCTACTGGTTTAAACAGTCACCACGCCGCTTTCTATTGCGCCAAGTGTTGTGGGTTCAAATCCTCATGTCATGGGACGAAACTTTGTGTAATCTACAAATGGTTATTCTGAGTCTAGGTGTTCATTGTATCCGTTTCATGTATGTTTATTAAAGATGTATGTTACTAATGCGGTAGTCGTCTTTAAAAATCAAATATATCACTATTGTAATAAATGTAACAAATGGTGTTTGATAGTGTTCATTTTACTTCTTATCACTATTGTAAATGTAAAGCTTTTGATGTATGTTTAGCGACTCTGATAAAATATGGCATATGGCTAAAGTACTATATATATATATAGTGACATATGCAATACGGATGGTATGACGTCGTCTATTACTCCCTTCGAGTTCTCGTGTCTCTGTTGACGAGACAATCAGTACGTGATGTACTTTATGCTCCGATTCACCCGAAAAAACTGTAGTTTACTACGTAAATGGCCACGTTTCAAGGTTGTTGCAATCTAAATTTGAAACGCATACTTTCATTACCCATTTATCTTTGACTGTGATTGTCAAACTGGAGTCGTGTGGATTGGACCTTGACGTGTAGTACCTCTGGAAGAAAGTGGAGTGCGATTAGCATGACATTTGCGTTCTACAACCGTTTATTTAAATACTTTTTTGTCTATCTGTGTATTTGTGTATGCATGTGTGGGTATAACTGTTGGTTTGTGTGACAAATGATTGTAAACCTACAAAAGTCTAATTAATAACTAAGTTTGTTTAAACTTGGGGCTATAATGTAAATGAGTAATGCATATATGACCTCTTTCATGTTAGTGATATAGGAGTTTGATGTAATGTAGTAAACCAGTTTAAAAAAACTTTGCAGTTTTATTCGTTATGGTGACTCCAAATAACTTTAGGCAAAAAATTATGATAGCGAAATGTTTCTTCCCAAATATAATTAAGGTAAAACGTTATTTTCACTAATATCAGAAATAGTTTTCAGTCTTACATAAACGTACATATCGGACTACATATTTAAATATAAAGCTCAGAAGACGCTAATGGAGTTATTTTTCTGTATGTAAGATTCAAGGAAAATCATGTATACATTTCCCACAATTATATAGTGCATTTTAACCTTTGATAAGTATTGGAATGCGTTTGCGATGTGACTATTGAAGTAAATATGCAATGATTGCTAATTCTCGATTGCTTAATAAAAGACATCAACGCGCTCAAATGATACATGCGATAACGCATAAGTTAATAATTTATTATTCATTCTGATTTTTCTATAATATTGGAAACGTATTTACTGTGTGTTTTATGTAATGTATTTTCTTTGCTCTATCGTTAGTATCAATATTTTTTTCATTACTAGTCTCGTAGCTGTGCGCTGTCTAATTGTGATTTCAACAATTTAAAAGTTTTTTGCGTCAAGATGGCGGTTTCACTTGGAAATTCAATAGGCCATGCAGTTCAACAATCTACAACAAACCTAGGTCAAAGCTTTACTAAGCTTACAAATTGACAACAAACCGAGTTATTCCAAAATAATGTGTTGAGAGTGCGTTTATTCGTCACAAATGTCTAAAACAACAACAACAACACAAATGTCACAAACGTCACAAATGTCTAAAACAACAACAACTTTTAAAAAAAAATTCGTGCAAAACTTTTTAAAATTAAACTGTTAAATCTGAGATAAATATAGAGTTTGATTATATTGCTTGAACTTTACAAAGTAAAGGAGTGCAATATTGTACGATGTAAGAAACTTGAAACCTTTACCAACCTTGCGAACATCGTAGGCTAAACCAAGTACTGTCGTTAATTATACAGTGACATTTAATCTTAGCCAGCCTTAATTCTTGTAGGAAAGACTTGTTTTGAGACGTGCTCACCCACGCTTTTAACAAAATAGGTATAACATAAGTACTTATACTTGTATGGGTAACTATTTTATATTTATACATAACATTATTTATACAAAAGTATCTTATAGATAGTAGAGCTGATTTTAATACGAACGGGCCGGTTCGACCGGGACGGTACAGGCCTCGCACAGAATATCAACCTGAAATGGTAGCATTCGTGCTGTCGGGTTTCATTTGTGAGTGCGAGACCGGAGGCTCAACGATGCAGAAGGATCACTAGGCCGCTATGTTGTGGGTCACCGTGCTGCATTGTTGCATTATTTGCATTCGCAATAAGTACAGTGACCACTATAGGATTCTGCTTATGCTTTACATCAGTCAGAGTAGAGTACACTATAGCAGGATCATACATAAAAATAACAAAAATATTTGTTTGTCTGTTACGCTGTTACGTATTCCTTTCTAATCTAATTCTGTTTTTTTTAAATAGCTGATTTTTAATTACTATACAATATACAAACATAAATAAAATATATTGAAGAGCGTTGATATTATGTCTATTACATCTGTGCCTAATTAATTTTTTTTAAAATATAATGTGTCGTAAAATGTATTGATTTGTTTTTTATTCCATGTATTTCTAGAACATAGAATAAGAATACTTTAATTTTATTATAATTATTATTGAAATTAACGATAATAAAGTATCATTAATAATATGAAAGTTAGAAATTTGCAAATTATTTCTTGATATGCAAATTTAAAAATGATTTCATTTCACTTAAAATTCATTAAACATCTTTATGTAATACTTCACTATCACTTTAATAGGTCTTAAATACGGTTAATGTTTTCAGTCAAGTTCGACTCCATATTTGAAATAAAATAAATCCATGCATGAAAAGATAAAATACTCTTCACTAATTTCGAGGCTGAGGTCAACGACTTAGGAACGTTTATCCCTATTTGGGTTTAATATTGTATTGCATATGATCTTTATTGACTTAAATTACAAAAACCTACGTAATTATTATTTAATCACGCCTATGGTCAAATTTAGAAATCCCAAATAAGTACAAGAAATAGTCATGTTGTGGTTTGTATATTTGAACCTTATTCTATTGCAATGAAGGCGGAAATTTCCTATATTCATTTCATGAGCGAGTAGGTCTTAATAGAAATCATGTGAAGTAAAAGATGTTAACTCCCTTGACAATTAATATTGAGGTGGTGCAAAAAAGATATGCCTTATATCTTACTCAGATTTTTGCTTAAGGAGAAATTGTGTGGAACCGATCGATGCCGTACAAAATCAAATGACCAAATTGAAAGAGAGAATCGTCGAGAAATCGAAACAAAAAATAACTTTGTGGGGTCACTATTTTTGTACGGCATCGGTGCCATACAATTTCAATACCTCTTCTTATCCATTATTCCGCACCGCCGTACAAAAGTCATGTGACAAGCCGAGGGTTGCAACCCTCTTCCCTTAATCAGTACTTAGTTGGAAAGCATACAAGTGACGGCATAGTGCTGAATGTTATTGTTTCATGCCCCTGTATCTTTCTAAAAATGTCTTCTAGTGGTTCACATGACTCATCAATTTTCGACACGGGCCCGTAGTCTATATATTATGGGAAGAGTGTTGTTTTTACTATTTTGTTCGCAGTTTTTAAGATAGTAATATCTATGCATATTATGTTTAAGTAACCACTGACATGAAGTTTTAAAACTCAAGTAACAAACTTAGTACAAATAACAATTACGCTAATAAGGGACTTTCTCTTTTCTTTGAACGATTCTCTCGTCATCTTCGTTTAACAATACGTACTCGTACGTAACGCTAATGAAGTGATGTGATTCAATCGCTACTTTTACATTATTAGTTCTTGCATGAAGTTTCATGTGGTAGAAATGTTGTGTCTCGGTAGCTGAAATTTTTACATAGTCATTATGCAGTGAAAGCTAAATTCGAAAATCGAAATAAAAGGTTTTCTTTTGTTTTTCTTCAAAAGTAACGACATAATTGCATGATATATAAACGTGTCTGTTGTATGTGATGTGTGACTATCTCCTACTAAACGTAATGGTGACAAATGTTTGACAAATTATTGTTCTTCTTTCCTTGTAATATATTTTAGAGACATTTAATTTTGGAAGTTTAATTACCTGTCGTAGTGTATATATTAAGTATATAAAGAATCCTCTTTTTCACCATTATGCTCCTCATTTGTCTACTTTTTAATTCTAAAGCACGCGGTTGACAGCAATCGGTCTAGAACGAGGAAGAAGATATGGATGGTAAAAAGTGAATATTTAATACGCGTCTGCCTGCAGTAGAAGCATACATGTAAAAAAACAAAATGACTTTCCTATTAATTACATTATTCATCATCATCTTCCTAGCCTTTATTATTCCCAATATTTGGGGTCGGCTACCAGTTCAACCGGTTTTACCTGAATATCAGTTTTTACACAGAGCGACTGGCATCTGACCTCCGCAACCCTGAGGGCGAACTGAATTCGAAGGTTGAACTAGTTGTCAGTATATTTGAGGGCACTGACTTCCCAATAACGATTGCCATAGATGTTCATGACAACCGGGACCGACGGCTTAACGTGCTCTCCGAAGCACGGGCAGGAAACACCGCCATCTTCCATACTCCGGGCTGCTATTAGGAATTTCTTGTAGGAAAAACCCAACAGCAGTCAGACCCGGGAATTGAACCCGAGACCTCTTGATTTGCAGTCGATTACGCTAACCACTAGACCAACGAGGCAGTATTAATGACATTATTATTCATTTATTTAATAAAAAGATAAAATCTGCGTAGTTGAACTCCGTAAAATGTGTACAAAGAAAATTAAAAGCAACATGAATATGCGTTTAATTTTATTTAGTTGCTTTAAATGATCACTAGTATAAAAACTGACGTGTTAGATATCCGCAGATATTGCGATATGAGAATAACTAGGACATATAACTTTAGACAGCCGTAGGCCCCATACAGTAATGTAACGTGTTAGTCAAGTTATTTTTTGATTTCGCAACATTGGTTTGTGCAATTAGGTACGGATATATGTAATTGCTTTTTACGTCTTATGCACATTCAAAAATGTATGTATCGAATTGTTTGATCAAGGCTAGTTTTGCTACTTCAACTATACTACATCACATCATGAGCATGATTTTAATAGTCTATTGCCGGATGTAAGCCTCTCCTTCGAAAGGAGGTTTTAGCCTGTTACACCACGATACCTACATGTTAATATAATATTAGGTATGTAAATTATAAACTTATACGAGTTTTATTAAATATGCATAAGTGGGTACTTTGTTACGCTTTCATGCTTCTCCATTGGTCACCGTAAATTTTTGTGTACAAGTTACTTGGGGGTAGAACAAGGTCACTGTTTAGCCAAAAAAATACTGTTATAAAGGGACACCCGAATTTCTAAACGACGAATATGACGATTTATCGATTCTTTTTTAATTCTGAGTCAACGGTATCCGGGTACGAAATTGCATAAAAAATTCTAGGAATTTGTATTAATCGTTTTCTCAAAGAATGAGAAGCAATTGGTGTATTCGATTCGTCTAAGGTGAGTTGAGACTGTCGAGGTCGACGCCGCCCAGCGCCCCACTCTGTTCTCTGTTCAAGCTTCACGCTCCAGCGATTATTCACTTACGTACATAATAAATAATATTTAGTAGTTAGACATTTGTTTATTGGTTTGATATTCCAATCGATATGCTAATTTGTCTCAGCACTTAATATTTTGATCGTAAATAGTTTTGAATATTATAGTTCCTGTAGTTTCGGTGATGTCATATGTAAAATTAATTGGTCACAGATTAAATTATGACTGTTTTGACGAGAAATCTGTTTATTATCTAAATTTGAGAATTTAAATAGAGAAATCGTTGGTTAACATTTGTACATAACACAGTCTTGCTACTATTCCCAGTATTTGGCCTACACCAATTATTAAGAATAGTGAACTATCTAAGTGATTTACCAAAAAGCTCCTACTTGTCTTACATAAGTCACTTACAATATCGAGAGAGTTTGTTGTATAAATTTGTGTGAAAATAAGGTATAATTGAATATAAGATTTAAAGGTACGGATCATCAAAGATAAATAAAGATAACCCACGCCTTACTCCGCCTTGTGAATTAGGCTTGCATTAGGTAAAGCATTCCTGATCGTTAACTCATCTTGTGCAAGGCATGTACTCGACAGCGACACTCTGTAAAGGTACGAATATAAGGCAGTGTTGCGCAGCGCAGTTGGAAGACGGAGGGGTGGTGAGGTTTGGCGTGCAGGCGCGGGGGGCTTACCAGCTGGCGGCCTCTAACAGTGAAAGTAAACCTGTGCTGGCCCTCGCTACTAGCCCGACAACACTCGGTGCTCATAATACGATTTAAATTATGATTTACTACTATTGAATTGCAATAATTCTAATGTCATTTACCATGAACATTGTGTTATAACAATCGCTTTATTATTTACTACTTGATTAAGTAATACACCGATACACGTTATTAAACTTCCCAAACGCATTTTTACTTGGTTGAACACAATATTATATTTGTTTTACTTCATATATAAATCTTCAAATATTTGACATTTCGTATATCTAACACATATCGGATACACCTAGCAGATACTAAATGTCTTATCTTTTGGTAACATGTAATGGTTAACTAGAATCCTTCTCAGAACAGCTTCCAATAAAATATGGACCACTGGAATTCAAATGGTCGAATTGACACGAAGTTTGACCATTTTTGATGTTTGCGTTCTGTGAGGTAGAAAATAAACGATTCCATACAGAAGATTTATTATAACCTTACTTTTTATTATCTTGTATATGTACACACCACGGAATCTAGTTATTAACCCAATTGACCAGTCAATGGTACGGTAAACGATATCGCGCGGCATATAATATTTGGTTGTTTCCGGTAATAAAACATTACGTCAGTTCAATTATAAACTTTTAAAATATTAACTACGCGTGTAACATAAAATATTGAATTTGAAAATGATATAAACGTATTTTAAAAATAAATAAATGCCTTGTGAAGTTTCGGTTCTTTATATAGATTAGATTTAAAAAGTAAAAGAACCGTAAATGACGAGAGTTATTAATAAGACACGGTTTTATTAACAACAATAACCTAGTAACGCATTTGGAGTATGAAGTTAAATCTAAACAATAATAACGACGCAATTTTCTTTATATAACACTAAACTAGTCATAGTTCTAGTTTACTAAAACATTTAGTTTAAATTTTTTATTTAAATATAACTATTAGCGGCATTATTTAGCTATACATATAGACCTTTTACACCATGCATTTTACATTTAGTGGGAATCATAAGTAAGCTCTAGGTTAATTTTAACTCTAATATTCAACTTTACACCGACGGACATGTAAATGTATTTATGACAATTCAGCTGGTCGGATGCATGAGTTAGTTAGTTACATTACATTAGTTAGTTAGTCGCTTTGTCGTACAATAAGGGTAGTCGTGCCTTCTTTACTACTTACTTGAGTATTTAGGGACGTAGATTTTTATTTTAACAGCCATGTGTAATTATAAGTATTGTAAAAAATATAATTATGAATAAAAAATACAATTGTACATTTTTTTTTCCAAGTTAGCCTCTGGGTGTTGAGGAAAAGTTTGACAAGTGCACTAGATATTATTGCAGTAAGAGTCTTGCTATCGAGCTAAGGCCGTGGAAGTCGCTGACCTTCGGTGGCGTCGGCGAACTCCAGCCTACGAACACACTGATCTGATACGATGGACATGGCCTGCACAGTGTTACACCCAGTTAAACAATGTTTATAACTTCTTTGTGTACTTGCCTTGAAGCTGTAATGTAATGTGTAAAAAATGTTACCAACATGCTTTTACACATTTAAGGAGCAGAAATATATCTATACTTATATTATAAATGCGAAAGTAAACAAGTAACGGCTAAACCACTGTACCGATCTCAATGAAATTTGGTACAGATATATTTGGATTCTTGAGGAAGGACTTAGACTACTTTTTGCTGCAAAAACCGACAAACTCGCGGCGACTAGTATATCATAAATTATTGTTTGTTTCGTAGTTTCAAACATGTATTAGAAAAAAATGTATATACAAATTTTGTATATACAAAATACAAACTTATATTTATAAAATGTTTAAGAGAATAATTAACTTAGTTTCGTTCGTGTATTGACAAATAAGCAATACGGAGTGTTACAACCCCTATTCAAATAGTGAGTCTAGTAAAAGCCAACCAGAAAAACAAACTCCGAAGAACAACTGCACTGCAAAGGGCAGGAAAACTTGACCCAAATTCTATACCAATCGTAGCATATACTGTACGATATCTAGTAGACAAAGAGGGAGAGGCATTTATCTAGCAGTGGACTGTTAAGGGCCGTTGATGATGATTCATCGTGTAAACCTCGTGTAGTAACAATAGTGTAAAGTATTAGTGTTACATTTAAATGTATTAAATATGTTTCACTGTCATTACGCTTTGCTGATTTAAAATGCAATCGTACTTTAACTTCTGCATTGTGAATAGGCAATAAATACACCAGCATTATGACGTAGACATTCCAATTCTTTTCTGCAAGATACGAATGTCTTTCTTCAGATTGTGCATACAAGTATAATATCCATGTACTTAGGTGCATATCAATGAGCTGTAAATCACTCGCGAAGGTTCATAACTCTCTGAGGGATGAACGACCGGCAAGGTCGAAGGCTTTCGTGTGGAATGCGCAACTTTTGTGCCTGGTACTGGATGCACTGTGATTCATGTATTTTGTGAGACTAAGCTAGTCGTATAAAATATATATGTCTTTAGGAATATTTGACCTTGACGTTTAATTGACAGTATATGAATGCACAGACAGCTATTTGCATGTAAAGTCCATCTGATATAGTTATTTCTTCTAGTTTAGGTAGTACTTATGTTTTATATGACAGTGTTGAACTAAAGTAAAAAAGTATACTGTTAATCAATTAGGTCTTTATTATTATTCGATAATACATTGGTTTTCAAACTCGAAAATAAACATTAATCGACATCTCAGGAGCAATATTTTGAAGTCAGTTCTCAGTCAAATCTCTATGCCATCCACAATTAGGATGGGATGGAATGGAATGCCATTGACATAGTGCTAGTTTTAATTGGTTAGGAAAATAACATATTTGAGGATGTTATTTTCTGAAAAAGATGTTATTTTGTATGTTTTTTAGAATTTCCTAGTATTTTTTTTAACTCGCTGTAAGCATATAGAACACGTGTTTAGTTTAATCACTTAGTCTCGACGGTGCAATTGTTCTACAAAGGTTATCTAAATTTATTGAACATCTCAATAAATCAAGCAAAATGCTTAAATACGTAACCTTTAAGTGGAAAGGTCAGTCGTGCCCGTATTCTAGATACACATTAAAGTAGGACCATATTATAGATTGCCTGAGAAGTAAAACTTTGAAGGATCGTTGTTGTATTACAAAATATTTTACCATTTGACGCAGGTAAAGAAGATTTCAAAACCTAGACATATAAAATTGGCTACACCTACTAGCAACAAACGAGTTCGTCTTAAGTGATCGACTAGTGTCTAAAATAGTTCACCTCAGTGACCTATAATTATCGAAAAATAAACAAACCAAGGAGGCGCTCACACCCTAGTTGAACGCGATGATTGGAAACAATCACCAAGGGTAAACAACAACGGCACTGTCAGAACCTGGATGGGTGACCGCTGAGGCACGATACAGTGGATGTCTACGTGATTTAGAGGTCATGTTAAGCAGTCGGTCCCGGTTGTTATGATAGGATGACAGTCGTGAAGCTTAGTTGGAGGCCTTTGGGCGGCTTAAAACATTGAACGGTTAAATTGCGCAGCCACAACTTTGTCTTGCCAGTCTCCAACTCGCACTCGCCAGCGTGGGGATGTATGGCCTTAACCCTCTCCTGAGAGGAGATCCGAGCCCAGCAGTGGGACGTTGATGAAGCAAACTAAAATGAAGAGACCTTTTTGTTATCATCATCATCTGACTGTTTCGTTGGTGCACTGGTAGCGTAAGCAACTACTGTGCATGAGGTCTCGGGTTCGATTCCTCGGTTGGATCAAATATTTGTTTGATCTGCGAATATTTGTTTTGGAGTTTTGGTGTTTCCTATGTATAATATTTAGGTATTTAAAAAAAAGGATTTAAGTTTTCCATTAGTCAATTTAGCTTTAATAGTACATGCTCTGTTTAGTTTGAAGTTAGATGGCGCTGTGTGTTATATGTCCAAATATTTATTATTGTTACTCGTATCTCAGCCAAAAGACGTCTACTGGTCATGGACCTCCCCCAGGTTATCTACAACAACCGTCCCTGTGCTGCTCACATCGAACGACTTTCCATATCCTTAACCAGGTTGTTATGCTACATGTTTGGAGTATTGCAGATTTGTATAAGGTAGTGAATAATAAGATTTTAATGACGTCCTAATTATGAAAAATTGTAATACTCGTATATTTATGCCTCTTAATTTTTCGCCCTCAGAGATGAGTTTTATTCAATTTTAGAGCCATTGGAGGCTTAATTTGGGAATATAAATCTTCAATGAATAGGTGGTACCTATAAAAGTATTAAAATAAAACACATAATTTATCTGTGACACAAAAAAAATAGTTACCGTACACAAAATGTTTCTGAGATGAGATGTCTATAAATCGCCCTTATCTATTATGATTAATGATAAACATGTACTTAACATATGAACTAGCATGTCTAGGTTAAACAGAAATGCATATTACACCTCCTTATGGTTTATTTCTTATGGTGTACGATTATAACAAATATGTATTTTGTGTATTTTTATATCTATTTGTTATTTATATATATTTACAATTTACATTAAATAATAAACACACGATTTTGTAAATTGCGTCGGTTTTATTTGCTAGTACAACTGTAACCTCGCTGCTACCGTACTAGATCTCTACACCCCCCGAAGGTTGGCTGGTAGAGAATGCCCCTTTTTTTCCTCTTTCGGAAATCCCCTCGGATACCACCTCCTGGTGGCATGTCGGACTGGAACCTACTAAAACCACACGCCGTCTCGGGTACTAGATGCCGGGGAACCAGGTGCACCCTAGTAAGGAAAACCCCGGAACCCCGACAAACTTCGGGCCATCTATGGCTTCTAGATGGCCCCCGACTGTGTGCGAACGCCTCCATCCGAGCCTGCTTTTGCCAAGGTGACGGATGGCCTCATCTGTTACCCCCAGGCTTGCACTTATGGAGGATGGATATCGTTCTGAGATCTCCGGCGCTCGAGCCGCCTGCGGTACCTGGCCCGTTCCCGGGCCTGGCTAGAGAATGCCCTGGGCATACTGTTACTTCTTAGCCGATGCACGCAAGTGCATGAAGTTACAAAATAAATAAATATACTTAAGCAACTTTTAAGATGGAATGTCCTTATATTGTTTTGCAATTAATGCATGTGAATGAATGTTTTATTGCATTATAAGATGCAACTTTCCAAGTGTTTCATCTATTGTTGTCTACATGCAAATCTTATACGCAACAAATTATAATTATCTATTTTTTTAAATATGCTCATTACAATACCAGGTGATTATAACAAAACAACGAAAAGCATAGCTTATTAAAAATGTTCCTAAAAGACGTAAAGCATTTAGACGCAAAACTTCGTGCAAAATTTATTTGTTTTAGAAAATTTGCGTAGACAAAGTGGTTAACTTACGAATCCTTTAGATATAATAGAGTAAATTTCTATTAATATATACAAAATATATAATTATGTTTAAAAACCAACTAAACTAGTCTATTAACCACACATATTTAGTTTGACAAGTGTTATTTGTGTTTAGGTATTATAATGTGAATAATAATATTAGTAGACAGCAACACAAATGTAAATAATAATAATTTTTATTTTTCTCTCACACAAGATATTTACTCTTAAATTAGATGTTACATTTTTAATTTGTTAAACTGTGCGAGAGACTGGCATCTGTACTAGGAAGACCTGTATGACAAATATTCATTTAAAATTTGAAGTACAACTCAAGAGGCAGATTCAAGAGTTTAAAAGGTCTACACGAGTTGGTAAAAGCGTGACTTTGTATTTATATTGTCGAAAATGGAAAGTCGTGAAGTTTCTCTAAATACTGTAGTATAATAATCACTGTTAACGGTTTTGATATTTGCGTAAAGATAACGTTTGATATAAAAGTATTTGGCATCATTTAACATACGAGTAAACTGTGATATGTGTGGTACAATAACGAACTTAGTTTGTACAGAACTAAAAATATATATAGTCATTTATAAAGTACATAGGTATATTTATTAGCAGTGTTTAATTATTATTGTTTACTACGATCATTCATATAAGTTACAAATACATCTTTTTAGCTAGTATACTTTACTATATAAATGGTTACAGGGATGAGACGAATCATCTAAGGAGCGCCACCTCTATATACTAGTTCTTTCCATCTGTTCGCGAAGGGTTTGTCAGATATGGCCATGGTAACTTTAAAAGCAAACTACACTGATTTAAAGTCTAACTAAAGTCGCTTCACTATTGTGTCAATGCTCAACACCTGATTCTAGTTGTGAACAGTCGGCTCATAATATCCTCTGAGAGTGTAGTCTTTCGTACAATGAGCGTAACGTAATGCTAAATAGCTTACTAATGACACCTGGAGCGGTCTACTATGGCGATCTTGTGTCAACTGCGCTAAATAGCCGTGCGTTTAGGCGATTCTACCATACATACGCGCATATAAAGTTATCCCGAGATTTTCATTAAATGAAATGATACTGTTAAATATACTATTTACGATATTGTTACAAATTTTTTTTCTTTACAGAAAATACCAAAATGGCTACCTCCGGAGGGAAACGGCGAGAAGAAGGCAGTGATAATTCTGACGACGAACTCACACCGCTCGCTAACGACATCTATGGTGGCAGGTAAGCGTGAACTTGCAAGTAATAAATTCTCACATTGGTATGCAGAGGTGAATTCCACATAAAGTAAAAGTGAAAGGCGTGTTTTGAAAATGATTTTGATTTAGGTTCTAACTGGTTTTTGATTTCAAGTGCTATATAAAAATCTCTTTAGACAATAGTGAATTTGAAAATAATATTAAGTTTGATTCGTATATTATATGAATAGTACAGGTCAGCAATGACGTAATTCAACGTCATTACGTCATTGCAGAGAAGTAGCTATAATTTGGCACTGTAAGGCCTTTACCTTTTTCGTTTGTTACTTTACAGTTCGCTATACCCATTCTAGATGTCAATTTGTTTCTTAGGCTGTCTCTGAGTTTGTTGAATATGTAGTGATAGTAACCATCTCTTGACTTAAATGTATTGGATGGTTATCAAATCTACGATCATTGGCTCAACAGTCAGTATTACGAAATACTAAATCGATAGACTCGTTAATACTCTTTATAATAAATAATCCATCGTTCGTAAAATTTAAGAATACTTTATTCAGGATTGTCAAGTGCTATATAACAAATATAATAAAAAAGGAGGTGTCATTAGAACAACTCAAGGCATACATTAGCATGTTATTAAAACTTTGATGCGCAGGCATATTTTTCGTTACTTTCACCTTTGTCAATTGTTTTATAACTGTATGACGTAAAGTAGGAAATAATAATACTTTTTATTAACCTCTCAATGGCACAAAAATGCATAGTTTTTAACCCAGATATATTTAAAATTGCCTTTTTGAAATTACACATTTATTGTGTGAACTAATTAATTTGTGTTACATACTCTTCAGTAATGAATATAATAACTTCCCGTACGTTAGTATTTAACCAAGACACTACGTGCCTCACATACTAAATTAAATACGTTAAAACTTCGTAGGAGATCTTTTATGTTTGTAAAACTGTGTTATCTGCGAACCCAAATTTAAACAATTTTTAATTTATTCAAAAGGTTTCCTGTGATCTATTTTAAGCTATTCTTATTTTAAAAATTATAACACTAAGGTAATAGAAACGGCCTGATGGCGCGGTTCCTATTATCCGCTGTCCCTTGCAGCTTTGTTACATCGAAGGTTTGAGTATCTATTTAATTAAAGAAATCGATAAAGTGACAGTTAGTGTTTTACTCCATTCTATCGTCGATTCCCATCTATTAGGACATAATGCCACAATCAGGTAAAGAAACTAGTAGCCTGTTATCTCATGAAATGATAGCACCTCTATGCAAGATTGCTTTAATTTAAAACTTGTATCATTCATTGTTATATTCATTATTTTAATTTTATTTTGTTGTAGCCAATTCGTATACAGTTTGAGAGAATAGAACGAATCGTTAAAAGTTCAAGTATGATGCATCTCATATTGCGATTGTAGTCACATGCCATTTTAAAATGACAAGGTTGCTTCAAATAAAAACATTTATAATGAAAAATATTACAAAACTTCTTATTGTATTTACTTTGCATATCAGTTCACCGTGAATGTGTGTATCGATAGAAAAAAAATTAGGGTTAAAATCGACATCAATATCAAATCCTCATAAAATGTACTTCATTTAGTGGTATGTCAAGAACTTGAAAAAATAGTATCATTTTCAATGAAACATATATCACAATAATTATTATAATCTTCACTACTTAGCAATGCCCTTGTATCATTACGTCATCATTATCTTATCTGAAATCATTATTTTCCCATAATTAAATCTCGTTAATGCAATAAAGTGATTCACTTTACAAATAACTTTTGAAATATTCATTCAAATAATTCTCCTACCAAGGTGTATAAAGGCCAGCTAATGTTTCATTGTGTGAATATAAACTTAAAGAGTTATACGTTATAGCTTTATTTATTAAGTTTACACAATAATCATGTTCAAGGAAGGATTCTTAATGAATAAAGATTTCTATTCTGAAAATATCACCGAAGAGTTTCACTCATAATTAAACTATAGATAACATACGATATTAATCTGTTTCGAGAATTAAGAATTAATTATAATTTTTTTATAGTGTTTTCTTCTTATTTTTTTTCTCTGTAATCAAATTATTAATGAGTAAATTAGTTAGTTTCAAACTTAAAAATCTGGTTGCTTCTAAAAATTTAATTACAGTACAATTTTGTCATACTGTAACTTTTTTTTATTTTTTTTATTTACGGCACTTGTTTAAAGATTTATTCTTCTCGAATATGTATTAATATACCATATTTTAAATGAAAAGTGTATAGTTACGCAAATCTTAAAAAAACCGTAAAAAATAACAAAGATCGGCCACGTAAATGTTTCCAATTCATTCAAAATATTCCTAGCTTAGTCAAGATAGAAGCAACATCTAAAAGAGCATTGTTTCGAATTAAGCTTTATTTAGCCAGAGGTCGACTCACGTCGATCGGTCACCGCGGCCCGGAACCCGTTCAAATGCCAAGGTTGTCAACTCTGACGACACAACTTTCGATCAATCGCTGACTACGCCACATTTTTGCGCCCCACTTTGCCCTCGGAGGCCTTATATTTGCGACAATACTCAGTCACTTGCAATGCACTTTGATGTGATATTTTTCTCATGATAAACATGAGTCTGTCCATATTTAGCGAAAAGTAAAAGCAAAACGAGATGAACTAGTTTGTATCCTGAATGACACTCAATGTCGTATACGGATACAACTTTTTGTATCTCACTTCTCTATTTCTATAAACAAAAGAATAAGTTGAAAAGTATGTATATTTATTTTTAAATACGAATTGAATCTGCTATAATAAGTTTTTTTTTTACTTCCTTTGAAAGTAATTTAAAGTGGTACACAACATAAGAGTTAATATATTCTATATTTAAATACAGAAAATTACAATAAAATATGTTTGTTACGTAAGGCAACTTAAATGCTAAACAAAATATTGTTAACTAACAGAGCTGTCAAGTACATGTCAGTATCACAAATGTATTTGGTATAAAAAAATGTTTAAATCAAGGTACCAATGCCAAATTGGCTTTAGTAACCTTTCAGAAACCGGGTATTAGAGTTAGATATAGATTGAACGGTATTTAGTTCGTAAACTTTCGTAGGATATAAATCCATTACAGGTAGTAGCAGTACCGAGACTGACGAGGTCGGGCGTGGTTTGAATTTAATATTGCCACTGACAGACCGGTGTAATACTTACCAGTTGTTTGCTTACCTACTCGTAGCAAAATAATGTATCTCTAAGCTCTCCTGGTCTATGATTAGAAACTGACATACTACGGCATTAAACGTACCTATTATTTAGTTAACAAATACTTAGTGGATTTTTTCAGTTATATTTATGCAATAGTTAAATAAATGAAATTAAAGCTATAACTGTGTATTGCAAGATACATCTAACAAAACAAATTCCACTCGGTTTTACTGCAATGACATTTATTTTATTTTGAAACATTTCTCTCGTTGATACGTGAAACTAATTTAAACGTCTCTTTAGCTTTAAGCATATCCCTTGCTATTTATTGAGTTTCTTATTTAAATCATTAGTTAGGTGGTTTAATTACTATTTACAGAATTTTTAGATAAAATTGATACCTAAAATAATGATCATCATAATCAGAACCTCTTCATCTTTAAGTCAGTAAAGTGAAGTAAAAATCAGTTTAATAATTAAAGATACCAAAATCATATGGTTCTTAAGAATAAGGATGATAGTTTTAGTAAAACGTGATAAAAGTTCATACAGTGTTAAATCATCAAACTGGAAGATAATGTAAGAGCATTTCTCGGAATGTGTCATCTTAGATCTCTCATTAAATTATATAACCACAGCATTTGTGCACGTTTGCGTCACGTCAATATACATTTTGTTCTTTTATTTCTAGATGAAAGTGTGTCATTTTCAGTAACCTTGACGCCTTTTCTCGCGAATCTATACTTAACAATAAAGTATACTTAGTAAATTTCGAATGCAGTTGAGGTATTACCTACATTATTATGTAGATTTGACTAGCATCTAAGAATAGAGTCGTTAGTGATGACGTAATTGTGTCAAAGCTCAGCCCATGTATGAATTTTATGACAAAGCATGGAAGTTCTCAGCAGACGTGTAAAGTACACAACGTGAGCTCCCGACACCATGGTCGATGACCCCTGACTCGCTGGACATTGGGCTCGCGTTTGGAAGCACTGGCCCGCATATAAAGCAAAACTTTACCGTACAACGACGACATGTCACATTGGAAAGTTTTTTATGCTAGTCCCTATATGAAATAACTTAAATTATAATATTTATAGGTAATATAATATACACACATATATATATATATATATAAAAGTGGTATCGAATAATTCTGTCGAGAGTAGTAAAAAACACGCCCACCACTGTAACTCCTGTATACCAGGATCAACCGCAGTGACCCACCAACACACCGACTTATGACACTCGGGAAGTCCGAAACGTTAAACTTTCTTGGAACTCGCAACGAAATCAATCAGAAGAAAACTGGTAGAGTTGGAAATATAATAAGTTCACTTCCCTCCTTAGTATTTAAAAGTTATAGGTACATAGTACTGAAATATACTAAGGGTAAATTTTACCACCTGCTTACAACTTATTTCCTAAATAACTACAGATGTCGGTTACATAAGTCTCGGATAGTTGAAAATGTCAGATAACCAAATACATATATTAGGAATGTTTTTCTGTTTTATAGTGTTATATGGCAGATACATATTATATTTGAAACTTTATCAGGTACTGCTTAAACTGGCTTTAAATGTGTATTTTATGTTTGTTGACAGAATACCACAAAATATTTCTTAGTTAATAAAAATATTGCGTATTTAACTCCCATCCTTAGCTTAATTATTGGCCATTGTAGTGTCCGACATGCCAGGAGGTGGTATCCAAAAGCATTTCCGCAACAGAAAAAAAAAGGGATCAATGAGAATATCACAAGATTAAATTAATAAAATAGTTGACATATATAATGTTAACTATTTTATTTAAGAGTTACTTTACTTTACTAGACTTTAACTACTATTACTTATTCGTGGAGCAAGATAAATGCGGTTAAAGAAATTGTTTTATTGTTATGATATTACAAGTTACTGTTATTACGTTACAACATCCTTTGCACGTGCACGGCTGTTAGTAACACGAAGGCTTTCGTAAGTTTTCGTGAGTTCGAGCGACATTGAACGATCTATTGTTCGGAGACAGAACCGCCTTCCAAGTATACCGCGTGTATTCGAAGCAAATCCATACAAAAACCTATTCTACCAAAATACCGGCGATATCGAGAGTCTAGATCGTGTTCGTTAGAAGGTTACTCGTATGCCTAGTTTGGATACATTTGGATTCCGACCTCGTGTGTAAATGGTAGTGTAGCTGGCAACTCAGGGTGATGAAAAAATACGAATGTTAATACTGTAATAAAAATTAATATAAATCTAAAAATTTGATCTTCTGTTTTATTCGGTAGTTGTCTAAAACTTTGCTCAAGTATATATTTCTTGCGATATGTATTTAAATGAAGTTTAGAAATAAAATAATATATTTTTTGCAATAAGTTTAATAAATATTTTTGTTATATATAATATAGTCCTTCGTATTGATTTTACATACATACAAACTGCCTCTGTGGCGCAGTGGTAGCTTATGCGACTGTTGTTCTTGAGGTCTCGAGTTCGGTTCCCGAGTTGGACCAAATATTTGTATGATCAAAAAATATTTGTTTCGGAGTTTGGGTGTTTTCTATGTATAATATGTATGTATTTACAAAAAAAAGGAAACATGTATTTATATCACTTATCTAGTACCCATAACACAAGCTCTGCTTAGCTTGGGACTAGATGGCGTTGTGTGTAAGATGTCCGAAATATTTATTTATTTTATTTTATGCTTAACCTCAAATATTGAATTATACAGTTTTTTAAGAAGTTAACATTTTTTCCAGCATTTAAAAGATTAGCTTCCCAAATTCTGGCAACGCGGTACACGCACAAACGAAAAGTTAATCAAATAAATGATAATAATAATTAAGTTACAGGCACAAAATAAAACATCTACATCTAATCGAAATTCAACCAATCAACTTCCAAAATTATTGGTAATTGAAATTCTCTTCTCCCTCATTCAACAGAATATCATCGATTTTAATTTATTGAATAAGTAACTAGTTTTCTGAAATAGACAACTTTTAGTTTTGTAAACATGAACTGGTTTTATATATACACGTATTTTATTATTTTAATAAACTTGTTTATAAGGTAGTTAATGTTTTGTAAAGATTTAATTATACATACGTATACTTGTCCCGGAAATGTCAGATTCTAAACATTTTACTCTTGTGTCAGTAATTAGCGTAGAGGTTAAACGGTTACCTCGACGCTTTCTAGTGCGCTAAGTGTTGTGGGTTCAAATCCCACATGGGACTTAACAGATGTTGTAAACTTTTATTGCGGCCCTTTGAATTCAGAATTCTTGAGATACTATACTACTCGTATGTACGTAAAAAGAGTGGCCGACAAAATTCAATGAAAACAGAAATATCAAACAATAAATTGTAATAAATTAAGTATTTTATTGTTGTTTGATGCTTTATATTAATGCGGCGACTAATCTTCTTTATTGTGCATAATCGTTTGGCATCTTCGCGGCATACTTTTCACCGATTTTCAGTATAGCGTCGAGGTAAAGACCTCCACGCGGACTTCAGTTCACGAGTGAGGTCAGCGACGGTTGCTACATATTTTGCCCTTAGTTTAAGCTTTATCCACGTTCAAATATTTTCAATTGGATTGGCATTAGGGGACTGTGAGGGCCGATCCAACACGTTAATACCATGTTCTGATTTCGAAGTCGATCCTCTTGCAGGATCCATAAATCATTTTGGTGTGGTAACATCTTCTTAGCCGATGGCCATAATGCTTTTTCGTAAATTTTCGTCATCTTAGCATACGAAGTAATTTTTTTTGTCACCACATATTTTGTTTTTTGTTAGATATAATTGGAAAGTGTTCTGTAACAACAAGGGGGTGGAACCGATGCGATCACAGCAATTGCTAAGCGGACGATATAATTTCACGTGCTCACTGCAGCTGAACGATACTTCGCACAGTGGGACTATGTGTCCACAGCTGTAGATAATTGTTTTAATTTTATTTGTTCTATCGATAAGAGACTTGTGAAATTTACTACAAAAATATACAATTCATTAAATAAAAGTATATAACGTAATATTTTATATCAAAATGAAGACTTTTCGGTCTCGAATTTGCTACATAAATATGTTTTATTTAAAAAGGGAATCTAATCAACCTCTTCTTTTAATTTTTTTATCTTATAAATTATGATGGTTGCAATATTATGGAGGTCTATCGGGTAGGGAGCATTTAGCGTTCCGTACCTTAAAAGGAAAAAAAACCGACCTCTCATAAGATTTTCTCAGGAATGCGTGGAGGTATCAAGCTGAAATTCATATCAAATACTTAGATCTACTGTCCTTTGGAGCTGTGAAAAATCAAACTTCTAAGCCAACGCAATCAAAAGACACAGCCGTTTAAATTTTTGAAACTCGCTAGGGAATTAAAACCTACAGGGTACTTCCCGTGAACTCAAAATCTCGATAAAATCATAAATTTTTAGTTATATCACATATGTAATATACTTACAGGGAACCTTCGGTGCGTGAGTCCGACTCGCACTTGGCCGGTTTTTTTAAGATATGCTCCTCCAATCTATCTTTAGATCGAAATTCATCCAAATCAGTTTAGCGATTTAGTCGTGGAATCGTAACTGACAGACAGAGTTGCTGTTGAATTTATATTATTATAGTATGGATTTAATTATGGACAGATTCGATACGAAACATATTAAAAAATAGAGCTAATTGTTGCCATAGTGATAAATTAGTGAATATATTATCACAATACCACATGTTAGTATCAAAAATAATAAAGCATAACACCACAACGCGTTGAACTCTTTGTAACGGCATACCATTATCATCATGAATTATTTTAAAATCAACATACCATAAAGATAAAAAAAAAACATAAATTTATACGCGTTTTATTTTTTTTTATAAGATAACAAAACTAACTAACTATAAGTGGAAATTATTAATTATATTTAACATCTAGTTCATGATAACACGATATACAAAGTACATTGGAGTCGTTTACTAAAAACTAGAAATGGACCTACAAAACGGTATATTCATACATATTGGTGAAATTAATATTCATACTTAGTCCAGTTGAAGACAATAGCACACCACTGGGCTACGTGGTATACGCGTCTTCAGTAGTTATTGCGATCGCACCGTTCGCTGTCCTCATAGCAATCAAGTTCCACCATACAACTCGGACATTACAATCGCGTTTATGACATAGCATAATCATAACCGATCAAGTTTCTAGTAAAGTGATTATTTATTAATTTTAAGAACATAATGTTAATTGACAAATAATGAAAATATGAGTGAATACGGTAGAAAAGGCTATGAACGGGACGATTCAGAGCCTTTATACGTCTCAAATAATAACAATTCGGTATATAGCAATGGAACCTTGCATTACTGTAGCATATACAGGTAAGTTATGCAAAATAAATAATTAAAAGTTGCGTTTCAGTTGCGATTGCAACGAGTTGATTCAATTCGAATGTAATGTATGTTAATTTGTTTTGTAATATACATTTCAAATAGTTGAAATTGTAATTCTATCACTGGTATAACGATTTATTGTTTACATTTGTGATGAGGTTAATGTGTATATATTTATTTTAGTTTACACCATTTTTATTGAAAGTGTTAGAAAACTAATAAGAAAGTCTACGACATTTATAGCCAAATAAGAAAACCAGAACTTAAGAATCGATATAAAACTGGTTTAAGAAATAGCCCGTTGTGTTGTATAATTTATCTTCGAAAGTAACAATTGAATTTAATATATTTCATTCTCTAAAATATTATTTTAATGTGTCTTAAATAACTGACCAAATAACTGTTTAAAAACTCAAGACAAATGAATGATAGTTGTTCTACATTTTTTCATATTTAATTGTTGTGACACTATTAAAGGATTATTTTAGTAATAAATGAAGTAATTTAGTTATTCTATGTATAATGTGGTTCTGTTATTCACTTGAGTTATGGCGGCGTTACGCATAATTCAAATGTGTTCAATCAACAACTTTCTAATGCCTTACTTGGATAACAGATCCGTTCTGTCATAACAATGTTAAGTACTCCTATAGTACATGTGTCAGAATATCGTACTGCAACATTAGGTTTAGAGTTGATTCCCCTCAGTGTAACAAATTTTTGAACGTCTAACTTTATTTGCTTGATTATTTTTGTTTTCTAATTTATATAATTTCTACTAGAAATAATAATTGGTTTAAGTGTAGATAGGGCAATAAAACTTATTCCAAAAAGAAAAAGATATAATAAAGTAAGATTAAATTATAAAATAAAATTATTTCAAGTAAATCGTTACAGGTTTCTAATGACTGTACTGGACTGTCCTATAGAAATTTTGTTTACTTTTCTTTGGGTTGTCAACAGAGTTGTAATATGTAGGTGTTATGAAGTAAATAATATACAAGTGCATGAATTTTAAGACACGACACACATTAGGCCGGTAATTGGGTCACCTGCCACCTTAATTGTAAGTCGATTACCTTACGTAAACCCCACTGTCATAACCAGTGCGGTGCATACTGTGTTGAAACGCAAGGGGTTTCTGTCCGCGTAAACTTTGCACGCGAAGGTTACAATCGCAAAATACTTCGGAAGGTAGTATCCGCCAACAAAGCATCTGCACAAGATTTCTCTGTCACTGTGTAGCGTGTGAAAGTAGTTTTTCTTGAGTCAATATTGATTCTACTGTTAGCAGGTTTCTGTTTTAATGAATTCTTTCGTATCTTCGTATACAAAGTTTTATCTCATTATTTTTAAAATAAAATCACACATTTACATCCACATATTTTGATTTTGATTATGGACTATCAACATAGCTCAGCACTCGTTGAAATTTTGGTTGTTTTAACTTTACTTGTGTATTTATATAAAACTTTTTGTTTTCTAGTCAGAGGACATTACATGAAACAAAAGGATGGGACGTGTTCCGAGAGTTCCCGCCGAAGCAGGACAGTGGTTCCATGGAGAGTCAGAAATGTTTGGAATTCACAGTTCGGTTATTGAAAGTAATGGCTTACATAGTCGTCTTCGTAATGGTCCTAGGTTCCGGAGTCATAGCGAAGGGAACCATGCTCTTTATGACGTCACAATTAAAAAAAGATAAGCGACTAGCATATTGTAATAGAAATTTAGGTAAGTTGCACCTTAATTATTTTTGAAATTAGAAAAAGAATTAGGTGTGGTGTGAATAAAGTCTTTACCAAATACTTAAATGATAATGTTCAATGAGCAAGAAATATTTCTTTATTTTTGTATACAAAACTATTTAAATTAAAATAAAAAACTAGTTTCATTCCAATGTATGTTCAGACCACATCTTACATAAGTAAATGCTTCATGCAGTTTTTATGGTTCGTAGCATAAAATATGCTATTTTATTTTTTGAACCAGGAAGTGCTTTCCTAGCATTCTTATAAGGAATTAGGAACAATTAAGCAAGAACCGCTGTCCGGTATCCGCTGCGTGCGTTCTAGTTTCATTGTTTTCAACAAACTAAACGTTGTTGTTTTATAGACTCTGTTTATTGCTATTTCTTTAGATAAGCATTTAAACTTGACCGCATTTATTTAACGCACAATCGAACTTTCACAAACGCCATGATTTTTCTTAACGTGAACGCGGAAAGCGAAAACAACACTTTTGACTAGTTTTAAATGTGAATGTCATATTCAAATAAGCTGGGAGCTTAATATACAATGTGCAAGGTAATTCAATTCCCTTAATCATTGTCTTCTACAAAAACCCTTTTCTATTGGTGTTTCAAACACGCTTACTGGCTTGTGAATAACCTATTTATACGAATTTGAAAAATGATTTATCTAATAATAATTTTAAGGATAATGGTCTGATAATTATAATGGAAGTACATTATTATCATTAAGTCAACATTATTGGAATTAAATATTGAATTCTTTGAACCGTTTATTTTTTCTAACTATTTCTACTAGGCAAGTTTCAAATGAATCTCTTTCTTGAAGTACACTGCATTATGTTAAATTTTTATTCTTTCTATATCAAAAACAGGATTTATCTCATTTTGTTATTGTTTATATGTTTTCAGGTAGGGATAAACAATTTATAGTAAGTCTCCCAGATGAAGAGCGAGTGGCGTGGATGTGGGCCATACTTGCAGCGTTCGCAATCCCAGAAATAGGTACATTGATACGGTCTGTAAGAATCTGTTTCTTCAAATCTTCTAAAAGACCGACCAGCACACAATTTATTGTTGTAAGTAAATGCATTTAAACTGATTATAAGCGTATATAAGGAACGGTAGACTATAATAGATTTCTCTATTCATTAGTATGAAGGAAGACAGCAATATTAAGGCAATTTATAAGTATTTACATAGTTCAATTATTCATTATCATGCATATACAGTGTCTTATATATGTCAATTCTAATGACTAACAGCTACTTACGTAGCGTGTAGATATGCGTTTTATTCCGTTATTAGAGTATCGAAGCAAATAATAATTTATACTAGCGAAAGTTCAATGACAATTAAACGTACAAGTGTTCTAGAATCAATTAGCATCTGTCTGCTGGTTTGCCTCTTAATTCATAATAGAAGTCTTTTGCGTGTGTAAAAAAAGAAAATATTTCGGAATGTAAAATAAATCTTCTCATTCTTATTTCTGTTGTAACAGTTTAAATAATACCCAAATATTTTGACTTTTCAGGTATTTGTAGCGGAGTCATTACACACGATAGGAATGGGACTACTGCTATTCATGATACTGCCGGAACTGGATGTTGTAAAAGGAGCTATGATAACGAACTGCTTGTGCATTATTCCAGCAATACTTGGACTATTGTCGCGTAACTCTCGCGACTCCAAGCGGTTTATGAAAGTGATAGTGGACATGGCGGCGATAGTTGCGCAAGTAACCGGCTTCATCGGTTGGCCACTGTTGGAGAATAAACCAGTGTTATGGCTCATTCCTGTTGCTTCGTTATGTATATCTGTTGGATGGTGGGAGAACTACGTAACGCGGCAAAGTCCGATCGGTGAGTATTCTTACAAAAGTAATTTGTCTTTAACACGTTTTTACAAGGAGAAGTGTTATAATTAAGCTGTTAAGTACCAAATGAGTGATAGTTTTACCTACTGTCGCAAACGTCTATATTTTACTGTCGGGCGTTCCTTATGGTTGTTTCGTAATGGTCTTAAAACTGTTCCAACTTATTCTCACCTAAAAACCAATGATTACCAAATAATAAATAGGTAAACTGAGTAGTGTTTTTAACAAGTAGCACATAACTTAAGGTATTTTATTCATTAGAAGCCGCTGTACGATAATTAAAAAGATGAGTAAAGAAAAACGAGTACTTTTTCTGGGTAAAGAATTTATTTATACATGAGAATATGTTTTGATTCACTGAACTATTGAAGACTTTTTAAAGAGCTAAACCAGGGACAATAACTATAATATAAATATTCTAGTAGGGTCATGACTTTATGTATACCTACGAATCCTGCCTAAGCGATCCTCTCAATTTACCAGTGCTTCAAGGCTTATTGGATTTCAACATAAGCATTGGTTATTTGTATTTGTGTTATAAAAACGACATGATTAGGCTGAGTTTCGGATAAGCATCTGTTGAAATATGCATTTGAGCTTGTTTATGATGAATTAAACCTTGAATAACTACTTCAACAAATCGTCAAATATTAAATATTTGTTATGTAGTATAAAAATCTTAACTATACTTAACGAAGTATTGTAAATCTGTAATACCTTAAATATCAAAATACTCATATGTAGTCATACTCTTATTTGATTGTATGTGGATTTCGGCATATTGTTTTTATTTGTGAATTACTTCTTCGACAATGGTTTTTGTATACATTTCTAAATACTTCGCAATGGACTACATTTTCTTAAAAGCTACCTTCTATATTATTTAGTAAGGTGGGTGACCCAAGTAAGGCCTACCTTAATTTTTTTATTATCTAACTAGCAGGTTTATAATAACAATGCACTGGTAATTTGAAATACTTATATTTATTTATTAAACTTTGTAATAAATGAAACGAAATTGGTTTAAAAATAAAAATCACACTTTTGTGAACACAAATAACTAAAATGTCACTTAGGCGTTATTGGGAACCCTGTGTCTTAATAAAGCCTCCATAAAAACAAGAAAACATTCAACTCCTTAATGAATACAAAACGTTGTCAATACTTATATTAAATCTAATGAGATCACATTAATTACTTAAATCAGATATAACGAGTTTCTATCATGTAAAACTACTATATTAATCAGCCTTTTTAATATTTTTCTTTAAACAATCTCAAAGCGGGTGTGAATCCAACGCACACCTCATGATACCAAACGCCACAAGTAAGACATTGTCGCATATCATCAATTCGATCTTCCTCACAAGCTGGACCAAGAAGGTTTATTATCGTGACGTTCTGGTTTAAATTCCGTAAGCCTATCTGCTGTTAAAGAAGCAGTCTTTACTGAGGTTTGCTTTAGCGTTGCAGCTACTGCAGGTTGAGCAGATGTACAGCCAGTAACTGACGCTAATTTTGAAATTTAAAAAATAGGCCTTATTTCGACATAGGCTTTATTTGGGTCACCCACCTTACTTTACCTTATTTATTAGCTATAATCCTATATTCACGCCTTACTTTGTTTTTTCAGGCGTTATCAAAAGTTTATCAAGATTGAAGGACGAATTAATATTCACACGTTATTATATGTACCGGTTCATATCGATATGGAAAATACTTTTATTCATGATGTGCATTCTATTCATGGTGTGGATTGACGGCGACGACCCCGCTATGTTCTTCCAATTATTTAACGCTGGTTTTGGACCCCACAACATTGTCGTTGAAGAGGTATGTAGTAATACAAGTTTTTCACCATTCACATACACCGTCTGATGCTAGACTACGACAGACAGCTCTTGTGAGAATACATTGGGCAGATTGTAATGACTGTCCAGAACTGGTGTTTCGATTACCAAAGATTCGTAAATAGCTCTGAAAACACCAGCCAAGAGTCATAACTTTTGAGCGGTAGGTGTAGGGATAATATGGGCATCGGTAAGCTGATTGGTCCGTTCGAACCTTCAAAATAAAACTTTCTCTTCACCACATTATTCTCGATTGCCATGACCAGGTCGCTTTGGCGATTAGCATTTAACTCAATGACTGACTGCTAATCTTTGTTTTTTTTGACATGTTACTTTATTAAGTAAATTCCGCCTTGCTTGAATTTTTAAGCACAATATTTGCTTCTTATAGAGGACTCAGTAACACGGGTTTTAAAGACTTACTCAACAGTGCCATAATATTGTAAAAGAAATACGCATTTCTTTTTATTGTTTTTTAGGTACAAATTCAACTCGGCGGTACACTTATTCCGGATTTGGCCAACGTGACATTAACAGGAGACTCAGTGGAAGTAGCAGCAGCTCATAAATCAGCTGTTTACGTGATGCTAATACAAATATTTGCCGCTTACATCTGTTATATCTTCGGAAAGTTTGCCTGCAAAATTCTAATTCAAGGATTCAGTTATGCCTTCCCTATCAACTTGGTTATTCCTGTGGTGGTGAATTTATTGATAGCTGCTTGTGGTATCAGAAATGGCGATACTTGTTTCTTTCATGGCACCGTTCCGGATTATCTTTTCTTTGAAAGTCCACCAGGTATGATAGTTTAATATTTTGCTGTTTTTTTTCCTTTTCATTATTTCTAAGCATGCTTGCAAGCAAAATAAATAAGTTTAGAAATACACTAACTTCCAAACTTATCTGTTGTGCTTACTGCGTGTAAGAATAAAATTTCAATTTTTTTTATGTTTATTTTAACAAATGTATTTAAAAATAACATTCACCCTTCGTTAGTTTTTTGTAATTCTATTAAAGGCCAAACGCTCCTAATAACCTTGATTTGGAACGAGCATTTTGTTTTGATTTAAATTCAAAGAATAATATGTGAATATGTATTTTCCTTTCGCTATTAAGAATATATTTATACCTATTTATTTTTTTGATTTTCAGTATTCACGTTAAGCGACTTTATATCACGTCAGATGGCCTGGGTCTGGTTACTTTGGTTGCTATCACAAACATGGATCACGATACATATTTGGACCCCAAAAGCAGAACGTTTGGCGTCAACCGAAAAATTGTTTGTAGTGCCTATGTATAACGGTTTTCTTATAGATCAAAGCATGGCGCTTAATAGAAAGCGAAATGATCAGAGAGATGTAAAGACTGAGGTAGGTCTACATTATAGTTAATCAATCATTAAGCCCTCTTAAATCTGCATTATAAAAATATTTTGTAATACTTTCAGGACCTCGCAGAAATCGAAAAAGAGAAAGGTGATGAGTATTACGAAACAATATCGGTTCACACAGACGCGACTGGTCCTTCACCCAAAGCAATCAAATCTTCAGACCAGATCACACGAATTTACGCATGCGCTACTATGTGGCACGAAACTAAAGACGAGATGATGGAGTTTTTGAAGTCTATCCTACGGTTGGACGAAGACCAGTGTGCTAGGAGAGTTGCACAGAAGTATTTACGTGTAGTTGACCCTGATTACTATGAATTTGAAAGTAAGGTTTCTTAACTTTCATTATGAGCATTTTAAGTAAAATAAACTCTTCAAATAAAGCTAAACACTACAAACTAAAACTAAAAAGTTGGTGTCGGTTCTCGATGTCATTGTGTATAGTAAATGTCTCTACAATAGTAAGGTTTAAGTCTTATACTATATGTAAAGGTACATTTTGTGCCTTCACTTAGATGCTTAAATATGTATTAATATTCTATATTATTTATTCAAATGTTATTGTGTAAATGATCTTGACATCCTATTTAAAATATTAAATCTTAATTATATTTACAGCTCACATATTTTTGGATGACGCCTTTGAAATATCAGATCACAGTGACGATGATTCTCAGGTGAATCGCTTCGTGAAACTTCTAGTGGACACGATCGACGAAGCTGCCTCCGAAGTTCATCAGACAATCATTCGCATTAGACCACCTAAGAAATTACCTGCGCCTTATGGTGGACGATTGACTTGGGTCTTACCAGGAAAGACTAAAATGATCTGTCATTTGAAAGACAAGGGCAAGATTCGTCATAGGAAACGTTGGTCTCAGGTAGCAAACTGATTTTTTATGATGAATTTTCAAGCAAGTTAACTTGCTTTTGAAAAAAACTCATATTTGTTGATTAGTGTTATGTTAAGATTTTTATCGTAAGCAGACAAGGTTATTGTTGGCTCATCGTAAACTTTTAAGACAATAGTTTGTACAATCTGGTGTACCTGGAATTTATCCATATATGACACAAGTATCTTTAATATTTGTCTGGAATAACTTGGAAAAAATGCTAGTAATTCAGTAACTAATATGCTATGATATTAAATATTTGACAAAAGAGAAAGCTGATGAAATTCTTAGTATCTCCTCATTGTAGTTACGAAAAACGTTTTATAGTACTATATTGAAAGGATAAAGTTGAGAAAAAAAGTGTAGAGCCCAAGAGTAGTGGTGATCGCGCCACTACACATCGAGTTAAGCTTTCTGTCAGTTGTTAGTTTGTCATAAGGTAAAAGTGCAATTTTGACACGTGACTTTTATTTTCTAAGGTGATGTACATGTACTACCTTCTCGGTCACCGTCTAATGGAACTACCGATATCTGTGGACCGTAAAGAAGTGATGGCTGAGAACACCTTTTTATTGACTCTGGACGGTGACATTGATTTCCAACCGCATGCAGTACGTCTACTTATTGATTTGATGAAGAAGAACAAAAATCTGGGTGCTGCATGTGGCCGTATTCATCCTGTAGGTTCTGGTGAGTATCTATCTACCAAAGTGATGGCGATAACAATAATTATTTAAGTATAATACGAGTATATCGGAATCACAAAAAAATCTGTAGTGGATCTATTTATAGCCATTCCGAAGAAATTCCTGGACACACTTTGTATGCCTAGCTTATTTTTTTACATATTTAACACATGTATATAGCTTAATATATGTTACGTACTTTTATTACTCTTAGGTCCCATGGTGTGGTATCAAATGTTTGAGTATGCTATCGGTCATTGGCTGCAAAAAGCGACAGAACACATGATTGGTTGCGTACTCTGTAGCCCTGGATGCTTCTCTCTATTCAGAGGAAAGGCCTTGATGGACGATAACGTCATGAAGAAATACACACTGCGATCAGACGAAGCTCGACATTACGTACAATACGATCAAGGTCAGGAAAATGTTTTCATTTTTGTTAGATCGATACTGACTTTCTTCCTACTAATCAGATTATTGATAATACTTATATAAATGCCGCCTCAAATGCAGTGCACATTACTAGTAAAACTATAGACACAATTTGTTAAATTTAATATTTAAAGAAATATTTTATGGACTATCAAAAGCCCACAGCAAGATTACGAAATCTGTTGGCATAGACAGTGGAAATGCTCATAAATTATTATACACTGACTGTATTTTTAGAGGCCAATTTCATATAAAGATACTCCAGTTGTTATGAGTAATTCATTAACGTTAATTGCAAGCTTTTATTAATTTCACCTGTACGGATGTTTGTCTGTAATCAAAACTTGGAAGTTAAATTTGACCTAGTGCCCGATTTCAAACCTTTAGTTCTAATAATAATTCAATTATATATATTCGCTATTATTATTAATCCAAAATGGCCGCTGTAATAAAATGGCGGCATTTATATTTCGGAACAACCCACTTAAAGTTATTTTTTTAGTAACAAGTAATAAAAGATTGTTTAAAAAAACTTTTTAAATTTAACACTTGTTTAACAACTACAATTAAAACTAATTTAACCATATCAATTAATACAGGGGAAGATCGTTGGTTATGCACACTGTTACTGCAACGAGGCTACCGAGTAGAATACTCAGCTGCATCAGACGCCTACACGCATTGTCCAGAAGGGTTCAGTGAGTTCTACAATCAACGTCGTCGCTGGGTGCCCTCCACTATCGCCAACATTATGGACTTGCTCGCTGACTACAAACATACTATCAAGATTAACGATAATATTTCTAGTCCTTATATTGCTTACCAGGTATGTTGTTACTTATTTACTATTACTAATGCATATCGGTTCTTTAACAGCGAACATAAAATGTAGACTGCCTCGTTGGTCTAGTGGTTAGCGTAAGCGACTGCAGATCAATCTCGGGTTCAATTCCCGGGTCGGACTGCTGTTGGGTTTTTCCTACAAGAAATTCCTAATAGCAGCCCGGAGTATGGAAGATGGCGGTGTTTCCTGCCCGTGCTTCGGAGAGCACGTTAAGCCGTCGGTCCCGGTTGTCATGAACATCTATGGCAATCGTTATTGGGAAGTCAGTGCCCTCAAATATACTGACAACTAGTTTAACCTTCGAATTCAGTTCGCCCTCAGGGTTGCGGAGGTCAGATGCCAGTCGCTCTGTGTAAAAACTGATATTCAGGTAAAACCGGTTGAACTGGTAGCCGACCCCAAATATTGGGAATAATAAAGGCTAGGAAGATGATGATGATAAAATGTAGGAATAGTAGGGCTTTATGAAATTTGTGAATTTCACGCCTAAAAATTTAATGAAGTGTTGTGTGCAAATTCTTTATTTTCGCGTTCAATACCGAAATGTGAAAATAATGGATAAAATGTCTAATAAGTTGCATTTCTTCGCAGATGATGTTGATGGGTGGTACAATCTTGGGTCCGGGCACTATATTCCTTATGTTGGTGGGTGCCTTCGTGGCTGCTTTTCGAATTGACAACTGGACATCCTTTGAATATAATCTGTATCCCATTGCGCTATTTATGTTCGTTTGCTTTACTATGAAATCCGAAATACAAGTGAGTATATTTAAACTGTTTATGCTTAAAATCTACTTAGATATGTCTTTTAAAACTATCACAATTATTATTATTTTCTTTTGTAGTTACTTGTGGCTCAAATTCTATCAACTGCGTATGCCATGATAATGATGGCTGTGATCGTCGGTACGGCTCTGCAGTTGGGTGAGGACGGCATAGGATCTCCTTCGGCTATTTTCTTGATATCACTCTCAAGTTCGTTCTTTATAGCCGCCTGCTTGCATCCTCAAGAGTTTTGGTGTATCATTCATGGAATCATTTATCTGTTATCTATACCTTCTATGTACTTGCTTTTGATTTTATATTCAATTATAAATCTTAACGTAGTATCATGGGGTACTCGAGAAGTGGCAGTGAAGAAAACCAAGAAGGTTTGTATAATTTTGTTTCTCTCAAATCATGAATCATTTTAGTAATACCAAAAAAATAATTCAATGCTGGTTATTCTTCTTCTAACGCTGTTAACAAATTTGCTTCGCAGGAAATTCAACAAGAAAAAAAAGATGCAGAGGAAGCTAAAAAGAACGCTAAACAAAAGTCCCTGTTAGGTTTTCTTCAAGGAGTTAATAGTAACGAAGAAGAAGGTTCTATAGAATTCTCATTTGCTGGATTGTTCAAATGTCTATTGTGTACGCATCCTAAAGGAAGTGAAGAGAAAGTGCAACTGTTGCACATAGCATCTACCTTGGAGAAATTGGAAAAGAAGTTAGAGGTTGTTGAAAGGTTGGTACATCTAAAGAGAAAATAGGAAAAAAAACTTTTTTTATATAAACTAACATGTATTATTGAATGTGTCTTTAGAGCAGTTGATCCCCATGGGTTAAGCAGAAATCGCAAATTGTCAGTAGGACTTCGTGGCAGTACGAGTGGTGATCATCAGTTGGACGCATTGGCTGAAGGCCCAGAGGAGGATAATGATTCCGACTCTGAAACTGACACTCTGTCTACAGCGCCTAGAGTAAGATGTTATTTTTTGTATTTAATTTTGTTTACATTTAACATTCCCGTGGGCAAATGTAAGCTAGCCGAAACGTCGAATATTTCAGCCGTAGAAGTAGCAACATATACAAAATGTTTTTTTTAGGGAACAACAGTAACCTAATAGTTTTATATATCATAAATTTCAGGAAAAACGAGATGACTTAATCAACCCGTACTGGATTGAAGATCCAGAACTCAAAAAGGGTGAAGTGGATTTCATGACCCCAGCTGAAACATCTTTCTGGAAAGATCTGATTGACAAATATTTATATCCTATTGATGCTAACAAGGAAGAGGAGGTAAAACAAAGACTCAAATTCGTAGGCGCATCTCTACGAATTAATGTTTGTCGCAATAATATTATAATGGGAGACAAAATGATAAACAGAAATGTGGCTTTTGCCTGTCAAATTTAAAATAAGTAATAATTAGTTTAAATATGAAAAAAAAGTGATTTAATATGCACGTAGTAATTTTTTGAGTATTATTAATTTATAAAGATAAAATCATTCTAATATTCAACGATTGGCCGATGATGATTTGATTGTCGTAGTTATGTATGTCTTTGTCATAAAGTTGAAACTTAAAAAATATGTTTACAACGTTTATTTAACGGTGTATTAACAAATTTTTCTTTCAGGTTTATCTACTCTCCATTTAAATAAGTTATTTATAATGTGTATCTTCCCAAATTTTAGGCTCGTATATCCAAGGATTTGAAAGAATTAAGAGATTCATCTGTCTTTTCCTTCTTTATGGTCAATGCCCTTTTTGTACTGATTGTGTTTTTACTGCAATTGAACAAGGACAACATTCACGTTAAATGGCCCTTCGGAGTAAAAACTAATATTACGTACGATGAGATTTCTCAAGAGGTAACGTGAGAGTCCACTTTGCAGCGATCGGCCTTCAACGATGACTTGGGACTACGCGTGCCTCGAGACACTTTGACATGTAACCAATAGCCAATATCCCAGTCACCCTTGAAAGTTGATTCAATAATTATTATACTTTTGTTTTCTGTAATTTTTTTACAGACTCGAATTGCAAGAGATTTGGTCGAGCTACGAAATAAGTCCGTTTTTGCGTTTGTTATGTTCAATGCTTTATTCATATTGATAGTATTTTTATTGCAACTCAACAAAGATAAACTCCACGTGGATTGGCCTTTGGGGATTAAGACAAATATTACGTACATCGAGGATACAGGCGAGGTATAGCCAAATGTTACCAACGAACGTGTGTCAATACACCAGCCTAACGACCTTCTTCTAACCGGTCTGTCTTGGGATGGCACAACCAGCATGGAGTCCAGGAGACACAGAGGACTAAACACTCTGATGGTTTTACGTCTAATCTAAATCCAAACCTTAAATCCCGTGTGGTTCATATCCACTCCAAATCTTTATAACCGAAACCGGCTACGGCATAAGAATTTTTTACATTTCTTCATTTTAAAGTCCTATATCCATTGATGGATTATTCCTCTATTTGTTATTAATGGTCATAAGACAGATCAAATGACGTCCTTCTTCCTATCCAGTCCTACCATGCAGACTGTAAATGGGAAACCCTGCACAAGTATACCTTTAATTTCCTTTGCTGCCTGAAAGCCGCAGTCGAAATAGCCGGTGTAATTTAAAACGTAAAGACCATTCCTACCAACTATTGCACAGTTTCCAATCCGATTCACTAAGGAGTTAATGTTTCTGTTCTGTTTATTAAGGTGGCGGCATATTTTCTATTAAACTCGATAACAGGGACACTGGTTACCTATGTATATAATTTACTTGTGTTTGAACACTTTTCAAATGTGGTGATTTGCTTAACACGTTGTTTTCAAAATTAAAAAAAGTGGGCAAAACACCTGCAAAATTATAACTTGCATTGTGTGTTATGTAAATTCTTATTTTCTGTGTAAACATTCTTTCACACAATCAAACTTTTTCAAAATTTAACATTTTAAGTATTTCCTAATACTTAACACTTATTGGCACTTGTATATAACAAAACCAGTGGATTTACTATAAACATAAATAATATATACTGTTATTAATTATGTGCTTTTTAGTTTTATTTTGTGTTTTTAAAACACTTAAATTTAAAATGGCTTTTATATATGCATCATCTGCTGATGCGCAATTCACATTTATTCTAAATTCAATGATTTATAACTCTAACTAACTACATGTTAATACATATCTAATGTATTTCCAGGTGTTGATCTCAAAAGAATATTTGCAATTGGAACCTATTGGTTTAGTATTCGTATTCTTCTTCGCCTTGATCTTGGTCATACAATTCTCCGCTATGTTGTTCCATAGATTTGGAACCATATCACATATATTGGCATCTACGGAACTCAACTGGTTCTGTTCTAAAAAGGTAAAGTTTGATTTAGAAAAAGTACTTATTTTATCCGTAGTTAATTTAGATATGGTAATAATAACGTTTTAAATTATTTTTTAGTCTGAAGACTTATCTGATAATGCTCTATTGGATAAAAATGCAATAGCGATAGTAAAAGACCTACAGAAGTTGAACGGGTTAGATGACGATTATGACAATGACTCGGGTTCAGGTCCTCACAATGTCGGTAGAAGAAAGACTATACATAATTTGGAGAAGGCAAGACAGAAAAAGAGAAACATCGGTACACTTGACGTGGCCTTCAAAAAGAGATTCTTCAATATGAACGCGAATGATGGTCCAGGTAATTTTACTGAGTTAACATAGACTCACTAACTTTCTATTAAGTAGTAAAAAAATGTACTAGTTTCTTTATTACTTTAGAAATCAATATAATGGTGGCAAGATGGTCAAATACATCTTTACTCCTTCAAATCATTAGTATTTTTTGGGTTTTTAAATGCCCAAATGCATAAACCTTTGAGCTGATATTATTGAACACATTATTGAAGTGATGTGTATGTCAAATAATATTTACAGGCACCCCAGTACTTAATCGTAAGATGACATTGAGAAGAGAAACATTAAAGGCTTTAGAAACCAGAAGAAACTCGGTAATGGCGGAGAGAAGGAAATCTCAAATGCAGACACTAGGTGCCAATAATGAATATGGAGTTGCCGGAATGGTATTTATTAAACTTATTTATAACTAGCTTTTGCCGCCGGCTCGCCCCGCCTGTATGTCGCGGTAAATAGTATCATATGTACTTCCTCATGAATCAAAGGAAATCATTCCATTACTCTAAATTTAATCCAAATCTTCCAATCCAAAATTACTTACTTTCGAATTTATAATTTTGGTATGTATTTATACTTATTCTAATAAAGAGTTCGTCTAAAGAAAATAACATCCCTTCTAATCGTTTTCAGCTCAACAATAACCTAGGTGTCGCCGCGCCTCGTCATAGAACATCAACCGCCAATATATCAGTGAAGGATGTATTCAGTGAACCTAACGGAGGACAGATCAACCGAGGCTACGAGACAACTCTAGGTGACGAAGACGAAACAAACTCACTAAGATTACAACCTAGACAAAATACAGTTTCCTTCCAGAGATTTTAAACGAAAGTTGCCAAACTAAACAAGCGCGTAGGTTAAAAAATGTAGATACTAGAAGAATGTACTTAATAATGTTTTACATTAATTACTCGACAAAATATTAGACGAGTATTGTATTGCTTGTGATATAGGAACTTTGTTAGTTGTGTGACAGCTGTATATGCAGTCATAAAAAGTCCAATTTAAACAATTTACAGCTTTATTATTAGATAAAACATACGAATTTACACTGCCACTTTACATTTATTTCTTTTTTATACCTATTAAAATAATATCTTTGTAATAAAGATTCTTATTTTAGCTCTTACGATATAGACTTTGAACTAGTATTGTAATAAATGAGATTAATTTAATTTTGCGCTTTTATTTATTACCGTCTCCTGTTCCAGTTAATTAGAACAACATCTGTTTAAAAAGCTTAAAAGTACTTCACAAATCAATCTCTAATACAGAATGTTTATAACACAAATCACACTTACTTAATTTTCTAAGAAAGAAACAAATTCAGTCAGCTTGAATAGCTGGTCTTCACTAGATGTATGGAGAGGTGCAGGTTGAGTTGGTGGTGTTGGAGTGACATTAACACCGTCTTCATTGAGAGTCCATTTCCGATCTCTACAAACATGCAACACTGCATCTTTGCTTAAGCCCGTCATTGAAACAATTGTGTCTATGGATATCGAGCTGTATGAGCGTCCGATTAAATTCAGCGTCCGTTCTTTAATATTCTCTGAAAAGATAATCTAAATGTTAGTAAATCATAATAACCATCACAATTCACTTTAAAGTTAAATGCTTCAGATAGCGCGTTGCTTATAATTTGTACAATTTTTACGAATTTTTGTTTTAAAATTGTCATCGGCACAGCTCACTTCACTAAAAATATTCATCAAAATATTATTGTATTTAAAATACCACGGTATCAAAAAGACTACCCGCAACCTGTTTAGACTAAAAAGGGACGATCTAAGGAAGGTCACAGGTATCCTGACAGGTCATAGTCCCCTAAACAAGTAGCCTATAGTGAACTATAGGCGCAACAGACAGCCCACTGTGCAGGGGATGCATGGAGGCAGAAGAAACGCTGCAGAACATTCTCACAGAATGTAGAAGTGTAGTAGATCAACAGGCATACATCCTCCATTCAACAGCAAGCCCGGAAGCATGTAGTGACCTGAAAAGGTTGATGAACTTCTGGGATGATCTGGAATAGTTGGAGTAGGAAGATGACAAACTCACATACAACGGCCCAATCAAGAGGCTAAGTGCAGAAATGGCCCGGTAAAACAAAAAATATCAGTTTTGAAAAAAAATATGGATTCAAATTATCTTTGAAGTGTTCTTTCTGGACAAGAACGGTGTTTTTGGCAATTGAACCCTGAGAGACTCTGTAATATTTACCTTCTAATGCACGTATAATATTAGAAATAGGCTCTGTCCAGTTGTAGGCAGCCAAGGCTTGATAAGTTCCAGGAAGGTCCTTCTTCCATAATTTCTGACCCACAACCCATATAGCTCCTATTTCTGGATTACTAGATTTGATATTTTGTGGGATTCTCTTCCATAAGAACTTTGCATTACAACTGAAACAAAAATAATAATAATCCATTAAAATTGAGTCAGTTTCTGTCTGCCTCCTTTCTAAGAAAAGGTCTAGGTCCAGCAGTAGACTATTAAAAACTATGAATGATGATGTTTTTGTGGAAAGATAGTTTTATCTAAAGTTAATCATCAAAATCATTGTTGATTTGTCTATTTTTACAAAAACTGTGATGTATGTAGTGTCTCAAAATAATGGATATAAGGAAGTGTGTTGGTTTTGATGAAAATATTTGTGACATTTAATTTTTATTACAAAATTTTGGCAAAAAGCCAAAATTATTCTGAAATGTTGCACATAATAAAAGACTGCCTAAAATATAATTTCAAGTGAAGGAAGTTAACTCCTTTTTTTTTTTTAACGTTTTGAAACCCCCTCGGACCGTCACCCCAGCGGGGTTTGCGGCAGGGTGGTGTGTCGGAATCGAACCGACTAAAACCACACGGTGTGCCAACTTTGCGCCTGGGAAGAGAGGGGTCCGGGAACTGCTGATATTAACACGACCGGACCCCTCCCAGCGCCTGCCCGCACTGAAGCGGACACCTTCTTCCAGTAAAAATCTCAATTTAGGCGACGCACAGCACACGCGTACGTCGCCTCCTCGCGGTTGGCCTGTAATGCGCATGGAGGGGAAAACCCATCCCGTCCATCCGCGTTCAACTTACGGCCGCATGAGGCGCTGATAGGCGCGCCGCCTCTTTCTGCGAAATTACGTCTTCGCAGAAGGATGCGACCGCGGTAAAACTGCTGACGCTACCAGCCATGGACAGTACGACGGCCGGTAGCGACAGATCTCCTCCGATGACTGCAGGGCCCGGCGCTGCACCGCCCAAGCGGGGCAGATCTCCAGCGTATGCTGGGCCGAGTCCTCACTGCAGTCGCAGTGGTGGCAGGCTGGACTCAGTTCCCTCCTAGCGACCGAGTGCAGGTACTTCCCGAAGCAACGTGCCCGGAAAGCACCTGCGTCAGTAGGAAGGAAAGAGTCCCGTGCTGCCGCCCTGCCCAATCGAGGATGACCGGCTGGAGCGCCTCCACGATGGCAAAACCAGCGCGTGGAGCCTCCAGCCAAGACGACCAACTAGCCATGGTGGCTCGACGAGCGGCTTCACGCCACTCGCGTATCTCTTCGGGCGGCCGTTCTCCGCCCGATATTCAGCCGCTAGTCGATAAACTTCGGCGAGCACTTCCGCCTCCAAATCCCACGGGGGTGTTCCGGCCAAGGCGCACGCCTCCTCGGTGGGCACGGTGCGGTATCCGCGTATGGCTCTGACCGCCAATACCCTCTGAGGGCGCCAGAGGCGCGCCTTATTCTGAGCGGTCAGAGCCGCCACCCACACCGGTGCCCCATACAGGGCCATAGACCGGACAACCCCCGTGTAGAGGTTTCTTGTAGCGACGCTGGCTCCACCCAAATTGGGCAAAAGACGCCCAAGGGCGGAGGCAGCGCCGACCAGCTTCGGAGAAAGCTGTCGAAAGTGCTCGTCGAAGAGCCACCTACCGTCGAGAAGGAAGATAACTTCTTCTTCTTCTTTTTACGGGAAATATTTATTATTATTTATCTATGTTAGAACATACAATGCCGTCTTGTCCCAAACTGAGCAGAGCTTGTACTATGGGTATGGGTACAACAGACAACTGATGTAAATACATAAATATAGTTTCGGTCAATACATACTTATTAGAAAAAATATATCTTGTCTATGGAAAACAACCAAACTCCAAAATAAATATTTGTAGATCATACAATAATTTGATTTGATCCGGGAATCGAACCGAGACTTCAAGCACAGCAGTCGCTTACGCCACCAAGGCAGTTAAAACTTACTATATAATGCTATAGAAAGAAATATGAATATACTTTACAGTACATCTGTAGTCTTTTTTTTTTATTGAATATGGGGCAAACAAGCAAACATATTGATGGTAAGCAATTACTGCTGCCCATGGACAGCCACAACACCAGAGGTGTCACAAGTTCAGGGGGCTGGGGGGACGGGTTGGGGTATGGGCCTCCGGTATCCTCACTCACTCGGTGAAACACAGCGCAAGCGCTGTTTCACACCAGTTTTCTGTCAGGTTGTGGTATTACTCCGGTCGAGCAGGCCAAATCATGCCCAAGTGTGGCTCTCCCACTGTGTGTATATTTATTTATTAAGAAATAATACTGAGAATATCCTTGCTAGGCAACATTTACAAATCAAGGATTTAAAAAAAAATTAGGTAGATATGTGCAAAAAAACACGTTCTTAAAAGTATTTTTTGATGAACATAAACTAAATTAAAGATATCATTCATTACACTACCGTGATATTATTATTTCTAACTATATACTCATATTATACTGTACTACTTATAACCATAATTAAAAGTGCTAGTACCATCCACAAATATGGTTTAACATAATTATCAAAGTGTGGGTGACGGATTGATTGTCAGGTTAAATTGTTTATTTTCTAAAAGTAAGGTTATATAAATAAATAATACTTACAGATCATTTTGATACAGATATATGGCCAATAATTGAGCATAGGTAGATGGTGATGCAATCCCGGTTGGTGCCTATAAGAATAATAAATTAGTTACAAACAAATTCAATCACTATTAAATGTTTATTTCATCATTTGATAAAAAGTTTTACTTCTAATTCCTGTTTTTCCAATTCACCACACAGTTTATCGAAATTAGTTATCATATCGGCAACCTGTTATTCCACAAAAGTATTTAAAGAAACTATTTTTTATAGTTATATGCAACACACCGATTTTCTATTAACAAAAATACAGATGTCAGCCGTCAATTAAAGATACAGATACAATAAAACTGACAAGTTAGTGTTGCCCTTTTCTACGTTTCAGTAAATCTAACGCGTGAAGAAGAAAATTTCAAAGTAAGTTACAAAGAACTGAGTAATTTTATTGTGGTTTTTAAATAAAATATAAATAAGTAATGGCTATTTTTCATATTTGTCCGTTTTTGATTTTTAGTATCGATATTCGTTCATGAACTGAACATACAAAACTTTTTTCTTTTGAACTCTAAAACAACGCCATCTAGTCTTAAACTAAGCAGCTTACTTGTATTATGGGTGCTCTTTCTGACAGCTGTAAATATTATTTTAAACAAGTTAATATTAACCCTGCTATCGATGTACATTTCAGAAATTGTAATGTTTGTTAAACTAAATCCCAATCTGTTTCGTCGGTTATTTAACAAAGTAATTCGAGGTAAACGTGACGTTAAAAAACTTTGTGTAGGTACGATTCCAAGACTGCAGGATTTCGTAAAAACGAAAGAGCATTATTTAACTATTTATAAATTATTTTGGTAAGACAAATCTAACAATATGGCTATTACCATGGGCGTACCCAGGTTCTGGGCCAGGGGGGCCAATCGGGTTTTTTTAAAAGCACCTCGTCAAATAAATGGATATGAAAAAGGCATTGACATGGAATCAGGTGCACCTTCGGAAGGAAATCCCTAGAACCCCGACGTACCTCGGGCCACCTATGGTTTGTAGATGGCCCCCTCCTGTGTAGGAATCCTGATGCTCCTTTTCTATTTTAAACAGGGGCGCGAGCACTTTGTTGAGGTTGCGCCGCTACCCCGGCTTGCTTCTGCTAGGGTGATCCTCACCTTTGGCCGGAACACCCCCGTGGGAATTGGAGGCGGAAGTGCTCGCCGAAGTTTATCGGCGAGCGGCTGAATACCGGGCGGAGAACGGGTGTCGTCCTCCGCCAGAAGAGGTACGCGAATGGCGTGAAGCCGCTCGCCGAGCCACGATGGCTCGTTGGTCGTCCCGGCTGGAGGCTCCACGCGCTGGCTTTGCCACCGTGGAGGCGCTCCAGCCGGTTATCCTCGAGTGGGCAGGGCGGCAGCACGGGACTCTTTCCTTCCGACTGACGCTGGTGCTTTCCGGGCACGGTTGCTTCGGGAAGTACCTGCACTCGGTCGCTAGGAGGGAACTGAGTCCCGCCTGCCACCACTGCGACTGCAGTGAGGACTCGGCCCAGCACACGCTGGCGATCTGCCCCACGTCGCAGCGTCGGGCTGTCACTGCAGTCATAGGAGGAGATCTCTCGCTACCAGCCATCATACGATCCATGGCCGGTAGCGATTGCAGTTTTACCGCGGTCGCATCCTTCTGCGAAGACGTAATTTCGCAGAAGGAGGTGGCGGAGAGGGCCCGAGAGAACGACGTTCACTCGGACCCGATCCGCCGCCGGCGAAACGGGCGGCGGAGGCGCGCATACCAGCGCCTCATGCCGCCCTAAGTGTGGCCACGCAATACAGGCCAACCGCGAGGAGGTGACGTACGCGTGTGCCGTGCGTCGCCTAAATTGAGATTTGAACAAATCCCGGTGGGGTGACGGCCCGAGGGGGTTTCCACACGTTAAAAAAAAAATAAAGGGTGATCCTCACCTGTCATCCCCAAGCTTGCGCTTGTGGAGGACGGAGATCGTTTGGCGATCTCCGGCGCCCGAGTCGTCTGCGGTACCTGGCCCGTTCCCGGGCCTGGCGCACGGTAAGATCTCCTTCGCAAGCATAACTTGCTCGCTGAAAAAGACGGTAGAGTTCTACGCGCTCTCGCTACGCAACATAGTCGCAATAATGTTACCAAGCTAGAGAACCCCCACTCCGATTGGCTGACGTTGGCTCCTTGCGGATCAGACACAGGTGCTCTCCGAAGCATCCTTTCCCAGTGATCACCTGTGTCAGCCGTGATGCCTCACGAGCCAATCCTCCATAACGGGTCTTACCGCCGCAATAACGGCGTGCCCAGCACTCGGTTGCCCAAGTCGTTCCTTCCATTCCTCCACAAGAACCTGGTGGAATTGAAATTTCTGGTCTTCGATTTCTCGAGTCTTAGGTCTCCTACCTGAAGGTCAGCACTCGTTGCGGACGTCGCAATAACCCGATATTGCTGACCTTCAGGACCTCAGCCCATACTGGGGACCGCACAACGCCCGCGTATAGTCTCCTGCAGGAGTTAACGGGCCCCCTCATATTTAGCAGCAACCGAGCCAAGCACGCGCTGCGCCAGCTTGGGAATCAGACTTCGGAAATGGTGTCCCATCGGCCTTCGAGTGCGAGCCAATGTGGGCTTACATATAGATGGAACGGAATATATCTAGGCGGCACAAAAACCTGTACTGGATGCTAGGACGAAACTACAAATTATTACTGGACAACAAATTTCTGAAATATTAGACAATAATGTTTTGCTTCCGAGAATTATTTGTAGTGACTAAAATACATTCCAAATGAATGGGCATGTCAGCTGTCCATAAAAACTACATAAACCGACTCGGAAGATTTGATATCTTAGGACTATGATGAGTAGTTCTCCTCGCTAAAGAGCATGCTCTGATCGTCCTACGCTCGAACATCGCATAACCCTAGGACTGATTCCGATTCCGATGCCGATTGCCGATCTTACAACAACACAGAAAATAAATCTGTCTTTGTCCATAGTCGATCTTAGTCACGTTTTTACGCGTCTGAGTGTGCTTTATATATAATCGAGAGAAAAGAAAATAGTAGGAACGTCAATATCTAGGGGGGGGCAGCTGCCCTCCCCTGCCCTACCCTGGGTACGCCCATGGCTATTACCCACATAAATCCGTGCAGCGGTTTAGAAAATATGTATTACATAGTAGAGAATATTCTATATGTCAATACAAGATACGCGAGAAAAAATATACTATTCTATTGTTATTAAGAACAGTATTCAAGTATTTGAGAGTCAATATTGAGATCAGTGAAAATTACAACTAACCACTGGCTTGGGATACCTATTATGATGATATCTAAAGAGATTTTTTTCTGTATTTACAGGTATAAACTGTTTCAAATTGTATTATATAAAGAAAGAAAGGAATTTATTTAAAAGTAAAATACTGTATAGATGGCGTAGTGGTTTTAGCGGTCGCCTCACTCACCGCTTTCGAAGCCGCCAAACCCCACATCGAACAACACTGTGTGATCCGGAAATCATTTTGCTTAGTCTGTGTGTTCTTTGTATATGGTACTATTATGTTTTTAAAGTCCTCCGCGATACATAAATAATATTCGTACGCGAGTTGTTTTAAAAAATTATAATTTAAAGAAAGACATTTGGGGATCATTTTGGTAGGTATCGAATAAAAATCATTCGATCTTCAAGTAGAAACAATAGGTTGCTTCTTCTTTTGATGTTCACCTCTAAAATTAAAAACAATGATCCGAACCTTTCTTTGCAACTTTCGATGCAATTATGAAGTAAGTACCTATCTACACAATCACAATTGATTTTAAATATCATGTTAAATATGATTAGCTATGTTTTCGTTTCCAACATAAAGTCTAATATTATAAGAAAGATTAAATAAGTAGCCGTGGAACCGTTGATGTACCTAGTTGTTTATAGCCAGGTACTTACTGATTACAAAGTAACTAATGTGAGTACTTAGTGCTTCTAGTGTTACGTTGATTGAAATATGGTGATTATCTTACCACATAATCGATTAATCTTATCGCAATAAAGTTTAGTAATGAGTATTAAAACTATATGATGTTAAACTATTTGTGCAAGTATTTGTAAGCCTCTAATTTTCATGAGTAATAAGGATGGCTGCAGCCAGCTTGAAGAAGAGCTGTTTTTAAACTAGTATAAAAATAACGCCTAATAATTTGTCAGATATTTACATTTCAGAGAACTGATACGCAACACCATCTACCTTTTAACTAAGCAGAGCTTGTACTCAATCAACCTATCGCGGTCCACTGCTGAACGAAGGTCTCCCCCAAGGAGCGCCAACCATCCCGGTCCTGGGCAGACAGCATACATCCGCCACCAACCACTTTCTTTATATCATCGATCCATCGAGTCGCAGGGTGCTCTACGTTTGCCTAATCACGGTCTCCACTCTAACACATTTCGGCTCCAGCGACTATCGGTTCGTCCGGAGACATGACCGGCCCAATTCCACTTTAGCGTACTGATTCTGTGTGCGATGTCGGTAACGCCAGTTCTCTGTCGAATAACCTCATTACAAATTTTATCATACAGAGAGACACCCAGCATCGCACGTTCCATCGCACGCTGAGCTACTTTAAACTTGTGGACCAGCCCGATGGTGAGTGTCCACGTCTCGACTCCGTATGTCATTACAGGTAGAACGCACTGGTTGGTTGACATTGAACTAATACAGCTAAATTAATTCTTTTTTTTTGTAAATGCACAAAAAATATGCATTTAAAATATAAAAATTCTGAAACAAATATTTGTAGATCATACAAACATTTGGTCTGACCTGAGAATCTAATACCTAGCCTTAAACATAGCAGTCGCATACGTTACCACTGCGCCACCGAGGCAGTCAATATAACACAACCACACACGTTAAATTACAGCAGTGCGAATACAAGTCAGTAAAAATAGTTAAGATTGGGGATCTCCCACCCACTTTGTGATCTAGATCACACAACTGCTGCCTAGACAGCAGATAGGGCAGCGGAAGGAGCCAATAAAGATGTTTTTATGTTTGTATACCTGCACCACGAAGATCTCGATTTAACTTGAGGTTGTTCATTTTAGGGCTTTTTATTGGGATCTCGGATGTACCCTAGAAATATAATCAAGGTCGTGTCCACTTTATCACTTTTACTACGCGAGAATTTAATACCTCTAACTAGGTATTAATTCTTCCCACTCAACTCGTTGTAGACAACGTAACATTTCCTTATTGTAAGATTAATTTTATAATCTTCATGGCCCAGATTTTTATAATCGAATTTCATGGTTATTGATCGAGGGCCTGGGCGGGCTTGCCAGTCGACTTGTCTACCCGTATATTGCATCACAATAGGTCGGTGAGCACAACCAGTGGTGATGGACTAAAATGTCGAGTCATCGTTCAATATTGTCGCTCACTATGTTAATTTTCTCGTTATGCTTGTATCAATTTGCATACTAATGCCTTTGATTGTTCAAAATCGCGTTCTTATTTGTTTATAATAATACCTTGAGAAAATAAACTAGGTGTGTAGTACTAGTACGTGTTGTTAATTCATATTTCACACTAATATATTCGAAAGGAGCTCTGTCTATTTCTGTGTTACGCTTTTACGGCTATATCGATTTCAATGAAATTTTTACATGGATATACTATAGAGGTACTTTGACTTTTGAAGAAGGAAATTGGCTACTTTTTATCGCTATAACCGACATACTTTTACACACAAGCGGAGCCTGTTTTATATAATATAAAAAAAATCTTATAACTGATTGTTTTAATATTTAATCTAAGGGTATTCGCAGAAATTCAATATATTATTATGAGCACAGTTTTACCAAATCTTTGTACGATATTGGATAATATTATCCATGGTATATAATAATAATATAATGGATAATGGTTGGATAACCAGTCTGATAATTAAATTCATTAAATTCATTTGATGTTTATCTATTCATTCTTTATAATATTTTGCTATGCTGTAAGTGTAATTAAATAAATTCTCAACAAGTAGTAGAGAATTTATTTTTCGTCGTATTAATCGTCTTTTGGAATCTGTTTATCAAACCTTGTCTGAATTATAAGTTTAGGGCTCCCAGTGCTCCCACACATAACTGCGATGCGATGTGATGCGACACAGCATCGCAGGAACTTACGGTGCGAATTGCTGCGATACGAATTCGTGCGGCAAAGTGTTGGTTTAGGTGATACTATACTTACTATATACATATACCTAATATACTTTCGACGGTAGTCAGCAGTATAGGGTGTTTTTAGGAATAATGACATGGATAGCAAACATATTGTTTTACTGCTGTTATTGTTAAATAGATATAGAAAAAGAAGATTATGGGTTCTTCCATTCAAAATATTTTTGTTGATTCATTAAGAATGAGGCTATCTTCACTTGAAGAGCTTTTTGAGGTTGTAGGGGAACGGGTATCATGTTCCACCCAACACAAAGGGAGGATCCTCCGACCAGGCGAGGTGATCATGCCTGGCGGGCTACTGCCTCACAGTTGATGTTGGGATGTTGTATATATATGATAATCGGCGCGGGAACTTTATTTGCGTGATTCAGGATTGGTAGTTACTCCGTGTAGTGTAGTTTGTAGGTACAGTGTGTTACTTCGTAGTTCAGTGTATCTTCGATAGATGGCGCTGTATGTGGAGGTCGCCACAAGGTTATTATCAACATCTCTACAGAAAACGATCGTACAGGGAAAGAACTCCTGTTATGCCTTTGGAAATGCTGGGACTGACTATTAGGCAAAGTAAAATATAATTGAATTATTTGTTCACATTTTAATTGGTAAAATCAAACTTTTCTTCCGTTGATATGTGTTATAGGTGATAATGGATGAAATAAATTATCATTAGTAAAAAGTGAAATAATTAGATGTGCCCCTGCTTTTGATGATTGTGCGTTTCGTTTTTTGCATTTTTCCCTTACGCTGTCTCAGGACGGACTAAAATGGCATCAACAAGTGTGATGTAATATCGTAGACATGCACGATGCGAATCAGATCGGCAGTTTTTGCGGTGCATTCGCGCGAGCTTGCAGATATTTGCGATACGTTCCGGATTTGCAGTTATGTGTGGGAACCCTAGTTCTTAGGGGCACGGTATCATCCAACTCTCCCCTATTACTAAAACTAATTACTGTCGTAAAATATCATGCCGCCAATTTCAATACATTCAATGTTTATTAGAGCATTAATCATGACTTACCATAAACTTTATGTACCTGTCGGTCATGACCATCAATAATTACAGAACTTAAGGCGCGTTTAATAAAACCGAATATTAATGTAGAGTCATAATAGAAACTAACTGTAACGAATATTAATAAAACACATTAAAGAATCCTTACAAAGTAATATTAATAATCCTTCGACTATAGTGTCTTTTGGTCCTCCGGTATCCTCACTCACTCGGTGAAACACAGCAAAGGCGCTGTTTGTACTCCGGTCGAGCCGACCCAAGCACGCCAAAGCGTGGTTGTCCCACGTTAAAAAAAAAAATTATTATAGTATATTTATGTTTTAATAATTCAGTAGCTTCATCGTTCAAAATGTTCAGTTTCAGTTCTCATGTAAGTAGGTATTCTCATATTCTTAAGGCATTTTTATAGATATTCTTATATGCCGCATTGATGTTGTAAAATACAATGTATCTAATAATAAACCTTAATTTCAGATTATAGATTCTAAGCGACCTAATTCGTAATAGGTGATTTTGCGCAAGGTGCTTCGTGCAAAGCGTTTCGTCACTTTCACTGTTCGTTGAATTGTCCAATGAAACTTGTCACGCTCTGGCGACGGTAACCAATGGGTATGCACACTGCCCCGCCTCAGTACAGAGGCGTGCGTTGCGGCCGCAGCCCAAATGGTCCAACAATACCTTTGTCCTGTGGTGATAGGCACCTGATACAAAGTAGCAATGTCCTTACCATTTTAAATTTTGCAATGAAAGTATTCACAACGAAGACACCACACTAACCTGCACTCCGGTGACCTGTTCAACCTGACCATAAAATATAGGTGTCATATGTATGCAATGGAGTTGTTTTATATTTATGCACCAGGTCGATTGGCAGTGCCCTCTCTCACGATTAGAAATAGGGTTCTCACGAATATTAAAAGCGGATGTTAAAAGCAATATGCTTAGCATACTGACATGTCATTAAGTTAGGTACTAGTAGAGCAGTCACTTGTTTATGTAGTTATTGAGACAAAAACTTGTGATCACGATCAACTATATCTTGTTTTAAGTATCTATTTGTTAGCATATTACTTTGATAGTTTTAAGAATATTTTAGAAATGAATTATATAACACAAGGTAATGAAATTACAACGTAAAGACAAGTACAGTTCTTGGTAAATATTTTTTTGTTCACAATATGAATACTTCATGAAGTTTACTTTGGTAACATAGCATGTGGTGCAATACGGTCAGCTGGTCGTGCCAAGTGACCGCGGGGTCACCCATCGCAGCCGCTACACTGCGCCGACAGCGCTATGCAAAATTGCTAATTACATTCAATCCCGATGCCGCTTCACGCTGAGAGGCATAGCGTGCAGAGTACACGTGCCCGACACTACACAACACTTTTCAATTAACATCTTTCTTCACGGATTTATCTCTGCTACAACAGTTGTTGATGTATTTAATGTCAAAGTAAAGTCTCGCTAGTTATTTTATTGATAGTAGGTACTTACTAATGACTTGAAACATCAACTTTTGTAATTAATAATTAATCACATATATCCTTGTATGTTAAACAAGTAAGTTTACGTGAGAGGCTACGTAGTATAATTTTGGTACTTGTAATAAATAGGATTCTTATAATTTATGATATAGGCAAAAATTAATAATTTAAATACTACTTCTTGGTATCAAAATGATTGTGCTAGCTGATGTTTGTGTAGCGTTGAATTCAGAAAGAATAATAAATAAATTAACACATTTTATTCACATTTTAATTATGCTTTTAGCACATAACTGCATTTGCCTTCAAGCTCAGCAAAACAGTACGAGGTCAAAATTAAGAAACGAAACAAAATGACAACGGCTTTAACGCATCCAAAGTTAATGGACATTAATTAATACAATTAGCCCACGGCAAATTGCACGTAAAGACTGAAATAATGAGCGTAAATTGAGGCAACTTTACACTTCTGATTTATTGTCCTGCACTTGCACGATTTCGACGAAAGAGAAAACGGACCAGTTCTGACGTGCCTATATAACGAACAGTATATAAAATTAATAAAGAATATTTATAAAAACTTAATCACTGCTTACTGCGTTTTCCAGAGGGGTCGGTCGGAGAAACCATTAATCAGAACATTTCCACTTAATCATGTAAATGCGCTTGTTTTCTCTCTACTTACACTGATGTAGGTACAGCTTTTTTAATTTAAATTTAAATATATGTTCCACGATACTAATAAATAATGACATAACGTAGATAAAATCTGGGCTAACCGAATGCTGAAACACATGTTAGAGTTGCGTAATAATATTACGAGTATAATCCGAAAATATGGAAAACTGACACTCGACATCCATATGCATAACCAAAGGTTATGCATATTGTTTTATCTGCCTATATTGGTGTCCACTATACATTTTACAACTTAGAAACATTGTAAATAGGACTTATAGAAGATTTTAATTGCACACGTAGTTATTTATGCATAATTCAAATGTGATAGTGCTTCGCCGACTGAGAGGTCCGCGCTTTACCTGAGTATTTTGTAAACACTTTTAGATTCAAGGCCTGCGACATCTCGTTTACCGAAAGTCGTTTAGCTTACATCGTAAAATACCCGTTTTCTCACCTGTTTGAATTTTGTAACACTAATTTGGGCATCATTTTATAACTTTGTCATGAATAAGCTAATGAGAATGAATTGTCTGCAGTCGTCATGCTTGTATATTTAGGATAATTGTAAACTAGTATGTTGCAATGTTTACTTCGTAAAGTTGTTTAGTTTATCTTCGTCTTTATTATCAAGTAATGGATACGAGGCCTCATTACAATAAATGGTTACCGGTATGTATTAAATAGCACCTGCATTTCGTCAAAACTAGACAACAAAAAACCACTAAGTTAGTATTCATAGAATCTTTTGTATGTACCTTTAATAAACATGTAACTTTATAATATCTACCTGAGAATAACGATCGTTGCAAAGGTAATACGTATATGTCATTGACAATAGGTTAGTTTGTTTTATTTAATGTTTATTTATTGGAAATAGATTGCGTCCAAGCTTAAAAGACCTGCTCTTTGCCGAGATCAAATGGAAGCAGGCGAGTTACTAAAAGCAAATAGAGTAAGGGGTTAATTATCACCTGCGTCAACAGCCTATCAGAAGGCTACGGGGATGTTGAACGGAGAACACTACTACTGCTAATTTCAAGTTGCATTATACATAAACTCTTGAAGTTTAGTGTGGCTAATCAATCGTCCCGATGACTGCCTTCGGTTTTTGATCGATTCATACCAAAATCTTCTCCAATCGCAAAGCTAAACGCGCTCGCCGTGACAATCGAGTTAATGCGAAACAGACTAACACTAGATCCTCTGAACATTTCACTGATCGCAACGCCAAATGTGGTCACCAATCTGACTGGAATAAATTCAGACAGGACACCCACGGCCAGAGATTAATGAAAAAAAATGTTGCGTTGAGTCGTGTGATCACACTAGATTTTCTTGTTTTTGCGAGTCCAGCAAATGTCTAACAACCTGCATGTTGAGAAAGCGTTACGCGAAGTACAATAGTTGAGACTGATTGTAAATAGGTAATTAAATGAACCCACTAAGACATACTAGGTGTATAGATATAGTTCACGTTCCTAATCCAAACATCAGCTTTGCATGTCTTTTCTCTACTACACAGGACTAGTTACTAGCTCGGAATCATAAAGTATCATCTATCTCCTAACCTTACCTATCAGACCGTGAAATATATGGTATTTAAACAATCATCCTCTAACCCCTAATCCATTTATTATCTATCATCAGCTCATGTGAATAACTGAAATATTACAAATTAAGGTCTATAGATACCTATGAAATTGAAAGTATTATTATCCAACTCCTAACCGTTGAGAAGTTGTACCTTCCATCATCAGCTAACCTAAATAATTTGAAAAAATACGATTAAAGGTAATGTAGGTACATATTTATGACACTTAAAGATTTATCCTCCAACTTCTAACCGTTAAGGAGTTGTACCCTACATCATAAGCGCATCATCATCAAATAATGACTACCGGAAGAACTTTAGAAACTATATAAAAAAAAACAGAGAAGGTGCCTAAAAAATAGAGGGTGTCCCTTGATTCCTTGATCCCATAATCAGATACTGATATGGTGCCAATGTAGTGGAGACTACCTCGGGTGTACGCCCTTTCAAATACAAAAATAATTTTCAAATTCGGTCCATAAATGACGGAGTAAACGGTGAACATACATAAGAAAATACTTACAGTGGAACATCGAACCTCCTCCTTTTTTAAAGTCTGTTATAAAAGGAAGAGTTTCTCAATTTATCGGAATCTGCTGACAGTTTGTAACTTATTTTTTTCTTGACAGATTAGGCATTTGCTATACAATTAGAATCGGGGATCGTTTTTTGTTTTTTCGAAAGACGGTCCCCATTTCATGTCATTCACATTTTATATATTTTTTATCATTAATTTCATCACGACGACGACTTGAAGACTCGAAAACTTATAATTGAAGACTATAAATACTTGACGTTAGCAGAAATAGCTGATCCGAGTTATCCGGCTGGTTGCCATTTCATCAAACAAACAACAATTGAATCAAAGACATAAAGAAAGAAAGACATTAATATAATAATAATATTAATATATAATTTTTAAGCGTTTTTTAAATTAATTTATAGTTTTTGACAATCATATTTTTGATTATCAGATAAGTACAAAAAAAATTGTATTAACACAACCCTTTGTCTAGCTTTATGATTTGATACCTACAAGTTTAAATCTTTATACGAAAACTGTACTTATGCGTTCATATCTATCTCTAAGAAGAATATTTATTGACCATCAAGGCCTATTTCTTTATCTAAATCGACGACAGGTAACAGATTGATGTCAGTGAGACCTCGTTAGACATAATCTACGTAGTTGACAGTGAAAAAGCTAATACAGAAGCGCATGTCTTACCGTTAACAAAGGTGTCGCAACTCATGGTGGTCACTGCGCGTATATTATCAGACAACATTTAATAAAATAGGTGTCAATGATGGAGTACCTTCTCGATACGTGTCAAGGAACTGGCCATTACCACCTGACAGCTGATGAGCGATCGGCGACGCACCTTCCTTCTCCACTCGCCGCCATTGTCACGAAACAATGGACTCACAGCTATCTTTAATCACAACAAAACGGATTCTAATTGGATCCGCGAAACTTGATATGCTTTTTTGTTATTTTATGATTATATACGTCGAGTTCATTGTTACTTCAAATTAAATTTCAAGATCTGTTAACTAAGAGCATGCAGTCTTAAACATTTAATAATGGAAATATATTGGCTTTCATTTTCAATATTTTTAATAAATACACGTCATTACTTACACGTCAAATTAATTAAATCGAAAATAAATCTTTGTATGAAAGTATTTGACTATTTAGCACTGGCAATATTCTCTGGATGATATTTACTTCTTCGTTTTATTAAATTACTCTGCCTGAAATAACAACTGCCTATGTGGGTTGATATGCTGTACGCCATGATTTTGCCTCATTAAGTTTATTTATGTGCGCTCGGCTCAGCTCATCGATAAATGTACCGGGACAGAAGAAAAAAATGCGAATTAAGAATTTCACATTGATTACATCGCTGCACCTATAACTTCACTTGAATTTAATGTTTAATTTCGCCGTGATTGCGAGAGCAATTTCGCAAGTACTGTTGTAAACATCAATGCAACGCTATAAGACATTTTCTGCGAATATACCTATTGTCTATAAAGATATTGCTTTAAAGTTGCAAGCATTGTATGCATTGGAAATCTGTAAGATTTTTAGAATGTACGAATAACTCGGGTTACCGGATGCTGTAAAATGGACAGTGAGAGGCTTAAATCTCAAAGTGAACTGCGATAAACTTACTGGTTTATTGAGTATAGCAATGTATCTATATGTTTTTCACTGAAGGAAAGCGAGATTGAAATTGAATACTAAATAGTCTTTAATATTAGAAATAGTTTATACGAATATAGTAAACTGATAATATTGCTATGCCAGTTTTAATTGCTTTGTTTATAAATTCATATGGAACTAATACAATTTTCGGCTGAATTTAGTTTGTTCACAATTTATATATTTTTTTTTATATTCTTCATATAATCACACCCATGAATTCGTATTTTTTATACCGTAACAGATGTTTTTATTCTCATTGATTTAGTAGGTTCAATACTCATTTAGAATATAAATATTTCTCGTAAAAATAATCAAAGAAATATAAAACAAACTGGTTCTTTTTTCATGGAATAGGAGGCAAACGAGCAGACGTATCGTCTAATGGTAAGTGATTACCGCCGCCCATGAACACCCGCAACACCAGAGGCCCTTTGAGGGATGGGGAGGGGTTGGGGTATTTGCCTCCGGTATCCTCACTCACTCGGTGGTACACAGCGCAAGCGCTGTTTCAAACTGGTTTTCTGTGAGGTTGTGGTATCACTGCGGTCGAGCCGGCCCATTCATGCCGTAGCGTGGCTCTTCCACAAATTCATGCCGAAGAGTTCTTTAATAGGTTTCGGTTTAAATAGTATCTGGATGGCCTAGTTTTGCTCGGTATATGTTTTTAGTAAATTTTCTAAAAATGAATCCTAGTTTAATCCCCCCTGCATACTAAATTTCATGAAAATCGTTGGAGCTGATTCCGAGATCCATTTACGAAAAAATCTCGACTAAAGGTATTAGATAGATTTTAATAGATATAGTTGACAGTATATATGGGGGTATAAATCAACGGCTAATAATTCTGCTAATATTAACGTGTCCAATTTTACACGTGTTTCTTGTCGTTGTTCCGCTCGTAAAAGTCACCGCGTGGTGTTATATACCTAATAAAGTTTCTTAACTCAATATACATTGGATAGCCTTTCAGGTAATCTTGCCGCCACGGAAAAAAAACATATGCTAGTAGAATCCAAGTTTAAATATTTGAAAAGAAAAACAGTGGGTACTGCTAACTCTAATATTAGTTTAAACTCAGGTAACTCAAAGCTTCAGCTTAATTTATATAACGATAGTATAATGCCTAAGGGAAGCCGAAGACCATAGATTCATTTGTATTACAATAATTGTAATACAAATGTATCATACAAGCATTTGGTCCTGGGTCGGACCAAATGTTTGTATGATCTGCAAATATTTGTTTCGGAGTTTGGGTGTTTTCTATGTATAATATGTATGTATTTACAAAAAAAAAGTATATAAGTATTTATATCAGTTGTCTAGTACCCATAACACAAGCTCTGCTTAGCTTGGGACTAGATGGCGTTGTGTGCTAGATGTCCAAAATATTTATTTATTTGATGTGGCGCTACATTTGAAACGCCGCATATTTGTGTGTAAACACGCACACCAAAGACACATTTGTAGCAGGTGTAGTTTGTGTCGAGACATTTGCCGCGCCACAGGAATTCCAGATCAAACACGTTTGTTTTATGTGGCCCCGTGCTTTAAACAAAATGAAAGACAACACTGTATTAGACATTCCTGGTCCTGGAGTTACGCCAGAAGCTAAATTGTAGCCCAGGGGCACAAATAGTGTAAATGTATGTTGCGTGTAGCGTGTGGCGCTGGTGTGCCTGTCTAACGCGTCACCGGCGTCACATTTACGATCCAATGGCTGCAAGTTCAAACCTCTCTGTAAGGGTTGGCTACTAGAATATAGCATGGCATGGCATACTAGAAACGTCTGACTCACTTCACAAGCTCTTTTGGAAAGAAACTTTAAGCATACTAGGTTTCGTTAACTTAAATGATTCAGCACTGGATCTAATATTTACATAAATGAATCGCTTAGTTTGCAGTTATCACTACGGAATTTATAATGATACCAAGATATTCTCACCAAAAGAAAATTCACAAATATTAAAGAAAGCTTTCCATTCATTTTTCTCAAAATTATTTTACTTTAAAATTACCAGTATACGAATATGTTGACACCATGTTTATTGCACAGTGAGCTTATCAAACCCATAAAGCTTAATATCATGAATAAAAGATACAGCCTGTATGACATCGGTCGATTCAAAGCATGATCGATTGATGTCCGACCACACTTGTGTACATCGCTACATAATGACGGTACAGTCAACGGTAAAAATAATGTATAACATGAATTTAAAATTACATAGTTTTTTACAATTAATTTTTAACTAGGGAATTGTGGTATTTCCAATTTTATATTTCAGTAACAGTTGGCCTGCAGATTACCTCGTTGGTCTAGCGGTTAGTACAAGTGTCTGCCAATCAAGAGGTCCCGGGTTCTATTCCCGGGTCGGACTTATGTTGGGTGTTTTTATAAGAAATTCTTAACAGCAGCTCGGAGAATGGAATAAGGTGGGGTTTGCCGCCCGTGCCTAGGAGAGCATGTTAAGCCGTCGGTCCTGGTTGTCACTTCCCAGTAACGATTGTCATAGGTGATGACAATCATTACTGGGAAGTCAGGGCCCTCAAACATACTGAGAACTAGTTCAACCTAGGAATTTAGTTCACCCTCAGGGTTGCGGAGGTCCGATGCCAATCACTCCGTGGAAAAACTAATATTCAGGTAAACTATTAGCTGACCCCAATTAATCTTGGGAATAATAAAGGCTAGGAAGATAATGATGCTTCAGTACCAGTTGTAGCTTGAAGAACATTTGTAATTAATATACTTATAAATTGCCACTTCAGTTTGTATTTCCAACAAATATAAATGCTACAGATTATATAATTAAAAATTGACAAATAATCACGAAATTGCCGTATCATCATCATCAACAGTCTTTAGCAGGCCACTGCTGGTCTCTCCTCAGAAAGGAGGTTTTGGCCTACTGTCACACGCTGATCCGTTTTAAAGAAAAATATAAATTTATTTATTAAATTGTTAATTTCACTTGAATATCAAACAGATACAGATTATGTAATTGAAAACCGATAAATGATCAAGAAATAGCTGTATATTCTTAGGTATTCAATTAACGGATTAAAGTGATCAGTCGATGTCTCTGTTGGTAACCTGGTTGGTTATTTTTGAATAACCAAAACTACAGTAAGAAAGATATTAACCTTCCGTGGCCGTCGAGTTACCAAATGGACTCAAAAAAGATAAAAGTAAGACCTATCTTTTTTGAGTCAACAAAAATGTTGTACAAAGTTTGTTCCTGATGGACACAGTCTAATATGGCGTGTATCATGCTAAACCTGCAGTAGACTCTTTCTGATTTTGTAAACAACCTTATTATATACTACTGTGGCGACCTCCACATACAACATAAACATACTACAGCGCCATCTACCGAAATTACACTGAACTACGGAGTAACGTACAATACGAAGAAACTACCAATCCTGAATCGCGCAATAGAAGTTCTCGCGCCGATTATCATATGTACAACATCCCAACAGCAACTGTTAGCAGTGATCCTCTTTTTGTGTTGAGGGACATGACGCCCGTTCCCTCACACTACTTTTGGCCCACGGCTCCATCTGCGTATATGTCAGACATTGTGGTAATCATGCGAGTTTATTTATAACCTATGATACTCATAAATTGTGTGGCTTTATATTAGTAATAGTTTTATTTTTAAATCGTTTCCATAGAATTAGAGGTTACCGTTTACAACCTCACAAACTTTACCTCTTTATAATATTATAGTATAGGTAGGTATAGTACCTTGATTATAATTGAATTGCCTCCTACAATCTCGGCTATTCCCAGAACTTTAGATTTAGCACAGTGATCTCTTGGCCCTAAGTCAAGATATTACACATTTCATGGTAATTGGTAAATGAGTAATTTATAATTGAAGCTTTACAACTACATAACAACTTTGTCTTGTGTAGGCAAAGTTGTAAAATATTAAAATTGAAATTAACAAAATTAATTTTAAGCCGATACGTGCAATAACGAATATTTTAGTTTCGATTGTAGTCGCGAGTAAAAACGATGAAGGACATACCTACTCACAGAAAGAAAGTGTTTTTTATGCTTGTCTATACTCGTGTTTAACAAATTGGATATCCAAAATTATAATTTTAATTCACATCACATCAACGACTTTTAATAGTCCACTGCTGTACATAAGCTAGTACTCTACAGAAAGGAGGTTTTGACCTACACGTAACTCTTGTCAGACGGGTTAGTGTAGAATTCGTTTCAAATTTTCGTTCTCCTGTAGTGATGTTATCCTTTTAGGAGCTACCCTTATTCATCTCTTACGATATTCATGGCATGAAAAGAGGGGGTGCAGGCTTTCAGATTCTTAATCCCTCATCATACGGAGATATTTCTGAAATAACAATAACTAACACTCAAGACAAATATGCTACACGCTTATAGTTCTTAACTCATCATAGATATTCCAATTAATATTGAATTGCAGATTACGTACACCATGCAACGACATATTGGGTACAAACAATATTTTCATAAAAGTAGTTGGAACAGACGTGGCGTGAAATGCCCAGTTAGTGAGTAATATCATGTTATTTGGAGGCGACGAGGGCGAGGTCGTGACGGTACGTCGCACCGCGCGCCCCATGGTCACGAATCGCTCTGCTGACCCCACAGCCTCTAGCTCGCATATTGAGTCAAAACAAAATTTATTTACATAAATGGTACTTTACATGTATGTAATGTCAACGAGTCGATTGTACGCCATTATTTTCAATTCATTTAGTATTCAATTCCCTTTATAGATGTATTCACTAATCAAAAAACAGTTACGCGGTTAATGGACATTGTAAACTTTGATGACGACCCTTTGGATTTAGGATTCTTTAGATAGTTTAGCTTTGATGTTAACCAATCAAGTTTAATTATAAACAAAAATATAATATAAACAAGATTTGTCACGTATTTACTATATCTGACTATTCGTTTTCAGTTGAAATCAGAAAATGGATTGAGTAGGTACATTGCACTTGTCTGCACATCCAGCTAAGCCATATTTGATTATATTCACCTTTCCACTGACATATTTTTTATACACCGTTAATAAAGGTTTAAATGAACTAGATGACACTAAGAATGGAAAAATATCTATCAAAATTATATCCTGCAAATCTAGTAGGTGCATACGATTTATTAAAAAAAGTGACTCCTAATATGTGACGACTTGATCTATGGGTCCTTAAAATGTATAAGTGTTCAAGTTTTATGGTACTGAATTATTGTTTAACTAATATTATGTTATTATTACTATTTTCTGTGTAGGTTATACGTATAAAACAGTTTAAGATACACGTTCTCGTGAATGGTTTTCGTGTAGATTGTTTTTAGAATTAAGATATACTACCGTTAATATTGACCATTAATCACTTGTAACACTGGTGCTTTTGATGTATGGACCACTTAACGAGGACAGTTTTTGCACACACTTTCTTCACTATAAGGCGCAAGTAATGAATTATCACGAACACCGTGTTGCAATAGTGCAGTATCGTTGTTCAGCTGTCCAAGTAGCAAGGGAATTGAGCATGAAGGCCGTCAAAATATCAATATTGAGACTCATTTAATGTGCAACATATAGATAACGAATCTGTATAACAGCATAGCTGCTAAATCAGAATTAATATGGGGATGATGCAGTATCCTATAATTGCTTCGACGCTTTGTTCTCTAATAATCTTAATGACTTTTAAATGTAATTAATAATGTTTACATCATCACAGACATTGAAATCATATTGGTATATTTTTAAGAATTAGATCAAAAGAGATTAAGCTCACGTCACATATAATAAGAATCATAGTATAATGAATTAGAAACCCACCTGTTTAATGCACGTCTCTTTAAAATTCTAATTTGGAGGTCGACTTCTTACCTAAATGATGTAGTTATGCAAAAATGTTAAAAGAAGCGCAATAAATAATATATATCTGTATAATTTCCGAAATAGAATAACATGTCATTCTAGGGCGTGGTAGGGATATTTAATTATAATTTGTTGATTTATTATTTGACAATGCCGCAATAAACTCCGATTAATACCTTTTAATGTCCAAAATTGGTTCATATTGCGTACGGTCGAGATATATTTTTACGCTGGTAGCGTCTCTTGTAATCAGTTATTCGCAAATCTGCAAAAGCTTTTAAGGGGCGTGATATTGGGAGCTTTGTAATGCATTTTTGCAAGCAACTGGGGCGCTCGGGTGTGTTACGCAAGGATGCTCGGAGAACTGGTTCGACCGGCTCCAGATCTGGGCCAGAACCATCTCTCCGTTAAGATATTACCGCTAATAGATATTATACATCCAGTTACTAGATGCCGCCGCTTTTTTAGGCACCATATATAGAAAATCAAGTTTTACTTTTATTTAAAGAACTACTGGGTTTTGTCTGTGATGTAATATTTAGTTCATTAATATAATTAATGATAGCTTGTTTTTCCTAAAACTAAATTTCTTTAGTATATGGCCTTCATTTTTGTGAATGCAAAGACTATTTTTAAAAGAAGAGTTATGAAACCTTACAAAATTACTTTCTTAACACAATGATTACCAGTCCATTGTTTTGTTTATTTCATAAACTATTACTAATACGAGGGAAGGACGGGAACTTGGTTTACCTTGCACAATATAGATTTCACTAAGTGCTGACATTTCATTAAAATATATTGAAATCGTGAAATGGGGCTTGCATCCCATTGATTGGAAGCTGTTCGCCGGCGCGTGCGTTGGTCAGTAACCGATATTGATTTGCTTGCTGTTTCGAAACAGATTATTATGTTTAATGAGGGTACGTGGTGCTATTGTGAGGAGTTAAGATAGGCACCTACCACTGAAGCTGACTTTAGACTATATTAGCTAACTTTGGCCCATATCTAAATGAGGTAAAGAAATAAGAGATGACGTAATCTAAATGGTTCAAATATACATGCATTGTACCGTGTAATGCTCAATATAGCTACATTATAATTTGATATAACTTTACAAAAATCTATTTCAAGCAAAATATAGGTAGGAAGGTGGCTGATAAATCTAATTTATTGGTAGCTCGTGCAATCATGCGCATGTACCCAGTAAACACAGAGTTTATCTCAGTAAATAACTAGACAGCAGGGAGATTCATTAGGCGTCGATCCGTGTCGGGCTGTGCTGTAATCGAGCAATTGTTCTCCGGGGAAATTCAATTATTAGCTGTTAGAAGCCACGAGCGCAAAATATCGGCCATTGGGCAACCCGCTGCGTCGTTAGGAGTTAGAAATAATTGCTCGCGATTTATCTTAGTACTGACTGTAATTAAATGCTTAATAATTGAAGGAACGTCCATTGGTCCGGCTAATAAATCTCTAACATTGGTTACATCGCCACGGGATCATCCGAAGGCGGCAAATGGCCCGGTGTTGTGTGCGATTTTGCTGGTCGTGTTTCGTGTTCGCTGTAACTTCGATTAGAGTGGTCTGTTGAGGGTAGTTGGCTCTCACGCTTCGAATGACCAGTGTAATAGTTCTATGCGATGTGGTGTTGTATTTGTTTAATAATTTAATTTTGGTCAACGGAAGTGCATTTGTAAGTAACTAACTCATTCAATTATAAGTACGTGTTTAAAGATGATTAAACTTTCGACACACCTTTATTAGCTTAACTTAGGTTTATATTTGTTTGTATGTTTACCGCTTTTGTAAGCGCGTCCTTTAGATTTTCAAATGCATTTTTTAATGTTATTTTATTTATTGTCCAATTATCATCCAATTGATTTATGCCATGGAAATTTTGAAAAAGCAGTTACATTCCGATATCGACGTTCAAAGGCAGTAGAAAATAGGCATCAATGATAAATTATTCTTAAATGCTCCTTATATGGTTGAATTTTAAGTACTAGTGAGTCTGTTGCGATAATTCTGAAACACATATCAAAAGCTCTGATGACAATCTATTAAGTTCATCTATTTGGTCACAGCTTATAATCTATCGAAACACAATTAGAAAAATAACAGTAGCCTGTAAAAAAATCTATAGAAAATTACTGCCTCCTGATACTGAATTCAACTGTTTATATTATATTTATTTTATTTCACTTAACACACTCTGCCCAATGGAAAGCATAAGAAAAGCGGAGAAAATCAAATGTGCAGCCGTATCAATGTGCGGTCTTATCGCTCCCGGTGGTTTTTTCTAGACCATTTATAAGTTTTGGAGTATTATACATATAAATTACAAGTAATTTTTTTCCTGCACACTTCAGCAATTTATTAATTTAAGAACTAATAGAAAAGTGAAATGGGCTGGATGAAGGCGATCTGACAATTTACTGTTACTATGTGCTGCAGGCTTGAAATTATGAAACATAGAAGATGTCATATAATAATTGGCTTCATTAGCAGCAATAAAATTTCATAATTTAATAGCGTACTAATACACAAAGCAATCAAATGACTCCAAGTGCCTGTTAAGTGATGAAAGAGAAATTAATCTCTTCTCAATTTCTTGTAAAACATGTTCGGAAATAAAAGGTTGTTAATTAATAAGTGTTTCAAGTGTACGTAAAACGAAACTTTTGATTATTTATATTTCAGGTACCCAAATGGAATATAATATTTGTCTGCACGTATGGCCTAGTGGTTTAAGTACACTGTAATAATATATATAGCTATAAGATTCCCTATAATTATAAAATAAAATATCAGTGAAACTATTATTTTCTAAATGTTTAAAGAACTTAACACATTGATTTATATAGGTAAGTAGATATTTCTTTTTATGTTGAACATTTAAAATTTTAACGATTTATATCTTTTTATATTTATATTTTTATATATATATACCCATATACAGCCCCATCGTACCTAAACTTACAATACATTACGACGATGAGACGAGGTTAATAGAAATACAGTAGATAATATTCTGTTGAGATTGGGTCCATATACTGGTCCATGATGCTTTCACGATGTACAAAATAATGAGGAACGAGGTATTGCTCATTTAATCATTGGCCATTGATACCAAGCATACTATCAGTTGAGAAACCCGTGTGTATATAATATTATAGTTCTCCAAAATATATTTCCAAAATTTTAAATATAAAGAATATAAAACAATGTCCTTCATTTGTTTAGAAATTATGGTACCTAACTAAATTTCACAATTATGGCCGGATTAGGAGCAGTCCATGCGTAGGAGTTTATATAGCTTAGTAAAGGTTTTCATTTAATTACAATGTTTTATTACTTTAATTATACCAGGAATTATGAGAAACATACCAATTGCTACAGTTAGGAATGTAATTCCAACTGCAATAATATGTACTATTACTGTATGAAGGTATTATTCTGGGGCTTTTATCTATGTTTCAGTGGGAAATATGTAAAGGTAGAAATAGTTATAGATAGGTATACAGTACAGTAGTAGCTTTATATCACACGATGAATAGATATTTGTAAATTAATATAATAATTCTAAAATCCGTGACCGACAATATAGTTTATTCAACTTTCAGTAACAAAGGTACAGTTTAGAAGTGTTAATAATTAATCTCTTGGTTCAATCATAAGACTATCTTATATAAAGCCAACTCACGCTTCAGGAATATACATTCTGTATCACGGGGAACTCTACAAAACTTACATGAAACGAACACAAAGAAGAACAATTTGTGGATCACAAAGTGTTGTCCCATGTGGGATTTCAACCCACGACACTTGACACAGTAAAAGGCAGCTTAGCGATCGCATAAAGTACTAGGCCAACCGTGCAGACTAAGTATCCTTTTTAGCAATCGTTAACACGTTCAATTAACAAGCAATGTCTAAGAAACGGCGAATCGATCAAATCAGCAGCGACAGACGCTGGTAGAAAATAAATTGTTTGAGTTCTTATCAATTACTTTTACAATTAGCTATACTCAGTGTTTAAGATAACAAATCAAAGAAAGCATTCAGAAGTACCTTTTCTAATCTATTTTCTTGTATCGTACTATTGCATAGAAAAGCCATGTTTAGAATAGAAAATATTATTTTAGTGTATGTCTCCGCGTCCACTCCGAGTATGAGATATAAATTCTACCTAAAATATATTTTATCATGTTTTAATAATTATATATGTATATATTTTCTGTACATAAGAAAACTTCTTGTAAATACTGGATTAATTAACTTAAGTAAATGCTTTTTTGCAAAACAAATATCTACTGCCACATTGTCACTTACTAGATACTACCTTTATCGCATTTTCAGAGTTATAAATCATTAAACTAAGAATAGGAGAAGAGAATATTTATGATACATATATCCAAAGACCCTCCGATAACAATAACTAACTGTAATATGATTGTCTTTTCTACGACCTACTCGTTTGTTGAACTCAGTTAACAAGTACAATTGCATGAGTTACCTCCTTGAATTATTCGATCTGAAAGCTTATAAGGGCATATATGGGCACACTATTTTACTTACGCCGAGCATCCTACACCTTATTCCCCAATAAAGATCCTCGCGTGGAATATAAAACAGGTCTAGACTACAGTCTCATTGTAAACAGCCAACAATATGGTAAACGTGATGCTAACTGTAAAATTTATTTGTTACATACAGAGTTAAACGGTGCACCTTATAAATAAATTTCAATTGTCTGTTGTCATTAAATATTCGCTGTTATAAATCAAAGCTTTATCGGAGCTCGTCGTTGTAGCGGTTACATCGCGTACGCTTTGGGAATATAATTAATTGATAGCGATAGGGGCGCTGGTACATGAGAGAATTGCGTCGATGCGTTAATGAAGCGTAGTTACAATAATCTGGAATTATATTATTACAGTATGTGATACCGAATAACAAGGAACTGTTAGAAATATGTGCAATTAATATTCAAGCAGAAAGTACTTTCTCCGACACTTTATTACGTTCTGTGACATTCAATCTGTTGTTATACTTTTATTAATAATGGATATTCCAAATAATAAAGCGTATTACGATATCTTATGGAGTTAATAGAGAGATGTGAGGGATCATCCTGTTATTATTATTTTGTATAAAATTTACTGCAGTTAGGTTAGTGTTTGTTTAAAATCATAAATACTATTTATTAAACTTGTTACTAGTAGTAGTTACTTATTCTACGTATAGGGAGCAGGCGTAAACCTTCTTTCAATACAAGAAGCAAGCGGTTCACTTGATAAAAAGTGAACACCACCATCAAGGATGGTTACAACTTAGGAGACTACACTCTTTTCATAAAAGTTTGAATGGATCGTATCAGTCTGGATATACTTATCGAAGTCGACAATTTGTTCTAACTTCGATTAAAATTTCAAATTATACATCTACTTTATGAATCTAGTCAAACTAAATGTAGGCAAAAGATTCGGCTGCCATTTAACAATTGATAATAATTACGATGTGCGAATATTGCGGTTCGTTAGATTATGCTTTGACAAATCACGACTTTGCAATTCGAATGCAGCAGATTTAATGTATGGGCGGCAGTTTGCATTCTAACCGCGACCCGACGGGCCACCTCTTTCCTAATGCACGCTTATTTGAGCTTTTTAACCTTTCATCTGTTGTTGGGTTTAAGCATTGAGCGATAATAAACACAATGCAGATAATGTAGTTATTGTCTTCCATAAGCGCAGAGTGCTTACAATTATTATTTGATCGCTCATAATTTGATGAACAGAAACATAAAACAAATGTAGGTATAAAATTAATTTTCAACGAGGAGGTTAGATTCTAACTTGATTTTCAATTGAAATGGGAGGTCTGGGCTTCTGTGATTTAACTTTCAATTTAAAGTAGTTAATTAATTATTCAGCCCATAAAATTACTGTTAAAGAAGAGTGATTAAAGAGAGACCAGAAGGCCATTTCTCGTAGAAGAAATTCTCGAATACTCTCGATCTCACCAACGTCATAAAAGGGACTAAAAACTCGTAGTAAAGCGTTAAATATCCAGCGCTGACTGTAATCCATACTTCTATACTTTTATTGTAAATATGAAAGTCTGTCTAGACAGATAGACATCCTGCTTTCACGTCCTAACCACTGCACAGATTTCAATGAAAATTGGCATGGAGATACTTGAGAAAGAACATAAGTTACCCTTTGCTGCGATAATCGACAAACACTCGGGCGTAGCCGCGTACCAAAACTAGTATGTATATAATATAACGATGTTCTAAATGTCAAAGATTGACTGAAATTAGATATTAACACTAAAAGTACTATAACTACTTATGTACATACAAAAGTAGTATTTTGAAAATATTTTAACTAAAATAAAACAATAGAAACTAATTTTAGAGTATTTTTTAGTTCAGTGACGCAAAAAACAAAATTACCACCAATGTTCTACTTGTTACATCGGTCAGATGGCTTGTACGGCAACAGTCAGTCGTGGTATTCACGTTACCTAATATTCGTATAGCACTATCCTATTCTACGATTCCCTACCATTCTGTCTACTTTTCCTTTCATATTGAACTCTCAATTTTGCTATTGTACCCAATTAATAGCAGTGATATTTTTTCCTAAAATATAATTGGGATTAAAATTATAAATTGTAAGGAGAATCGACGCGAAACACTTACACTTACACATTTTGGCTAGGAAGACTGAACACTATCCATGCTATCCTTATTACAGTAAAACTATGATTATTGTCCAGATAAGAAATAGATATTACGCAAAACTAGTTAAATAAAGATAAGTGAGGTGATACTTCGAGAGATACCAATCAAAAAGATCAGTTTAGATTTATGTATAGAAACATATAGAGATAGCTTACTTAATACTTTTTTGAACCAAGTATTAGACACACTACAGTTTTAGAAAAGGTGATATTCTATCCTTCTCTGTTGATTAAATGTTAATTTAACTTTTAGTTTTACTAGCTTGTTGTATTTAAATTCATGAAAAGTCAAATTTAAATATCTTATTATTTCTACTAGTTTAGTTCTACTAAAAGCTAAAGCAGTAAATGAAAAAAAAATGTGTTATTTTTTTATTTATTAACTTCACTTTCTTTCTTCAGTAATTAAGACTTTATTTATACACATTATTACATTTAAAATTCCTAAAATTATTGTTCCATATTTCTATAAATTAGTATACTCAAGTACAGTGGACAATTATGCTGCACAGTCGTACTGATCCCAAACTTAAACATACATTTTATAGCAATTTACCATCCACGATTAAGTACTATCACTTAAGTGTACATAGGTCTATAACAAGTTACATTCAACAATTTACTCAAACAAGAGATTATATTACTATACCTTAATAGCAAACACTTAACATTAAACATCATATTGAGGGTTGATAAGTACGGAGTTAGAGGCAATCAGATGTTTTGTAAGAGTCGTTTTCATTATGCACACGATGGGGCAAGGCCCGCGGTAAGTGGCTCTATTCTGGGAACTGTTGTTGTGAAATGTTGAGCAGCTTAGATAGTGGTTGAGGGTAGGATAGTGGAAGGACGGTGAGGCGGGGCGCCGCGGGCGGGCGGCTGGTGAAAGGGCTGGGCGGAGCAGCGTGCCCGGCGCCGCCCACTGCACATTTCACCACCGTCGCCTCGCAGCGCGACGTTCCGAGCGCGCCCTACTTCTATCGACAGGTCCGCTCTTGGTGTTCCATTGTGAGCCTATTGCCAACTCCGGCGAACAATACTATTGTGAAACGTTTAGATAACATCCCCGCGGCACGTAATTTGGTCTGTTAATTCAATTCTATCTTGAGATTAGGAGAACTCATTTTAGAGCGTTATTATGTTACTTTTAAACCATATACATTGATATTAAACATTTTTATGGTTCTGATTTGCTAGTTTTGTTAATCGTAAAACGAACTAAAAAACAAAGAAGTTTTATTTTAATATGCCTTCCATTTTGCTAAGGTATAGTGCATTTTAAATGGACTCCTAGAGTTAGTGAATATGATATAAACTGTGTTTCTAATTAACCATATTTACTCAGATTTTTTCTTAATCTAGAATCTACATAATATAATTGTTTCGAACTACCTAACACATTGATGATGATAATAATATACTCCTAGCCAATTTCGGTCATGGCAGTCAGTCTTAACGTAGACCAGTCAGATACGCAGGAGATATCAAAGTGCACAAGTGTGTGCGCGAACACATGTGCACTCTCTGTTCCCTCACTTTCACAATCTGATGGGAGACCGAGACGATTACCACAATCCTTCACATCCTGGTACTCTTGGGAGAGTTCAGGCGCAGAACCGACGGTTTTCTGTGCTTTATGCACGGATGTTAAGACCCCGATTTTCAACATCTGAGCTGTTATTAAACATTTTTGTAATCGGAAAAACTCAATAACACTATTTTGACCGACTTGGGCATTAAATTCGAGACCTCCTGATCGGCCGTCGCATTCACTGATGGAAAAGTAATAGATAAATTATCAGGAAACACTTCTACTTGGTCAATACGAATTGCATTATAATTGCTTGTGATCTGTTGCCTTAATGCTGTATATAACCATGTGTTGTCCTGTGTATATTGGAATAAATAATTTTTCTTTTATTGAAGTGAAACTTCTTTATCGGGGTTGTCAAAAAATTTAGTGTAACATTTTTTCGTTACGCGTAACATTTATCCGTTACGTTACGTGTAACATTTATCCGTTACGTTACGCGTCAAATTTATAAAATAAAACAAAAAACATTTTCAAACACAAACAGGACAAAATTAATACTACAATGAAATATCACATTACAAACAATATTATTTTATTTAGTCCACAATGTAAATAACTACACACATCACATTCCACAAACTTACTTCATTCACACCACAGATCGCGAAATATTTACTCAGGTCTCGCTCCTTAACTTTTATTGCACCTGAAATAAGAATTGTCACGAATATTGCTGGTTTATAAGTCTTTTGTCGTTATACCTTACGTCGACATATGATATTTATTTTTTGAAAAATAACGTCATAAAGAAGTTTCACTTCTTACGAGTGTACGCTAGTACACGCACACATTTTTTTTTAGTTACTATTTTTACAATGACCAATTTAATTAAGTAGGATTTATCTTATACTTAGGTATTATTTACTAACGCTAGTGTAAAGTGGAAATAAATTTCTAATAACTTTTATTTTAATAATTATTAGCCCTAGTTGTAGGTGATACGTTAATGGAAGTAACTCATGAGTTCTCTGAAAAGGAAGTCCATACTTGATTTGATAGTCGGCTGCTAAACGCGCGCCGTTGCTCGTGGAGGTAATTGCGCTGAAAGGCTTCAATTTGAACCGCGTTTGGTTCTAAATAAGACGTCTTTGTACGGTGAGGTAAAGAGGCCGCATTACTCTTATTGAGGCCTGGAGCTGGCATTATGCGGTCGCCGCCGGCGCCCACCACGCACTTGCTCACTACGTAGTTAGCGTACACGATATGATTGCATATAAAACACGCAATCTTTAACGAACTGCTGATGAAAATAGCATGATAAATCAAAACGGGTCTAAAATGCACAGGTGACCTCTGAAAACATAAAGGTGAGGTCTTAACGCTCCGAAGTACATTTAAATACACTTAAATATGGTGTAACTTGAACGACCGTATCATTAAGTTCAATACTTGATGATTTGCCATTTTAGTGAGTCCAAGATAATCATGTAAGTATGTACAAAAATTTACGTAACAGCATCACATGTGCAGCTGAGTTATTTTTGTGCTGTGACTAACATAATATAACGTCATTGAAATTTCACAAGTACTCTCATTAGAAATTCAGCACTATTGCCCATTAATCTGAAGGGGCGTACCGTGGCACGAGCGGTGCGCTATTGAACGCGTCATCTCTTCGCTCGTAGGTGAGTACGCAACGTAGGCTACGCTGTGCTGTGCCCATATTTTCGCGTCGGATGTCACAAATCCCAAAAGGTCGGTGAACCGAAACCCCATTGTTTTGAGTTGCGTCAACGGATCGTCTGCTTCGAGCTGAGATGAATTGAATTCATAGTGTTGCTATAAGAAATTTTATACGGTTCACTAATCTTAGATCTATTATTCCCTCAAATTAACATTAATTACATAAAATACGTAATAGATAGCTGTTTTTAATGAGTAATTATTGTAGATAAAGATAAGATGTTTTGATTATTAGAAATTTGCCTAAACTGGTTTTTTTTTTTTTTTTAATTGTTATTGACGGGCTATGAAACACAGGATACGATTTAGGAACAAGTGAACATATGGCGCTAAAATTTTTCATGATTTAATTTTTATTTTAAATTGATAACTATATGTATATATAATAATGTTTCTTTTCACATCAACATGGTAAATGTTATAAATATAGTTACCTTTTTAATTAAACTCATCTGAAAAAGTTAGTAGGTACTTCTAGACATATTTAATACATCAAGGTTATAGATTAAAACAATTAACGCAGCAAGAAGACAATATTCCAATAAATGCATATTTTAAGAAATCTCCAAAGTCAACCAGTGCTCAATTACATTTCTGGACAACGAGTAATACTGCCTGTATAAAGATACCAAACAAACGTACGTACCTACGTAAGAATATCAGCCGGAGTAAATTCTTAAATGACATATAAAAATTCTCAGCTCATTGTAATCACAATTTACTGAGAACTATTAGTGACGGGTGATGAAGCTTTTACTAAAATCACCTAATATTGCAAAAGTATACGCAACAACGAATTCCAGCCGTGGGAAATACCTTTAATCTCTCTTAAATCTGAAGTGTCTGTAAACATTATTTATAACATAATTATATACGTTCAATTGATTTATATATTTGTGTTTTGTGAGACTCCAAGAATCTGTTGAATTCACTTAAAGACAAAACAATATGATCGAACAAGGTGGATAGCATTGTTCCTGTGTCGAGTGTTTCTCGAAAGCTTCGTCTGGGCGACAATCACCCTTCGAACAAAGACGTTTATCTCTCGGAGACTTCTTAAATGGGTATAATGCTTAGGAGCGCGACGCACCGGTGAGCACGAATTGACAATAAGAGCAAAGTTCAGCTCGGTTCAGGACTCGAGAGGAATGTGAGGGCGCGGAGGCGCGGGGCTTACGCTTGCGAAGGTGCTACGGTACTAACCTCTCTACAAAATCACGATTAGGCACTATTTATATCGACATTTCTAAAATACCTATACCTGTATCAGACAATATTAAGCACCTCGTACTACAATATTAAGCAACAATTTGAGCTTCGCTGTTAGAGAGGTGTGCTTGTATAATAGTTATAGCTACTCACATGATCTTTAGGATTATCTTAAATTACACTAATATCTAAATAATAGAGTGGAGTGACTTGTTCATCGTTCTTTGTACCGACAAATGATTAGGGTTAAATCAATGCTTACCAATGCTTTATGGAGTCGTTAACAAAATTGTACATGAGTGTACATTTTATTTAGAATTCATTTAAAGATGCATAGGTATTGTTTCTTTCTTTCTTTAGGTCAGCATTGACTTATTATATTTTATTTCGCAGTAGAATGAAAACTGTGCTGTTATTATTTTCAATACTATAAGGGACTTGTTATCGTGTCAGTGGGTCGAGCTAGAACATTAAACACGATCGTCTTCTAAGTGGAAGAGTGCAGGCGAAAGTAACGTCGGAATGCTACAAACTATGTTCACGCATGACCCGCAGGTCAGCCGCACACATTCTGACACATGTCAATTACGAGGCTCACTGCCTGTAGGCGCCGATTGAGTGCTTGGACATGTTTGTGGAAAACCTTCGTCACTCAGATTGATTCATTACTATTTCCACTATACAAAGTTTATTGCACGGTGAGCCTTGAACATTCATACGCAATGTTGTTACCTACTGTTTATCCATTTTCTAATGGACATTCATTCGTCTCTAACATGTGATTTAAAATATACAGAAATAAACTATTAGCTTATAAACTGTCAGTAACTACAAGGATTAAAAACAGATAGCATGGAGTGGTAATTTGTTTTGACAAACTGACAATTACAACATTTGTTGTACTCGTTAATCGTGTTCGCAGCGTATTCACTGTGCACAATGATATACAGTCGCTTCGTTACTTCCCAAGTGTGTCTGTAGTTGGCAATTTACCGCTCGTAGATCGATCAGCTCCTATTATTGGAAGAGGTCGGACGTGTACAAACATCGATTTCGTGTCGTTAATCTGCGGCTTCGTCCCCGAGAGGTGAGAGCCGACACTGAAAGCTCACCTCACGTATCGTTGTAAAGATAACGACTTATAACCATAATGATACCGTCTAATCTGCAAATATATAAACGCCGTGTAGTGGTTGCACGCCCTGGCCTAATTGGTCTCGATACAATGTTTAGTATAGGTTTGAGACTTTTTTCTATACATTTTTCTCGAACAAATTATTGTGGAAGTGAATTGAGATATATATCACATACATATAAACTTGTTTCATAATGCTTCCGTGCAAATACTTCAATAAATATAATCTTAAATTAATACGTCAAAATTTTAATTGGTTTCCGATAAAAACTATACCTACTTCAACTACTCAATAAAATAATAAAATAGAAACCGTATACGGATATATTATTACGTATTTTGCGACTGTAGTTTATAGTAGTTTTATTAACATAAATAGGAATGCTCTAAATATAATACTCTGGAGAGTTATTCCGTGTAGTTTTAGGCGGATGTTCATTAACATCATTTTAAAATTTAAACATAATTAATTTAATTTAAAACTGTATTTTCAATTAAAAGTTTTTAGTTTAACCGTGGGAGAGCTATGCTTCGGCATGAATGGGTCGGCTCGACCGGAGTGATACTACGGCCTCACAGAAAACCGGTGTGAAATAGCGTTTGCGCTGTGTTTCACCGAGTGAGTGAGGATACCGGAGGCCCATACCCAAACCCCTCCCCCCATCCCCTTTCCCATCCCCCAAAGGTCGGCAACGCACTTGTGACGCCTTTGGTGTTGCGGGTGTCCATGGGCGGCGGTAATCGCTTACCATCAGGTGATACGTCTGCTCGTTTGCCCACTATTCAATAAAGAAAGTTGTATTTTTGTTACGACAATGATGGTATTGTCTATTTTAGCATTGGTGTAGGTAATATTTTAATTAATTTGTCAACCGCTTTTATTTTTATCTTAATCTTTTAATTCGTATTGAGAGTATTAACATTTTTTATACCGTTGATTTTGGAACTAGTTTGTTGATATGTGATGAGACTGATTTTCTCGTGGAATTTGTTACATTAACTAGTTCAAGATTCAGCATGTAAAGTATGAATGGTGAGGTATCCCCTTATTTTAGGTGAATAAAGACACACCCATAAATAAAAACAAATATTATCACAGTTCAAATATTATGATCAAATTTCCAGTTGAGTATTGCATAAGTATACCCTTGCGAATAACGTATGACTTGTTCATTGAAATATTGTAACTTTTCCATTGTGTTTAAGGACAAATTATTCATATAATGTAACTACAGCTTATTTTAAGAAAATCATTACTCAGAAGGCCGACAGCGATGGAGTGGCAGTACTAGTGGCTATGGTGGTGGGTAACCGCCCAGGCACGTTCGTTCATAGCGCGTGATTGCAGCCAATTATTTTCTGTTTATCTCTAATTACGCATGCGCTGCCAACGTCGGCAGCTTATCGCGAATCTGCCCTTCGGCCCAAGATCCGATCGTTTTCTAATCAGCTTCCCATCCGTAATACATGGAACATCACCATAGTTAAGATAAACCGGGTCAATTCACTCCCGTATTCGTCGCCAAATACTGCCCACTTTCATTAAAATATGAGATATTCATTACGTTCATAATTTTTATTTAATCGAAGATACCGCGGATTGAGTTAAGTGAATTCCTGGTAGTAAGTTTTTGTTGAGAGCATAAAAGATTGCCGCCTTGCATCAGTCGCTTGGCGCCGACATGCAGTGCGACAGGATGACTTGCGCGAGGATCGTGCGTGTCTTATTCGCGGGAGCACTTCGACAGTATTAATTTATCGGCAAGTCGTGCAAACAAAATGACAGGCCAGTTTTTTGGTGCGCACTCATGGCGGCCTGTGGTGAAATTAGGGTGCATTAACGCAACAAGGTCAGGTCGCTGCGTGGTCGCCGTGTCCTGTCCATGCGGTCAGCCCGCATTTTTGGAACGCGGTGAGCTTTGCGGTTGATTATTTCCGCATTCAATTTAACAACAATATACTCGCTGTGGTTTTTATATCATAACAATGATGGTGATTATGAACTAATAAAACAGCCATGTAGGGCAAAGTATACAATATTGCCATTCATGTTACAATAGTATCTCATTAGTCATCGTCGTGTAGTTATCTTAAGCATTTATCTATCAGCGGTGTGAGAAAAAGCCAATCAACTGAGCACCATCAAGCTCAGTCATAATCCTTCAATGAATATACATCAGTGACTAACACCGCAGTTATGAGAGACAATTTAGCTAGACGAGCGTACTGAGCCGTACACTTATCGGACAGGCATCAACTGCTGATCGGTGTTCAAATGGGTCTTGTGTAACTTACAGATTTTTATTTTTAATTTACTGAGGGAAGGTTGTTAAATAAACTAAATTTTGTTTTTCGTTATTTAATGTACAGCTATAACTTCAACAGTAACTTTTCATCAAATTTTGTTCGCTAATATATTCAAATTATTCATTTTAACCAAACAACTAAGTGGTGGTTGTTCGGTTAAAATATATTTAATCCGGTACATATATTATAGCTGGTATTTATTGTCACACGTCACACTTATTTTTATCACTTCATGATTGCTAATTTATTGAGGAAAATAACAATATCAACGTAACCGAATGCAAATTTCTTATGATCTTATTTTACTCCAAAAACATATTTGATTTTCAGAAGGTTAGGTTATGTACTCGGACTTTCTGGCAACGTCCAGTTCAAATTACAGTTGCAACCCTGATTTTCTCGAGTTATTTACATCTCACTATTTCAATGTGCTAATATCTATCTACGAGTATCTGAATAAGAAATATTTTTACCTGTTCATCGTTCTTCTTTCAGAACTAAGTTTACATTTTATTGCAGTCTTAATATACCATCTTTATTTTCTAAAATAGTCGATTGACTTGATCTCTACTACCTTAACAACAGACACAGTTGACAAAATCTGAGTATTTCATAATCTCCTGGGAGGATACAGATGTTAATGTTAAGAAATTAAAGTATCTGTTTGTAACTTTAAATTATTAGCTTTTCACTAAAAGCTAATGAAAGCATATGTGCTACTTAAATGAAAAAAAAAAAAAAAAATTTTTTGGGTTTAAGTCTACCTTAGACCTCCGCGAGGTACCTAGTTTTTTTATAACTTTTATACTTTTATTAACTTTTATAACTTTATAACTTTTAAAATTAAGTAATTTTAAAAGTTATAGATATGAGTTATTAGTCGCACAATTCCACTTAATATTTTAAATTCGGACGTTTGTGATGATGGATGTATGAATGATTGTTCTCTTTCTGTTAAAACTACTGAATAGATTTAGATGAAACTTTACAGTAATAAAGGTTAAATATCCAGAATACACGCGGGCGAATTACGTTTTTTTACATAAGACTATTACTTGAACGATTTTTATAAAACGAACATTGAATATACCTAGGTACATTTATTTTGAATTTAACTATATATATTTAAAAAAAATAATAGCTGTATATTTTCCATGTTAATATATTTCTTTTCTTATAGTTGTATTGGTTTCCAAGGTCAAACTTAAATGATGTATTTATTTACATCTGTAACTATTTGCTTAGTGCTTCAAAAAATGTTCAATAAAATGGTACCCTTTTTACATAGGAAGTACATAAGTAAGTAAATAACGAATATGACTGTAACTACTCTTACAATACTATACGGTTTAACTATTTAGATTGAACAATTACAAGTCAGCACATCTACCTATATAAATAAAAATGAATCGCCGAAATGTATGTACGTGCAATAACTTCCGATCGACTGCACCAAATTGGATAATTCTTATTCATGTGTTTGTTATTGTTAGGACATGGTTTGTCTAGAAAAAAATCAAAGATAACTGGGAAGGTTTTTTTTGTCCGCTTGGGAAAATTGAGGTTTTTCAGTAATTTAAAAACATTCGAACCAATAATATTACTGTACTAAGTTCGACGGGTCTGTTAGTTTAAAAATAATGTTGGTAGTTTTTAATCTGAACAAATAATGAAATATATAATGAAATACATCTGCTCCTCTCGTCATAATTAAACTATGGTATTAGATTATTTTGTACGAGTCTTGGTGTTATGTTAACTTTTTCTTAAGTTTCAAATAATGTATATTTAACAATTATAATTGGTGACCATATTTGGTGTAGAAATGAAACGTCTCTGTTCAATTGCTAATGTTAATTTACTTTAACTTACAATTTAATTTAGTTTATCCTAACAGAAAATGGTTTTTTGTGTAGATTTTCAAGGTCTACAAACCACGTAGACGTAGACCATTTGTGTTTGTGAAGTATAGTGAAACACTTGTCCCACATGGGAAATAAAATCGGGTCGGGCCAAAAAGTGTTATTGAGTTTTTCTCATTATAGAAATAATTAATAACAGCTCGGAGTTTGGAAGTTGGGGTAAACCCCCATGCTTCAGAGAGCACGTAAAGTTGTCGGTCCTGCGCCTGATCTCTCCCCGGTCGTGTCAGTTAACCGTCCCGTCGGATTATGAGAGAAAGGGAACAGAGAGTGCACCTGTGTTTGCGTACACACTTGTGCACTATAATATCTCCTGCGTAGTTGGCTGTTCTCCGCTGAGATTAGCCGCCGTGGCAGTAATCGGCTAGGAGAATATGATTATTTATTTTTCAGGACGGAATATTTGGAGGTTTATACATAACATCGTTCTATATAAAAACGATGTATAAAATATGACATAAGGTATTTTTTACTATTGCCACATTGTTATCTGTTGCAGAATATCATAAAAATCCATATATAAATCCATACTCCATACTACGTATTTGGCGCCAAAGATTGAGTACACAAACAGAAAATTTGCTTCTTTAATTGATATATTAATACTCGTCATGTTAACAATATTTAAATCTTTATTAATCAATGTCATTTGAAAGACAGAATAGACATAATGAAATTTTATAGCTTAGTCATTTATAGTGTCTAGAGATCTAATAACTAGATAAGCAGTAAAATATTCCGTTTTTCGTTTTTTCCGTCTCAATTTGCGCTTTCATAATGAGGTCGTTTATCAATTTAAACTGTTTATCCGTGTTACTATATTACACTTACGTCTATATTTTCACTATATTTACAGTGTCAAGGTTAAGAGTACTACGAACAGGGACCCAACAGATTTTTTATTATCAGGTTGTGATGATTTTTAAGGCAGGCTTTGTTGAAGATTGCAGAGGTTTGAGAGGTTGATTTAAAACAACATTTTATTATTTGTAGATAGGATTTTCGGCTCAACTTTTTGTTTCATCGTTATTGAAAATACCAATAGGTAATCCCACAACGAATTGTTTTGCAGTTTGGTGAGTTAATATTTGCAAAACTTTATCTTGTTCCGGATTATTGAATTATTTATATTATTTAAGTTTTACTTTGATGCTAAACATTTTAATAACACAACTTAAACAGTTTTGATTAGCGATTTCCTTTAATTGCAGCCCATAACGTTATTTCCAAATATTTTTTCAATACTGCACAGGATAAGTCATGTTGAAAGTTATTTTTTCTTTTAGACACAGTGTACCATAGTAGTGTATACATTAAGTTAACTTTTTCACAAAAATATTAAAATATAAAATCTAATCGTTTTATAAAATAATAATATCCAGTTATTTCATAACAAAATTAATTGTTGTTACTTCACTTTAATTGGGGCGTTGAGAAAAGACTGTATGTAATAAATGCATCAACATCAAACTTCCTAGACAATATCAGTAAGTGTTTAATGTGTTAAGTGGGCCAGGTAGTTAATGCTCAGTCTAGACACGTATTAGCGTAGACTCGATAGATGAGATTAGTAAAATCAATTATTTAGTTCTCACGGGCGACTGACGTTGCTTGTTACCTACGGTTTCAATCAACTCTCACATTAATAATATTACGAATGATATACGTATGTATGAGTGCCTTAACTGTTAAAATGGTTATTTTAATTTTTAGTATCACATTTACCTATTTAAAGTCTTAATTATATTCGGACAGATGAAGGTCTTAAAATAATATAATCTTTATTATGTATTTGCTAATATTTTGTTGTACATAAGCGAATTTGTATGTGCAGGAATTTGCCTACTTTTTTCAATAAAAAATAACATAGACTAAACTACATATAACTAAAATAAAAGGTTGTCTGGAAGAGATCGCCGTGAGCGATAAGACCGCCTATTGTGATGTCTGATGTCGATGTCCATTTATGTATCTCTGTACAAATGTTTACTGTGTATACTATGTTATAAATAAAAATAAATAAATAAAATGAATTGTTCAACCAAAGAAAGGGCTCATTATTTTGATTGAAAATCATTTCCCTTTTCCTCGTTAGGTAGGTATAGTACAAAGTACATATTGGTGATATATATCGAAACTAGCTAATGATAATAATTTTAAGATACGTTTTGCCTTTAAAATATTACACAACTAGCTAAACCCCGCGGTGCTACCTGCAGTACAACAATAACCACGGAGAACGCCGCAAGGCGAATCTAGTATCTTTATAAATTGTAGCCTATGTGTTATTCTGATGTATAAGCTATATTATTGTAAAGTTTTATCAAAATCCATTAAATAGGTTTTGCTTGAAAGAATAACAATGGTACTACTTACATACTCACAAACTTTGGCGTTTATAATATTGATAGGATACATGAATTTATCAAGATAAAGTTTCAAAACACAGACAGCCAAAACTAATATCGGTCTTTTAGAAGTCGCCGAAATTGGGTAAAAATAGGCAAGCGTTCATGGACTGCGGTTTTCACTTTTCATTAGTGCTCTATTCGTTTGTTTATAACAAAACCTCATAAAACACTCGTAAAATATAGATACCTACATATACATTCCTAAAATAAATCACACTAATACCTTATTACTACAGTTACATAGAAAGGCATATTCAAGTGACAGACAAACCAGACAGGCTAGTAAGTCGGACTTAGATTGTATTGACACATCAGCTATTAAATTAAGATTCTTAGCATGGTCATCAGACAGACGATAAAATATTATAATAGGAAAAGATGGCGTCATTCCTTGATTCGGTATTATTTTATACGTTATCGGCCTTGAAATCGTAGTACCTACTAGAGTAACAGTTAACAAATATGCTTTCTGCTTACTGACAAGTGGTAACCATTTATATATGGATGTAAATATATTTGTTTCTTTTTCATACAATAACTACTGAACGAATTTAGATGAAACTGGTAGTAATGTAGCTTATAGATCAAAATAATACATGGACAACTATTTACCGATAACCGACATAGATAAGCGACGAAGCGCGGGTTAAAAATAGTAGTTTGAAAATTAAATATTTGTGGATATTATAACAGACGTTGACGAGTAGCTGTCTTGCAGTTTATAAAGAAAAATCCTTTGAAAATGAGGTTTAGAACTTAATTCGCAACAAATAAATCACACTCAATATACTCGTATTAATAATAAATAACCAATCCAATCTTTGAATATTAAGTTCGTATTCGTTAAGGTTCTCAACTTTTGATTTATATTCCGAACGAGCTCTGGCCTGCGGCTCCAAGAGAATGGATTGGTCTACTTATTATGAAGTATTCGTATCAGTTCAGGTGTGGCGTAGATAACATAATTTTTAAATATGCACAAGGTCCAAGGCATTATTTCTAAAGTCTTCGTTAAAACAGTGGTAAGTCATTTTACATGGAAGGAAATCGTCGCGTAATAGGTATTATACAACTTTAAAATAGTCTGGCATTTCGATCAGGTGACACTGGCTGCGTTAACTCTCTTAAATACATAAGTGATGGAACGCGAAAGCTTAAAAGTTGGTTTGTAATATGAAGTAGGCTATGACGCACCTTTATACAGCGTGCGGTGTATGGGCCCAGAATTCCCCGCTCCCACGATACACAGATAAGATTGCGAATGAGTGATGCGTACGACAATATGTAATAGATCAGCTGCACAAAATGAAATTGCTCCAAATAAAGGCTCATTTATAGAGATAAGTGTCAATGTTAACTTCATTTCGTTTCGGAGAAATGATTTGTCGATTATCCTTCTGAGAAAATGATGCAATCTTGTTCGAAGATTAGTTTTGCATCATCTCAATACAATTTTAAATTTACGGATAAGAATCTTTAAGTAAATATACCTTTAGATACACGTGTCAGACATCTTTGTGTTCTTAAATTTATCCACTTAAATTAACATTATTATCTATACCTATTTAGACGATTTGGTAATGGACTGAATGAAGAAAGTTATTGTTTTGCTTATGCTATAATTTGTGTTTAAGTAGATATCATGTACCTAACGTCTTACTTGCTTACACTATTTTCTCTGTATATATAATTCCCTAAAAAGAAGCATGTTTGTAAGATAATGGCAGTAATGCACTTTTTGCTCTGTGAATGAAGAATAGCCCACTTAGTTTCATAAGAAAATTTGCCCAGTATCCGGATTTATTCAATTAAAATGCTAATTAAAAGTAAAGCCATATTGTAAGCACAAATAACTAATCTTCAATAAAGTACTGAAGAGTACATTAGGCTGTGTATAAATTTAATAATATTGAAGATTATTATCTCAGATCAAATAATAAAAGGTAGATAACGCGCGGCCTCTGTTCTTATTGAAGCCAACAAACTCAGCTACTTCCAAGTAAACACGCTACTTTTCGTTAGTATCGTACAAGTTGTCGTGCAGTAGGTTTACCTAGAAGATGCCGTCTTGTACAACTATATGGTGTAAAAACTACACAAAAGTGAACAAAAAGTCTGAAAGAATAACAAATATTTCACACGTAAGTACAAAAAAAAAACATACTGGGAGAGTGATGCCTGGAGTTCGTATTCCTAATAGCCAAGAAAAGTAAGTAAGTGATTTGTGGGTAAATTCATATTCAAATAATGAAGTAGAGAGTGAGACATAAATATTACTTTATTTTTTAGTTACGTACTTTTGTAGTGGTAAATGTGTATAATCTAACTATAATTTATAAGAAACAAACAGAGATTTATTTTCGCATATTACCTATTTTAATGCAATTTCCAGGGACACTTTTTTTTAAAAAGTGGCAGCACCTCTATCAAACATATTTAAAAAAAGGCTTCATTATCTTATTCTACGTGCGTTATCTATCTTTTTAATTTGATCTGAGATTATTATTTCATTGTTTGCCCATCTACAGTTTTAAAATAAATACGTTTATAATACTTCTGACTTTACTACTCAATTTGAAACTAACCCTATTGCTAATATGTACCTCACAAGTGACCACAGGTTCTGAATGATTTCAGGAACTTTTTAGTGTATTCTTGCAAAAAGTCGTTAGTTAATTGCACAATAATACTTTACCGTTTATTAAACCCAATGAGGTGATGAAACACGGGTGTGGGGTATCATGTGTTTTCATCTTTGGTAAAAATAAGTAAGGAGTGTGCAACCGGCATATTTCAGACACAAGCGCTAATTAATGTGTTATTGATATTACAATATGTAAATGAATTGCAATCGAATTAACACGAAATAGATGGCTATTCAGTTTTCGATCATAAGAAACAGAAAGTTTTAATCAACAAAACTTCGGATCTAGATCACTTCAAAATGATGAATATTAAATTAATTAATCGTTTCTATGGTATGGCAACGTGTTTACGCAACACTGTTCCTATTTTGCATGTTATTGACTACGTATATTACTACATTTGCATAAAAGAAGAAGTCTAAATATGTTATAAAACTGCTATCGATATTTCCTTAATGTAATTCCTAGAATTTTTAACACGTTTATTTATGAAATGAACAACGCAGCTTAAGTCGAATATTCACTTGAAAATTTTCTCCCTACTCGTAAAAAATCGGCATAGTAGCCAGTTTAATCCCAGACCAATATTAATAAATAATAATATTCACTAAAAACGCAGTATTTATTCATTTGTATTATTTTACAGTGGGGAACCACGCTTCGGTAAGTTTGGGCCGGCTCGACTGGAGTGATACCACTGCCTCACAGAAAATCGGTGTGAAACAGCGCCTGCGATGTGTTTCTCCGAGTGAATGAGGATACGGGAGACTCATACCCCTCCCTTCCCCCATCCCTCTCTCCATCCACCAAGGGCCAGCAACGCACTCTGGTGACGCCTCTGGTGTTGTTGGTGTCCATGGGCAGCGGTAATCGCTTACCATCAGGCGATACGTCAGCTCGTTTGTCATAGGAGGCAAATAAAAAAAAAAAATCGAGTAGAAGGTAAACACTCTAAGAAAGTATGAGTCAATACTATTTCCTATAACATAACAGTATATTAGGCACATAAAGTGCTATATGACTTAATCCATAAATACGACAATACACTTTGCCTATTTCATTGACACGGACGTACCTATTAATTATTTGTTCATTTCTGAGTACTAAAATATTGTGAGTACTTAAAGTCAGAAACAATCATCATTAAATCCACATTGAGTTGTAATTACGATTTGGATACAACACCTTAATATAATTTCTTATTGGTGATTCGCAATGTGAAATATAAGCATATTAAGGTGTAAGTAAATATATCAACCTTGGTCCAAAGTTGGTTTCGTAATTGGTTCAGCCGTTCCAGAGATTAGCCGGAACATACAAACAGATAGACAGACAGACAGACAGACAGATAAAAATTGAAAAAAATGTTATTTTGGTACTGTGACTAATGGTGACTGAATAACATTCATCTTTTGAACTGCTTTCAAACATATTATTCTAGTTTTTCTAGTTTAGAATATTGACTTGTAAGAAAGAGGTTGTGTTTCTATTTCAACAGAAGAGAAATATTATTGTCAGCAAAGCCTGAAAATTTCATCTGTATATGTGTGTAATTTATTTAATACTAGCTTTGGCCCGCGGCTTCGTCCGCATGGATGCTGGTTATCACAATAAAAGTAGCCTGTCCTTCTCCGAAGTCCAATCTACCTCTGTAACGAAATTCATCTAAATCAGACAAAGACAGAGTTTTTTAATTAATAATATTGATATGGATATATATTTATGTTTTTAGTAATGTCTTGAAGGTGATTAAATAGAACTAAATTGATGAAAGTAGTTATGTTGAAGGAACACTCCACAGAAACTGTTTTTTTTCTTCACTATTTTCTCCATCTATTAAGTTGTAAATACTGCGCAACACACGAATTTAAATAATTCACTCGCGGAACTTCAATATTCTCAATCGATTATATTTTACGATCGACATTAATTAGTTATTTATCTCACTGCGATTCTGGTTGGACGTTATCAATATTTTATGCAATACTTAAAATATTTTTTACTTTTTGTTCCTCTCAATAAAATGTGCATGTTGTAAACATGAAGCTGCATAAGTATGAATATTTATGATATTTTAATATTTCAAGAAACGTGTTTGTAATCTCGTAAATTCACCAAGGTGTTAATAGTTGCAGGTGGCCTACACCTACTGTTAAGTGAGTATAAGTGAAGGTATAGTCTCGGTTAAGTCTTACCTACTTATAATACCTACAAGCTCATATCCTGTGTTATCGTGCCAAAAGTAAGCCTACATTATACGCTGACAAATCTTAAAATCGATTTATTTATGAAAGGTACGCTTACAGACCACTGCCAGTATATGTTAAACGTTAGGGGACATGAACATATAAGTCTAGAGAGTAATCCAAATTTAGCATATACAACATGAGTAAAGGCAAAATAAACACATTTCCTATGCCTAAGTTACAATAACATTATTTTTTGACGCTGTTATAAAAATAATAAAGAAAGAAATAAGCATCTCAAAATAGATTAAGCTGTTTTGAGCGTGAAAGCGTAGCAAAAAACGAGAAACTAATATTAACATTATTAATGTGTTTATAGTATTAGTTAGGATGAATTAGTATTTTTGTTTTTCATATTTTATGTTTTATCCGACTACGGCAAAACTAAATGGAAGAGTAATAGAGGGCATCTGTCACCCTAGCAGAAGCAGGCCCGGGTGGCGGCGCGGACGCTGCGCCCTGGGGGACAGTAACGGGAACATTGGGATTCCCATACAGGAGGAGGCCATCTACAAACCGTAGGTGGCCCGAGGTACGTGCAGGGTTTTCCTTTCTAGGGTGCCCAGCATCTAGTACCCGAGACGGCGTGCGGATTTATTCGGTTCCAGTCCGACATGCCCCCGGAGGTTGTTATCGAGGGGATTTCCACATGAAAAAAAGGGTAATAGGTTTGGCAATCTATGTATGTTTGTATGTTCCATCGTAACGCCTAAACTACTAAACTGATTCTAATAATGAGATGTCAATAATAAAATAAAATATCTGTTTCGTGTGATAATCCGAAATACTTCCATGTTTCGCTGCTGCATATATATATATATGTATATAGATCCTGCAGTAGATTGATAAAGACTGTTGAAGTTAATTTCATTATTTCGATGGTTACGGTTACGAATATTAGAAACGGGAAAAGTGTAAATATATATGTATGATACTCGTATCTTTCCCTACATTTCTATTTACTGTGCATCTACCATGTTTGGCTCTGCATCGCCCTAAGGTCGACTGTTAGAAAATGCCTACGGCATTAAGTCCGCCTCTGTACATTTATGCATAAAGTATAAATAAAATAAAAAATAAAATAAATCTAAACTAGAAATCAACATTTGAAACTATTGATTCATGAAAGTTAAATATATTTGTAAAAATGTCAATAAATTTTAGAACCATATTTTGCGATTTCAGTAGATTGTGTAGCAAGTAATTCTATGAAGTGAATATAATACTCAAATCCATTCACATGGTGGTAATTCTACAGTTCGAAATTCTAAACTAAACTAAAAATCACGTTAAATGAATTTTGTTCTGCCAAATGACGTTCTAAATGTCAAAGATTGACTGAAATAGACTTTATGTATAAATAATACGCTGTCTGTTCAAAAAGTATCGCGAATTTCGTTTTTTTTTCAAAAATTATTTATTTATTCATGAATATCTATTTTGTCCCTTTCAAAGTAATCCCCATGAGATATTATACACTTGTGCCAACGGTTTTTCCAATCTTCGAAGCACTCTTTATCTCGTCAAGCGTAGCGTAACGTCGTCCTTTCATGGGCCTCTTCAGTTTAGGAAACAAGAAAAAGTCACAGGGGGCGAGATCTAGGGAATACGGTGGCTGCGGCATCATTAGTGTGTTGTTTTTGGCCAAAAAGTCGCGCACAATTGAGCAATTTTGGTACGAATTTCGCGGCGACCCGTCTCATGCCCAAATCATTGATAAAAATCGAATGGCACGAGCCAATCGATATGTTTAGGTCCTCAGCAACTTCTCTAACGGTGATTCGACGATTGGCCAATACCATTTTCTCCACTTCATTAATTTTTTCGTCTGTTGTTGAAGTGCTCGGGCGTCCGGCACGCTCTTCGTCGTTCACATCTTCTCGGCCTTCTAAAAACATTTTGTGCCACCGATAAACGTTGCTTGGGTCCAAGGTAGCTTCTCCGTATGCCACAGTCAACATTCGGAATGCATCCGCGCACTTAATTTCGTTTTTCACACAAAATTTGATACAGGTTCTTTGATCCATTTTTTTGAATAACTAAAAATCGAAGACGATCCTATTGCACGTGGCAAGCAAAGCAGCTGTCAACAATTAAGTGAACATTCAAAATGGCCGAGCTTGTCGGCATAAGTGAGAGACATGAGGACCAACATAACGTCACAAAAAAATCGAAATTCGAATATACGTAACCCGCGAAAATTCAAAATTCGCGATACCTTTTTAACACACCTCGTACATAAAAAAACCGGCCAAGTGTGAATCGGACTCGCGCACCGAGGGTTCCGTACAAACCTATAGGTATATTATATGATGTTACAAAAAATTTTTACTTTTCGCAATTTTTCTTTTATCTATGCTATAAGACATTGCTTCGATTACCAGATTTCAAGATTCTAAGTTCACGGTAAGTACCCTGTAGGTTTAGATTGCCTTGCGAGTGATAATTTGCAGTTTTATAGGGCTGTCTCTTTTGATTGCGTTGGCTTAGAAATGTGTTTTTTTTACAACTCCAAGGGACTGTAAACATGAGTATTTGATATACACAATTTCAGCTAGACACTTCCACGCGATTTTGAGAAAAGGGGTCTTGACAGACAGACAGGCGGACAATAAGGTGATCCTATAAGGGTGCTGTTTTTTCCTTTGGAGGTAAGGAACCCCAAAAATTACATTTTAGAAGTTGATTTACCAAAATAAGAGAATAGAAGATAATTTCTACAATTTTAATTTTAGTTTAGTGACGTAACAATAAAATTAGCACCATTATTCCTCAAACTACTCTTTAATTTAATAAGGAAGCGTTATATACTACATATACAGCATTATATACAATTCGATTATTTTAATGCAGTAGTTAAACAAATTGTGTCTTCCATTTATTCACATGAACCGATTTAAAAAGAAAGATATCCTCAATTCTACTTTTGTGTGTCATCCAATTGTTAGCCGATTTCTTTTATTATCTTTCAATTGAATTGTATTTTATAAAGAATACGAAGAGAATTGGGTAGAGATTTGACTTGAGTTGGTTTGAAAAGCATTTAAGATTGTTAGCCGATTTATTTTATTATCTTTTAATTGAATTGTATTTTATAAAGAATACAAAGAGAGTTAGGTAGAGATTTGACTTGAGTTGGTTTCAAAAGCATTTAAGATATTATAAATGAATTGTTTCTCTACTAAATCTGTTATGTATTCTACAATTTTTATATTAAAAAACTACAATTTTGTTTACTGCATATAATTAGTTAATTTTTGATACGTTTTTGCATCAATAACGAACTCGCATTTTATTAAATATTTATCTATTACGTGTTTTACAATATTACGAGTGTTGTTTGAATTGCTACGATATGTTATAGCCATTTGTTTTGCATAAATATATAATTGAGGACACATGGTTGTCTCATACATAACGAATGAAGTGAAATGTTCACACGCCTCTGAACACAACTGATGTTTCTCTCACTTTCGGTCATTAGCCTTCAAATTATTACTACTATGCTGCATTGCAAAGTACCTAATTCATATATTATTATATTACATACTAGATGCCACCGCGGTTATTACGCGCAGGCTTTGAATTGGATATTTGTTCATGTTTACTTTTTCGTTTGTTTCAATTTTTGTTTATAGTTTTTATTTTTAGTATCAAAGTAGTCTAAGTTAATTACTCAGGCTACTTTTAATACAGATTTTTTAAGGAATTCTTTAATAATAACTATATGCCTGTAAAAGATTTCTCAATTTTTTTTCTTAATTACCGTGTTTACTGTATACATATACATTTAGTAAAAAGCTATTAATTTAAAATTACAAACAGATTTTCAGATATAACAAACTTTATAGTTACAGACATTATTAAAAAGATGCTCAATTACTCGCTGGACACGGTCCATAAAAATTAAATTTGCCAGGATAGTCATTTAGGACAATAAACTGTCAGATTAACACAGATTATGCAACACACATCTTAGTTTAGAACATGAAAGTTCCTGGGGACTCTGTACGTTTGTCAGATGATAGATAAGTTGCTGATAAAAGGATTTGAAATTTGACACGAACTTAGTTTAGAAGTAGGATAACTAAAAATGTTTAGAATATGAGCTTTGAACAGATTTTGGGCTAAGACCCTGATTTAGTAAGGGCTCTCACTAACATTTATAGAATTCCAAACATAGGTTCTTGTAGGACATTAATTAAACTTTGCCAAAACCTTCTTTGTTGCGGCGCGTATATTTTTCACTAAGTAAACGGCGTTAGGAGTTAGGTATAATCCTGTCTGTAAGTCGAATCAATTTACGAAGCAATCATCTTTCAATTCCTACCTAAAAGCATTAAAATGTCCATTCTTCTTCTTCGTAATTATAAAAATAAAAAATAATAATAAATATTTCGGACATCCAACACACAACGCCATCTAGTCCCAAGCTAAGCAGAGCTTGTGTTATGGGTACTAGACAAATGATATGAATACATACCTATATACTTTTTTCTTTTGTAAATACATACATATTATACATAGAAAACACCCAAACTCCGAAACAAATATTTGTAGATTACACAAACACTTGGTCCGACCCAGGATTTGAACCCGAGACCTCAAGCACAGCAGTCGCATTCACTATCACTGCGCCACCGAGGCAGTCAATTCTCTTAAAACATTTCGAAATAATAATTTGTGATTCTATGAATGTACAAATTAATAAACATGTGTAATCTAGTTGTTGCATCTTTACTCAATCTCTTTTTCTCGCCTTAAACGCTTTTATTGCATATAAATTTATTTAATCACAAAATGTTTTTATAAGCGTTACATTGTAAGCAACTCATACGGGAACGTTCAACGAATCATAAAATTGATACTTAATGGAATGTTGATATAATACGGAAGACAATTTCTAGAACATTTGTTGGTAATATTTTTCAAGTAAAATGATACCAATAACAAGTGTATAAAAATAGTTGCAAGTTGAAATACGACTTTACGACTTTGGTGTGGAATAAAACTCAACTGATAGGGGATCGTTGTCCGTTTTATGTTAAGCTGTAAAGCATATGATATACGTAGCAGAGAATACATACGTAGGTACAGTGCAATGGTAACCTCGTAACCGGTAAAATTTGGCCGAGAAATCGTCTCGTATCGCACACTTTCATAACAATCCGGTGATTGATTACATAAATTTGAATTCTGACGCTGTTATGAAAATTAAATTTATCGCGGCTTCGGATAAAATACGCCGTGAGCGACTGATAAATTACCGAAATGATGATTAAACGACTATTGCGTATGTTTTCACTGCATATGACTACTGATTCCTATCGTAATCTTTAATTATGTGTATTGCATAGTTCTATGCAGTTTGAGTTAATAAATACAAATTCCAACATTTTACATAAATGTTTTAAAATTTAAATCATTCGACAGGCATGCACCGTAAAACATTCACAGGACATCACAAATTAGTGAAAAGCGGTGAAGCAAAACACATGGCCACAAAGGACCCCATATTTTGGGCTTATTATCATAATTAACTGTGTATAAAACCACCTCCAAATTATTTTAATACTTATTAAGCACGTGTGCAAGTGGAGCATGAGTTTCGTTTTTGCCGCTTGTTCCGAATGCAATTATCGCTATTGATACTGTGGTTTGTCTATATACACCGCACTGTGAAAAGCTAACAGGTGCAAGCTATCCTGACTCTATCCAAATTAAATATTTTCCCATGACTTTTAAATTGTGTAACCTTAATAACGATGTAATTTTGGTAATCTTAATATTTTCCATTGAGTTTTTATGTATTAGTAATTTAAGTAATTGTATTCGGAATGTAATTTACTTTGTACAATTTTGTTACTCTCGTTGAAATTTCTATTATGGTGCTGTACAAAGATATTGACAATTTCAAACTTTTAAGAAAAGAGCGTACTCCGTCTTAAAAGGCCGGCAACGCACTTGTGACGCCTCTGGTGTTCTGGGCGTGTTTGGACGGCGGTAATCGCTTACCATCAAGCGATACGACTGCTCGTTTGCCCTCTATTTCATAACAATAAATTTTAGTTTTGTAGCAATTTTTTCCCAAGCCGCCATAAAATGTTGCATGGTCCATATTCGCAATGAGGATAGTGTCCAACGTCCTTAGATTCTACTTATGCTTTCCATCATGCAAAATATAATCATTTTGGTAGCTGTGACCATCGAGGCAGTCAGCTTATACTGACTGCCTCGATGGTCTAGCGGTAAGCGTAAGTGACTGCGGATCAAGAGGTCTCGGGTGCGATTCCCGGTCTGTCTGACAGCAGTCGCATTCACTACCACTGCGCCACTGAGGCAGTCAAATAATATTTTGCTCTGACCGTCTGATTCATCGACGAGCCTTAACTGCTGGAGTTTCAAACTTGAACTATTGGCAACTGATACTTTTAATATAGAAGCACCCACTGACAAAGATTTTATGAAAATTTCCCTAAAAGGTGTTAAAACAGTTAATAAACAAAATTATAGCAAACAGATAATTAAATATGTACCTTAAAAAGGAGAGTAGAATCCGTCAGTGATCTTTGTAATGTCCGTTTGGTAATCATTACGTTGACCCTAACTGGAAGGGGAAAAGAGAAGTCCGCCATTTCTTTCTGCGAGCAAGTTATACCCGCCAAGGAGAGGGTGAAGCAGGACCGGGAGAGGTTTAGAACTCTTCCAGTCCTAGCGGACCAGTTCCAGTCCAGGAACGGGTTAGGTACCGCAGGCAACTTCAGCGCCGGAGATCGCAGAATGATCTCCGTCCTCCATAAGCGCATGCTTGGGGGTTATAGATGAGACCATCTGTAGCTTAATCTAAAAACTCTAGCAAGAGCAGGCCCGGGTGGTGGCACATACGCTGCGGTGGGTGCGCGCCCTGGGGGACAGTAACGGGAACTTCGGGGTTCCTACACAGGAGGGGGCCATCTACAAACCGTAGGTGGCCCAAGGTATGTCGGGGTTCCAGGGTTTTCCTTTCTAGGGTGCACCTGGTTTCCCGCCATCATGTGGTTTAAGTCGATTCGAGTCCGACATGCCAACAGGTAAAAAAAGTGGAATAGAGAAGAATAATAATTATGATTTACTACTATTTCTAGTCTTTAGGTACTCTAGTCTGTAGGCTGTAAAAATACTTATGAGGGATTAACGTAAACCAAGAGATTGGTGTGATGCAACTACTACTATAATAATGAAGGGACACCTGTCAGGATATTAAATGTGTTTGTTCTATTATATTCGTCTGACAGGTGAAGTTTGTTTATAATCTTAAAACGTTAATTATTATTAATCATGATTTTAAATAAATTAGGCCACAGTTTTGTTGATGATCTTCCAAACATGGTAATCATCAATATCAATTCCAGGGTTATCAGGACCACTTCTATTTAGAAGCGGTTCTGTTGTTGACCTAGCTCACGATATGCCCGACGGCTATAATAGGCAATTTTAAAACATGCAAAGTATCTATAAATGTATTATTTTCTTTGTCGGTAAATATTCATTTTGAATAAAACTTTCGAAATAGGCGATTGAGAGACCATGAATATGCGTCGTAAAAATTTATTTATGTTGCATTACATAAATTAAATGTTCTTGTAAATGCATAAAATTGTGATAAAATTGAAAAATCTTGAAATTCTCTGAATCGGGGTTAAAACTGTTGATTGATATAATACAGTAAATACTGACTAAAGTTGCGAGGATCTTGTGATAGAGTTATTAACTAACGTCAATTTCGTTGATTACCTTAACACTTTCAACAGCAAGGATGACTGATTGACAAAATTTGAAAAATATAACATTAATATTCCAACAGTAACTTTTTTCCGCGGCACTGTTCGCGTGTGCTGGTTATCGCAGTAAAGAGTAGCAATTGTCCTTCCTCACTAATCAAATGACCTCTTTGCCAAATTATATTAAAATCGGTGCAGCGGTCAGACACAAATACTTTAAAATTTTATAAAATTATTAAACACTAGCTGAGCCCCGCGATGTTACCCGCGGTACGACATCAACCGCGGGCAACGCCGCGGGGTGAAGCTGGTCTGAAAAAAAATAGGTAAAAAAACTTTTTAAGTTAAACGGTTTTATGTTAAAAAATGTACTAAAAACCAAAAAAATAAAAAAATAGATACAGTCGTGGGTATTATAAACATATGCATAGACTAGACTAAAATAAAACCGTGGGGTTAACATGGAATGTATAACTATTGGAATTTCCATGAGCAAGAAAATAGTAATTAATTTCCTCACCGTCTGCGGGCCAACTGCCTAACGACGAATTAAACGATTCTTCTATCGCACATTAAGTCGATAATTTGTAGACAATTGACGTGCCCCACGGTTTTATTTTAGTCTAGTCTATGCATATGTTTATAATTCCCACGACTGTATCTATTTTTTTATTTTTTTGGTTTTTAGTACATTTTTTAACATAAAACCGTTTAACTTAAAAAGTTTTTTTACCTATTTTTATTTTCTAGTTTTTAGTTTTTAGTGCTTCATTCTTTCAATTTTTTATAGTATATTGTATTCTGCTTGTTGAGCCCTTTCATTTGATACCCATATTGATGGGATTGATAAAACCTACGTTATCCGCCATTTTGTAGCGGCCGCCATCTTGGATTTAAATTTTTTATAGTATATTGTATTCTGCTTGTTGAGCCCTTTCATTTGATACCCATATTGATGGGATTGTTGAAACCTACGTTATCCGCCATTTTGTAGCGGCCGCCATCTTGGATTTCAATTTTTTATAGTATATTGTATTCTGCTTGTTGAGCCCTTTCATTTGATACCCATATTGATGGGATTAATGAAACATAAATTATCCGCCATTTTGTAGCGGCGGCCATCTCGAATTTATAATGATAATGAATAAACATAATTGTATTGTCACCAAAATCCAAAGTGTATACAAAATTTCAGATTAATCGGTTGACAGGAAGAGGGTGAAATTTGAATTACTAAATTTGATTTTTTGAAGAAAGAATAAAGAATAAAGAAAAAAACAAACGGGGTGAGCTAATTAAAACCGTTTAAAAACCCGTTTAAAAAGTAGCCTAAGTTACACCTTATATCATCAGCTACCTACTGTGAAAGTGCTGTCAAAATCGGTCCAGCCGTTTCAAAGATTAGCCGGAACAAACATACAGACTAGATTTGCCCCGCGGCTTTACCCGCGGTAAGACAATAACCACGGGTAACACCGCGGGGTTCAGCTAGTGTTATCTAAGCGTAATTTATTTAATTAAAACACATGCATGAAATAATAATGTGTAAGTGTCAAGTAAGCGTAGGTATATTTAAAAACCCATACAACACGTGCTTAACGGTTAATAGAGTTTAGATCTTTATCTGCGGACGCTAGTCAATGCTGGTTAAGCTCAATACAATGAGTATACCTATATTAAAACTCAATGCAACATATTCTGTCATTTTATATAATTGTGTCATATAATTCTAATATTCAACTTAGTAACTCTTTAACTGACAAGTTTAAATAAATAGAAATTATTACACATTTGTCAGGATATACCTAAATAGTCGTGGCTTAGGAGGGTCACTTTAATTTATAGACTTGTTAACTTTAATACTACTTAAAATATGTGATTATTTGCTTTAAAGTAAATATATAAAATAAATAAGCGTAGAAATTTCAATTTGATTAACTACAAAGTCTGGACTGGTTAGATTTAGTTGCGATTTTTTACAGTAGTTCACAAACATAGGTTAAAACAGGTTTCAAGGGAACCTGAAATCTGAAATGAAGGTAGCGATTTCTGAATACTTTTATGGTTTATTGGTTTTTTTAAAGAGAGACTGTAGAAAAATAAATATGAAAATGTCATCATCGTTTTTGTGAGTGCTTAGGGATATACACAAATAAAAACTTAGTCACTCCGTCGGGGTTTGCGGCAGGGCGGTGTCGGACCGGACTAAAACCAGACGGAGTGCCACTCTGCACCTGAGAAGGGGTCCGGGAACTGCCCTTCCCCCATCCCCTTCCTCATCCCCCAAAGGCCAAAAGGCCGGCAACGCACTTGTAACGCCTCTGGTGTTGCGGGTGTCCATGGACGGCAGCAATCGCTTACCATCAGGCGATACATCTGATGGTTTGCCCCCTATGCCATAAAAAAACATAAAAAAATATACATAAGAATTTGCGTTCAGTTTTTGACAAAACATTCACTAAATATGATGATGATTGAACATTTAAAACGTGGCCGAGAGTTCCTTTCGTCTATTTATTCTCTCAACAATTTTGTAGTAGATGATTATTTAACGACATGATCGTATAATCACCCGATAGCAAAAATGATAATTTATCCATAGCATTAATAAATCAATGTTTAACTAAATCAATTTATCGCCAGTCTGCACTCATCCGCTGCCACTTCCTTTAAATCGTCGGTCCATCGTGCCGCAGCGCGTCGTAAACTACGTTTGCTTAGTCGCGGTCTCCGCACTAGTACATTTTAGCACCAACGACCATTTGTTCGTCTGGAGATATGACCAGTCCACTTCCCTTGCAGCGTACCTACTGATTCTTCGTGGGATGTTGGTTTCTCTAGTTCTCTGTCGAATAATTTCGTTAACAATTTAATTATCATTGAAGAACTCCATACTAATTGCTAATACGTTCTTACCCAAAGCTAATTAAATCCTAGTTCTCACATTATTTACTAGTAGCTTTCGTAATAATGTTGTCGTTGTAAATTCTCTATTTAATAGTTTGGAATTGACGAGTATACGAGATGTAAGATTGGCGTGTTCATTAGCATTGGCACGAATAGCGCTATCGACACAAATAAGCCGTGCGGTGCTTGCACCTTGGCGCTCAGTTTAAGTTTTTGTTCCATAGGTTTTATAACAATTAGATGTCTTATCAGAAAACTTAGCCAGGTAATCAAAGCCCATAGTTAGACTCTGGGAAAATATCGATACTTATATAAAGTACATTTGAAGAGTTATTGACCATCGACAGCGAAGTCATGGGTCGTGAATCTAGATTCTTTATCTATGTTCTAGATCCCATAGTGTACAAGTTATTGGATAAGATACCTACTATTTATTATGTAATAATATCGCAGAACACGGATTTTCAACAATTATTTAGTTGTTTTTTTACCGGAGCCTAAACTTTCCCTCCCCCTGATTTCTGGATTCCTTTTTTTTATGGTTTAGGGGGCAAACGAGCAGAGGTATCACATGATGGTAAGCGATTACCGCCGCCCATTGACAACCGCAATACCAGAGGCGTTACACGTGGGTTGCTGGCGTTTGGAATATGGTGAGAGGGATGGGTGATGGGTGTGGGTATGAGCCTCCGGTATTTTCAGTTGTTTTACCGCGGTCGCAACCTTCTGTGAAGACGTCATTTTGCAGAAGGAGATGGCGGAGAGGGCCTGGTAGGACGACCTCCACTCGGACCCAATTCGCCGCTGGCGAACTGGGTCCGAGTGTAGGCGAGGGCGGAGGCGCGCTTACCAGCAGTTTCCTAGTAGGCGGAGCCCGCTTCAGTGCAGGCAGGCGCTGGGAGAGATCTGGATGTTTTTATAACAGTAGTTCCCGGATTCCTCCCTTCTCAGACGCAGAGAGGCACACCGTGTGGTTTAAGTCGGTCCGATTCCGATACACCACCCCGCCGCAAACCTCGGTGGTGTAAAGACCCGCGTGAATTTCCAAACGTTAAAAAATGGGCCTCCGGTATCCCTTACTCACTCGGTGAAACACAGCGCAGACACTATTTCAACCCGGTTTTCGGGGAGGACGTGATATAATTGCAGTCAAGCCAGCTCATGCATGCTGAAGCGTGGCTCTCCAACGATGAAGATTCCTTAATATTAGGTGACCCATCTGCTGCCACATAATGCCATAAGAAAGAATTACATACTAAAAAAATATCCATAAAATCCAAGATTCGAAGCGAATGGTAATTTAGATGACTCTTTTTGAACTTCTGCAAACGTCAGGACAATATTTAAAAATAATTCATGGGTAAAATGACGTGGATCTGTTTGTTTGCCGTTTCAAAGTTATACAAAGAACCCGAACACATTTGTCTTTATTTCTATCTAATAACTGTAAGAGGCTGTAGATGGCTTTGTTATCAGTAATATTAATTGTTTACAGTGACAAAGACACAGCAGGTGCTAGTCAAACGTTGTACATCAAAGGTCACGATCGTGTGTCCTGTGACTTAATAATGTTTTATCATTACGTCTTAATAATTGTATTACCACCAGTATTTAAGCAGATAGTTTTATTTTTCGTTATACGTAAATGCGAATAAATATTTATTTGTGCATAAGATATAATCTTGTTACAGCGAATATATAAGTGCGACTCACGGTACTTGTTTCTGTCAATTAAACGACTGCAGTTTAATATATTAGAATATGTTTTGTAAGTTATTGTTAAGTAAATAAGTACATTATTTCTATGATAATGTAAAAATACGACTCTAAAAATTTCATGAAAACATCTTTATTACTTTAATAGGTGCTTATAATATTCGTAGGTAACAAAATGATATTGAGCGGTTGATTACTACTGATTACTACTGTAGGTTTGCAGGTAGTTGAACGAAGTTAAAATTTGGTGATTAATAAAGTATTTTTTTTAAACCTCTGAAGATTTGTGCAATATCGAAGACATTTTATGATTTATTTAAACAACTATCATAGTCTATAATCACAATATAAGCAATATAAATATTACACGATAATCACTCATTTCAAATTACTGCTTTAAAAAATAGTTAATTCGAAGATAAATTTACAGTCCCTAAGTTGATGTGACACTCAGCAAGGAAAAATTTAAACACAGGCGCGATTTGGAAAGACTGATGTACCCTATCTCCGCTCCATTCTTAGTAGCTTGTGCTGATATTGCAAATAAATATTATATATTTTACAGGTCAATTCCATAATCATTTAAACTTTTTATTGTCATAATCACTTTGTTTTTTTATTGCACACTTGGGAACACATTACTTACAACGACCAGTTTACAATATTGTTCAGAATCGAGTTATTACTTAATACTGATCGCCCGTATAAATATCACTTAGATTTTTATGACCCCTTTAGGACAAAATGCTTTTTTCACTTCTAAGAACCTACCTGGTGTAAGGGAAAGAATCAATCAAATCAAAAGTCAAAGAAGAAAGAAAAAATTCAAAGAATGTATTGTAACGAATAGTGTGTAGTAGTATTTTAAGAAATAAAAATAAAAAATAGTTTGTGTAAAGTACATCTTTGAAAATTTGGTATATGGATAATGTTTTTTCACTAAACAGGTAGTAAGTAGTACTCTAGGACACCATCATAACAAAACTTGTAATGTTTACATGAACCGAACCGAAGGTAGGTTTTATGGGTAAATATTCAGCTACATGTGTGTTCGAGCCGCGACTTATAAATTTGATACTATCTTATTCCTTAAGTAATTTTGTTGTGTAGTTAGTTATTTGAATACAAAGGTTATAAAATTTCCAATTACAAGCTACAAATTATGTGTAATACAGATGACAAAGATGTAATTTTATTACAACGTTTATCTCGACTTTGTCATAAGAGACTCACCTGCTTCCACTAAAATTAATATAGATATTGTGGGGGAACGGGTATCATCTTCCACCCAACACAAAGGGAGGATCCTCAGATCAGGCGAGGTGATCATGCCTGGCGGGCCACTTGTCTGCACAGATTAGATTCGTGCTAAACTGTGCTGTCCGGGTCCGACTACATTGACCACTACAAAGAGTTCAAACTTTTTATAATAAAGTCCTATTTATAATCCAATGCTGGACTTAGTCACCTCCTAAACTCCTAAATAAGCGGATTTGGTCTACTATACCATACTGGCCAGACAGGTTGGTATAGTTTGTGTTTAGTTTTCTAAAGCAGTTCTTCTTTCTTCATTCTCCTTGTAGTTTATGTCCTGCGTAGTTCGCTCTTGGTTGGCAACGACACCCACGGGATGAATGAGAGTGGTGACACTCCGTATCCTTAATCCATCAACAAATGAAATTTAATACTGTTACACTCTTATAGTTTAAGTCGAGAGCATTTAAGTTAAGATAGTGCATTTTATTATATAATTGTTTGGATGTTTTTAATTGTCGCGTAACCGCTAAATGTTTTGACCGATTGGGGTCAAGTTACCACAAAATATTGTTGCCATAGGTTCACAGCTATTATACAAATACCTATAGAAACGGAGTAATAATTTTAAGCACTGTTAGTACTTTATATAACCAAAACTTACATATATTATATAACCACATTATATACACCGTTTCGTAATTTCAAAGTTGATAAAGAACTACACTATTAAATATAGAGTCTATTATAATTGGTGCTATAAATAATAACGTGGTGATAGATGGAATATGGACCAATGCGAAGGCGGGAGCACGCGCAACCTCGTCATGATCGAGCGATTCCAAATGATCTTATGAGCATGTACAGTCAACATAGAAAGTAGTTCAAACTTATTTTTGTTCCCTGATTTTTTACAACACGTACTCTATGGAACATACTCTATGGAACATACGTACGGAAATCTTATACCATTGCAGCTCAATTGATTCTGATGATTGATATTTATGATCATACTAATATGTCTTGAAAGAAAACAAAACATCAAAGCTTAATTGTTTATCATCAGTTTTTCTCTAATTCTATTAATGAACACTTTCTAATTAAAACGTTATAATACTACTTGATAATAGGACGTTAAACATACTTTGTAATATAATTTCAAATCGGCATTCACGTTTGAACGTAGGTCTTAGCTTCATTATTTAATAAATATTAAATTAGTGTTTATATCAAATTACATAGTGGATAAAATTGTTTTATAATCTTCTTGTAATAAATAGATATTATAATTATATGTGTTATTATCGAATAATCAAAGGCGTCAAACTTGAGCAACAGCTCAGTAATGACGCTCGTCCATAAAGCGTTGTGCAACATGCCCGAGGGCGCTCGGGGCCTGTCGTAAATAATTGGAAGCGCACTGTTTGTACTAATGCACTATCTAAACATATAATACCTCTTTTTGAATTGAGCTATAAATTAGTTCCGAACACGGAATATTTCGTAGAGGCCCGGTTCGAACGTGGGCAGAATCGAACAACAAAATTAATTCACATTAATTATTGTTATTAAAGATATTTGTCTGTTTGCACGTGTAACTTAACCAAAGACAACTAACTATTTGAAGTGAAGAGACGATAGAATATTTTCGTAAGGCAAACGAGCAGTAGTAACATGAAGAAACAATATTGAAATCTGTATTTATCCTTCAGGACTTAGAGCCATGTATGACGTAAGGTCCCTTTGAATAACTTAAAAGGCAAACGTAATTCAAAAAGTTTATAAATGCTCAATGCTTATAGGTTCATATATTTTTTGTGATGATAATGCAAACATCTTCCTGCTTTCATAATAATTCAATAGTGCTTTTTTTATAATTACTCCGTATAAAATACAATAATAACATTTGCCTTGCGGGTACTTACAGTTTCTCTTGATTTTTTAGGATCGTAGTGTTATACTTCAGGACCTTATTATCGATCCTTTTTTTATTATATAGGGGAAAAACGAGCAGACTTATCGCCTGATGGTAAGCGATTACCGCCGCCCATGGACACCCGCCACACCAGAGGCGTTACAAGTGCGTTGCCGGCCTTTTAGGAAGGAGTACGCTCTTTCAATAAATCCTCTTTTATTTAACAAAAGAATTATTTAGATCTCATTGTAGATCTGGAAGTCCGAATTCTCCGGATTCATACAAAACTGTTGTTGTGTTTTTCTTTTAATAAATTTCTAATAACAGCTCTGAGTATGAAAGTTGGCGATGTTTCATGTCTATGCCTCGGGGAACTCATTAAACCGTCGGTCTCGCTTGTCATGTACGACTATGTCAATCGTTATGGGTAAGTCAGAGCCCTCAAATATATTGGCAACTAGTTCAATTTTAGAGTTCAGTTCGCCTTTAGGGTTGGGAAGGTCGGACGCCAGTCGCTCTGTGGAAAAACTGACATTCCATCAACCGAAAAACTCTTCTCCTTCATCAATGAGAAGAGAAGAAGAATAGATTTTCTTCTATTTATAATCATCATCAGTCTATTGCAGTTCACTGCTGAGCATACGCCATTCATAGTCAGCTAAATAAATAATTATTTTCTTATATTCGTCTTGTGGGTTAGTCAAGTATTACAAAACATAGTATTTAATTTCAAGCCCCGTTTAGTCAAGCGATAGCTATGTACATATGTTGTAAATGGTAAATAGAAGCGTGCCAATAGCCGTGTCATTCACTAAAGCAATATCGAGTGTTTAGATATGGCTAGCTATTCAAGTGTTATTGTTACTGATGCTAGTAACAATGTATTTACGATCATAGAATAAATTTCGTAACTGTTTTTGTAATCCCTACCTTAATCCCATATTTAGAGATCAATGTACTGTCTGTACCTAGTCTAAGATAAGGTTAACAATATATACTATAATACTATACACAAAATGAATATATTCCGGACATCTAATTCACAACGCCATCTAGTCCCAAGCTAAGCAGAGCTTGTGTTATGGGTACTAGACAACTGATATAAATACTTATATACTTTTTTTTGTAAATACGTACATATTATACATAGAAAACACTCAAACTCCGAAACAAATATTTGCAGATCATACAAATATTTGGTCCGACCCGGGAATCGAACCTGAAACCTCAAGCTTAGCAGTCGCATACGCTACCACTACGCCACCGAGGCAGTCAAACAATATACAAACAATCTATACAATTAAATAAAATTGGAGGGTCTGTTTGTAATATTAAAATAATCGCTTTTTACTACATGCATATGTATGTAGTAAAAAGCGATACATACTCGTATGCCAAAATAATATCTTTTACAATTATTGTCTGTCTGTCTGTTTGTTTGTTCCGGCTAATCTCTGAAACCGGAATCTTTGACGGAATTTTCACTGTTAGGTAGCTGATGATATAAGCAGTAACTTAGTCGCCCTTTTTTAGACTAGCTTCGGCTTGCGGCGTTACTCGCAGTACGACAATAACAGCGAGAAACACCACGGGGTTCAGCTAGTATACTATAATATTGATAGAAAATCGAATGTACTACTTCTAAGTTTATAAATTTACAGAAATAGATTAGTTTAATCAAATTTAAAAGGGACATGCCTTGAGTACCTACATACAATTAAATTTCAAATAATAATTAAAATCAAAAAACTTTTTGAAAACAAGCTTTTATTGGTATACTCTGAAAAGAATAAGTGAAACGAGTCCAAACTCGGTGATGTTGCTATGTTTCTTTATAGAAATCTTATGGCCACCTTCCAGCTCCAGCATCAGATCAGCTCCATGTCATCATAATATTGCATTGTCACGCTGTATACATTTGAATTAAACTTTCAGCAAAATCGGATGAAGATATCAGCTTCAAAATTAAGTTGCAAGATTGCACCCGAACATACATTGCAAGTTAATAAAAAGCTCGTAAAATAGCTCACAGATTTGGAAAAGACCCGCGACATCCACATGCGTGACATTCAGTCGAATTAAGAACCACCTCTTTAAAATCAGGTAAAATTGTAAATGATGACAATTAAATCGCAATTAATTTATATTATTAGGTTCTTATAATTTAATTACCGGATTGGTATCGATATTAAAGCTGCAGGGTAATAGGATACGGAATCATTAAAAACACTTCCGTTTAAACCAGAAATAATAACAAAATTAGCTATTTTTGAGCAACCTTGGTGATCATTATATATGATACATTTATATGAACATGTCAAGACACTAATCACTTTAGTCTATTTAGGTCTTACTGTAGCGCCGCTGCACTAAATCGGCTTACGGCCTTCTTAGACTTAGTTACACAGCTGTCAACAAAAGCTAATTACCAAAAACAGTATTAGAATCAGACAAAATATTTCACCTTGATAATAAATTAGATTCAAGATTTAAAATATATTTCAATCATTTATTTATGATAATTAATTACAGTAAGCGTTAATAATGTCAAAATTATACATATCTGTATAGCTAGTAAATACGAGTACAAGCTATTATGAACCTAGACTATAATATTTTTTGTTTTAATATTGAAGAGCGAGCAACGAAGAGCACGATGCAATAAATCTTAGACTTGTACTATGTAACGTACAATAACATAAAAACAATAAAATAAAACGCATTTCTGTTAATAACTCTAAAAGTAGGCAACACGAAATTGATGTTTGCGATGCAATGTCTAGACCAGACACGTCCGACTAAAACAAGTTTTACCGATTCGTTCTTGTAATATCGGTGTAATTTATTTAATGTTAGAAATAGACCTCGCAGCGCCACAAAGAATATTGGCTTTCACAACGGAACCTGGCAAATTTATGTGCCGCGAGATTTTACGAACGCGGCAACGGTGAGCTCGCTAAGAATCACGAGTACAAAGCTTTACCACAATCAGTGCTGCGAGCCTGTTCTGCCTTCCTCTACAACTTGTTTAAAACACGTTAACAACACGACAGACGCCTATCCTGTCTTAGCGCTGTATGCGCACAATTAATTACGTATCTCTATCATATTTGTCATAAATGTTTGTAGTTTGTACATGGGACGTATCGGAATAAACTTACACTTTATAAAATACTCACATACTTCAGTGATAGGTATTTTTTATACTTTTTTATTATTTTGGAAGTAATGTGATTAAAGGTATAATAAGTAGGTATTTTCTAACTTCAGTTTTTGAGTTTGTCATTTTATAGGATCATTTGTATATTGCAATCATAAAATAATGTTTGAATGAAGCTACTACTTTTTAATATACAAAGTAATAAATGTGCTGAAAATACTTTGGCTGCAATTTATTACATTGAAGATAAAGAATAATATTTATTATTTTTCATGGCATTTACTTAAAGTTTGTAGTACATTACGTAAGTGAAACTGACGTTTATAGTTTATATTTTCTGGTTAGTGCACGTGAAATCGTTCCAATTTTTTTTATAATATTCTTTTTAGTTATGTACAATGTATGTCTGATTGTATACCATTTTAGGGCTGCTAGTTCAACTGTTACCTTACTATTGAACTAGACATGGTGGATCCGATTGCTACCCACGACAAATATGTAGTGTGATATTTAGTAATATATAAATTTGCTTGGTATCCCAGGCTTACATAGTTTATGTTTATCTTACCGTGATTAATGAAATCATTGGGATCACGAATATTTAAAAAACAGTACACAAAAATCCAGAAGAGTTACATGTAAATGATAAATCTAGTCATTTCAAGAGAAGCCAGCCTAACCGTGCTATCGACGTAGGAAAATGTTAGAAGTAACTGCTAGCTGCGTTTAAACCACATTAAAATATATAAAAGCTTTTCCTTGTTCAATTCATTTACTGATAAAAATTTTTTTATGAAAAACGTCCAACAACCAAACTGAACGTTTACATATTTTTGCACTGTATTTAATACCTTTGTTTTTTAAGTAATGCGGCAGACATCTTGGTGTAAGTCTAGGATATTCGTTTGAATATTCAGTAGGATCAATAAAATAAAGTTAAAATACAAGGACACTTATCACTGTGTGATTTAAATAGAACAACTAGAAAACGAGTACCAGCAATCCTTAAATTTCTCAAGCCTTACATAGAAGTGAATTTTATGGTCGTCGCATCTCTAAATTTCAGATTTTTTTATTAATTTCCTTTGTATACTCACAGTTCTGTAGCTATTCTCTTTGAAATAAGAGGATAACCGTATTAACGGGCCTTGTTTGAAGACGTGTGTGAGTGACGTGAAGCTGGTCTGTTGTTTCATTCGCCACCCCGGGTGTCATCATTAATAGAGTTAAATCTGTGCGTACCTGGAGGTTGCCAAAATGAGATCTTCGACCCGAAGACGGTCGACACACTTACAGGCGCTAGGAGGAACGCGAGTGTTTTAATAAAGCTGTTTCGGGATTTCTTTTATTTAAAGCAGAATATATAATAATAATAAACATTTATTTACTCACCACAATACATATTCCACTTTATAGATAACACGTTTATATGAAAAGGTTTCATACTGTGGGAGACTGGTGCCTAAGCTAGGATCACAGCCTGTATTTCACGACACCAGGATCCCCTCCGCTACTCTTTACATTAAGTTTTACTTTCAATGATCGGTTGTCAAATATGATACTCTATGTGGTTTTAGTAAACTTTTTAATGTGTATAGCCTATATCATCTTGGTAATTATAACGAATCTATTGAGACCTCATTCATTAATATTAGTTTAATAGTTTATGGAACGTAAAAACATACTTAGTCCAGCAAAACTTTTACCCTTCCCTTTGTTTGTTTCCGTTCCGTGTTCGAAAAATAAAAAAGGTGTTATACAAAAAGTTTTGCATAGTGTATATTATTTTGTGGATTATAAAATTGTGTAAAATAGTAGATTATAACTTTAACTGATAAAATAGTAAGATCTTTGAGCTAAGCTGTTTAGAATTACATAGGGTTTTATTATGGTGCACCAGTAATACAATTTTCCTATCTACTAACACGTTTCCCTAGTATTGCCTTAAGCCAGTTCTGTTACTAGGAATTATGAGTGGTCGATGTTACACCTGCCTTTCAAACCGTTCTTGTAATTACGTTAATTGTTCCATTATACCAATAATATATTACGAATATTAGGTTCAACAGGTTAGGAACTCCGAATGAATTGACTATGAATTTTTTACACAATAGATATTAGTAGATAATGATTCTTTGAAACAAGTTTAATCGAATCAGTAAACTACTTTTTTATCCACCCATTAACTAGGTTATTATTTAAATTGCTTCACTGCAAATAGGATGTTTTAAAACTGTAAAAGTCGAACATAATTAATTATTAAATTCCATGGAATTTATGCATGCAGATGCAATTATCATCAGAAGGCATTAACGACTAGACGTCTAATGACGTGCAATATAATATCCGCATTTCGCATAGAAGTTCTTTACGAAAATAACTTGATCAATAATTATGATATTCATCCTTAAGTACGCTATCACGTGCTCAGCGATGTAACTGGTTTATGATGTCCACAAGAAGCTGCGAACTGAGCAGTTGTAACTAATTGACGACAGATGAGTCGCTACAATTGTGTATTTCAAGATTATAATTGGCATCATCGAGGAGTAATCTTGACCTAAGTCACAAGGCAGACGGGTGTCCAAGCAAAGGCAACGCTCGCTGCGTCCCGTTGTGAGCCGCGTGTATCCACTTGCCGCGCCGCTCCGCATCGCGTGCTAACGTGTAACGGTCTCAGCAGCTGATTCTACTTAGCAATTGTTTTTTAATTAAACTAAGAAATGCAAGTCTTGTTAATAATTTTTAGACATTTGTAAGAGAAAAAAATTAAACAGAAAATTAAAGCAATTTTTAAATGTCTAGATCGTTACATAATGAACTAAACACTTTTTTAGATACGTTGGCGCTTATTGAAGTGAAACTTCTTTATCGGGGTTGTCAAAAAATTTAGTGTAACATTTTTTCGTTACGCGTCACATTTATCCGTTACGCGCCATCTTTTTTTATCCCTACCACGCGTGATTCGAAGTATACTTTCTCCAGCGGAGTAGGGATTGGTAAATGTCTCCAATGTATTTTGCGGCCCGTTTTGAGTAGTTACGTTTGAGTTTTTTTCCTGTTATTTATAAACTGAAACAATTGTTCATTTATAGTCTCTACTTTATTCAGAGACAATCGTTTAAATTCTGCTTGTAAATCGATGGTGGACGTTGACGTTTTTCGGCCATGATAAAATGTTTTATCATTATTGAGAGTAGTTATATACAATCCTTCATAAAAAATTTATAAAATAAAACAAAAAACATTTTCAAACACAAACAGGACCAAATTAATACTACAATGAAATATCACATTACAAACAATATTATTTTATTTAGTCCACAATGTAAATAACTACACACATCACATTCCACAAACTTACTTCATTCACACCACAGATCGCGAAATATTTACTCAGGTCTCGCTCCTTAACTTTTATTGCACTTGAAATAATAATTGTCACGAATATTGCTGGTTTATAAGTCTTTTGTCGTTATACCTTACGTCGACATATGATATTTATTTTTTGAAAAATAACGTCATAAAGAAGTTTCACTTCTTACGAGTGTACGCTAGTACACGCAACTTTTTTTTTGTGCTTTGTGTGTAGATTAATTTAAAAATTGAATAACTATTAATTATAATTATATACTTGGCAAAATCGGTTCCGATGATTCAAATATTACCCTCTATAACCGCACAAACTTTACCTTTTTAAGATAGTTATTAGGGGGGTAAGCGCGGCCACCTCCACCTTAGGCCCCGTAACGTCAACCTCACCTGCACGTGGTACACCCTGCTGAATAACGGACGAGGCTCTGGCGACCGACTCATGGCGGTATAACCACACAACTGCGAGAACCACTAAATTCAGTACTGTTGACGGGCAGCAGCGTCTCCAGATAATGATTCTCGCCACTGCGGTCACCAACCCGCTTGCCAAGCGTGGTGACTATGGCATATTTCCCCCCAAATGATAGACAACCATACAGCACGGCCCCCAGTTCCCGGTAGTCGTTCTATTCCTGGCCACGGTACCGGCCACGGTAACGGTACGACAGGGGGTGCTAGGAATCCCCGGGTTACGGTAGGGTACCACCGGCGACTGTTTTTGGCGACGTACAACGGACGCACTCTGCGGCTGGACGATCGCCTAGCAGAGTTGGAAGCGGAGGTGAGCCGTATAAATTGGCATATTCTAGGGCTATCAGAAGTCCGAAGACAGGGGGAGGATACAATAACCCTAGATTCCGGCCACCTTCTCTACTTCCGAGAGGGAGACCAACCGTCCCAAGGTGGCGTCGGTTTTATGATCCATGAGTCGCTCAGGGGCAACGTGGAGGAAGTTGGCAGTGTCTCGTCAAGGGTAGCGTACCTTGTCTTGAAATTATCTAAAAGATACTCCTTGACAGTTGTACAAGTGTACGCTCCCACGACGTCACATCCCGACGATGAGGTCGAAGCCATGTATGAAGATATAGTCAAGGCTCTGTCTCGTACCAACACTTCCCATACGGTGGTCATGGGCGATTTTAATGCAAAAATGGGAGTACAAGAGTATGGCGAATCCAGATTAGGACCGTTTGGCTATGGATGTAGAAACCGCCGGGGGCAAATGCTGGTAAACTTTCTCGAGGCACAGGAGCTCATATTGATGAACACTTTTTTCCAAAAGAAGCCCCAGAGGAAGTGGACCTGGCGAAGCCCCGATAGCGTGACAAAGAACGAGATCGACTTCATTATCACAAACAAGCGTAATATATTCAGGGATGTCTCTGTGATCAACAGGTTTAATACCGGTAGCGATCATCGACTCGTAAGAGGCACCCTGAATTTATTGATTAAAACAGAACGGGCACGCCTTATGAAGTCGTCTCTGAGGCCATCTCTGCTCCAGGTCGAGTCTGGATGCGAAGAGTTCCAATTAGAACTACGGAATCGATTCGCTATGTTGGAAACCGTGCAGAATGTAGATGACGCCACCAATGGCCTGGTACGCGTTATCCGCGAGGTGGGTTATAAACACTTTCGACCGAAGAGCTCTGGGCGCAAGTCTAAGCTCACCAGCGAGACTCTGGATCTTATGAGGAAGAGACGAGAAACAGTAAATGCCACACCATCTGAGCGACAGGTACTAAATAGGCAAATAAGGAGGCTGGTAAGACAAGATATTCGCCGAGCGAATACACGAACGATCGAGGACGCGATTGATCGAAATAGAGGCTCAAAAGTCTTTGCCAAGCCTAAGGCATCCTGTTGTCACCTGTCCAAGCTTCAAACAGCACAAGGCACCACCGTCACCTCTAAAACAGAGATTCTCGCTGAAGTTGAGAGATTTTATGAAGATCTTTATACCTCACGAACCTGCCCACCCGAAACTCACAGCGCGGATGACCCGCGTGCCAGACTAACACGCCACCTCACTGACGAGCTTCCTGATATCGATACGGGCGAGATTGGGATGGCGCTCAAACAACTTAGTAACAACAAAGCTCCGGGTGAAGACGGAATCACAATAGAGCTCCTAAAAGCCGGAGGAACTCCTATATTAGTAGAGCTCTCAAAATTATTTAATTCCGTTATTCATACTGGCACTACACCGGAGACATGGAGCAGAAGCGTGGTAGTACTCTTCTTCAAAAAAGGAGATAAAAGCTTACTGAAGAACTACCGCCCAATATCTCTCCTGAGTCATGTATACAAGTTGTTTTCGAGAGTCATTACAAACCGTCTTGCCCAAAAATTCGATGACTTCCAGCCTGTGGAGCAGGCTGGGTTTCGGAGGGGCTTTAGCACCGTGGACCACATGCACACGCTAAGGCAAATTATTCAGAAGACAGAGGAATACAACCAGCCTCTCTGCCTAGCGTATGTGGACTACGAGAAAGCCTTCGACACCATCGAGACCTGGGCTGTCCTGGAGTCCATGCAGAGGTGCCTAGTCGACTGCCGATATATCCAAGTGCTGAGATGTCTATACGAAGCCGCAACGATGACCGTCCGAGTACAAGAACAGGGTACAAGACCAATTCCTTTGCATCGAGGGGTTAGACAAGGAGATATTATTTCTCCGAAACTGTTTACCAATGCATTGGAAGACGTCTTCAAAACACTCGATTGGAACGGACGGGGAATCAATATTAACGGCCAATACATCTCACACTTGCGATTTGCAGACGACATTGTGATCCTTGCGGAGTCTCTGCATGATATCGAGGTAATGCTAAACGATCTGGACGATTCTTCGAGACGGGTGGGACTTCAGATGAACATCGACAAGACCAAAATAATGCATAATATGCACGTATCTCCAAACCCCGTAGTCGTTAATGGCGTTATTATCGAGGTTGTGCAGGAATACGTTTATCTTGGCCAAACCATCCAACTCGGCCGGCACAACTTCGATCGGGAGGCCGATAGAAGAATTCGTCTAGGCTGGGCGGCATATGGGAAGCTTCGTCATATCTTCGAGTCGTCGATCCCGCAATCACTGAAAGCCAAGGTTTTCAACCAGTGCGTCCTGCCCGTAATGACGTATGGAGCCGAGACGTGGACACTCACTGTTGGACTGGTACACAAGTTTAAAGTAGCTCAGCGTGCGATGGAGCGTGCGATGTTGGGTGTTTCTCTTGTCGATAGAATTTGTAATGAGACAATTCGGAAGAGAACTGGAGTAACTGATGTCGCACGGAGGATAAGCACTCTGAAGTGGAAGTGGGCCGGTCATGTCTCCAGGCGGACTGATTGTCGCTGGAGCCGACAAGTGTTAGAGTGGAGACCACGAATAGGCAAACGTCGTGTAGGGCGCCCTGCGGCACGATGGACCGACGACTTGAGGAAAGTGGCCGGCGGCGGGTGGATGCGAAATGCCCAGGACCGGGATGGTTGGCGCTCTTTGGGGGAGGCCTTCGTTCAGCAGTGGACGGCAATAGGCTGACTGATTAGTTATTAGATATAGCTGGCAAGTGGGTAATTTCAATGATTGCTTTCTATACAGATCGGCAGATAAATTAATAGCGACTTTTGTGGTAGGTAACCAACATAGCTTGATAAAGGTATTAGTTAAACTGCTAAGAAACCTATCTAAACAGTATTATTGATTTTAAAGCCATTTAAGCTTTATTGGTCCACTACTATCATTATTTCTCATTAAATTCGTTTACACAGTAAATAAATGTTTTTTTCTTTACCTAATGGTTATTCATAACTTGATGAGATCTAGATAATTCCTAGATTAATTACGAAGTTTTTTTGTGTGTTATTTTATGTGCATTATTAAATAACTTTAGAAACATATATAAATAATACCTCACCTTTTCGTTATAGATGGCTATGTCATAGTGTCAGATATCTCAATAATGATAAAATAAATTAATTTATACGAGAATAAATGCGATCAACAGGTCTCCTTCGAATAAATATATATTATATCACTAGCCGATCTCTGCAGTTTCACCTGCGTTTATGTACACTGTAAGTAAATGCTGTCATTATATAACTCTATGTAAGAAATAGTTTACGTACCAAAAAAATATATAGCAATCTGGCAGATGGACTCACTTATTTTCTAACACTTAAACAAACGAACAAAATTAGACAAAGTGTTTTTGAGCTTTATTATATAGTATTTGTATTTATGATACGTGTGTAAGTGTGAGTGTGTATGTGTACAACGTGGTCAAAAATCCCTCAATCGCCGGTTCCTTGGGGACACGGGAGTCAAGATCTTATGATGATAGGTGCAGGTGACCTAATCTGGAGAGGTCCTGGATCATGTAATTTCAGGTTAACGATCGACGCCGCCCCATTCCAAAGAAAACTTGAAAGGAATTTTATTATCAGTTACTTCCATAGATTCACTAAAATTATACAAAACAATTCAAATCAACTTAAACATTTATTACAAATCTTAATTAGTCTTAATTACTATTAATGAAAAGTATGTCCATTTATGGTCGAGTAATAAGTGTAAGATAAGGATAGTTGAGTGAGTGCGCGGGCGGTGCAACACAGCGTGGGGTGCACAGTGCACGGGGGCAGGCAGGCAGGCGACTTTGCACTGTCTAATTAAGCGCGGCCTGGGCTAATTTGACGCGTGAGCGCCCTGTGCGCCCGCCTAATGAATGGTATCGCACACGTTCATCGCACCACGTCGTCTGACTCGTGCTCACTGCGCCCGCGCATTACGGAAATCTAACCACTGCTCAGTCACTGATAAAAGAAATTATTACCTAAACAAGTGGAACTTGAGATACGGATTCAATAAGCCTTACTTGCGAACAACTTGCTGATTGCTTTAACTACCAACTGTACTAATTATCACTAAAGCATAGCAGAAATAAAAAAAAAATAACGATTAAAATATTTCCAAAACCTTGGTGACTTTTGGTGCATCACTCTCAAAATTAAAAATACAAACACTACCTTCCTATCCTTGTAATTCTATAAACAAGTTTGATATTAGAAGTCCCAAGGACTCATGAGTTCGTGGCCTACTGAAGTCCCATTGATGTACAATCTTAGCTGTCACGGGTTTTTAAGACATTTAATTTTGTTATATCTTTAGAAAATGACACTAGACTAATCGCGATAACCATTAGAATTTTCTATATAGCGCCTACCTATGGACTAATGAAATGGTTTTAAAAAAACATTTTTTCAGAAGGTATTTATTATTTCGTGTTTTCTTCTTCTACTTATTTATAATACAGTTAGTTACAATTAAAAGTAAAACAGGTTACGTGGTTTCTGTCACTTCTCTATCATAGTAAACAGCGAATCTTGCTATTATTTATTTATAAGGAAGTATTAAACAGCTTAAACACCAAAGTCATTTTGAATGCAGCCGTCTCTAGAAAACTGAGGCTAATGCTTATTCAAAGTGCTTGCATCAGCCGGTAATGTTGATTATAGACAGCGGTAGTAGCTCTGTGAGTGCCATTTTAACGCACTCATGTATTTGTGAAGGTACAAAGCAGGTTTCAATTTACATGACAATAATAATTCCCTTTTTACTGCTCAATTACTTGTATTTGGTAAATATTATTTTACGCAAAGGTTGTTTAATTGTAGATACGTTTTCTTTTGTTAGATATTGCATAATATTATATTTTTGTGATAGTATGCATTTACCATTATAAACCAGTTTTAATATTATCTAAAAACTTCGGGTGAGTTAATTACTTCAAATATTAGTGGGCTCTGTTTAAGTATACCTACATACAGATATACTAAACTATTTGTTTATAAAATATTCTTGTTTATACATTTTTTTATATTTTATAAAAAGTTCACTAAAATCTATTACCGAACACAGGCATCACTGCTTAAAATAATAATAACAGCTAATAGTTTTATTCTACAACAGATTAATTACTAAGGTAACTTAAAGCTAGGAGATACAAGTCTCGGTCTTATCGCCGGAAGCTAATGTCTTACAGGCAACCATGCACTCTTATATTGCACTTCAGATTGAATTCATGCTAAACCTACAATTACAAAGATGCGATTATTTAATTAATGTTAACAAATAACTTATAAAATTACAGTTTTTTTATTTGCTACCATCGAAAGCTCAAAGACTGACAGAGACATTCATAGTAGTAGCAGGTTGATAGTCATTTTTGCTAATAGTAGGTACCTATCTGAGACTGCCCCGTTGGCGCAGTAGGAGCGAGTGCGACTGCTTGCTGTGATTAAGGTCTTGGGTTCGATTCCCGGGTCAGACCAAACGTTTGTATGATGTGCAAATATTTGTTTCGGACTTTGGGTATTTACTATATACTACTATATATAATATTTACGTTTTATAAAAAAAAAAGTATATTAATTTATATCAGTTGTCAAGTACTCATAGTACAAACTCTGCTTAGTTTGGGACTATATGTCGTTGTATGTCAGATGCCCGAAATATCTATGTTCCTTACCAATAACTATGAAAATGAGAAAAAGTCATTCTGATCTCTTGTAAGTACCATCCTTGTAATAATCATGAGACGTTAGATAGCCCTTTTATACCTATGAAAGAAAATTTCAAATAGAGACAATTGTCTAAAGTAAATAAACTTTTTAGTTATTAATGTGGCTAGAAACTACCAACATCATTACTGGCAAACAGGAGTTATTAACGGCAAACGTAGTTAATTAAGTTGAAAAGTACAAAAAGAGTGCAAAAAAACTATCTATACCTCTTGATATATATAAGCCGAGCGAGTGCGCAGGCTTCTCATCTGAATGCGATGCTATCAGCTAGACCGGCTGCCGTCGTTCGTCGTAGCTTTTTAATTATTACTTTTGTTGCCCTACCAATTATTATTGGTGATTCCACAATGTGGAAACACATTACTCCACCTGGAAATAAAGTACGCGGACTTTGCACTACCCATTGCTACTGCATTACCAATTAATATTAAAGAATTTAATTATGATAAGGATGAAAAATACGAAGTGTCACTCCTCTCATTTTTGTATGTATGGAGCTGCCAAAGAGACTTCGTTTGGTGGAAAGCATAAGCAGAATTCAAGAGAGGTGGTCACCATACTCATTTCGATTGCAAACAATGCAACAATGAAGCATGGAGACTCACACGATGGCGGCCTAGTAAAGCTTTTGTATCATTGGGTCTCCGGTCTCGCACTCGCCAACGAAACACGACAGCATGAATGCTCTCATTTTAGGATGATCTTCTGTGCGAGGATAGTACCGCTCCGGTCAAGCTGGCCCGTTCGGGCTGGCTCTACTACCTTTTCGACACGTGGGTATATGAACCAACTAAGACAACAGTACTATAAAAAGAATACATGCCTCTGGTGTTGCGGGTGTCCATGGGCGGCGGTGGCAGTAATAGCTTAACATCAGGTCATACGTCTGGTCGTTTGACACCTAAACCATAAAAAATGCCTATTTTGATAAAGTAGGCCAAAACTTATTTTCTATGGATATCCCTATGTTCAGCAGTTGAGTATTTGACTTTTGATGATAATGACTATGTATATTTACTTAACCCTTACTTTAGTGTTTTAATTATTACTCCAAGAAATACCGGTACTGGTGGTAAGAATGTTGCAACACATTAATACCTCGAATTTAAATACCTACGTACCGACTTGTAGGTGAGTTTTATAGTTATTTTATCGTTTAAAGTTACTTATATTTACATATTCATTCAATACAATCAACAAAGTAAGTATCTGATCCTACCTAAATTTACAGAAGGTACAGATCAAAGAACAGTCAGTAACTTCAATGCAGGTTGTAGTTCTTAGCAGAAGATTTACTTTCACTATTTTAAAACTCAACTTGGATTATGTGAATTATGCTCTTTCAGAATCATCTGGTGTACAATAAAGTGATCTATTATTATTATTATAAACAATATTTGTTTAACAAGTAAAAGCATTTTTTTAATTTTTTACACAAGAGTGAACAATGTTTACAATGTATATAATGTATACAAACGGGTGATATTTGAATGATATAAAAAAGTAACGAGTGTTAAATAAATGCATATCTAAAAGATGTTTAGATTTCAACTGGTTGTCATAAAAAATAATATATTACATTACATGAGTCGTAAACGATACTGTGAATTTATTATCTATTTCGTAATATGGCCATGATTTATTTATCAAAAAACCAAATAGCATCATTCAAAGTTTATTAACTAGTTCATATAAAAAGATACTAAAAATTATTTTTATCCAATCAATAAAATACTACTACTGGGCTGGTACTAATTGTAAATATTTAAATTAGAATTCTAGTCTTTTGCTTTGTACTTTGTGTAAACTATGTGTAAGTTAGAGTTTATGTTCCGAATACAAATTTCAGCATTGCACTTCTTTATATTCCTACAGAATACTGGTAACTACGTAACTACGAGTTCATTGGCAAACTAAAATATCATCTAACTCTTAACTTGACCGATCATCCCCTAACTCTTAACTGTTAAGGAGTTTTACATTCCATTATCAGCTCACCTGAATAACTTAAAATAATACAAACAAAGGTAACATACAAACAAATAATTAAATTTAAAATAAGATATCCAAAAATTAACAAAATCTGATTTCAAGAACTGGACCAAATTGAAAAGAGACTATACGGGAAGCACCAACTTATAAATAAAAACAGAATTATCAACCAATCAATCACCCAGTCGAAAGTTCCGAGGTAACAAACATAAAGACATCGAGTCGAATTGAGAACCTCCCTTTTTGATGTAAGTTAAAAATACCTTTTAGCGCCTAACCGTTATGGAGTTTTACCTTCCATTAATAACTCATCAACATAATATGATAACTCTTAGACGCAATTACTTGTATGTCTTTAGAAAAACATAAGAAAGATATAATACAAGCAAAGCACGAAATATGAGGGTTGCCCTCGATTTACTTGGAATCCTTTCCTTAGATCATAACTTCGTGATAACAAGATTGCCTCCCTTAACTTCGGTGATCGTACGAGAACCGGTATATTCAACATTATTTCATCAACAACCCATAACGTCCCACAACTGGGCTCGGGTCTCCTCTCAGGTGAGGGTTAAGGCCATACGTTCCCACACTGGCCAAGTGCGGGTAGGGGACTGGCAAGACAACGTTGTGGTTACGCAATTTTGCCGTTGGATATTTTTAAAATGCCCAAGGGCCTAAGGTTCACGACTGTTATCCTATGATAACAACCAGGACCGACTGCTTAACGTGACCTCCGAATTACGGAGACGCTCATGGTAACATGCCATCGGGCGGTCACCCATCCAGGTACTGACCGCGCCGTCGTTGCCTCGGTAATTGTTTCCAATCACCGCGCAACTGGGCTACGAGCGCCTGGTATATATATTCAACATGGTATTTTTTTATTAGGAAAGATATTTCCTAATAAAAATATCGAGAATACGATAACAATTTTTTTTTTTGGTGCTAGGTGGCGTTGTAGATGTTTACTTGTGTTGGATGTTGGATTTTTTTATTATTTATTATAACAAAACAGTGGTACATAGAACCTCTTCCCTTTTAAAGTCGGTTAAATTAATTAAAAGTTATAATATCTATATTAGTTTTGCTTAATTTTAAAGAAACCTTTTTCCTCGAATCAAGAATCAATTTGTAAGACAAATTCATTTATATGTTTGCATTTTGCAATCTACTAGTGACGTTATGCTAACATGTAACTGAATATGCAAATTTAATAAACAAGTTAATAATTCCAATATATCCAGAGGGTTCTAGAAGATTAAACTGGTAGAAGCCTAGTACATACGGCAGTTAAAGAGTTCCTATTAGTGTTCGCTGGTAACACATTATGTTTCAAGATAGCGTCTTATTGAATGGTACATTTAATTTTCTATTCAATTTCTTATCTGTAAATATATGGTACGGTATATTTGTAACGTGGGAATCGTCATTGATTCACTCAGGATTGCTTCGATGGCTATCAGTAAGAAAAATAAATTAATAATAACATCGATAGTGGCCGACGTAATCTCCGTGTGCTTCCGAACTGAGATTGCTCATACAAATTGATCTAAAGTGATATTACCTCTGAGACGATTGGGAATAATAGATCTTGATGTTTATGAAACTTCGTATTGCAAAGTCATTATATAGATAATTATGACAGACAAACCATTATACGTTAAATGAATAGAAGCCCGTGTTTTACAATCGACTATCTACTGTAATTTACTGATGCTTTCAATCTATGTATTTTACAACATTCAATAAAAACAAAATTTAGAACCAATGTAGTAATAAAATTTGAGATCAAAAAGAAAACTAAATGATTAAAGACTGAATATTAATAATAAAGAAATTCAAAAAAAATGCTCATAATAATAAAGAAATAATTATATTTGAATTTATAAAGTTGATTTAATGTTTTAATTGGTGTTATTAATTAATTAAAAGAAATATTTGTTATTAAAAAAGACAGCGCTAAATTTACAAGAACACTCTTTGTTGTTGTGGAGGGTAGGTATTTCAAAATTTTAATAGGCAAAAGGTCACCAGGTTAGTGCTGTAATATATATAAATAACATCATAAAAAATGGAATGTGCGGTAATGGCAATAAAGTTTGTTAAAAAAGAGCTATATAAAATTTAACAGGGCTACTTTTCTCTCATTCTCACCTTGCTAGGCCGTGTTATCCTTCCTTTACCTTTCCCCATCGACGGTGAAACAATAATATCTACATTTTATTATCTTTCATGTTCGAACACAGGATTCGCTTCTTACGACGATTACAACCGATAAAACGGTGACCAAGTGTCAACCATGCATTAAATTTTACCTGTTTATGATCGCTTCTATAATAAAACAATCAAATAATTCGGTTTTTGAACCTGTTAAATATCATATACAAGCTATGATACTGCAAAATGTAATTGCTCTCTTAATATGTATGTTGTGGACAAGTTCTGATATTACTTTTATCTTAAAACTGATTAAAATGTAGTTTACGGAAAAAAATATAACAAGGAAAAGTTGTTATTTTTCTTTTAAGTTCATTGTCTTATGCATAAAGAGTGCAGTACGAATGTTACAAGCGATAATGCTCGTTTGCGAGATACAGTGCGTCCGAGCGGCCTCGAAGGCGAATAAACACCGTAATTATGTGAAATTATTATAATTCTGTTTCAGAGTTAAATGGATGTCACAATATCACGCCCTTAAGTAACCGTAAATTCATTAAATATTTGGTAGCAATGTTTACTGCCCGCATAAATGGTTTACGTATGTTTATTATTCTTAATACCTTGTAAATAAATTACTTGTGCACTGTTTTGCACTTTTATATAGCCGTAAGTGAAGTACATATATATCAGTGCTCTTCATTAAATGTCATCATCGCTTGCACAGAATGTAACTGACTAATTAAAGTAATTAATTGTCACGTAAGCTATTTTATACATAAAAGAGGTGCATTAAAAGGGCAATTCGTAACTGGAAAGTTTTCGCTCTTTAATTCATTGCATATTGGGTCTGATGTTGTTTCGGGTGTGAGTGTAGATATTAAAAACGGCAATCCTATCTGTTATCAGTCCATTATGGTCGTCAACAAATGACGCAGCTTAAAGTCTTAAAGCTTTTTAAACGGGTGAGAGTCGTGCGTCCTCGCCGAAGTAATTAGCGGAGTTGTTTGTGCAAACTGAACGCTCCGCGCCACAGAACATGTAATGTAAGACGTTCTTGGGGCAATGAGACTTTCGATTAGTTACATACGTACTACATGTTAGTTTATAAATGAGTTCATTAGCTTTATAAGTTAATACGATACTAAGGAGAATTTAAAGAAAACCACAATTTGTACTAGTTAGTTATTGAGCTGATTCTTTTTTAATTGAAATAAAACAAACTCTAAACTCATAAATATTTTGGTAAACCTTATATGTTAAATGAAGTTTACCACAATATTTAAGAGAAAACTGCATGCAAAGTTGAACCACTTCTGAGATTAGCGCACAAAAACTCACCAAGAAACATAAAAAAATTCTAAAAAATGTTGTTTTGGGTCTAATTGTTAGTAATCCTGATTGTTAAATCAAGAGTAGAAGGTTATTCGATACTTATCCAGGACAAATACTGTGTTAGAAGCACAATCATTTCTGATATTCTATTATATATATAATTCACGTGTCAGCTTGTGAACTGCGAAACTATGTAACCGACTTTTTCGTTTCCTTTATAAATGTGTGTTTTGCTGGCATGCCTAGGATAGGAGAGTTAACATCAAGATTAGATTAATAGGAATCGATCCTAATTGTAAAGAGACTTAGAAAAAGTATTGTGGGTCAGCTTATTTATCTGTTATTTATTTGTTTATTGGTGTAAAATATATGTAAGTAACTTTTATTTCAAAACAAGCGTTATGGACGTTATACAACCTTAACATATAAAATACAGACAATTTGAGTAAACGGAGGAAAAGAACAACAAATTATTTCAAGTAAAAGAAACACAATATTTTTTATACACCTACTGCGGAGTAATAACTTACAATCTAAAACCTATTTTATTCATAACTAGCTGACCCGGCGAAGTTTGTACCGCCATTTTTGATTTGTCAATAAATAAATTACGAAATATTTGTTAGTACTTGTACCCGCCTCAGCCTACCACAGGTAGCATGAATTCGCGTACTAAGAAAATGTAAAACTTCCAGTTCCTTTTTAATTTTCTCCTATCCAAACGAAGTCCTGACATTAACAAAGTCATGAAAAATAATTATCCAATTTGGTGCAGTCCACTGGAAGCTATGCGCCTACATATATTTCTATGATTCATTTTTATTTATATAGATAAGTATACGATAATGAAAACAGTATTCAAAAATACAGATTTCCTTTCATAATATCCCTAATTTACGTACCTAGGTAATGGCTACCTTAGTAAGGAGGGAAAGTTAGTTTTTGAACGATCATTGAAAGATAAAAACGAATAAAAATATAAACAAACTGCACCAACTTTAAGCTCTAGAATTTTATTCTTTGACGACATTTAACCAAAAACATTGTCGTTATTGTGACAAATTGTGCGATAAGAAGCTGTGAGATAATTATATCGGTCACCGGTATATCAGTCGCAGTCGCTGCCGAATGCAATTGACTCGCACGCATCTGTTGCGACCAGTTGCGAAAACGCAATGGTATGCTTACGAATGATATTCAGTGCAAAAAGATGAGATAATCGGTAAAAATATGCAATACTGCGACATTATTAGTTTTAAACAAAGTACAATATAGTTATCTTTTTCCCAATGACAATTGACGATTCCTGTAGCATATGCAGCGGATACAAAGAACAACCAGATACGTAACAACAATTTAGGAATCACAGAAAGTATTGTCAAATATGGGTATCTAACAATACAATAGCCAGCGCATAGGCGACGAAGTGATCGCTTAAACCATTGCGCCATCTTTGCACCCAAATGAATATCTACTGTAGTTTAGGTAACTGAATTTAAAGCTCTTGCATCTACACATACATTACAAAAAATAAAACTAGCTCACGACCTAACAGGACTTAGGTACGGTAATAAAAACGAGACGAACAAGGCCGTTCAATATTCTGAACGTGATATTTTCTGTAAGTTATTATTTAAACAAAGGTGTATAATTTTTGTACTCGTGAACACAAAACAAAAAGTATTTTGAAGGTGAATATCGATTATTGAGTCGTTGATGATGTACGATATTTTTTTCGGTATTTCAGACATCTAATACCTTTAAACGAGCAGTTCGGGGGCGATAAATCGATCCAGCTAAATTTTTTATAAAAATTACCACAAAAAACCCAGGTACTTTTTATTAAAAGTTTACTATTTATTAATACAAGTTTCATATTTTAATTATAAGGTCATAGTAGATTGGAGTGACTCAGTAACAATAAACTTTGCAAGTTATTAATTTTAGTAAATATACTTAATTCAGGCGCAGATTTTTTCTAATAACATAAAAATAAAAAGAAACAATATCGGACCATTCGCTAAAGATCTATGACGTCCCAGACATGCACATTAATACACCCGTTTATCCATACACAAACAAACGCACACAAAAATATACATTAATTGAAATAAATACACACATGACAACATAAATACACACACATTGATTTATGATTATATGACATAATAATTCACATCCGTTTGCACTACTTACAAACGAAATTAGAACAAGTTTTTTTTTTTAAACTGTAACTGGAATACTTTTATAAAAATTTATATAACCTATGTCAACTGGGTCTAGAAATCTATTGACACCTCATTTAATAAAATCAGTCAATAATTTAAACGCTACGGTGAAAAATACAAACATACATAGAACGCCAAAAATTCTTCCTCCTGGTTTCCCCGTACTCGGGTAATAATATAAATGGAAAATAAAACTTTATTAATATTTACGTAATAGTATTACAAACAAATCTATTACCTATTCGACTGAGACATCCTTTGAATGAGTTCATTATGACTGATTTATTATCTGTTACGAGATTATTAGAGCTACAAATTACAAAACTATAAAAACATCCTTATTACAAGGTTAGCAATATTTCTAGAGTAACAAATTATATATCTAGTCGGAAGTGATGAATCTTTATTTCGGAAACCATTTGTTAATATGACGATTTGTTTATTAAGCAATGGTTACATATAGCTGGAGGCTGCTAAAAGTATAGCTGTACCTTTGATCTGAAGATTTATTGAATCTAATTATGCACTTTTGCTTTGATATGATATCTTTAATATGACTGTTTTGCACAAAAACAAAACAGGTATTATGTGTAGAAGAAAACACACAGCATTTGGAGTGAAGAAGAGTTCCGTGATTCGTTGAAATACATAGATATTTGTTCAAAAACATACCTTTTTTCCTGATTTTAGTTTACCAAATTCGTCACCAGAGGCGCTAGCGGCGTCTAGCTTGCCGCGGTTTCAGCTGTCAAGTGTCATAGTGTCTTCATCGCCAGCAAGCTCCTTGAACCAATGCTGTGTGTTTTCTTCTACACATAATACCTGTTTTGTTTTTGTGCAAAACAGTCATATTATGTGTCTCCAAAAACACACAGCATTTGGAGTGAAAACCTGTTTGATATTTGCTGGTGACTAGAATTATATGCACAAAACGCTATGTGATGTACAATTAAGTTTCAATATCTGATTATTATTACAGAAGGTGTAAATGTAAAATGATTTACTTATTTAACTATTTATATTTGAGTATCCCAGTAGTTAGGACACAAAGCAGTCTAATCAGTAGTCTTAAAACCATATTTAAATCAAAAATTTAAATGAAAACAAAACTATCATCTAAAGATGAAAATTAAATTCAAATAAATAATAAAATTCAATTTAAAATAAGTTCTATCTTTCTGATTTTAAACAGTGTTTACTTATCTTATATTAAAAGGTCTTAAAGTTATTATTTCACAAATCATTCCTAGATCTGTTCACATCTCGACAGTCATGTGTTTTCACACATTTCCCATTTCCTTTCTTCAGGATCTCATTTACAGGCCTGTTATCTAGCCAACTTCAAGATGCCATGGCTGATCAAATACTCCCTAGGGATGTATCTAACTTAGCCTCCTTAAATATTGAGCGTAGCCTTCCAGCAATGACAGCTCTGGATGCTGGTTTTGCCTCACCAGTGACATTTATGAATAAACATTTTATATTTTATGTGCTATGTCTGGCCTCCGAGACCATAATTAACTTTCGCATATGAGCCACAGGGTGGATACGTTGATCTTTGTGTTTGGTTAGCAACCACCCTGATTGTCTGCGATTTCCTGTATCAGTCTTAGAACCAAAACAAACTGTGGCCAGACTGTTACACTGTTTTCAGTGCTTGTAAATTGAAGAGCTCCAGAAGGTCTAACCCTTCACGCAATTTATGAACAAATGCCAATAACACTATTAAGGCTGTTCTTCTACCTATGTTAAATAATGACCCAGAGCATGAGGTCGAATGTAATCCCATCAAAGAGAATCTTAACATCCTATATGGGTAGTTTAACAGGTTGTGGTTTGGAATATTCAAAAAAGATTTCTTGTATGAAAATTATGTTATAAGAAAACTTGTTGTATAAAAAAGTTTTTTAGAACAATTCTCTACTGTGTAACTCACAGTCACAGTAAGCGGAAATGGTTGATTTATGCAATAAAATGGCTCTATAAGAAAATCTATTTTTTAAATATAGATAAGCTAAAAATCTTATTACATCTTTTCCTTCTGGATTTCTACAATTAATATTCTTATCATGGCCCCAATTCGACCATCTTTGTATAGTAGCCCTGTGTGTCTCTGTGGAGGGATGCCAACTATTTATTAACACCTGCTGCTCATCCTTCTCCGAAGTTGCTATCAGGTCAGCCCCCCCCAATCTTCTCAGCCTGAAGTATTAGCTTGTCTACTCGAAGGGGGCTCATACCTGTTGAGCAGTCCACTAGAACCTTCCGCAGATTCTTTATTGGTAGGGGATTTGCCAATGCCCTCACCAGAAGGACTGGGTACCAAAAACATTGCGTCCACTGGGGAGCTATTAGTATGTATGTTCCCATCGCCTTATTGAGGTGGGCTAATACGCCGAGGATCAGATTGGGCGGTGGAAACACCCAAGTGGTCTGGAATGCTTCTTTTCGACTGAATGCGTCGCAAAAATAAAAGAGCAGATTAAATCTTAAATCTAGTGTTAAATAACGTGACCTGACGGCGGTTTCGTTGGCCGCGAATAGGTCTACATCTGGTATGCCCTATTCTTCAAATATTGTTCGCGTGGTTTGTGGTAGCAGGTGCCACTCAGGCACCTGTTGTGCCCTTGACCAACGTACCGCGATACCGTCTAGTCTTCCCGGTAAATAAAATGCCGTCATTGTTATATTGAGTGAACTGGCCACTTCTAGTAGCCGGGTGGTCAGACCCAGAAGATTCAGAGATTGAGTGCCGTCCTGATTCCGAACATAGGCCACTGGTGTCAGATTGTCTGACTGAATAAGAGTGTGCGCATTCCTCAATAGAGCACCTTTGGTCTTGATGACATCAAACAGTGCATACATTTCTTTCAGGCTTGAGTGCCAAGACCTGATTTGGAGTCCATTTAACTGACCTGTGGTCGTAGTTCAAATGAGCTCCCCAGTCCGCATCCGCTGCGACTGTTGTTACAAAGTGGCTCACTTCTTTCTATTGAAGTGGAGCTGGACTGCAATCTACTGCATCCAACCACCACCTTAGCTCCTGTCGCACACGGGGGCACAATCGCCTTCTCGGACCCTTTTTGGGTGAACCTTTTGGTAACGATTTGTGACCTGAGACAGTATAGCCAGCCCTGAGGAATGGCATGAATTGGCAAAATTTAGCATGCCTAATACACTCTGAATAATAATAAATATTAAATATTCCAGACTGAAGTTCCTTTGGAGAGCATTTGTCTTTGTCCAGCAACTGGCACAAAGATCTCTTTATTCTGAGGATTCTGAGTTGACAGGGCTAATGTTAGGTTCTGGGTATCCCAGACTAGGCCCAAATATACCACACTGTGTGTGGGTTCTATCTCAGATTTTGTGTAATTCATCTGCCAACTCAGTGACTCCAGTGTCGCTAGTGTTTCCGCAACCGCAACGCAATCAAACTGGATTTGTCCTGATATGCCAATAGGCAGTCGTCCAACTAAACTATGAAAGGAATACCTAGTTTTGAAGGGTTTTCGCAACCCAATTCGATACTGCCACAAAGGTACCGGGGGCTGAAGATAGGCCCAAGGGTAAGGCAGTCAATTGGAGGATTTCTCCGTTGTAAATTACTCGAAGGAATCGTCTGTGCGATTTCACTATGCTTAAAAGAAAATAGGCTTGGTGAATATCTGTTTTGAGTAACCAATCCCCTGCTTGGACCTTGCATTACATCTATTTGAGATGTGAATTGAAAATATTTGTTGAAATGTAAGTGTTTAAATCCCTGAAATGTAATATTGGCCTTAGTCCTTATCTCTTTTCTTTACTAGAAAAATCTTTGAAAAGAATCCTGGACCATGAACTGATGGTCCTTCCTTGAATCATGTTCGGAGAAACTTGAGTAGCTAGTCTTTAAAAAATTACTTAAGTTGGGAATTTTAGATGTGGTTTTATTCTGAAAGGTAAACTGCAATTGGCTATTGATTTTAAAATAAACTGATTGGCTCACGCGATGCCTAATTCTTTCTGTAGCCAATTTCAGACAATCCCCTCTGAAACTCCGTTGAGCCTCCTATTAATTTACTATTATTTTTTTTATTTTTTTTTTATTTAGGGTCGGCCTTATTGGCTGTTGCCTTTACTTTGCCTTTTTTGTCCTTAATTTTTTATCAAATTTATTCATTATATATGACTTATGTTTAAATTTCTTATTACAATTTGTAACTTGCCGTTCTGATTGATTAAACTCTTTCTTATCTTTCAAATAATATGAAGTGTTTAGCCATACTTGGATGTCACCAAGAGATTAAATAATGGGCTAGAGCATTTCCCTATTAAACAGATATTCTGAACTCAGTGGGACATTTTATAATGTTGCTCTAAGGTTTTGGTCCGGATTTTGATAGGATTCTGTCCTAACTTTTATACACTATGAATGTTTCCTACAAATAATGTGCATAATGGTCTCAGAATTATTATGACTTGCAGACCCTGGGCCAAACATCTCAGAAACTTTATTATTCTTTTTATTCCATTTGTATATATATACATATAAAAAGGCATTATTATCATATTTTTTTTTTATATATATATATCTATGTATATAAGGTATTTGTATCTAGTTTGGATTGGCTGAAGCCCAATCATAAATAATAGATTGTAACAATGTTGTACAATCAATAGATTGTAAATTTATCTTTGATAATAATATTAGTTCTAATATCTTATGAGAAAGACCCACTAATAAATGTTCTGTTGAAGTGACATAACTCATCATTTACTTTCAATGCAGTGAACCCGGGGGGCGGTAAACTGTCTTGTGTTAAGTGTTATCAAAGTTTGTACCCAGACTTCCAACGTTTAAAGTAATGGTTCGTGTACTTGATTCTATTGCCGACCTACTCAAGGTCTAGTGAGAAACTGTTCGGAACCACTACTGGTACTAGGTCTAACATAATTATTATTAGTGTACCTATTGATATGAGTAAGTAAATGAGTCAAATATTTGGTAATATAAGACATATGCGATATTAAGATATCGACGCACGGGTTCGAACAAGTCGTAACCTGTTTAGAATTACGATTGTGGGCCATTTTTTTGGACACTTATTAGGCAAAAGTAAAGGAAAGCCCTCCTTATCCTCCTCCGAGGAGGAACTACTTCTCAATCATCTCGAGGTCTGTTGTCCATGCGGAGCAACATCCTCTCGACTTGCCTTTTCAGCGTCTCCTATATTGGCCTCATTATAAGAAAAAATATTGCTTACCCTGACGAAAAACAATGCTGTGTGGGGTAAACCATATACACATAATAATTTCACTATAAAAATTAACTTTTAAGTAACAAAAAAGGATAATTAAAAAATTTTGAATTTACTCGTGAGAATCACAAAAACGCTATGACACTTGACAGCTGAAACCGCGGCAAGCTAGACGCCGCTAGCGCCTCTGGTGACGAATTTGGTAAACTAAAATCAGGAAAAAAGGTATGTTTTTGAACAAATATCCATGTATTTCAACGAATCACGGAACTCTTCTTCACTCCAAATGCTGTGTGTTTTTGGAGACACATAATAAGGTGTACGTGGTTCGAAGGTCATAAAAACACTATGGATTAACATTATATTTTGTGTTGTCTATCTATCTAAGGGGTGTTTTTTTAAGCTAGATAGAACTTTAAATTGTAAAAAGTAACACAAAAAATTAAATTTTGATGAAACTTTCTTTTTTATTTGTTTCAGTATACTCTGACAAATCATCATGAATAGACTCACGCTTGAACAACGCTACGAAATTATCCAAATTTACTTTGAAAATCAGTCGTCGATTCGCGCAACTTATAAACGACTTCGTCATTTGTATGGCGTACATAATCGTCCATCTGAACAAGCCATTCGTCGAACTGTGGATAGATTTCGTACCACATACTCTCTAGAGGATGCAATAACACCAGCACGTCGAAGGAATGTGCGTACTGAAGACAATATCGCCGCTGTAAACGAAAGTGTGGAAGAAGATCCAAATTTATCGATTCGTCGTCGGTCGCAGGAATTGGGGCTCTGTCCGTCCACTACGTGGAAAATTTTGCGCAAAGATCTCGGCCTACACCCGTATAAGATCCAGCTGGTGCAGGAATTGAAGCCACGAGACCATTATATGCGTCGTTCTTTCGCCGATTGGGCTCTAGAGCAGTTGGCAACTGACCCGTTGTTTTATCGCAAAATTGTGTTCAGCGATGAGGCGCATTTTTGGCTTAACGGGTTTGTTAATAAGCAAAATTGCCGCATATGGAGTGAGACCAATCCACAACAGACCCTACAGACTCCATTACATCCAGAAAAATGCACCGTATGGTGCGGTTTTCACGCTGGTGGCATCATCGGACCTTATTTCTTCAAAAATGAGGCCGAAGCTCGCGTTACGGTCAATGGAGATCGTTACCGCACCATGATCAATGATTTTTTGTTTGAAAATATGGATGACATTGATCCGGAGGAGATGTGGTTTCAACAGGATGGCGCTACGTGCCATACGGCGAACGCAACCATCGACTTATTGAAATCAAAATTTGGCGATAAGTTGATTTCGAGAAATGGACCTGTCAATTGGCCTCCAAGGTCGTGCGATTTGACACCTCTCGATTATTTCCTGTGGGGCTACGTGAAGTCACTGGTTTATGCTGATAAACCAGCAACAATTGACGCCTTGGAGGCCAGCATTGTTCGTGTTATTCGTGACATACGGCCAGCAGTGCTCGAAAAAGTGGCCCAAAATTGGACGTCCAGAATGCACTTCGTCAAGAACAGCCGCGGTGCCCATATGCCCGAAATCATTTTCAAATGTTAATGTCACGTATTGATCTTTCGAATAAAAAAAAACTTTGATTACAATTTAATTTTTTGTGTTATTTTTTACAATTTCAAGTTCTATCGGGCTTAAAAAAACACCCTCAACGGGCTTTTTGATAAAGAAAGGTGACTTTAATAAACACCGCTTCTAGATCGAATGAAAATGTAAATAGAAATTGTCGATTTGGAAAGAGTTTTCATACTTTATTTTTATATTCTTATATTCCATCAATCTAGAGTTGTCTTTGATTGTTTGAAAGTCATCGGTACTAATACTACTACTATAATACTTAATAATGTTTTTAAAACTATTATAACAAGTGTCTACCTTTGAGTCTCTCTCTCAAACTAGGCTAGGGTCGGTTTTAAGTCTATGGCGATACGGCTTCTGGGCGTCTAAACATCACAACCCTTTTAAAAATATATGTAACTTACTAAGAAAATCCTTATCTAAAATCTGTTCATCAATTAAATGAAAGGTGCTTACGCTTACCTTGCTTGGCTTAGTTTTTTTGTTAATTATTGCAAAGATATCTATAACATATAATTTAAAACCTTAAACATCTTTGATTTGATGAAACACAACTGATAGGTTTTTAGTATAGGGATATTTCTTTTTACTATTAAAATAACTTGACCATGAAGTATTGTATCACTTACGTTTTGTCAATGCTTTAAAAACCTGTATGGAGAGACAACCATCAATCCCCGTGCTTTTATCACACAGTGTACAATCTGATATATGAAATCATTTATATAGATTTCATTAAAGATAAGATAAACTATAAAGCTCATATATTATCCACAGCGGGAACACGTGTCCCCCTCTGTCGAAACTCGGCGCAATAATTTGACTGCCGGACATTTTGCAGCTTCGCCAACGAACATTCTTTTTACCGAAAAAGCAGTCGGCGTAAAATCTGAATCATGCTGCTTGTCGACAACCCACTTAATCGTCGGGAAACTTAATACGCATGTCTTCCGTATGCAGTACAATTTTATATTTTATGCCTCCTGACAAGTTATTTTTTGTAATACTTAGTTAAAGATGTATATTAAAGAGGCTTTATGTATGCAGATAGCGTTTTAGATTACAATACAGAAGCGAGAATAGTACGACTGTCATATTACAGTCCTTATTCGGGTTATAATATGATCAAATGAAGGTACTTTATAACACTTATGCTTGTCGTTTGCATAATATAAAAAGCAACACATTTGTTATAGATAAAAATAAATAATTATAAGAAATTTTATATTTTTCAATTACAGTGACTATCTTAGGTGTTCTTTTCATCAGAATCGATTTTAATAAAACAGAATATTACATATTTGAATTAAATAATAAATCGTGTTTGACAGAAATTTGTATCGTAGATTCTAATTCGATGACTGTCTTTGCCCTTAATTAAGTTCATGTATCGAATCTAAACTAATCTAAATTTCAGTGTTTACGAATGTAATGCTATGACCAGAGTTATTCTCCAACTTATTGTTGGGCTGCGTAAAGACCGATACTCTCGTTTTTAAAGATGATTACTCAAGAAATAGGTAAAGAATAATATTAGAGATTATTATTCAATATGTATGTGATGTTTTTAGAAGGAACCCTGTACCGTATGAATTAAACACTTCAGGATGATTGTTTGATGACAATTTGTTTCCCAACTCGGGAAACCAAATAGGCTACTCTTTACAGGATAAACGACACACACGCCGGCGAGCCGTGGGCAAAAGCTAGTAAGCATACATGATACATGGATAGTTGCATATATCTACAGATAGAATGACTTACTTTTAGCATGTTATATGAAGGTGACGACGTAGAATAGTGTAGGTAGGTACTATACCAAAATATTTATTTAGTTTTAATCCAAAACCGCCAATTAAAGTAGGTAATAGCTCACAGAAAAGAACTCGTTCTAGCAAATTTTAGACAGAAAGACAGCACAGAGAGAGCTTACAAACATTAAGAAAAATAATTGTGTGCTTAATGGAATAAATATAGTTATTAAATATAAACATATTTAATGTTATGATTCTTGTGTTTAGGTAAGTTTAGAAAACACGAAGATGTGGCATCTTTATTGTGGTAAGTAACATATTAATGATCCGTACACAAGCGGCAGCGGCAGTACAGAAATTGATGTTTTAATGCTTTGCATTCATTTTTATGCATATGCGTTGGCTAGTACACAAAAACAGCAAAACAAAAGCCAACAATTATATTTATGTCATGTCTGCAATCGAATTGTATAATAGAACATGGCACGACATGTAACAAGGCCAGGTCGACGTCGGATCGAATAACAAGCACGGATCTGCACTCACCTGTGAATCCTTGACCCATCCAGAAGAGGCTACTCAAACAGAATGCACCTCGGTCCTGTCGCTGTACCTACATAAATAGGTATTTAAAATACCACTCGCCGTGGGAACCGTGACGGGCGCCCGAACTACGATAACCCTGTGCCAGCGCGCACCGCTCGCCTGCACCGAATCGCGCCCGTTCGAAGATGAAAACAACGTGAACAATGAACTGATATCGAAATCCATTTCGTTGCTTAATTTCGTAACGAGGTACCTCTATCTGCGTTTTTAATCAATGCTTTTATTTTCAATAGCTGTAATAGAAATAAAGTTTGAAGTGTTTTTGGCTGTTTGGTGCGAGGTGATGCAAAATCGACTCTAATGAGAAGAGCCGAAGGGCAAAAGGCGTTTGTCGTTCGGAGCGGAGGTTATAGAAGTAAGACTGCACGCTGCGAGATGTCATCTGAAACCCCGCTGCGCCTCGCGAACAATATTGTCTCTACTATAAACTCGTTGTGAATTTTAAACAATTCAAATTCACTGCAGTGTATTGTACACTGACACGAAATAAAACATTTTATTAATTTGAATAACGTGTATGTTTAAAACCCATTAAATAACGTGTTATGCCCAAATATGCGCTGATTATTCAACAAGCTTGTTTAATATTAAATAGATAGGATCAATTTAGTTTTTTTATAGAGACCGAAGTAGAATTTGGAATATAGCACGTAACAAATCGGCACTTTTGATTTCTTTACCGAAAATAGACCAGAATTATTAAACAAACTAAGCGACAAACATCAACTGCTTATAACTCTTATCCGTTCGCCAATTCTAACCTCATTGCTACCTAATATAGCTTGACAAATGTGACTAATAATGTTCTGTGGATAATACTTTACTAAATTAAATAGACTCGAGTCGAGAGCTTGAGTTTCGTTATTATATGCATTTTGATAAGAAAATAAGGTCCTATATTATTTTTGTCAAATTAACGTTCCACGGTGAGAATCTAATAAAGGTTTTACTCGGTTATCTGCAGCTGCAATGTATATAGAAGTTTAGAAGCACATGCAATATGCAAATATTATTTTAAAGTGTATTTCTATCAAGTGCTCATTAAAATACTAAGAATATCGATGCAACTGCGTAATACATTATTTATTAATATTGCTAACAATTTATTTAATGATCATCAACGTTAGTCAACCTTTTAGGATATGTAAACGAAGCAATACTACGTCTGTGCTAAAAAATACCGTTCTTATTTATTTGGTTAAAAGTGTACAGGCCAGCTACAGTGTTCACATAAGTAGTTATCAAAACTTGTTAAACTGAAATCTATAGTTATCTGGAACTTAAATTCACATTAGTCCATTAGGGACTTCATCGTAGTAAGTAAGTGGTGAATCCGGCCCTAATTTATTTAAATTATTTAATCCATACAAATAAATGAAATTGAAGTGTCTGTTCATAATTACAAATTAACAGCTTCTCAGTAAATGCATTGTTTGTTTGTTTAGTTTACCTGGCCATTTCCACACTTAACCTCTTGATTGGGCCGTTGTACGTGAGTTTGTTTCTTCCTTTTTTTTATGTGTGGAAACCCCCTCGGACCGTTACCCCGCCGGGGTTTGCGGCGGGGCGGTGTGTCGGAAACGAACCGACTAAAACCACACGGTGTGCCACTCTGCGCCTGAGAAGGGAGGGGTCCGGGAACTGCAGTTATTAACACGACTGGACATTCTGTGAGAACGTACTGCAGCGTTTCTTCTGCCTCCATGCATCCCCTGCACATAGGACTGTCTGTTACGCCTATAGTGAATAGGTGCTTCTTTAGGAGACAATACCATGTCAGGATACCTGTGACCTTGCTGAGGTCGTCTCTTTTTAGTATAATCAGGTTGCGGGCTAGTCATTTTGATGCTACCGGAACTGCACTTTTTTTATGCCTACATCCTTCATTCTTTTTTCATTCTGTTTTGTGTTTTCCTTCCAGCCATGTTTTTATTTGGGCTTGGGGCAAGGGTAGTAGTGGTTTCAGTTCTCAAACTGTCGTATCCGATCCCCTTTTGGCCAATTCATCTGCAGCGTCGGTCCCCATTGAGTTACTATGCCCTTTTATTCATTGCAGGGTAATTTTGTTTATAGTTACAATGGACTGGAGATTGTCATGACATTCCTTGATGAGAGCAGATGTCATCTTGTTGTTTTGCAGAGCTTGAAGCACGGATGCACTGAAAAGTATATACCGTACTTACATAAATAAACACTTTTTAAAATTTTCGTCTGTTTTTTTTTCCGGTTAATCTCTGGAAATGCTGAACTAATTTTGATGAGACTTTCACTGGCAAGTAGCTGATGACATGAGGAGTAATTTAGGCTATTCTCGCGGCACTACTCACGGTTCGGCTCAGCTAGTTTAAAATAAGAATTATGTTCACTTTTCGAGAACATATCATTTTTGTCGCACTAGGAACTTTTCGGATGAGAATCATAAATTTGAGCTTTATTATCTAAATATTTAATATACAGTTTTATGTCTTTTCTATCGATTAATTCTGAATAATCCGCATCTGATGATGTCGCGTTAAAATATTGAAAATCCACACACTAGTTTGTAGTGCCTAAATAAATCGAGTTATACAGTCTAATATCGAAATCAAAAACACAATTTAATAGAACCATCTAATAGAGATATAAAAATCAAAACTTGAAAGTACAAAACAGGTTATCTATTCGTGCAATTACCATTTTACAACAACGTGATTTGACGCAAATGGCTATCGGTGCTAAATTTGAGCTTTATTGTTTTCTTCCAAGCAAATTGCAACAACCAAATTGTAATGTGACGCAATGACGCGGTCTTCATGTGTGTCAACGAGATACTGACGAGGAATTTTACGACTAGCTCTTTGTGATATGGTCACTACACCGTTTAAAATGGTTACATACTACAGCTACTCAACTACTCTGTCTGATTTTAGAATTCAAATATTAAACGTACACTTATTCTCTCACTGTTTACTTATATCTCACTCTCATTTATTAAACCTTCGTGTACAGGTATGATTCAAGTACATATACTTCAAATCAGAGTACTATATATTGCATTAAATATGACCCGATGTTTCTTAAGTACCGTTTTTTTGTTCTTTTGTTTTTGTTTCTTCTTTGTTTTGATGTTTTGTGAGTCTTTCCTTTTTTCATAGCATAGAAGGCAAAAGATGCATGATTCAGCTCAAGTGTCATAAGTAGTTGCCGACTTTTTGAGCCACGAAGTATGAGGGTTGTGAGAATGAATTTGTATTCTGGTAATCTCACTCATTCGGTGAAAATTAAAGAAAGAAATGTTAAGCAACGGTTTTATGTAAGGCCATAGAATCATTCCTGTCGAGCCTAGTCCATATATGCCGGATGACGTATTACTGTAAAATAAGAATAATAATCCATACTAATCCAGACTTAATATAATAAATACAAAAGTAACACTTTCCGTCTGTCTCTCTGTTATGCTTCCACGGCTAACCACACCAATTCCAATCAAATTTGTCATCTTTGAGGATGCACATAGTGACAGTGTACACATAGGTGGCGTCGCGGGCAAAAGCTAGTTACACATATATTACACTTGACCGTCCTATTTCAAACTAGGCCGAGTCTGTACTAATATAACTAGATTGCTGATAAATACACTTACATGTAGAAATAGAACAAATGATCATGTTCATCACGTTAATTTCATCCTCGGTGGGAATTGGATAATGAGAAACCCACAACCTCTGTCTAGTAGTCAGGATAATTAACCATCATTTCCAATAGGCCAGTCAAATTATCAAGTGTCTTATCAGCCTTTTTTAGAAAGAGGTTCTGTTTCACAAAACGAAAAAATAACCCCGCTGGAATACTTTAAAATTTCATTATTTATTCCCAAAAGCAATGTGACAAATTAAACAAGCGTAAGGTCGTAGTTTCTGTTGATTTAACTATTATAGTGATTTGATGAATTGCTTTGTTAGTTCATTAGTGAAACATTAATAAAGTTAGAATGTAAATTTAATTCGATTTCATTGAGGCAGACATATGTTATTCATCAATTATCTATATATTAAAAATAATTTGATTTGTTAGGGATGTATTATTATTGTACATTTTGGTTATTAAAAGGTACAAAATTCAAATCAAATAATTATGAAAATTATTATTTCAATGCTTTATTTCAAGTTTCTCTTCTCTTTTCAGTACTGTTCTCCTGCGTAGTTTGCTCCCGTAGTGGCCTATTATGACACCTTATATGAGTAGTATATTTTGTAATTCAAAATCATTTCAATTTAATACCATCATTTAATATTTTTGATATTTTATGAAAATATGTGGCATTATATATGCTAATATTATAAATTCGAAAACAACTCTGTCTATCTGTCAGGCTTTCACGGCTAAAACGCTGTACCGATTCCAATGAAATTTAACATGAAGATACTTTGATTCTTGAGAAATGACATGGAGGGGGCTCGAACTAGCTAATGATATATATAGCATGTAAAGAAATCGAGCGAGCAGTCAAAGTTTTTTTTCTTTATTTTGATCAAAGTAAATCAAGATGATGATGTTCACTTAGAATTTTGGAAGACCTTTTGACATTTTTCTGATGAGGATTACTTAGATAGCTTCGAGATTAGCTTAACTTAATATCTGCCTGCGATGGTCGAATAAAATAACACATATTTCGGACATCTAACACACAACACCATCTAATCCCTAGTTTGGGACTTGTATTATGGGTACTAGACTACTGATGTAAATACTTTATTTGTAAATACACAGTATAAATTAACAGTTAAGTTATAAAATCTTAACACAGTTTATATAGAATCACGATTGAATTAGCTAAAAAACTAAATGACTCTAAGTACAAACCATTCGGACGTTATTGACAGAACTTAATTATAAGAGTCTTGACCTCAATCAACGTTATAAAAAATTTGCTACCGTCCTGCATAATAAAAAATAACATAGGTATTTACATACCAGTCGTACCACTACTCTTTACCCGACTTTACCCGACTACGACGAAGCCAAAAGGAAGTGTAATTGTTTGGGCAGTGTATGTAACTATGTATGTTTGTATGTTCCATCATAGCGCCTAAACCATTGAACCGATTTTAACGAATGAGTCGTCCAAAGACTTTATTAATGGCCCGGGTGTCATATACAAATGTTATTAAACGTTTTAAGTACATAGTTGAATTTTAGATATTTAATATATTCCTGGTTTTTAAATATTTTTTTATGTTTATTTATATACGTATACAAGCATACAATTACGTTTATGTATGTATTTTCCTAAAGGGGGTAAGCAGAGGTATCTTCAATGATCACTTGACGTAAATTAATTCATATACTTAAATAGTCAAAAAGACAGTTATTGCCAATGTGTAAAATTTAATGTAAATCTGTTAACTTGTTTCAGAGTGTACAAAAAAATCAACACTATAAATCATTCATGGGCATATTCACAGACTTTCACATTTATAATATTAGTAAAATGAAGTAATATACTAGTCCATCCAATTATGCAAATTAAGACACAATAAATTATTGGTTTAATTTCGATGGGTGGACAAGACAGGTATTAATTAAATTAAATAATTAATGATTTAATATTAATTTATTTTTTATGAATTTTGAAAAGACGACAATGCTTCTAATTAAATCTGTTTTAAATAGAGTTTTTAAAAACAAGAGCGGGTGTTTCGTTTAAACAGGTTTGCTTTGAAAGAATAGGATGAGAGATGCCACATTAAGATATGGCACCAGCGCTGTATAAAGTACAAAAAAAAACTTTTAACTGCGCTCCGACGATGGTTATCAACGATTTTATGACGTTGCAAATGGATTTTTGAAAGTTATATGTGTATCAAAAGCTCAATTAAACTAATATTAATCATTTAAATATAATAGCATAGAATAATGGGGTCTTTCACCACCGCGTTGGACCATGGTTCTTTAGCCGGCATTTATCGTATTTAGCGTTTTTATGTACGTTTCATTTTCGTATTAGCAGTACGCTAGGTTGAAAAAACTTACTGACTTTAAATATAGTTATTGTAAACAATATCCTGAGTGGAAATGTAATATAAATGGTTTCGTAATAAATAGATATCAGAGATCTTTGTCTATACATGTACGGTGTTCTTTTTCTCGAGATGACAAATAAGGAAATTATTAAAAGATAAACAAAGTTTTCCTCATTGCTAAATTAATAAATATCTATATCGCTTGTATAGCACTTAGAGGGTGATACTTTTGTGAGTTGTGCACGTGGCTCAGAAGTAACCCAGCTTAGGAAAAAAGTTCGGAAGATGTTTCCATAGTACAGGTTCTGCCACAGACAGACAACAGATGCCGTGTGCTAAATCTGTTATGTCATTGGCATTATTAAAATAATCTCTTGTATAACACTTTTTATTTAATGAATAAACGATAGACTAACTTTTTTTTTATATATGGGGCTGCCAAAATGACTCTATTTTTTTATTATTTCAAATTTTGCTTTCACAATTCAGAAAGGTTGTATAAGGACTGTAAAGCCTACTATATTAGAATACCAAATAGTTGTATAAATCTTACTTTATAGAAAATAACTTACTAACTTCTCCATGCATGAGTGTGAGTGTGAGCTCGCCACGCAGAAATGTTATTTGGGGTAAAGAGCAAAATCGCATTAATGCATAAAATCTTTTTTTTGTATTGCTCCACATGTCTATATCAGGTTACCTAATTGTATAAAAAAAGGCTTAATAATACAATATGTTTCAAGAAGTATCTTCAAAAAGCTGTTTTTGCTAAATGCTGTTACTCTATTTAAGGACATTTGGATGATGGATGGTACTTGTATATATAACTGACACTGGGATTTTTAACGAAAGAGAGACATGTAATTGCTCTAATATATTTATTTTAATTTTACCAGGTTTTTTTACGTTGTTTTGTGACATTTATTTATCAAATTTTCTGACATTTTAAATTTTTTCTTTTAAATTTTGTGTCTGTATGTTTATTTTAATATTAATTGAAATTTTTGCATAACTGTATAAAAATGTTTCTGACATTATTAAGAACTTTGTATAAGTACATTTCAAATAAACAGTATCAAATTGAAAGTGAAGAAGTGAAGTATTTCGGGCAAGGAGAGCTCATACATTGATCTTCTACTATCTTAACTAGCTAACTGTCAAAGTGCAGGACGGTGTAAATAACAAAACAGAATTAATCTGTCTAACTAACAGAATAAAAGAGGCACACTAACAGTTATTTAACGTACAAAATGTACAGTAAATAACATAGAAGTGATTTTTAAGTAGGATAAGAGCTTTATGTTCAAATATTAAAACTCTGATTGGAATTAAAAGAGATCGTTTTATAATAAACCGGACCGTTATGCTAAAGTAACTCATCAAAATAGCCGTTCACCTGTATTATCCCACGATCACTCGTCTCGGTATATGTATAAATATCTCAGAGTCGAAAGGCGCTTTATTTTGCATAATGCTTGTAATAAGTTGTGTAGCACAATGGCTTGTAGGCTCGTGGCATTGAGTAGTCACAGCTTACCGGACCAATGAAAATCACTAACATGCGCTTCCATGTCGATCAAGTAAAGTCGAGTAGCTCTTTAACTACACAGCTTAATTAAGTTAAAGTAAGTAAAAGAAATCGGACATCAGAGCTTATATTATGGGTACTGGACAACTAATATAATGACACACATACCTTTTGTAAATACATAAGTGCCTATTATACATAGTAAACACCCAAATCCCGAAACAAATATTTGCAGATCATATAAACATTTGACCTGACCCTGGGAATCTAACCTGAGACACACAATAGCACAGCAATCGCTTACGCTACCGCTGCACCACTGAGACATTTTATTTATTCTAATTACTTAGATAGTACGAATTAATAACCCCAATTTCATACTTCACTAAATTAAACATATACCTTTTCAGGAGTACGATAAAGAAGAAATTATTCGTTAAGCAAAAAAAACAGTTTAGGGAGATTAGGAGAAAATAATAGAAAAAGAAAAATGCAGGTATTAAAGTTTATAAATACCTACTACTCACGAGTTATTTAAAAATAAGACCTTCCCTTGTATCCTTGTTAATGTAGATATACAACCATACTTACATGAGTATTTCGGGGAATCCCAACCAGTTTCCTCTTCATACAATGCAGTATACTTCTCTTCTTAATAAAAGCTCCTGCCAATGTCATAGGTATCCAAAATACACACAATTTACGCGTGATTTACTACTTTTCATTTACTACATACTAAACAGTTCGATGTTATTACTACTTGCAAAAAAATATATAATAACCGATATGGTACCTTAAAAAGTAGTCGGAAAACATAAATCTTATTGTTGTTCAATCGCTTTAACTTCCTGTATAGACCAGTCTCACTGAACTCGCCCATTCCAAATAGGTGTTTTGGTATTCTTTTTCTTCGTGAATAAAAATAGAGCAAAAACTCAAGTCTCGAGATTTTTTATGTACTCGACGACCTTGCAGTTGAGTTGTTTACAGATTGTGATACACAGTTACTAAAAAACGATGAGTGTGATTAATCGTAGCTATTAAGAATGTTCATGTCCGAGAGAAACGAGATTGTTGAAGCGCCGCATTGACGTACTGGACGCGTTCGGTGCTAGCGATTCTGGTTGTGTTAGACGGTAGATAGGCACTGATTCTAGCGGACAATAACCACGTTTTTGCGCGAACATTAACATACAGACACCACTTTTTGCGACAGTAATTTTTGTTGGACTATACTTCACTGTCTATATCTCGAGCTAAAAGAGTTATTAATTTTATTCATTCGTACACTTCCTAGAAGTACGAGCATTATCTGGTAGCAGCAATCAATCACGAGCCCTCTTTATGGTTGATGAGGTTATACTTTTACTTTTTTATTTAATAACGAACCTGTTGAATATTTATGAGAGAGCTGTGGTCAATATCATCACTCGTACGTTATTGAATGTTTCAAGTTTCAACATTATTAGTGTATACATCAAGAATCTGTCAGTAGGAATCAATATAAATCGTACCTTGTGATTACTTATTCAGTATTGGTATACGTATTCTGTTATACTCTGGTAATGAAGACCATATATGAAGATAATTATAAACTCAATTTAGTATACTAACCCTGTTAAATAATTAATTATTATAACCATTTCATATAAATTAGGTACTAGTACTGCCTCGGTGGCGTAGTGGTACGTAGTACCCATAACACAAGCACTGCTTAGCTTGGGACTAGATGGCGTTGTGTGTTAAATAGATGTCCAAAAAAAAAATATATATATTGTAACATTTATGCCATCGATAGGTTATCATTTGAAAATTCTTAAAACCTTTATCTATATATATATATATATATATATATGAATATTGTATCTCAATTTATATAAATTTAATTTAACATATGTTTTCAAAAGACTTACCTATCAATATGTTTTATTTCCATATTTGTAACCTACTTAATTGTTTGTTTAAAGTAATGAATTGTTGACCAATTTTTAAACTTATTTCTAAGGAGAGGCCTATGCAAAATTGTGCACTATTAAAAGCTGTTGACAAAACGAATCAAATACTACTTAAATATCCCAGAGTAAATTAATATGCAATTGCAGATTTATTTGACATCTCTTTGTTTCTAATCATGTTTCTTTCCAAAATCATTTCCAAAATATTTATTAATATTGTTTCGTACATGCTGTCGTAATACGAATCATTAATATGCATTTAATAAGTGGCTCCCATAACCATTAAAATTTCTGAGGCTTGACTACGCTGGTATGGTCACGTTATAAGAAGACAAGACGATCACGTGATTAAAAAGTGCATTTCTATCGCCTCAAAAGAGGGAAAGAGTAAGGCCTCGAACGACCTGGATGTCGAATGTGAAAATGCCAGGAAAGTATCGAGACTCAACGAACAAGACACTCGAGATAGAAGTAAATGGCGTCGCATGATTGAGATGTTGGTCGGCTACCCGGCGTAATAGGTTAAAGCGAGGTAGAAGAAAAAGAAGAATAGGCCTATAATAGGCTTATACCGCTCCTTAAAAGGAGGTTATGAATAAGTCGAATAATTTTAATTATTCCACGCTCACTAGAGTCACTTGATTCCTTTTTTCATCAAGATATTAATATTAAACTGTTTGATATCAAAGCACAGGGTTTTTTTTATTTTTCTTTTATTGGATCAATCCCACCCACCACTGTGAACACCAGGATCAACAGCAGTGACCCACAAACACACCGAGTTATGACACTCGGGAAGTCCTAGGAAAAATTAAACTGTCTTGGAACTTGCAACGAGAAAACTGGAGGAGTTGGAAACATAATATGTACACTTCCCTCCATAGCAAAGCGTGAGACAAAATGAAGTCGAAATAGGCAGACGCCTTTTTCAAACCTAGAAGCATCATGGATAAAATATTATAGTAAATAAAGCACAGGGCTTATAAAAAAAAGGGTTGACAATATGATTACCACTGCTACACAACGTGTGTATAAAGGTATTATTTAAAAACAGCAATCGGTGTGAACCGAAAGCGTGTTACGTCAATAGAACAAGAAAGCTAGTAGCGTTTATAATTTTCGTTGATTACCATCAGTCAATCATGTATAGTTAAACAATCAACAAAGAAATAAAAACTTTCTTTTTTAAGAACAACGCACGGGATTAACGTCGGTAGTGTCTTTTGTCTGATTAAAAATTTTGCAAGGTGTCAACATCCAATTGTCGCATTCAACGCTTGCCGTAAACCGTTAACTTGGAATATTTCGGCGAGTTTAACAAATTGTGTAAATATTTTGATGTATTTCTATGTATCTAATAGTTACTATGAGAACTTATTACTATGTGTTAATTTTAGAAACTAAATAAATATATTGATTACTTACGATTGTTCGTGATACAAGTCTTGTCCGGAAAGTATTGGCGTTTGAAGATGTAGTACAAATAATATAGACTATTGTTCATTTGCTCATTACAATACAAAGCAAATAGCTTAGCACGTTCAAGGATGCATTTACGAAATCTTTATAAGATGGAACAGAAAGTAATTGACGTGTTTAATTTTTGTTTATGCAATATTATTAGTGTTATGTTCACGTAAAAATGACAGTCGCTTAAGTAGACCTAATTGTTATAAATATCAGATGACATATTGAATTACTAGGCTCGGCTTATTTCATAACTACCTTCCTACCTACCACGAAACCACCTATTTAAAGTGAAGCAATTTCATCACCTATCTTCTAGCCTTTGTATTTTTTTCAATATGATTGATTCCATACTTTTATTTATATGCAGGATCAATTATTTTTACTTTGACAAGTTACAAATGTCAAAAAGGAACAAATATTGCCTTATAAGGTAAATTCAGACCATTATCAATAACCTAACTGTAGTTAAAACTGGAGATATGTTATTGAAAACGGTCGCTAGATAAGTAACGCGAAGCAGCTGTGACAACCTATGACTATATAGGTACCTATGTATAGGTGATGTTTCTAACTGCTAATCTATATAAATAAAATGAATTACCGAAATGTATGTACGCGCATAACTTTCGATCGACTACACCAAATAGAATAATTCTTTCTTTTATGTGTTAGTTTCTTTTATTGTCGGAACAAGGTTTGTCTAAAAGAAAATTAAAAGAAAAACCGAGAGCGTTGTATTTTCTTAAGCCATGACTTTGTACTACCTTAGGAAACTGGGATAAATTTTAAAACAAGTTTTTCGGGAATTTAGTAATTATTTACGAAAAAAATATGGCGGTACAAAGTTCGCCAGGTTAGCTAGTATAATATAATATGTACCATAAATGGTTAATGTATTTACGTTTTGTCAGATAGTACATGTTGTCTACAATGGCTAAGTTCTCTAGAAAGCCGCTTATCAATTCAATTGTCTGGCCCCGCCCGCGCGCGTCACTGATTCATGCCTAACTCATTGTGCTGATAATTTGAAACGCCTATTATTGTTACACTTTTTTGTAAAGATATGTTCTGTATTCATAATTTCTATAGATAAGATTAATCTACTTTTAAATTTTATGAAAGTTTGCCGTCATCTATTAGCAGTTTAGTTTAGTTTTGAAACTCAAAATGAGGAATGTTATAAAGCCTAAAAACTATTTTAATTATGATATAATTTTAAAGAAATATATGCTTATTATATAGCTACATAAATTCAATATCAAATATAAAATCAGCATACATGTTTAGGCAACTATTTTGTGAATAGTTATTACAAGTACCTACACATTTGGGTCGTATAAGTTTTGAAATTAAACACTAAAGAAACCAAACACTTTTTGAAATAATATTAGTAGTAGTGTTCATAACGACTTTCTGTTAAAATTAAAATGAGTCAGGTATATTCATTACTAGCTGCGCCCTGCGGTGTTACCCGCGCTTGTTGTTTTACCTTTATGACACCAACAAGTAACACCACGGGGCGATGCAAGTCTTAAATAAAAAAAGTTATTCCTTATATCATCAGCTATCTGCTGATGACATTCCCACCAAAATCAACAACAGACAGACAGACAAGAAAATCAAAAAATGGGTTTTTTTATGTAAGTACCATGTATTATATATTTTCATAAGCATTTAGTATAAATCTGTTAATTTGAAGTTACAAACAAACACTTCACTTTTAGGTATTTATTTGTTTAAATCAACTATCAAAAAGATGCAATAGTAATCACGTAGTGTTATGAAACACGAAGTTCAAAATATACTATGTACATTTGAAAGTTCATGCGAAAAGTACTGTTAGTAATATACGGATTTATCTGTTTAAGATGCCAATAGAAATCTTGTCAGTCGATGATACATTTCAAGGCTCAAAGACGCCACTAAAACATCATGTCTGTATTGACAAGGTTACAAACACGAGGCCGTTGCATAAACATAGGTACTTACAAAAATCAAACAATTATTTTCTCAATAGATACTGTACAGTATTTAGATGTAAAAATTGGTACGAGTATGTACCTATGTACTCTATTGTGAAACGCTGTTCGGATGGAATAGTGGCGATACACCTTTATTCAATGTCAGTTTTTTCTCTCGTGTTTATAATTTACACTTTTGTCCCATAATAGCATGTCTTTCAGATTTTATATTTTCCTTAAAGGCAACATATTAAGTGTAACGACAGACTTTTCAATTAATTATCGTCACCAGCCTTTAAAAATCAACTGATGGACATAGGCCTCTCATCAGAAAGGAGGTTTCGGCTCAACACAGATTCCATTTCAATTATTTATGTATCTCGTTTAAAATTATTTCAATAAAAAATATTAAACAGATTTATTACACTTATTCCATCTTTACAATACATTATACAAGTCACTTTAGGGTGCCGAAGTTCTAATAAGACGTGTACACGACTGTCTGTCACAACAACAATTTGGGACTGCCTTTCCATTTGTTGTTAATATTATTTCCAAAAAAAAGGAAAGGATAAGGACCACAAGGCATAACCGTTATAAGCTTAACTTGATTCTAATAATGTGCTTGCACAGAAATTCACTGTAGTTTTGTGTGGAATAGGGGACAAACAAGCAAACACATCGCCTGATGGTAAGCGATTACAGCTGCCGATGAACACCCGCAACACCAGAGGTGTGTTGCCATCCTTTGGGGAATGGGGAGAGGGGTTAGGGTATGGGCCTACGGTATCCTAACTACGGGGAAACACAGCACAGGCACTGTTTCATACCGGTTTTCTGTGAGACAGTGGTATCACTCCGGTTGAGCCAGCCCATGCATGCCAAAGCGTGACTCTCCCACGGTTTACACAAATTCCGAATAGCTTAACACACATACACACACGTCAGCAAGTCCATTCGCATTAACTCTATTCGTAGTTTTAGCGGTATAAAAATCTAGTAAATGCTAATTGCATACACTGATTTTGGTTATTTAAACAATCGCACTACACTACACGACTTCTTAGCAGTCTTTTAACGGCTGCAATTCGAAAATTAACGAGCTTTATTATAATAAAACGTATAGTCCGAAAAACAATTTACTAAAGATACGTACAAGGAGGTCAGACACACAATACACACATTTATAAAGTTTATACAAGGTGTCTCAAAAGAAATTTCATATTTAGTGGATTGATTAAAAAAAAGGAAGCGGTATATAGAAAAAATGTTTATTTATTGTTAAAATACACTTTTTGGGAATTCATTTCTTAAAAATAATATCGTCTAAATGTAAACCCTCACGTTGTTGGCACTCATTTAATCGAACAGTAAAATTACTTATGACTGCTCGACAGGTGGAGTGAGGGATGGCTGCCATTTCGTGACGGATATTTTCTTTCAAATGCGTCAGTGAAGTTGGTTTATTGGCGTAAACTTTAGATTTAAGATAACCCCATAGGAAAAAGTCCATAGGGGTTAAATCTGGGCTACGTGGAGGCCAATTTATGTCACCTCTCCGGGAGATCAATTTTCCTGAGAAAATTTCACGAACACGTGGCAGAGATATATTGGACGTGTGTGAAGTTGCTCCGTCCTGTTGAAACCATGTTCTTTGGTTATAGCCAGGAAAGTTTTGCAGTTCAGGTACCAAGAAGTTGTCTAACATCTCCACATAACGCTCTGAATTCACTGTAACTGTACGCCCCATTTCGTCTTCAAAAAAGTAAGGGCCGATAATTCCTCGCGCCGACATGGCAGCCCATACGGTCACTTTAGGCGAGTGTAGGGGTTTCTGATGTTTGCGTTTCGGATTGGCTGAACTCCAGTAGCGGCAGTTTTGCTTATTTACGTGGCCATTAAGATGAAAATGAGCTTCATCCGAAAACAAAATGTTGGTAAACGTTGAAAATCGCTCAATCATCTGATTTACGAAATTAAGCCTCTGACCGGCATCTTGGGGCTTTAATTCTTGCACCAATTGAATTTTGTAGGGGTGCAGCTTTAGATCTTTGTGCATAATGCGATGTAATGATGATCTATGCACATTTAAAGCACTCGCGCGCTTCCGAATTGAAAGGCTCGGGTCGTCACGTACAGATTGATTAACACTCTCCACGTTTTCTACCGTTCTTGATGACCTAGGTCGCCCGGATTTTGATTTATCCAGCGTTGATCCAGTCTCTTCAAACTTTTTAACCCAATGTCGAATGAGAGGAAGGCTTGGCGCATCATTTAAGTGGCGAAAACCTCGAATACTGCAGAATTTTCTACGCGCGACAGTTGTCGAATCACCGTTCTTGTAAAACTCTCGCACGCACAACGCGCGGTCTGCTCCCGAGAAACGCTCCATAGCGACTGAATCCCCAAGAGCCAAGCTACCAATTGACATAACCCCCGCACCCCTCAAGTACGCAGCGTTCACGCAGTAAGCTAAACAAATATAAAATTTCTTTTGAGACACCCTGTATAACAATAGTCATAAACTTTATAAATGTAGTTTAAATTTATCTGCACTCGACAAGTCTCAACATTCTAGTTCCTACTTTTGCGCATTTCACTTCAATGCATATTGATTTTTTGGAAATAATCAAATCCAGACTCTTAATTTATACTTGCCATTGAATGTATATTAAAAGTAAAGGCATATAAAAACATTATTATTACTGTCACGGTTATTATGTAATGTCTAACAAAAACAATAAGTACCGGTAACATTATGTAGGCATCGCAAAAGGTGCCGTCTTTAATTAACAAGTATCCAAGCGATTATAAATTCAATAATTAAATTTTTAATTATCTCTTGTGGTCACAAATCACATCACTACTTTAAGTAAAATACCTCTACCTAGCGAACAAAAAAAACTAGAAACGAAATAGTGGTAGAATATTTGAATTTCTTATTGTTTTCCTCTTAAAGAACTAAGCTAGTAAATTAGCATTTGAAAATATTACAAATAACACTTTCGTTGTCGTGCCATTTTGCGTTTATGAATTTGTACATACGTTCTAATTTGTGACACATCTAATTATTGGTAGATGTTTTTGTACATGTCCTTTGCAGAAATACACTTATATCATTAGAAGTGTAATTTTACGGCTGATTATTGAAAATTAATATATGTTACCAAAAATATTAATTTTTTTTTTCTTTAGGTTTCCGACTCAACTTTTATTAGGAAAGCTTGTCGCTAGAGGCCAAGGCCTAAGTAAGAGTATGTAAGATGTTCGCTAAAGAAACGTTGACAAGGGAACGACTGATGGCTAGCACTCTTCTGTTCTGAAGAAGTGGTATGAGTTAGTGAGTAAACATGTACTAAAACACTTCCAAATGCATTATTTTATAATATGCAAGTTAATTTATTAGTGGTAATTTTAAATTAAGATATGCTACAGTTTTAGAAATATTGCTGTAATTTACATAATTGTGTGTGTGTGTGTGTGTGCTGTGTGTGTTGCACATCTCAAATATTCCTTAAAACAAATAATAACAACTAGCAAATTAGCATTTAAGGATTTATGCATCTTTCTTAAAATGTTAGTTTTTATATTAAGTTATCCGAAAAATATTTATAATCCAGTTATTGTTAGCGACTTCGTTTGCAATAAATATGTTGTGTTTCTATGCTGCGAGAATTTATTGTGACAATGAAATGGCCCTATTTATTTTTCTATATTGTTATTATTATTACAATTAGTTATAGCAATAGTTAATAATACATTCGGACGTCTAACACCCAACGCTACGTAGTTACAAACTAAGTAGAGCTCGTATTATGAAAGTTAAATTGACTAATCGAATACTTATTTACTTTATTTATAAATGTATGCATAATTAACATAGAAAACATCCTAACTAATACAAGTACTATAGTAATTGTATTGTGTGCTCTCTGTCGCTGTCATAGAGCTAATGCGGCATCAGCAATTATACCACCAAGAAATAAAAAAATAAGTAACGAATGGTATCGTTTATGTCTTTTGTACTATAAATTTAAAAAGGAATTTGGGTGACCGATATAGTTATGTATCCTCTGTAAATATTTAAACACTTATTGGACTTCATGGAATTATGTGTCTATATTTTGCATGAAAACATTATATCCTCAAAATAATCTTTCTAATAGTAAATTTAGTACCCAAGATAAATTTATCTAATCGTACAAGAGATTTTAGCTATCCAAGGCTTTAAATATAAATAACATCCTATATTTTTATATTTATACTTCAGTCAATTGACTCACTAGGTTGTAATTACCGAGATTAGGTAACGCACAAAAGTAGTTTTAATTGTTTTTGTTTTTCTTATATTTTGTGAATCCATTACTATTTTAACAACTTTTTTTTATTAATATTGGTAATAATATTTGTTTTTTTTTTAACTTATTTTTTTCCTTTGGTTATAAAGGTTTATTTTTATTTATTAGTTTTACCGGCCTCACAAAAACCAGTGTTAAACAATAATTTCATAATTTTTCAAGTTACTGGAAACTAACCCTCCCCTGGTCCCCCAAATTTCTAGGGAAGGGGGAGGGGGACACATAGGCTCTTGTATCATACGTATATCTTAAATTATAGGCACTGCAGGTGTGCATAGTTGTCGATATTCACTTATATTCACGTGAGCCCGCTACTCGCTTGCCTTTAAACAAAATATCAATACTACACATCAAACATTATTGACGGCAGTTGAGTTGGCGGCCGGGTGGTATATATATATATATATACCACATACTATATATATAAGGTTTGTGCGGACGGACTACTGCCCCAAAGATCGCAGGTTTGATTCCTGTTGAAAGTAACATTTGTGTGCATATTAAATATTAAACGATTGATTTGATTTGGGAGTTTCTATTTAATATACTTTTGTATTTCAAAATATTTTTTATGTATATTTCTTTATGTAAGTTATTGAGTACCAATAGTACAATGTATGCTTCGTTTGGAACTGAATAGTATCATGAGAATACGAAAAAAAAAATTTTTTTCTGAATCGAAGAAACTTCTTACACTCAAAAAATAATAAAGAGATTTTCACCAAAAAATAAAACAGTATTAAAGAATTCAGTTTTGTTAAGTTGAGTCATGTCCTTGTCTAGGAGTCATTTCGTGCATATATGAATTAATGAGCTCGTTTTAAAATAGCTATACAGCACGCCCATGTAGATATTGGAACCTGTCCGTGAACAGTCCGTTGGAGAAGTGACCGTTCTTTGTCCAAGTCGTCCTAGACAGCCGCCGCGTGCCGCATTCATGCATAGTAAATAATTACAGTGATCAGCGGCAGGTGGAAGCGCACGCGCGCGCATAGAAATAGAAAGGCACATTGCAGTAATTATTTAGTACAGTTATCCGTAATGGGCCGCTTTGCGAAAGCTGTTAAGTAAATAAGCAGCGTCCTGCGGTTCCCGCCGGGTGCGCACGAGCGCCTCGCCACTTGCGCGCGTACGTAGCAACCAGTCCCGTAGCTCCACGTTAAATACTTCATAATTCCATACGTTAAGCGGCTCTCTTGTGTTAAATTGGCAAAGCACGTTTCTTTAGTACCCTTAATTATTTTTCAGTATTACTTTTGTCATTTAAATTATATATACCTTTAGCTTAGCCTTTTTTACGAGAACTTAGTTAATGATTAAATGTCAACAACTAAATCCTAAGAATATGTACTCATAAAAAAACATTGACAAAATGTGATAATATTAATTTAAAAAGTCAAGAGGCTATGGTTCCAGCTGGTGGTTTACTCGTCACGGGGGACATGTCGTGTTTGCTCGAGGTAGAACCTTAGTACAGGACGAATGACGCGGTTTGAGATCATGCCGATGCTAGAATCGGCAGCGCTCTCGGGCAGCCCGCGGTGGCTTGCAGCTCGATGTCAGGGGTTAAGCGATACTTTATTTTGAATAATTTATATGTCGTAGTCCGATAGATGGCGTGCCCTCCGCCTTGTACTGTTTATGGTAATGCGGGATATCTCGCATTGTAAATGTGCTGAATGTGTCGCCACCCGAAGCGGTCGCCCGCGATAAGCACTATTCGGAATATATTTCTCCTTGGAAAATAAGCTTGTTTCGGGATAAATACTTTACGATCACAATGCAGTTTATATTTCCCAGAAATAAAGCGCAGACGTTTGGAATTGAATAACATTTCAGATGCGTAGCTATTTGTGTATAATGAACGCAACAGAGAAAGTGACAATAATAACAGCCGTAATTTCAATAAAACTTGAACAACAGCAGACTAATTTGCAATCTGATTAAGAACTATCGGTCAGGGAGCAGCGATTTAATTAAATTGTGGAAGGCACACTTGCCATCGACGGCAAGACAGGTCGTGCTCAATAATAGCAATTCATAAAATCACTTTTAAGAAATTGTCATTAATCAAAATTAATGGAGTTATTATCGCACTAAAACTTTCAAAAAATATTTATTACCGACAATAAATCAGTCTTAAGGGCCGTGAGCTTTCTAGGACGAGGCAGGGCTGAGACGCAATTACCGCTGGCCCCACTGATCACCTGCCTCATGGCCTGACACGTAGCTTTGCGTCCACTGTTAAAAGTATCACTATACCTTCCTACTGTCACCGAGTCAAGGTCTTACGTCTTTGGTATCTTCTTAGATATATCTGGCACCTTATGCTATTGTTAAAATTAAAATGAAGAGGATGCTTTAAAATTATTTAATACCTTATCTTCTTGTACTCCTTACAAGGCACAACTAAATTGACTTGGTCATCATTCTGTGTCGAAGGCACTTACGATAGGGTGTCTTTAGGGATCAGTGCTAGATACACACTTGAGGAATATAGGCTTCGACGATTCTCTTACAATACCTATACCATCCGGATGTACCTTACATGCGTATGCAGACGTTTATTATTGGTAGAATCTTATACTAGAACGGGGCTAGAGAAACTAGCTACTGTTTGAACTTAATATTTCTTTGGGGTGCACGTAATCGGTTAACTTTGCACAAACCAAACCTTCCAGCTATTTTCTTACTTTTTACTGAAAGATAACCTCAAATCACCGTCATGTATAAAATTTCAAAATGTTACTATTAAAAATAAAACCTCGGTTTATTATTTGGGATTGGTTTTGGAAAGAAACTTTTCATTTATCGAACATATTAGAATAGTTAATGGAAAGTCTAAAAATATATTATTTGCACTGACGAGGATATCAACTGCAACATGGGGTCTGTTATTTAATACACTAAAGATCATAAATGGAGCTACTTATTTGCTATGGTGCTCCTGTATGGGCCGACAGGGCGACTGCAGGTGCTGTATGTCGCAAACTATTACAAAGCCAACGACATTGCATTGATTTTCTTGTGCAAGGCATATAGGACGGTTAGGACTGAGGATTTACCAGTATTGGCGGATGTTCTTCTTGTCGATCTCGAGACCACACTACAATATATGGAATGCGATTTTTCGGGCGTACGAGACCGCAATAAAATCATAAGATTGTTTCAATAGCAGTCCAATGTCTATAACGACCTCATGGATAAATGGCATCAACGATAGGACGAATCATCTAAGGGGCGCCCCCTCTACCAGTTCTTTCCACCTGTTCGCGAACGGTTGTCGAGGACATGACTCGAGGTAATAGGCCACGGTAACTTTAAAAGCAAACTACACTCATTTAAATTAGTCGATTCACCATTGTGTCAATGCTCAACACCTGATCCTAGCTATGAACAGTCGGCTCATCATATCCTCTGAGAATGTTGTCTTTGGTACAATGAACGTAACATACATCGATTCTTACATCCCCATCTCCTCAATCTCCTACCCTTAGGACTCGTGAAGTTATACCATATCCTTTTTTTGTCATACAAAATATAAAAAATATAATAAAACAAAAAACTAACTGAAATATCGGTGTGAACCCAAACATTAGTAAACTGTAGATGCATCTCCGTTCGCCTTCAACGGAACATTAAACTGATGAAAGGAGAACAAAACAGAAATCTGAGAACAAGTAACCATTCATTGTCAAGTCATGTAGGATTATGGCGGACAGAGGCGGCAGGGATCAGTTCGAACAATTCCTCGGAGCACTCCCCATAGTAGAAACGATAGAAGATGCATAGCGAGACCCCATCTCTACGCAGCACCAGAGAGTCTAGCTGATTTGAATCATCTTAGCAGTCAACGATTCGAGTCGCTTTCCGTTGGATGCGGTCCAGATGAGAACAATTTTGATCGAACTTTACTTTTGGGTAACTGATGTTATGAGAAAAGTATCTTAGGGTACTTGATGTTTGAGTAATATTTAAAATACCACAGAAATGGTAATGGAAAAGGTAAAAGTGAACCAAATGGGCAATGAAACCACTTGAGCCGGTCCCACACGCTATTTGCTGGTTTTCGAAGTGATTATTTATTAAAGAAAATTTTGGACTTTATTGTTTTAAATATTTTTAGGGATTAAACTCTAAAAGTAACAGAAATTTTGCATGCATCTGGATTCGAAAAAATAAAATTATTATCTGATATTTTTACTATAGATGCAAGACTTTTCTGGTATCTGTTAATACTTCTCAGAGCTGCTTTTGGATAAAAAAGAACAACTACCTCGACGACCTACTCTATCACCGAGCGCGCTCATTTGCGTCCAATAGCACGCGCTTCTTCGGGTTTCTGTTCCAACTTTACGTCCCGTTTCATGAAATCTCTCTTACAAACCACAGAAAAAAGGGAAGCAAGATGTGACTCTTTAAAAATCTTTAGGGTGCCATAAAATAGTACTATCAAGAAAAATATGAAATTTTGTAATTTCGTGCTAGTGTTTAATGTGTAGTATAAAAAACTTTAATATTTTTTTAAGAGACACAAAAGTCCAAATCTATTTGGGATAATATAAAACCATTAACCATTAACCAATCCATTAACGCAGTCTAGTTTTAATCTTAAGCTTTTATTTCAAATATAAGCAGTCTCGAAATTCGTTTATGCAAAATAGTAATTTTATATTCGAAACATTTCGCAAGTTATCTGAACACGTGAGAGTTGAACGTTTCATAATTACTATTGTTGTGATTTATAGGCGTTTTGAGATATTCTCGATAACGAGACGAAGCCGATGCAGAAAGTTACTTTATACAAAATAGTGAACAATATGACGCGATATTTTTAATAGATAATGATGTTGATGGACGACAGCGCCCCGCTATCGTACCTTGGCCGCGTACAGCACCGTGGGAAAAATATTTCGGCGCTACAATCTCTATGTTTTGCAATCACTCACTGTGCATATACTTTCATACAATAAACACGGCTTACTATATACATAAACATAGCTATAACTTAAATCAATATCAGTTTGGAAGGATAATTAGGTTTTCAATGTACATCAGTAAATGGTTTGCAATAAAATTCGATACTTTCATTTCGTAAACGTAACACGTCTTCATAATGTTCAATAACAAATCAACGGAAATGTACAAAAGTCAACGTTCATGCAAAATGATCTCAACAGATATATGGCAACGAGGAAACCTGGTCGATTTAAAAAGATTAAGAAATCGACGTGGTAGTGGCGACTGGCAAGTGCGCGTACTTTGATTATAATTGGCAGTATATTAACAAACAAAGTAGTGCCGGGGGCGGGGTGCAGACATATTTATGTGACCCGAGGTTCAAGTGACCCGAGCCGAGTTGCCAAATTAACGAAAGCTCACGCAGGTCGAGACACTTTCTACTGGCCTGCATGCGTACCAACATTTTCATTATCGATCGCTTTCATAATTCAACTGACATTTTTGTTCCATTCAATTGCATCGTTGAAAAAAAATTACTGCAAGAATATTTATTAAGTTTTAATCACAGTTGAGGCACATGTTTTTCTTTTTAAATTACTTACCATATAAAACGAGTCGTATTTATATCATATATATTTATATATCCTAAACAGTACTATAAGCCCATTTGTATTACAATCTCGCAGAAATTGATTCATAGAAACACTTAGTCTTGATGTGGTCATGTATTTTTTTATTTTAGTTATTCAACTACTTAAATTTGCATTTTTGTAAGACATCAGTGTCTCGACTTATACATATTTATTAGAATAATTTATTACACCATTTATTTTAAGACATTGAAAGTCTTGAGTGATTTAAATATACGTTTATATAAAGCGGCTATTGTATTTTCACTAAAGAATAATTGCTGGCGAGTATCTGGACCACGACTTTGTATTTTATTTTCAGTGATCAATTTCTACGCTTACGGCGCGGTTTCCGTGACGTTGTGATTTATTAGACATTGTACTTGTCCTTAATGTAGTACCTTAAGTGTAACCGTTGAGACTTGACGGCGTCGACCATACTTATATATTATATAATTTAAACATACATTTTGCCATGAGAGAAGAATGTTTGTGAATTAACCAAATTTTACTTTTGACAGATTGCAAAATTGACAAATACCTAAATAAATTGCATTCGAAATGATGAATTTTTTGATGATGGACCAAATGAGCTGATATATAACTTGGTTGTATGTGACGTCCGCCGCCCAACTCAAGAGATACGAGTGCGTTACTGTTTTACCTTTGCGTGCCCTTCTTACAAACTCGGTGAAAATTAACAAAAAACAACAAAAGATTTGATAAATACAGGTTTCCTTGACTTGGTTTGTAAATTTCCATTATAAAAAGATATTTTTGCAATAAATTAATAGGTACAGTGGTGTTGCTTCCACATCTGCGTTTAAAATGACCGGCCGCAACGATCACACAAAGACGACCTCGGACGAAATCACTTTTAGTTTCTTTATTTGTCTCTCCGCGCCTTCATCATATTATAAATAAAAATAGCATTTAACTTTATTTACTCAGTCATATTAATGGGGAAATTTATAACAAACTTGTTATTTATAACATCCACCTTCCTTGAATAATTTACAGTACCTACAAAGCGATTATTCACGATCCGACACCCGTTAAACAGTTAGATATTATCTGACCAGTAGTTACCGGGTAGATATATTATGAACAATTAATCTCTTCAATTTTTTTATGGAATATATTAATTTCTCTATGAAATTGCCACCTTAAACTGAACCGATCGTAATAACCTTTTGAATTGACTTGAAGAATGCATTAAAAGATATATTGCTATCTAAAACAGAGCCAAGTTATACTTGATTTTTTTTTTATTTACTTTATATTTATTTTATATTTACTTGATTTGGGACCTCTTTATCAGCAGTCACATATGCTAACCGCTATTAAGGATTTTGCTACCACGATACTTCTAGTACTTAAATACGACAGAAGTATAGATGATTTTAGGCGCCATTTGAGTCACTCTATGAAAATGTTTAACACTCCGGTCGAACCAAATGGAATGAAATGGGCCTTGAAGCCCTCCTTGATTAAAGTTACTAACATGTTCGTTACAAAATTGAAAGAAAATGCTTTAATGTTTGCAATTATGAAATCATGCTGAATATAGGTTTTTTTATTAATATATTCAGAATTTGACAGGCCCTGCCAAATTTGTCCAAATTAATTTTGGAAACCTAAGAAATTTACATTTTTTGGAAACAAGTTTTCTCCGTAGCCCATAGGAAGGGAATGTCATTTATCTTATAAGAAGCACATCTTAAAAAGTATCATATAAGTTTTACATAATGATAATAATCAGTTACATTAATTTTAACTTTCATGAGAAAAAAGTGAATCCTGTCTTTAGCTTGGAATTCTAAATTATAAAGTCATTCAGTTCTAAGAAAGAACTGAATCTTTAAAATAAATATTAATTTTAAGGTGATTTGCTCGATTAATATTCACAAAAGCATCCCGGTGATTAAAATTATCTCGTCACTTCAAAAGAGAACCAAATCGTTAAGAAAAACAAGAAGCACTTTTATAGCACTGGTAAGTTACAACCATTTTGACAACGTGCAAATGGCTCGAGTACGAGTATTCCAATAACAGTTAACGCACCTTTTAACTCGTAAATATCCACAACATCAACATGTTTCTGACGTCTTTTTATTAAGAATGTTTGTTTACTTAACCATTACGGACATATCACATGCTCAGAGCCTCATACGGAAAGCTTATAATTACAACGATAGTCACAAATACTAACGACAATGTTTCCTCGAACAGAGAAAGCAGAAGGAGTATGAATAAATCATCGCGGACAGCACCGTTCTTCCAGCAAGAAGGTTAAGATAAACACATCGATGAAATAGCGTCGATTGTGGCGAACACAAAGCTACAGCATGTGACATGGTGGGACCGCTCGTACGTTGTGAACTTGTGACGCAGCCAGCGCCTGCTGCGCTTACAATCACCGCTACCATAATATTATATCAATACCCTACACGAAAACAGTAATCGTAATTTTAAACTGTTACAAAATATGGGAAAGCATTATTTTGAATGAAAACTGCCCGGCCACATATATGCAACTTATCAAACAATTCTCAACTATAATCAGCACGCTTTAAGCGATGATTGTACATGACATAATCGGTATTTTTTAAAGACTTATTTTTTTTAATAAATGGTTATTATTGCTCAAGCGTTACTAGGAACCTTAAGAGACATAGTACATTAACATTTCTAAGTAATATTAAATATCAAACGAATAAAATTAGACTTAGATACTGAATCTAATTTGACTACAACACATAAATAAAATATAATGTCTCAACATATTTTAATAGGAATCAGACATACACATCCGTAACAGTTAAGGAACTTAATTATTTTTAGGTTAAGTTAATTTGTATAAGTTTGCTTTTTGTGTACTGACCATTCACTGTACTTCTCAAATATCAAACAATTGGGATCGTATGTCTGTAGTCTGTAACTGATACTATCTTATGAAGCATATTAGCCAAGTACTAGTAGATCTATCCCTCACTCAGTAATATTATTGGGTATTAAAATTCGTATTACAACATATCTTTGATCATTGGAGATTCGCAATTAATGATGCATGTGTAATATACCCTACTACAAAATAATGAGTCAAATAAGTAAATAAAGTTGAAATACCCTTGTTCTTTTTGAATTAATTAGCCCACACCCAACCTCAAATAAATACATAATATTTTTAAGAGCCCATTACCGCATACGTATTTAAACTACAAGAATTTTCCCAGATAGGTTTTGCTGTGCGATCTTGTCTAATCTGACATACTTGATTCCTAGTTTAAAACTATGACCCCCGCAACTCAATTTATAGGATATATTTATAGTTACGTCTACTCATAAGTTTTCTACGCTATGTAAATATATATTTCAGTTGTACTGATTAAAAAAGCGAAAAGCGTTTTCAATCATTTTTGGTAGCAACATTGACATTTATCTAGTAGCCAGTATTTATTTTGGTAGTATGTATTATTAACTGAAATGCTACGTGTTAAAGTCTTAACTTAGTACCAATTGAGTCAATATAAATAATGAATATATAGTAATGAAATAATTCGTCATCATTTTACCACTGTTCAAGCTACAAAGTTTCACATATCACCGGTTTTTTGTATATTATTATTTCGAATCTCAATCTGGTGATTACATTACATCAGGTACCATTAAAATTAATAATCATTCCTCAGGTGCAGTAATCTGTAATATTGTGGGCTTAAATATTATTTCGGTTGATTACTTGGAATACTTTTCTTTCGTATGTAAGTAAAAATAATTAAGCAGTACAGTTCGATAGTCAGTAAATGCATACTTATGCATGAAGTGAAACACAGTTTTCACAAGTTAAATTAAGTGGGTCAATCTGATATGAAATGGCTATTGAAAAACGAAACCATAGCAATAATCACAGTAACGCAAGAGGGTCGAGTCTCGCGGCAACTTGCGACAGCACTAAGGCCGCCATATTGTATTCACAAGATACGTACGTTTGTAAAGAAATGATCAATAAATTTGAGCTGTCAATAAAGATATCGATCAAAATTACAGGGTTCCGATGATTTAACAAATATGAGTGGATCGCTTGCACGCAGCTACAGGGTGGCCGAGAGTCTCTTCCGTGAAATTGTAATGCTATGGCCCTTAACAACAATTTAGGCTACCAACGAAAACTGCACCAATTTCTTTAATTCCTGAATTGAGCTGTTGAAACCACGTAATTAAATTTGAGAAGGGTGTATTTGCAAAAGAGATTTACGATGTTATTTTGATTTTTACCAAAGAACACTATTAAGTCTGTAAACATAATTAGGGACAGAATTACAGTCATAAGATTCCACTCATGGTATCCATCAGGCAGAGTAAAAACATTTTGGCAACTATTATGTATAAAAGGGCATAGTTGAAGGAAAACAAATAACAAGTGTTCTTAAATTTGGGTATTATAAACCAATGAAAAAATATTTATTTATAATCTTGAGACCTACTTCTTTTTATAGTTTCAGCAATAAATATCATGGTTGCAGACAAACGAACATCAAAACTGGACAGTGGAAATGGTGTAATGTTTTAAATAAAGAATTGCCTACACAATTCGGCTATAACAATCTGTATTTGGATTCGGTACATTTTTTTACTATTTGAAAAGATTGAATCGTTTCTGCAGTTGATTCGTCTAGAATTAATTTGTGCAATATAGACTACTAAAAAGAAGATAAATAATAATAAATAAATATTTCGGACATCTAACACACAACGCCATCTAGTCCCAAGCTAAGCAGAGCTTGTGTTATGGGTACTAGACAACTGATATGAATACATATATACTTTTTTTTTGTAAATACATACATATTATACATAGAAAACACCCAAACTCCGAAACAAATATTTGTAGTTTACACAAACACTTGATCCGACCCAGGATTTGAACCCGAGACCTCAAGCACAGCAGTCGCATTTACTACCACTGGGCCACCGAGGCAGTCGATAATTTCATTATTACGATTAGGAACACCTACAGAAACATTTTCCATCATACCTTCGTGAGCGTTTCGAGTACTTCGTTCCCACGAGTAACCTCTGTCGCTCTTTGTCTTTTCTTCTCCTTCGAACTCCTTCCCATAGGACAAGTCGTTATGACAAGTCCTTCAGTGTTAGGGCTGTGCGGCTTTAGAATACCTTGCCGCTGGAAATACGTTACAGTCCTTCTCTGGAGGTCTTCAGGAGGAGAACCATTGATTATTATCTATCCCTTGATTGATCAGGCCCTACATACCTACCTATCTATATATGTATGTATCTGTATATCTATATGTTATATTCCTGCTGTAATACAGATGTATTTATACTTGGATAATGAATCAAAGTTCACATCAATTAAGTAATTATAGCTACTTAAAAATATTCCTTCTGTTAAGATAAGATTGGTGACATTTGGAATTCATATATATAATTCTCGTGTCACGTTGTTACTCGCGATGAACTCCGCAACCATCTGATAGATAGTAACTTTTTTAAACATGTTTTTGGTTGGCGTGCCTAAGATAGGATAGTAGAAATCACGCTTAGACCAATAACAGTCGAGCACGATTGAAAAGAGACGCAGATGAAATTGTGTGGGTCAGCTAGTATAGTTATATAAAATGCACCATAAACACGCAATATCGCAACGGTATTGTAGAGACCATACAAAGTATCAAAGGCGATGGTTTCAGTCAAAGTTGAGAGCTCAGGCAATATTGATCTAGGGCCATCCTAGCCGTGTGCGTTACTCTCAATAAAAAGTTGAGTGCGTCTCATTAACGCCTTGCGCAAGCTCGAAAGTGGCCCTTGGGGCACTCGTTGCCAGAGACAAGCAACGCAAATTACTTTGGCACCGTTTGACGGCGGGAAATTTCATTACCACGAGCACATATCATTATTATCTCGCCAGCAATCTACATATTTTACTCGGTAATAAATGCGTGGGTAGTTTCACTTTCGGACACTGGTTTTCGAAAATGACCCGACTTTATAAATTTGCAGCGGTTCGGTTCTTGTGAAGGGCGTGTTACAGTTTTAAGTGAATTTCTTTTTGACCTCTTGCTCCAAGGTGGTGTTCGTAATTACTTGGACACTGCTATATAATTGGTGTAAACAACGCAAATTGACATTTTTAATATTTGAGAGCACCAGCAGAAGGGCACTGCCATGTTTATACATAAATGTAATGACATCACTTACTAATTATTGCTACATATGACCTTCTTTTGCACCAAAGGCGAGAGTTCTGTCAGTCTTCAATTAATTTGATGATGAATTAGAATATTCACATCGCAGATTATAAACTAGCGACCTATAAACACCATATACAAATTAATAGCAATAATTTAATAATTATTATGTTGTCATAATTAGGATCTCGACATAGTCTACATTGGTCAACGGCAAAACTTATTACATTATAATAATTAAAATAATTTTGCCACCTATTTTCATCCATCCATAGTACCGTACCGAGGATATTAGATTTGGTTCGTTGATTTCGCGACAGAGTGGCGCTCGTTAGCCAACCACCGAACACCGACACAGTAATGACAGAATACGCCCCCTGTAATCACTGTGCGTGATTTTCACTCCACATCGCACTTCAGAATCGTTATGTGAATTTAATTTCTGGCAGTTATCAAAGTCCTCACATGTTTCAGCGCGCCGCCTGCTAAGCGTATCATTACTTTAACTGAAGGCTGTAATTACTCTTATGCTGGCGTAAAAAAATCCCAAAGCAAAACACGTCCCTTGAAGAAATGATTGATAATTATTATTATGTATGCAGTAAGGTCGGGCAATAGGAACGAGACAATTTTAAGTAGACATTTAATTCTATTTTGTGAAATATAAATGTGACTGAATGTTAGAAGTTGTCTGTCAGTTGCCTTGCTAAATAATCAAAAGTAATCAAAATAATTGAGATTTTTTCAAACCATTTGAGAAATTTGGAACTTATTATGTAATTGTTTTAATATAATTTGTTTTTACATTGAAAATTATGTGAAAATTCAGAAAAAATATTATATTTTTATTTAGGCTTCCTGCAATTACATTGCAAAGGGCGTTCTTAATGCCAATCGATACTCGATCAAAATAAATCCACATACGAATGACAGATTACCTGTCATTATACCAAAGATATGTACAGTAATAATTAAGCTTATACTTATAATTAATATAAAGAATTTAATTAATTAATTTTGATCGAAGTTAACCATTATAATATTATTTACGTGGACATTAATACTTGAATTCCTAATCTTCTGAATAGCAATAAATAAATATTTCGGACATCAGAACGCTGTCATCATATAGCATAGCAGATCATACAAACATTCGGTCCGAACCGAATCGAAACCGAGACCCCATGCACAGCAGTCGCATACGCTTCCACTTAGGCTGTCAAATAATAAAAAAGAACATAAAGCTTGCTCTTAATCAATTTTCCCTTTCAATTTTAAAATGGAAGAAAAGAGCTAAAAAAAGCTCCTGCTATATATAGGGGACTACCTCCCCCCCTCCTCCTGCTATATACTGTCGCCCATGGACACTTGCAATTCAAAAGGCAAGAGTATGTTACTGGACTTCGAGGTAGCAGGTGTTTACGCTCTTTTCTTAAAGTCTTGAAGGTCATATCAATCCGGGAGCACTGCTGACGACAAACAGTTGGTTGTGAGCAACAAAAACTCTAAATGATGACCTGTCATGTTGCAGTAAGTCTATCCAATGACAGTTCAAGGTATGCTCGTTTAAACAATACAAGTTATCATATTAACAAAATAACTCTCAAAATTTTATTAATTTTCGTTGATAAACAAAGGTGAAATTTAGAACCACCTGTGATGCATTTGCGAGCTGTACTAATATCACTTAAAAAAAATAATGAATCCATTCAAGAAATAAATCATCATCAGCGCATCGCAGTCCATTGTTGGACACAGGCCTCACCAAATAAAAAATAATTTAGTGACAAACAGGAGAGAAGGTAATTAGTGGTTGCTTGAATTAGCTTTATTATAATAAAAGTGTTACATGCAATTATTTTTCACTTTTTATTGCCCCTGTTAAGATTTTTTAAGTTGACTATTTTCTTCTATATTTTTAAGTACAAATATAACTTAAAAAGATCATTCATAGAAAATTATAACTTCTAGGATAATTGAATTAACGCGATTTTTTATAACGTTAAACCTGAAGCTAAGAAATTTAAAACAAAATCAGATACTTTGCCATACCTTATAAGCGCGTGTACAGCGTGAACACTTCAAAGATGCTGCCGGTAAATAATTCAACAGCCACTAAAAATTAAAGCAAGAATTCGTTAAACATTAACTGTAACGAGTAAAAGATAAAGTTCCGTGTGAGCGAAATGGAACGTCAATGCGAAGGTTGATCTCGTGTCGCCGAGGGCGCGGTGAAATGACAGTAAAGTCGTTGTGCAAACCCGTACTTGTGAAAATCGATTAAGCTTTATTTTCTTGTAGGTACCCAGATAGCGTGACTCACATTAATTATAAGAAGGTGTTGACTTGAAAATCTGGGCAGAGAAAACAACTTAAAATTGGAACAGATCATAGTTATTATATCAATTTGCTACCTGACGTCATTGTATCGAAAACCAACTAAATTATACACTTACGTTTTGTATCACTGAAATAATCGTAGACGCCACCATAATTACTATTAAAAAAACTACTTCCTGAATGACAGCGCTGACGGTTTTAAATATACTCATAAATTAATGTCGTTGAATTATTTACTCTAGCGAGGGCTAAAGGGGCACGTGCTCGCTACGGTAGGCCACTCAGAGGACAGTAGTCCAGTCAAAGTTCATAATACTCATTTTCTCGTTAGCTGTTTATTGAGTGCACTATGGGTAGGTAAGGTTAGCTTCGAATCTAAAACACGTCGGTTGAAACTAAAACCTAAAGGTTCTAAAACACTACAATCCGTTGACTTGGAAATATTTTATCGCTTCCTCATTAGTTTCGTAAAAAATATTAAGCGGTTTCTCGTGTTCGGGGCGCTAAATTTTAAAGTATATCTATGTGCATAACAGGTCTCATTATAATTCGACATAAGAGGATAATTACAGGTTTAAGATTTATAAGTGTACCTACACTACAACGTATGTACATGCGTATGTAACTACTACAAGCAAATTATTCTCTGGTCCACATTCCAATTAGTTTTTTATTCTAATGATTTTAAAAAGTAGGCATAGAATGGTTCGACCAAAATAATTACAAAGTGCAACATTACAACATTATCATTGACAGAGAAAATGCCATACGATGTATGGCCAATATAAAGTTACAGTCCGTAGTATATTTGAAGAGATAATTATAATAGATATATTAAAAACAAGATTATTAATAGAATTTTATTTCGTTTCATTTTAATTTTGAGGTAAATTAGCGCTATCAATAAAAGACCTTGAAGTCACGGAAAAAATCGCCTGTCACTTTTAAGGATATCAAATTTTAGTTTTTTCAAAATCAATGCTTGTCTAAAATGTTCCGTGGTTTTTCTATATCGTGGTTGTTGATGTACATTCGTTAGAGCTCAATGTATGCTAGTTTTGGGCTCCGTTGAACTGCTTGAATTCGTCATGTGGCTAAAATGTTTTAGTATGCTATAGTTTTAGCATGCTAAATGAAATTTTGGAAAAGAAAAGTAACAACTATTTGTAGATCATACAAACATTTGGTCCGACCCGGGACTCGAAAGCGAGACCTCAAGTACATCACCACAGTCGTATACGCTACCACTGCGCCACCGAGGCAGTCACACATATTATCTTGAACATATCAATAACATAATATGATAGACCTGTTGGTTTAGGTTTGCAGTTCAGCTTGATCTTAATGTTGTGGGCACGGGTTCCATTACTACCTTTGAACATAAATTATGTTATATATTTATATATATATATATATGGTATAGGTTCTGTTTAGCTACAAATAAATAAAATGTTTAAGTAGCAATGATGAATCTTCTATTCACTACTTAATGTGGTGGCTAAATAGATAGTAATCGAACATAAGCCTATATATTAATCACCTAACATAAACCATAATAAAATAAATATGTCTGTTGCTAAAAAAAAACCTTTTAATGTTACCAATCATCCTATATAGACTCTGAGCCTCTAACATTAGGTAAAAATATGATTACCTCATTGAACGTAAACAACTGTTCAACTACCTACTCCGCACCCTTTCTTTTTTCCTGTGCTGAAATCCCCTCGGATTCGAGTACCACCTCCTGGTTGCATGTCGGACCCGAACCGACTAAAAGCACACGCCGTCTCAAGTGCTAGGAGCCGGGGAACCAGGTACATTCTAGTAAGGAAAACCCTGGAACCCTGACGTACCTCGGGTTACCTACAGATGATGATGATGATGATTATTGTAGATTGTTTTTCTAAAACAAATAATTTAAAAAAAAACTAGAAAAAAAAACAGAAAATAATGGGATATTTCAGACAAGAATAAAATTTGAGACAAATGAAGGAGTTGTAATAACTCACCTGTTCAGTGTTTATAATTTGGACGGAGCTTGTTTACATAATAGATAAGAAATGCCAACTAAGAATGAATTGTTTGATAGGACCAGACTAATAATAGTGGATAACACAAACCAAGATTTTTTTTAATATTTTGTTTGCCGACTAAGTGAGCAAACTACACAGGATCCTCTTGTCCTTGTCCCTATTTAGTTTACTGCAAAGAAGGAAAATGGAGAGGTTTATATCCAGCAGTAGACTATTAAAGGCTGTTGTAGAGACAGAAAAATAACCATTTTACGAGACATCAGAAGATATACCTACCTTTTTTAGCATTTAACAGTTAGCTTGTGTTTACAACTTTCTCGTACCTCTTTTCAAGTTTCTGTCTGTTAAAACACATTAGGATTCTCTCTTCAAAGCATACTGCAATATGTTTGTTATGGACCATATCAGAAGAGGTTGAAACAAAGTCAGTTGTGTGCAGCAAAGTCGAGTCGGGTGTTTAGTCGTCGACGGTATCTGGCGCGCTATCTCACGCCCTATTGCCACGCTTCTCACCTCGGGACGCCACCTTCGCGGAGTTCGTCCGCCTTGATGCTTTATCGCTTGCAATCGCACCACTCATCTATTACACGAACCTTACCCACTAAACTGAATGTCGCTGACCCACTCGACCTTATCCCTCCATAAGTGGAATTACGAGTGACAGCGCCGTGTTTGCCAGTTTACGTGCATTCCTTTATTATTTTTATCGATATTTCTTTAATTTTGTATATCCAATGCATTTGAGACAATTTAATAATCCATCTATCCAGAAAACATTAAAATTACAATTTCTATTATTTAATAATACAGTTCTTGCAAATATAGAAATTTTGAGTCAATTTCAATACTCTGCTCAAAATATCGGTGAATGATCAGTTTCTATAATAAACTTGTTATTATATATTATTAAAGTCAATCTCTGGGAAACTGGCATTTAAATTTCAGGTACCTATCTAGACTGATCAGTCGAGCGGCACTATCTAGATTGATACGTTTTATTAGCCTAATCCTAATTCAATAGCGCTTTAGTTGGGGAATACAACTGCATTGCATCCTGTTTGACAAGCCTGACGTACAGATACATATAGACACTTTCACTGCTTAATTGTTTATAATGCAACTTGAACTACTTCGATAATATAATGTCAACATGTCTGGCATTAGCTTCTGACGTTTTTTACAGATCACCGATGCATTAGCCAGCTCTGTATTTAATTATTATTTAATGTTTTTTTATCAAACAGTAGATGTTTCGAAATAATGATATGCCGTTCGATTTCACAATAACTTTATGATGATAATATAAAATATTTTTATGTTATACAAAAAGCATAAAACGAGCGTGCTAAGAACTTCAAATGGGCTATTATAAAACAATATCCTAAAAAACGAATTTTGCTTAAATAAGTGCCAAATAGTGAAGGAATGTGAAGATTCATTTTACATATTTCATTTTAATTATTAGTAACATGGAAATAAAATTTGATTGGTGTGCCTATTGTATGTGATTGCATGAAATAGTTATCACTTCTGAGTAATATTGATCGCCTTTTGCAATATACACCATGTCAATGCTTTTGCACACGAAATTTTTTTTCCCAAAACATTACCTCTTAATAATGATCAGTGAAATCAAAATAAAACGTTTTACCGTCCTCTTATTAGTACCAGTTTTAATTAAATCCTATAGTAAAATAAACTGCAGTATATGCATTCTTTTCGCGTAATATAAAATATTAGTTCGATTCAAACATATGTAGGTACGACAGCATACTATCGTTTGCATAATTCATTTATGTTTCTTAACAAAAATAAACATTCATGAATATACTTTGACACTGAATATTAAGATTAAGGAAATAGATTCGGGAAGTCAACTCAAATAGGAAAAATATTTGGCTACTAATATGTAGGAAAAGCTTTTTATTATTTTGATTTACTATTGGCTCTTATATAGTGGTATGAACAAAGGAAAATAATAGTATGAGCATTTCGAGGTGGACGAGTTAGATCAGCATTAGCATTCCATGCATCTAAAGAGCCGTTTATGGTAATTACTCGATCTTTCACTAACTTTGGTAATTAACGTTGACTAAGAAAGATAGAAACATACCCTTACTGTTAAAAACATTCATTATGAAATGAAAGCATTGTTTTTTTTTTATAGCGGTAAAATATAATAGACAAATTCAATTTGTTTTTGTCTACGTACTGTTTTTAAAAGAGTATTTTACTTCGAGACTTTTTGCTAACATAGATTGTTGTCGGCTGCAAGTCTACTACGACAGGATTCTATAGACAGACGGACTTTTTAGAGCTCCAACTACTCGTAACGTTTGAAAAATGTTCGTATTTTAACGGTGACACAAAGAGTTCTCAATATGCTTAACCCGTTCATAGACTGATCTAGCTCGGATCGCTTAACTTTGAAAGGGTTGCACGAACCTCTTGCATTATTACAAGACAGTACTTAAATCATTTTATGCACTTATTAAAACACCTGTCTTATTGTGAGGATCTAATAGAAATAGGCAGGTTGTTACGCTGAATCTGTTTTATTGTATTGAGTATTCAACTCAGCTGTCGGCATTAGTTTGACTACCGTGCGTGTTATCCTATTAAAGCGGGCTCAGGCAGCCGACTTGAATTCATGCGGTCTAAATACACTGGTCATCACAATGCATCAGCGCAACGCAAGTGAAGGGCACTCGGAATTCTCGGATTATTTTAACTTGTCTTTTTCAATGTCAGCGTTTAAAATAATTGCATCACAATTTTTAAAATGCGCGACTTTTGCTTTTAATACGTTTTAAAACGTCGTATAATAAGATTATTTCCTGGAATCATAAGATACTACACTTTTAATTTATGTCTACATTACTATGAATACAAATGTTTCCACTACTTATCTTCGGATTTTAGTACAAATAGAATAATATTTCGACAATGAACTACATAACTGCATTATTTAATATAATACGTATTCACCTTAATTTTATTTACATTTTATGCCTCGTACATCTCTTTGTCTTGTAGTATTAGAGACGCTCACTGAAGAATTAATATTATATTTATCGGTAAATGCACAACAAATCAGTTGACGTAATATGAGGAGACAATTCTGCGGCTTGAATAATAAGGAGCGTAAAGACAGGAGACGCACGTTCGTGACCAACCGAAGGCCTTCCACTCTAGTGGCCCGCAATTATTTATATTAAAATTATGGAAAATCACTCTCTCCCTCTAGCGTATCTTATCGACCATTGTTTCGTGTTGGAACTATTTTGACAATTGATGGTTGGACATACCATGCGGTTAAGTGCGCACTGAGGTACTCGCGTGGGCCGTTCTCTATTGTAATTCGATTTAAACATAGGTACCATCGTTCCGACGACATTGAATGCTTCTTAGAATCAAATTCTGCTCTAGACAGTTATGAATGTTGTTTCGATACAATTTTGAAACAACGATCTACCGTAACACTATTATGAAACAAATTCATCGATTGCTTAACTTATGATGGCATAAGGCACATCGTAAAATAACTCATTTGGTTTATCGTCAATATTTTAAGTTAAACTGCCATGTTGTTTGTATAAGTTAAAACTCGTACTTTTTATCATTAATTTAAAGCAAATTTCACAAGCACTACTATGCTTTTAACATGATAGTAACAACATAACGAAGAAAGAAGGTAGAACATTTATATAAATACAACACGGATGCGCTATTATAAACAAAACTTTTATATCCATGGCACAGTTTTGACTTGTTTCAATCGAATCATATAGTTGTTATGCAGCATTTTATACGGTGTTGGTTTCTGGTGGGAAACGCTCGAGGCTTAATATGTCTAGCTCGTTTGTACAAATGAGTAGAAATAATTTCTTGCAATTTGATCACCCACCATCGCGTTATTCAATGCGATCTATACTGTCCGTCATTATCTGCTTGCCGACGGCGTGGCGCGACAGTAACTTTTACCACGACGACGAACTAGAATTGTTAATGCCGATGTTTTGTCGGCGATAATACAGTTGTAACATCCAAAAAAATTCTTAAAGTATTCTTTGAGTAGTATTTCGTTATCCAAGATTATCCAGTAACTAAAATTTCTAAAAAGCTGTGCCGTGGCGGTCATACAAAACGCAAATTACTTAAGTATGTGGAACACACGCACACATATGCTCAAGACTTTATAAAATAATAAAATAAAAAAGCTTTAAAAAATAACAATAAACTGCAACACTGGTAGATTTATTCAGATACATCGATCACGTTCAAAATTACATTCTCGATAAGTAAGTATTAAGATCAAGTGAAATCTTTAATTCGTGAGAGAGTTTGTTTGAATAAGATGACTGGACACAAAACGCGAGTACAAAAAGCGGTTGGCCACAGGTCATTTCATTGCATCGTTATGTAAGGACAATATTTCGTTGTTTCTTTCTAGCTCTCATGTTGAATAACTGATGAAATCTAGATAGACGTGTTGAATACAATATATATACGCTGGTGACCATCTAGCACCAAAATTCGTCTCCCTTTCATTTAATACTCATATTAGGTAGGTTGTAAAAAAAAAATGTACCTAAACCGCCATTTTGTATTGGTGTGCCATCTTAGATTTGAATTTATTCATGGTGTGATATTTTCTATAAGTTAAGCCCTTTCATATGATATCCATATTGGGTGTTTATTCAGAAATAAGTACGGCGCCATTTTGCTATGGCGGTCAATTTGGATTAATAATAATTCCGATTATATATAATTGCATTGTCATCAGAACAAAAGGTAAATTTTCAATTTCCGCTCAATAGAAAACTGAGAAGTGATCAAATTAAACTTGCAAGATTTAGTTACAGACAAACATTGGGACAGGTGAAACTAAATAAAATCTTGTAAAATACACCCTACATAATTATAAAGTATTGCAAGTTACTATTGAGACTTCATGTTAGCAGAGTAAAAAAGAAAACCTTATTTTGAATAAAGATACATATTTAAAGTCAATACTTGTTGACCGCATAATTAGATAACACATCCTCCCTTACATTACTAATTTATAAATATGATTAATATTAGTGGAGTCAAATATTATTGTAAACTTTTATTTTTGTGCAAATATTAATTGACACTCATAAATATACTACAAGAGCTATACCTATCTAAAGACAGAGACAAATACGTATTTATTACGTCACTGACAAAACAGCTAACAAACAATGCCGCAGCAAGTGGCACATTATCTTTGGCGAACATTTGACGAATGCCAAATACAGGTATTACCTACATGTAGCCTACGGCGACTACTAGTGTAAAATAAGCTTTCGAAATAACGAGCTGTATTTGCGACTTGAAGGAGCGCCTAAGCTAATACTTTCCGGGAAATCTGTGTCAGAGGTCACACGAAACACGCAACATTCGATGTGTAACTCGCGTCTACGTAATTAATATACTGTTTAAGGCAAACGCCAATTAAAGGACTTTCATTAATTACTTTAGATTCTCATCTAATTGACTAATAAACTAATTTACAGTTGTAATTCACTTATTATGAACGCTTATTATTTATTACACAAACGTTAAATTTATTATTAGGTTTCTTTGAGTATGTAATCTGTTAATAATTATCTCGTCAGTGTTAACCTTTCCGTTGCGAGAAGTAGTCTGTAATTGGTCAACAGTGACAATAACTGTACTTATAGTTTCAATGGAGAGTAGTATTTAAAAAAATGCGGTCGACATATTACGACATTAATAAAGAAGGGATATCTTGGCTATCACAAAAAAATAACTTACTTATACCAGTATTGTTTTGATTGGCACATAACATAAAAACCACCATTATAAATAAACGTTCAGATATAAACTAAGATATACTACTAGTGATAATAAATAAATATTTGTTTTCGTAATAATGTAAATGCACATCTTTTTATTTCAAATTGATCAAAGAGATACTTATAACATCAAGCGTACATATTATCGCTTACTATATAAAACTGAACAAACTAATGTTATTCGTGTATCAGAGAACATAAAAAAGAAAGACATGTCTAACTAAACAAATATTACATTAAAAATATGTTAAACGGATACAAAAACGTTATGTTATATTACTTAAATTATAGAATTAACAGAATTAAACTAGTACTAAATACTTAAAACAATGTAGTGTTTGAAATGAAACAAAGAAAAAAATCAAAATTAGTACCTTTTACTAACTTTGAGCATTCATGCACACCTACTAGGTCCTCAACCTACATACATACATAAGTTAAGTGCGTTGCCACAAAGTTGTTAACAGAAATACGCCTCGAGGGAGAACTCCTTAAATTCAAATTATTCTTCACGGTACTTATGGTTTCTGATTAGAGTGGATTTCATTTATGAAGAAATGTAAAGATAATTTTTTACCGTTAAATAAACTGAAAAATTAAGCTAAAATTTGGTGTACAGGTAGCTAACATCAAGGCTACTCTCTGTACCGAAAAATATACATAGTGTTTCTATGGAAACAGCCAGGCATTAAAAAATAATAATTAAATTTATTTAAGCAAAATTATATCGGTAATTACTGGTACTCTGCTGCTCGAATTTGATAAACCACGGATGATGACGTATTAACAATACAGAGAGCACTCATTCCTATTCGTCTCGTAAGGAAGTAAACCATGCAGGACAACAGTACTGCACAGAGACTTGAAATAAACCCTATATCTACTTGATTTACCGACGTGGTATAGAAGGCCAAAATCTTTTACTAAAGAGAAGCCTATTTCCAACATTGGGTTAGTAAAAGTTGACGATGATAAACAACGTGGGGTGGAGTCAGTTAATTCGCAATTTGAGAGAATCTAACACAAACAATAGTGAAAATGGTCATGACAAACGATGTAACTTGTGCGCTAATCGTCGTGCACATCTCTAGGCATCAATCTTCATTACCCGTGTAAGAGGCGCCTTGCGATTCATTTTACCAACATGTAAGGCGAACGTGAAAGTTGCATCATTACCGATCACTTCAAGTGTTATGTGAACATGTACAAACAGCATATTTCTTTCAAATAATATTGTTCACTTGTCGTTTCTCGGAGTCAAGTCGTAAATCAAATACGTTTTCTTGTTTCTAAAACATTCTTTGACTGTTACGTGTGTTCGATGGTTTATCTCTATCTCCTATATATTTCTGAATAGCTGATCCGCACAACGTTGTCTGCGGCTCTGAAAATTATTAAAAAATCGTTTTAGCAATATCTTTTGTGATGTCATATTTAGCCTTCCACAAGTGATCTTTCCAGCACTAAATCATTTTTATTTCAATTCTATAGTTAACGAGATTGAACCATAGAAACAAACGGACTATTCAGTTTTGTAATATTAGTATCGATATTTTAACTAAAATATGTTATTGCCTACTTCTTAATACATATTCGGTTCACATGCCAAATCAATGACCCATAGAGCAAAGTATTCTTAACTTAAGGCCCGGTAAGAATTGCTAATTCAAATCATTGATCACTTCACAAGTTGCCACTACCAGTTCCCGTTGGGTACCAGTGATACCAGTTCCTTTGCATTTAATTCCACTAGACAGTAATGAAGACAGTAGTTATATTTTGATTTATAAATATGGAAAATGTATCAATTTATGAACAGTAATAATTCTGTTCTTATTTGTCTTCGAAGATCTTGAATACTTATACATGTACGTAGTTGTTAAATAACAACATAAAAGTAAAATTATTTGTTTTTAAATATAAAAAGTTAAATTTATTGGATTCACATTTGGCTGTAAGTAATTTATGTATTCAGTATAATTGATTTAACAAAGTTTTTAATAAGCCAATTAAATAAATTTGTCATGACTTATACATTAAAATGCGAAAATACATTAATAAAAATGATTGTTTTGTAATTATTCTTGGCATTGTACTGAAAGCTTCCAGGACCGTGACATTTCCGCGAAAGCGGTCATAAGTTAAAGCAAGTCCGACATAATGACTTTGGAGCAAATCTTTTAAAAAGTATTTCCACATTACGATACAGAAACAATGTCCTCAATTAATATAATGATATCACGATGACAAACTATTAATTATACGTTGTCCACTTTTGTTTGTTTTGATTCTACCAATTTGCTGGAAGCAACGTTAAAAGTTCTAAACTGCGTCTCTTATTTAGACGAATGATTTTAAATTTGCCCTTTACGGTTAAGTTTGTAGAAACTGTAAAATGATAACGTATTGATTTAAATATAACATTTTACGATTAGAAACAACATTCCACTAATTTTCCCTGTAAGTCAATAATATTATATTAAATAGGTATGATAATATAAATAACAACAACAATATCTAACTATCAGTAGGAGTAACATTAGTTCTATAGTACGGAGCTGGGAGTACCATAAATGTATGCTCTTTCAACTTATTAAGAATGTCTTTATTAAAATTACAATGCAATAAGATCGAATTATTGGGTCACTGTTTTTGTCCGCAGAATACGGTAATTTTGTGTATGCGAAACAGCGCGATGCTATGTGTACGGCGCGACGGCTGCGCGGCCCGTGCCCGTGCGGGCGCCTTTCACCGCGGGTCGTAGGTCAGGGCGCGCTCAGGTGCTCCGCCCTCGGCTCTCCGCCCCCGCACCGCAGCCGTGTCCACCCGCGCCCTGCACTCTGCAGTAACGACCCGCCACCATTGCCCTATTCAGCTGTCGTCGCGAGAACAACATCGCCGCCGCTGGGAACAACAACACTTATGAATTATTCCACTGCTTCATACTACTTACAAACAATTACAAAACAATACTAATTCATAACGTAACTTTCACAATGCTCTTTGTACGGTTTTCACCCTACTCTGGTAGGCCGCAATTATTCTATCCATCCTGTATGTCGAGCTCTTAGAGGACATTCTGATTATTGTCTGTGACTAATATGAATACTAGAAAGTTAAATCATCTTACAGTATCAAAATTTAGGTTACAATTTTTTGCGGCATATCCACATCATAATTTCCTGTCACTAAAGTTGACGACTGAATCAATTTATAGTCGAGTGTACATCTTCACAGCGTTGCGTATGGTTGAGGTGGCGTGTGAGATGCATCGTTAAGTTAATGCGGCCGTAACGGCGGAAGCTGTGCATAACGTTAGCGAGCTTTCGGCGGTTCCCACGGCGCCCCTCCTCGCGACCGATGCGGTTACACAATGAGAGGTGAACGCGGATCTAAGCAATCGCTTAACCTCGCCCACTGCGCCTGCGCCGCCGCACCGCGTCTCGCCAAGCCCGACAAAACGCGATGCACATCCAATACCGATCAGACGTTTGCAATTCATACAGTCACACTATTGTACAACATACAAAGCACTTGTTTTATTTTATATAAAGCAATAAAATAATTTTATCTAAGCAATTATATCACACTTATTGATGTAACACTCTATACTAGATCTGAATTTAATAATCAAATTCAAGATGATTGCTATACACATGTGTCGTAACTTGACTATAGGTATTTAAAAACAGAGAGCTAGCACTAAATACAATACAGATACTTTTGTATCATATTTTCCTGCAAGACACTCGATAACGGATGTAACACCACGAGACTCCGGAAGATAGCAACATTGAGTACTTTCTATACATCCGGCAGTTCAGGCGGGGTCACGACCGCTCTTTTTGTCCAGCCTCCAGGCAGGCGATTGCACGCGACCCGTGCGTGATTATGTTCGACGCGCTTAATTATGCTGTCACATCGTCACTTGATGGGCGATAGTGAAAGCGAACGATACTTGCCGTAATAATAGACGAAATACAACCTACGTTTAAAATGATCGACGCCTTGACTATTGTCACATATCACAGAAAGTCTGTTTTCGTATACATTAATTCTAAACATCGTCAGAAATTGCTGTATCACGACCTAAGCACGTGTTTGTTAATGTTGTTTCGGTGTATCAATCTAGTTGTAATACAAACACATTAGCGTACGAAATTCTACTTGCTCACACTTATATTTTATCTGAACGAAGATAAATCAAGTTAAATTGAACAGCAGCAATGACAGCCTTGAGGTGTGAGCTGTCGGACAAAACGAGATATTGTGATGTCGCCAATTCGAGACCGGCCATGTTTCAATTTATTTTTCGGACTTATACTTTAATACTTTACTGACTTAAAAAAGGTAATGTATGATATCCCTACATATAATGCAAAAATTCATGCTATACTTTATAATATTATAAATTCGAAAGTAGTTCTATCTGTCTGTCTGTATGTTACGGCTAAGCCGATGAACTGTGAACGTGATCTAATATGGTAATAGTAGATTATGTGTTCAAACTATATCCATATTTAAACAAATATTCATAGTCAGTCACACCATTAAACATTTTATTTTGTGAATAGTAATAACATACTCACATATTCTGTCTTCTTTTTCTTTTTTAATCTACAACCAAATAATTCTAATCGAAATTCAAAGTGACCTCGAAGTGTTAAAACCTTAGCTATCTTATAAGAGGTTCTTCATCATCATCACAGTCATATGCAAGGTTCCTACAGCACTTCAAAAACCACCAGTTGATCTTGAATTGTCCGGTAAATTGATAAAGGAATATCATTACTAAATAATAGCGTCGGGTCGTGCGTCATCGTTTTTGATCAAGTCGAACCTCAAAACGAACACAATGAATCTTTGATATGAAATTACGGAAGTCAATCTTAAAAGTTGAGACTGCTTCATAATTTAATAAAAGTAGAGACAAAAACTGATACACAGCCATATATTTTCTGTTCGATACACTTCGGGTGAAGGCGACATTGTATATTCGCTCTTAATTGAAGTATAAAAGAACGATTCTCGTTTTGGTCGTCGATGTGAACGCACAATTTCCATGTGCGGGTTCGGTTCCGGCTTCGGAATAGTCCGGTCCTCCTTGAGCGACGCGGCTGAATCCGGCGGGCTCGACCGCAATCTTTTAGATCATCGTATATATAGGTACCTACTACAACACATTTATTATAAAAAACAAAGCGGTTTTGAATAACGGGGAACGGATTCATTTTCGTTAGTATTGGTGTAGGATTTTACATGTGCTTAGCCTTTCTAATTAGGAAACGTTATGTAAACAATGTAATAGTCTAGTGAAATATAAGGTCTTCGACCCCTCTACAAAAGCTTTACGATAACTATTGAAGCGATATTGTGCAAGCCTACCTACTATTTTAATAAATAATCGTTGATAGTCATGTGCATGACGAGGACACAAGCGGTAACGTGTAGGCGGCAGGCGCGTCAAGTGTGCAATACGCATCATTTATTCATGTAAGACATACCAATGAAACATACCAATACTTCTCGAAACTGAATGAATTGACCAGAATAATTATGTTAATTAAATGAAACAGCATAAACTTCTGATAGGCAAATAGATTAGTAGGAAATAAGAAATTTTTGACTTTTTAAATAAAAAGTGGCTCGTGAATAAATTTAGAAAGAAGCTGAAATGACAGGAGTTAAAGCATAACTAAGATATATTAACTATTTTTAGGGTTTTGTACTTCAAAACGAAAAAGCCGGACAAATGCGAGTCGGTCTCGAGCACCGAGGGTTCTGTACAAACCTATAGGTATATTATATGATGTAACTAAAAATTTATGCTTTTCGCAATATTTCCTTTACCTGTGCTATAAGACATAACTTCGTATCAAATTTCGAAAAGGTTTTGATTCCGTTGCGAGTGTCGTAAATTTTATAAACGTCTGTACCTTTTGATTGCGTTGGCTTACAAGTTTGATTGTCATTTCACATCTTCAACGAACAGTAGACCTGAGTATTTGACACGAATTTTAGCTTGATACCTCCATGCCTTCTTGAGAAAACGGGTCTTGACAGACAGACAGACGGAAAACAAAGTGATCCTATAAGGCTTTCTATTTTTTTCTTTTGAGGTACGGAACCCTAAAAAGTACTTCCGCATTCAAAATCGAATTTTGATTAACTAGATAGTAAATATATCTATTTTTATGTATATATGGAGTATACGTATGAAAAATCACATTCGTTACATAACAATAATAACAATCCGGATAGGAATGAGTTGTCATTAAATAAATAGTTCCATTGATGATTACGTACTCACTTTACCTTGTAACAGCCTGTATTGTAACTGGAAATCTGACTTCATCAGAATAACGACATAAATACCGTAGTAAATATTAAGTTCCATTACAGATAGGCAGTTTGCCATTATTACAACGATTTAGAACCTTACAATTTGCAACCAGAACTTTTTTTACTTAAATTAATGAAATCAGTTTCATTATATTTTTTGCAGAAACTACATTTAATCACGAACTTTGATTTTGAAGAATTGTTCAGAACTGTTCTTAGGAACACTATTATTTGAAGGTCCTGTTGTCGTTTTCTGTGTTTCAATTACTCAAATGACACCAGACATATAATTAAATATTTTATAAATCTAAATTATACAAATGTTACTTTCTATTGTATACAGTCAGGCAATTGAATTACAAAAATCTGTCAAATAATTAATTATAAATTTAGAAATCAAGATATCTAATATTTTGGATGTATTATTATTACTACTACTGGCCTGTTTGTTAGGACTTCAATAAGAATCATCAAAAAGAATCAATTTTATTTCAAGTATTCCTTCTCTACTACTGTTATCTTGTAGAGTTTGCTTCTTTACTAGGCTCTTACGTCACCCACGGACTGAATAGGCGTGGTGACACCAGTGCCGGGTTAAGGTAACTTGATGCCCTAAGCAATGCTCCCCTGTGGGCCCCATATTTCTAAGTGAACTACTAAGAATTAAATAAAAAAATATATATGAAAACGTATTAGAGGTAGAATATTTATATGTTGTTCCTTCTCTTCTAGAATATTTTCTTGCATGCCGTTGTAACGCTCAGGTATATTTGATGCAATATCACATGACTGGCCCCCGCATTTCAAAAAATCTGGTCCACATTGTTCTATAACGTATTGAAGCCACACTTCGTCAATTCGACAATTCAAACTGGTACTGCTTTGCATATGGCTTGCTTGCTTAATTGCTTAGGGCATCCCATCTAGGGGGTAGACGAGATGCCCTAAGCAATGGCATAATTAGGTTATGGAGTAATCCAGGACTGGGTGACATACACCATGTTCAAAAATATATAGAGATATGTCAACTAACTAACAATGATTCAGATATAGTGTTAAAAAAAATCTTAGTATCATGAGATGTGAGATCTTTCTAGGACCTCGAAATCAGTAATCACTTATATTATCATCTTACCACACCTCCGTTGTGTACCAGACCTTGGAATTTCCACAATCGAATAACAATGAGGATACTGAGACACTGAAGTGATTCGAAGAACTTCGTATTATAAATAGAGACGTGCTATAAAGTTTTTTTTTTCATACTTTCAAGAAACGTGGGCTTAAATGTTATTGTCCCTTGAATAAACCGTGGTTTTTATTTAACTAAAAATATATGTAACTTTACTTATCTGCAAGAAAGTATCCTTATTTCTTAGGTGAAGGAGATCCTCTTCTTAAGCACCAAGGTAGTACCACACTGATTTCAGCAGGAACCCTCTCACAGAAGACCAACCTAAAATAACAGCATTTGTGCTGTCGTGTTACGTTGGTGGGTGCAAAACCGGAGGCCCAAGGATACAGAAGTAATAAACCGTCATTATGTGGGTCATCATGCTGCGTTGTTGTATTGTCTGCATTAGCAATGAGGCTCATACATAAAAAATGCATCTATGCATGCATGCATGAAGACATGAAGAAAACAAATTTCTTTAGAGTATCCTACATGTTGACTAGAAATAAAAAAGCCTAAAATACTGCAAGTCTTAGTGGTTATTTGAACTACTAGAATCGATGCGATGCGATGATTTTTATGTGTTTGTTACTGTCAGGACAAGGTTTGTATAAAAAAAGTTGTATGGAAACCGGAAAAGTCATATTTTCTTAGACCACGATTTTCAACACTTTCCGATGTAGCCTGAGGCGTAGGTATATAAATTCTAAAATAAGTTTATCGGAAACTTAAGTATGGTGGTATAAAGTTCGCAAAGTCAGCATGTTAGTAATAATGTATTCAAATAAAACTGTAAAATCATTTGTAAAATCAATTTTATATATAGCTTTGCGTTCTAGAATAATGAGACTATCCTTCAAATTTGATATATTTCAAACATACATTTCCTAGATCAACTTAATCACTTGACTTCAGCTGTCAAGCTTTTAGGCAGTCTATTCAAACACGGAAGTCTATCCATAATCAAGATCGTTTATCTTGAACTGAACACCTCAATAAATATTTGTATATTTATTTAAATACGCCTCTATCATCTATGTATGACCTTTCACGATACTATAAGAATTACATCAAAATAGTTTCTTGCTCCTACATACACCGGATTTGCTTTTCATTGATACTTAGGCCGCATTTTCGAAGTCAGCGGGGAGCGTAGCGGGAGTGGAGCGGCGGCGGCAGCTGCAGCGAAGCGGGCGGCGCGGTGCGGGAACGCTAACCCGCTTTTGAAACCAGCAGGCGCTAGAGTATTTTAGTGTTGCATTAGGATAAATTATACCGCGTAAAATATGCTTTGATACGGATGACACACAGTAAGTCACAAAAAAATATTGAGATAGCTAATGAAATCGTAATATTTTGTTAAACAAAGGTATGTATGTAATAGCACTATATATAAATATTTTAAATTATTTTTTCTGAAATTGTTCAATACCAGCCTCATAATTTTTTTTTTTTTTTTTTATACAAAACTAACCTCCAACATTATCGGAGACCTTATATATCTATTTCTCTTTATCACTCAATTCGTCTTTTATGCCTCTCGCACTGGCTTTCCTCATACTGTATCTTTCTTGTGTGCTATCACTCACTCATTCTCAATGTGGATAGGATTTCCACTTAGCGACACCTATTCTATTTTTCTAACTATTTTCCATGTACTTTTTTATTTAGTCTATTACTATGTTCAGGGTAAATAATTTTTCAAGACGTATTTTATTTTTCTTTTCTTCTTAACTTAATACATATCTTATTAGTCTATTTCTATGTTCAGGGTAAATTATTTTTTCAAAACATATTTAATTTTTCTTTTCTTCTTAACTTAATACATATCTTATTAGTCTATTCTATTTCCATTACAATCATTATTTTTACTGCTTACTTAGTTCTATTTATTATTTCTATTTATGTATATGCTTATAATTATATATATATACAATATATATTAAAACATATTTGTTTCATCTCGTTTATCTTTTTGTGCTTTTGTTTTATACAGTGACCTAAGAGTCTTATTTACATTTTTATATATTGTCACCCAGGTGTTTTTTACAGTGTAGACTTGACACTCTGACTGGGTTGGGAAAGCTCTTTGGCAAGCCTTTAAGCTTTGCACAGTCACGCACGCCGGTCTCACTCGTTCATATGTGTAGTGTTGTGAGGTCAGTGGGTGAGACGAGACGCCACCCCGGACCAGCCGTGATGCCGTCTTTGAATCTTTATACAGTTCACAGCCGGCATCCTTTCGGGTGGCGTCTGGTCCCTCCTGTGTATGGTGTGCTGTGTACATGCTGTTTATCCCTACGTACATACCAGTCCGGGTGTCCGCCTTGCCGGTGTCGCCCTTAGCAGTATGCCACCCTGGATCTGGCCAGCATTTCCCATTTTCCGCGAACTGGGCACTCGGCGCTGAATGCGTTGTGCTCAACGCGATCCAGGCCTTCGCGCACGCAGTTGCAGCATTTGGGTGCCGTCCCGGCCAGCCAGTCGGCGCACTTAGCTTTAAGGTGGGGTCCCCCACAGTGGCTGCACTTTTCAGCGCTATCCCTGCAGAGTCGCCTCCCGTGCCCGTAACCCAGGCACAGGGAACATTGGACCAGGGGAGACTGGTCCTGATCCTCTGCAGGTCGATGTGCACGGCCTCTCTATATACCATTTTTGTCCATACTCTGGGGGATACTCTAAGGACCACGTGGTGAGTATGGAGGTTTCTGGCTCTTTTCTTGAAGAGCACCTCCATTTTTTCTTCCTCTGTGCTGAGGCCCTCAAAAATGTCCCTGTTCTGGTTCTTGAGGGCTTTATATATGTCGTCATCGGAATTGCACTTCAGGACGTCCTTTAGTACGACAAGAGGGTTCTTATTTTTAACGTCTTCCACGTTTAGTTGGTCCTTAGCACCGGCAAGTCTCTTTTTGATCCTATCCCTTCCTTCCTCTGTGCTGCATCCCAAGACGATTTTCCTATCTTTGGCCTTTCGTATGCGATCTACTGTGACCCAGCCGTCTTTGGCGTTGACGGCCTTCCTAATGTGGTCGATCACTTCCTCTCCAGTGTCCTCTTCATTTGTGGAAGTGACCACGATCGAATGTAGAGCCGTCCTTATTTGCTTGGGCGCTTTTGGAACTGTAGGGCCAGCTACCGTATCAGCATAAGATGGTTTAACTGTCGGCTCCTGGCTAGCCTGCAGCGCCTCTTTTAAGCCGTCTAGCTTTTGGGTGTTTATAGCTATAAGGCGGCTGTGCTCCTCGAGCGCCTTCCTTAGAGAGTCCGTCTCTGTTGTCGTTGGTCTCACAACTTCCGGCTCTTTGTAGGGCTGTGTGTTAGTGCCAGTTTCTCGCGTCTGGGCTGGTGCAGTTTTCTTTGACGCTTCCGCCTCCTTGACCAGCTGATATAGGTGGTCAACGGCGTTTAGGATCCCAGTTTTGAGGTCTGTCTTCAGATTGCGAGACTCATTCACACAAGTCTTCGCCCTCTGAAGCCAGACCCTAGCCTGGGTCGTTTTGCTGTTCGGTTTTGGCTGCTCTTGCCTTGGTACCGGCGATGTTACAGCTGCCTCCGTTGATGTTCTACGGGGAGCGAGCGTCTTCTGTTGTTTGGGTGGGTGCGGATGTGTCTTAGTGGTGCAGGGGTTGGAGTCAACTCTCCCTGCCTCCCACTCGCCCACGCTGCGCCTCACGCTAGTCGCAGTTGAGGAAGGTCCAGCCTCTTCCTTGGCGACTGGAGGGCTCTTGCTGGATCCACTCCCTGGCTTCTCTACAGGAGTCCTTATGCCCGTCATTTTAAGTTTTTGTTGGTGTTAGTCCGAAAGTCAAATTAATTAAAATTTTTACTCCTGGTTGTTAAAACCAAAGTTTGTGTTATGATATAAGGAGTAAGGTGTAAATTTGTAAAAGAATTTACCAGTAACGCAAAGTAAAATAAATGTGTAAAATGTGTATAGTAGTGATGGTCAACTCGAGTAACTAACTCGAGTTAACTCGAGTTGGACGTAACTCGAATCCACTCGAGTTGAATTCTCTCTAACTCGAGTTCGAAAGTGAATTATCAAACATGAGCACCGATCAAGTCCTACCTTCATCTAGCCCAAATAGCTAATTAGGTACTTCAATTGTTGCTGCTTTGGATAAAGACGACATTTGGGGAGTTGTAGATAAAAAACTCATGGAGAGTAGTGCTCACCCAACTCCATACACTTTTGCAGCTATGATGGTTAAACAATATATTGAATTACCATATCTTGACAGAAAATGCGATCTACTTCAGTTTTGGAATGATAAGAAATGTTTATTTCCGCGGTTGTCCTAAATTGCCCAAAAATATCTTTGAATACCAGCATCGTCAGTCCCTTCAGAACGCTTATTTTCAAAAGCTGGGATTTTATGCAATGATAGAAGAAACCGTCTAGCACCTAAAAAGATTGACCAAATCTTATTTCTCAACAGTATTCCATGATTGTTTATTTTTTAAGTACTTTAACTATACTTTGTTATTTTATGTTTTATTTAACTTCAATTTCAAAAAGAAAAGAATATTATTTTTGTTATAACTTATAAGAAGTTTATTTTGGTTTTTTCATAAGATTTTATATTTTTTTGTCAATAACTAATTATTAGTTAGGTAATTGTCGGGAAAATATTTTTCTTTTTGTTTTAGAATCATTTGACATATTCCTTTATAGTACCTATATAATTAAGACTAAAATATAAGCTAACTCTAAAAATATAATAATTTAACTAAGGAAAAAATATTCTTTGTGATATTAATTATCTATTTTTTTTTTAAAATATTGTGATTATAAAACAATTATGAGCCTAAAAATCTACCTATGTACAATATGTACATACATACATACCTGCATCATAATGTTAGTCTGATTTTATTTTAAAAAGACTGCTATATAATTTCATGGTTTAATTGATAGTAAATATTATTTTTAATTAAAATTCGAGCCAAAAATACTTAAATAAATGATTCGATTTCAAACTTTTTTTTTTGTTTCTTACATCATAAATAAATAATATAAAAAAATAAACAATTGAAACAAAAAAAAAAATTATTTGTCTGTTCCTTTTTTTTTTAACTATTAATGCAAAGCTGAGGGAATAAATTAGTAAAAACTCAAAAAACATTAACTTGTCCATCCAGTTAACTCGAGTTACGTAATTCGAGTTCAACCCGAGTTACGTGGATTTTAACTCGGGTTAAATCGAGTTTAGTTTTTTCCGAGTTGGCACATCACTAGTGTATAGTGTAACTCGAGTGTCAATTTATTAAATTTTGTCCCACCCTATGTGTTAATTTAGTGTCCCTTAATGTTTTATGTTTCAGGTACTGTCTCTGTGTTCAACGGTGAGACCGGCAGGCGCGCTCCGACAAGAGATTCGTCAGGTAAGTGATCCCACAATGTAAATTTAGAATTAGAGAGATATAAAAATATTTTTTTGTATCTCTACCAGAGTGGTAGAGTGACAGTCAAGGATATTTAGACTCTAAGGTGAGGTACCCGAGCACACGGTTAAGAAAATAATAATAGAATTTTTTGCTCTATCTAGAGCAAGTATAGAGTCAACTGGATGGGACGTAAGGTCCTGGTTTTTAATATTAATGCTAAACTAATTGTACTGGTCAATAGGTCCTGGTACAATGCGTTTCTTATAATTACTAAATAAAATGAGGGCAAAATAAATAGAGTCACTAGGACGGCTGTCTAGCAGAGCAACCAAAACAAACGACTCAAAAACAAAGTAAACAAATAAGAATTTTCTCTGCTCTGCAGAGTTGTCCAATTTTATACAGAATATAAATTCTCTGTCTTATTAATTAACCAACTTATATGTAGGTTGTATACTATTAGTCAAAAGGATTTTAAAGTCAAGAATTCAAATCCACACTTAAAATATTAGACTTCTAAAATTTACAATTGTCAATTTATGTCATACAGTTTATTTGTACAAAGACACAAATTATGTATCTTATAATAATTACTGCTTTGCAGAGTCGTTTGCACCTTAGATCTATCAAAACCAAGGTGTCCCCTTTGGAATGAGCCCAAACTCGGGTATCCTGAGATCAAAATTAAGAAAAGAAAAGTTGGGGAGGGGGTGATGTGTCACGGTGCTGGAAAATGGGGATTGCCTTGGAGCCAGAAAATCAGGCTGACTCTCCTGATTCCAACAAGCCCAAACACGGGGGGGTTAATGTAGCCTCATAATTTTAAAAATATCTTGATTAGTCGTAATTGCATACACAATAATTTACCTACTATGATGGACAAATTAGGAGGGTGTTATATTAGAAGGATTGCTATGCTCATTTAAAAAAAATATTTATATTAATATCATATTAATATAAATATTTCGGACATCTAACATACAACGAGATATAGTCCCAAGATAAGCAGAGCTTGTGTTATGGGTACTAGACAACTGATATAAATACATTTATACATTTTTTTGTAAATACATACATATTATACATAGAAAACACCCAAACTCCGATACAAATATTTGCAGATCATACAAACATTCGGTCAGACCCAGGAATCGAACCCGAGACCTCAAGTACAGCAGTCGCATACGCTACCACTGCGCCACCGAGGCATTTACCTTAAGGAAATCACAGAAAGTACAATGAAAAAAGTAACAGCAACCAGGCGAACAAAATTACAATCGTGGCAAAACCACGCTTCGGCATGAATGGGCCGGCTCGACCAAAGTGATACGACGGCCTCACAGAAAACCGATGTAAAATAGAGCTTGCACTGTGTTTCACCGAGTGAGTGACGATACCGGAGGCCCATATGGTAGGAGGCAGTCTAATTTATATAAAGTAATGCTGATTACATACCCTAAACTTTATTATATAATTCGTAGTGTTTAGCACCTTATTTTTAAGACCGAACATTTTACCATAGAACAAGAAATAATGATCGCAGGATGTAAATATACAATTATGTACACGATCCCTAGCCCATGGGCGCGGCCGTCAAATATATACTGCCCAACTCGGCGGGCCATTTTAGATGGCAGAACTAACAAAGAGATTATCGGTATGTAGCATCGACTATTAGCTAAAATATATTTGTGTCTAAATATAAATTCATAGAGAAATAAAGTCAATCTTACTTTACCAGTAAATAACAAACATGACTATGGTTTTTAAGACTGTATTATAAATATACTTCATACCTTGTACAGGTGTATTTATATATTATACTAGCTGACCCACTCAACCTCGTTTGCGTCTTATATTGGCCGTGGCGTGAAAATTTTCCCCCGTTTTTGAAACATTCTTCATTGGTGCTCCGCTCCTATTAGTATTGTAGTATATATATTATAGTAGACTATCCAACACCGTAAGAATTTTTCAAATCGGACCAGTAGTTCCTGAGAATAGCCGGAACAAACAGACAGACAGACAAAAATTTTAAAAATATATATTTTGGTATGTGCACCGTATATACATTCATATGCATGTAGTAGAAAGCGGCTATTTCAATATTACAAACAGACACTCCAATTTTATTTATTTGTATAGATGTATAGATTACTAAATCAATACAAAACTAAAATAAAAAAACAAATGATAATGATGCTAGCTTTGAAAGTATGAAACTTTAGCAGAGCTAGGTAAGTTATTACAGATAAACACTAAGAATCCGATACTTTAAATTAAAAGTTTTCTTAATATTTAATAAAAATTATGTAAGTGTGACTCCATATTATTCAAACATTTTCAGATTATAGTTCTCATTTAGAAAAGTAATGTAAACAAATCGAATTTTATATTACATAACTATTACTGTGGAGAAAAGAAAAAATCACATAAATACAATAGGCTGTAAATACAAGAATGTGAAATCTATGGTAAGCCACAGATTTATTAATGTGTGTTAAGAGAGGCTAGTTTAAAGTCTCACAATAATGCAGATCATCTTTGACACAAATCATGAAAAAAATCCACACCAAACATGTAACGGATAGTATAAATTAGTACTAGCTAGTCCTAGACTTCCCAATATGCGTTTCATATAATATGCAATGATACATGTACCATCAAAATGATGTTACGACTTTCTCAAGTATTGTTGAAGAAAATTGCGAACTCAATAAATATTTTATTCAACATATGATAATGAGTACATGTAAATTTACTGCCTCCGGTTTTCAAGAAATATTGGCACGTCAACGACGCAACATGATAAAAACACCCGTTACATCAAACGAACACACATGCGTACATATTAAAATAATTCACAATCTATTATATAAAAATAGCAACAATAAATCATGCTTGTGATCAATTTACGCCGTATGTGGCCTTATAGTGTGGGCTGAATGAGTTTAGGCGATATATTTGAATAAAAATAACAGGCAGTCCATGGTCCCACACCTTTCGCAATTGTATCTATCCTATATGCGTAATACTAGTTTTAGTTGGGATCGTAATCAAGAAATTAAAACACAGCCAAGGAGCAATTCATAATTACACGAATAAATTGACCGGCAAAATAAGTACGTACGTACGGTATTTGAAAATACAGCCTTATTGCCGAATTTTCAAAAATAAATTGGTGAATTTGCGTAGGTAGGTTATTATAACCCGTATAATATTAATACTTATAAATCAGTTTGTCAATAACTTTTCACAGAATAAATAGTAGCCTATATTCATTCCAGAATATATTACCTATGTACCAAACTCAAAGTCAAACTGTAAAACCCATTGACCATGTAATAACTATATCCCTAAATTACAGCAAATACGAAAGAATATGTAAGTGCTGCCCCGTTTCTGATAAACAAAAAAAATCGACGGGTTGCACTCCGGGAGTGCCGGCAGAAGTGAAAACTTGAATATTAACGTTGTGCATTTTTGATATTTTGGAATGGTTAGAGAATAATTTTGTACGAATTGCTTTCATTATCAGTATAAAAGTACTATTATTTATGTGGTGGAATACAATATTCATTTATTGCGCTATCGTACACAAACATGACAATTTATATTACATACACACACGAACATTCGCGCAAGCGCCCTGCGCCGCCTGTCCTCTCTCCATCCGTTTTACGAATTTTCGATCAGGTCACGTGACCTGACGCGAGTTTATACGTCCTCTCTCGGTCCGTCTTACGAATTTTCGATCAGTCACGTGACCTGACGCGAGTTTATACATTTTTACCCATTCCAAAAAAGTACACAGCGCCACTAAAGAAGTTTTCACTTAAAAAAAATTTAATCTATGCCAAGATGGTGTTACGTGTAAACGTTCATATGAAATCAATAAAAATAACGAAACACGAAATTCGTTTGTTTAATCTATGTACCAGGTTACCTACCTGGTAACCTGGTAACCAGGACCTGAAACGGTAAAAACCACAACATGCTAGTAGTATAATTTACATGAATTGAACTTCATTCATAATAATTACATTATAATGCAACATAGGCATCTTATTTACTACTAGCTGAACCCCGCGGTTATTGCCGTATCGTGGGTAACGCCGCGGGGCGAAGCTAGTCTAAAAATGTAAGCCTAAGTTACTCCTTGTACCATCAGCTACCTACCAGTGAAAGTCCCGTCCAAATCGGTCCAGCCGTTCCAGAGATTAGCCGGAACAAACAGACAGACAGACAGACAAAAATTAAAAAAAAAAAAGTATTTTTGTATGTGTACCGTATATACATTCATATGCATGTAGTAGAAAGCCGTTATTTTAATATTACAAACAGACACTCCAATTTCATTTATTTGTATAGATATGACTTTTTAAGAAAATCCGGTATATTCATATTATAAAGCATGCAGACAGCTTGTCTTCTGCAATCAGTTGTATTTACGCAATGACTTGATGTAAAAATAGCTGGCAGAGGCTATATAATCCAACAAACATTGCAAACAAACAACATGTCAAACATTGGGTTAGTGTTTAAGAACTCTATTTTTGACATCTATGACGATAGCAGATTCGAGAACTTAGAATACCAAATTTACAAATTCGAGTGTTATTGACATATTACATCACAAAAGTTAGCAGTTTAAACTCAGAGTACAGATGATACTTCATAAATATATCATCTAGATTTTATTTTCATTTTCCTTCCTTTATTTGTTGTTTCGTTTTTAATCCCTTTTATTTTTTTGAAAAGACAACTCTTGCACTGGAAATAAATCATGTGACATGCCGACTTTACAAACATACTTGAAACAAGAACACCATTAAGACCAGATTTAGAATAACAATTTGTGAAAAATTCTTATACGATGTGGGGGTCAGACCCACAATACTCGGCGTAGTAGAAATCGGCGAGGTAGCTGCTTAACATGGCCGTCAATTTGAATTGTACAATTTACCTAATCAATAAGATTTATGATTTGGGCAAATTAGATCAATTGTGTAACATCTATCGATTTACATCACTTCACTGCAATGTAACAACAAGATCAATATCTCGATAAGAGTATTCATCCGGTCTTTACGTGAAAATAAAATGGCAACATCTAGCAATCTTCAACAGTAGAGTTAATTAATGCCAGTCTTCAAATAACTGCATTTAAACAAAACATACACTCAACTTTAGAATATTAGTGTAGATAAATAATAGCTCAAAATAGTCTTGGTGATGATGCAACATTCATCGACAACTTCCGTAAATCTATAAAATAAATATAAGGTGAGAAAATTTCCGTACTTCTACACTCAAGCGTGTAAAAATTGTCATAGTTGATTACTGTGTTATAAACGGTTGTGAGCGGCCGAGAGGCTTGGTAAGCTACGCGAGGGATCCAGCGAGGCTATCAAATCGATACATCATTAAACAATATTGAACTGTCACGGGAAGTGTTGCCTAAGACAATTTGTGTTCGTGTGGTAGTGTTAGGTAAGGATTGATGGCCCGCCTTAATTGAACTTATAGGTTCGATAGCATGGCGACAGATTAAAAATGGCGATATCTCTACCTAACGAATATAAGTTAGTATATCATGGCTGCTGGCCTATTGTTTCTTGATTGATCATATTTTAAACTGTCGCTAATGATTATTTATCAAGCGTTCTTGTTAAACTTTATTAAAAACTAATAGTATTAGATTTCATATTTTTTTTATTTTTTCTTTTTTATTGAAGTTGGCAAACGAACTTATTTTTTTATTGTATAGAGGGCAAACGAGCAGACGTATCACATGATGGTAAGCGATTACCGCCGCCCATGGACACCCGCAACACCAGAGGCGTCACAGGTGCGTAGCCGACCTTTGGGGTTGGGGCATGGGCCTCCAGTATCCTCACTCACTCGGTGAAACACAGCGCAAGCACTATTTCACACCGGTTTTCTGTGAGGCCGTGGTATCACTCCGGTCGAGCTGGCCCATTCATGCTGAAGCGTGGCTCTCCCACGGTAAATGATATGATGGAAATGGTGCCAAGAAAATAATTATATGATCACAGTATAATTCTGTATCAGTCCAAAGCAGTCTACAACTCTTTTTGGGTATTAACGATGTCTTTAAGATGCAAAATGTTCTTCGCAGCTGCAAATAATTTCATCTTAAAAAATTTACTCTCTTCTTGTCTATAGGGAACATTAAGGTGAAGTATTTCGGCCGCAATCAAACCAGCCTCGAGATAACTTCGATCAAACCATTAATCGATTCGAATCGAATCGATTGATCGATCGAAGGCTCACCGTGGGAGAGCCACGCATCGGCACGCATAAGCCAGCTCGACCGGAGTGATACCATGGCCTCACAGAATACCCGTGTGAAACAGCGCCAGCGCTGTTTTTCACCGAGTGACTGAGGATACCGGAGGCCCATAGTACTGACCACCGCTTATAATCACCTGCAGGTCAAGCTTCACAAGTACTTGGTTTAGGTTTCAGTCACTTCATTTCACTTCACTCCATGTAATGCAACAAAAAACCGCTTATTTGTTAATCTTTTTTTGTTTGCACTGCATGCATAGTTTTCTATAACATCGAAATACTGTTATGAATTTATTATGTTGAGTTAATTAAGGATGTTGTAATGTGCATTTTTATACAACACACGAAAATAAGATTTCTTGTGTAATTTTAACATTAATATTTGGAAGAGAATACAACTTCTATTCATCTACTAACACCTATAAATACAATTCTTCTTGTACAGCTTGAACTAAATTAATTAACAAATGGGAACCTAAAGAAGCATCAGTGCGTCGCTAATTAATAATAATAATAATAAGTTAAATTGTTAACGAATAAAAGAAATTACCCGAAAGATATTTTTAAAATGGCAGGAATGATTGAATAATTCACTTTTTTTATTATTGAATAGTGGGCAAACGAGCAGACGTATCACCTGATGGTAAGCGATTACCGCCACCCATGGACACCCGCAACACCAAAGGCGTCACAAGTGCGTTGCCGACCTTTGGGGGGATGGGAAAGGGGATGGGGGGAGGGTTTGGGGTATGGGCCTCCGGTATCCTCACTCACTCGGTGAAACACAGCGCAAGCGCTGTTTCACACCGGTTTTTTGTGAGGCCGTGGTATCACTCCGGTCGAGCCGACCCATTCACGCCGAAGCATAGCTCTGCCACGGTAGCATAGCTCTCCCACGGTAATACTGATACTGTGGATCCTCGACAGGCTCATGTATCTGGATTTTTATCTACCTTTTCATCCTGTTCTTACCTCTCATTTAGCGATTGATGAAGCATATAAATTCTTAAGTATGTATTATTAAACGTTTTCAAGGACATTAAGATAAATATGATTGAAGATATGTGGAGAATGTCGACCAAAAGTTGCCAATCTATATTCAAACTTCCGCGACGTATAATTTGTTTGAAGATCAAGGAGTTTCTGTTCTCACGTTGTAAGACTGACGCCAGAGGTACATAGTTAGAGCACATTTTTGCCGCCAGAGAATAAGCTAAAGACGCTCTCGATATCTTTTGTGACCTTTCACTAAAATTTAATAACAAATGACGATGTAGGTGATCTGCCGATAGGGTAGCGATATTTATAATTGCACAGAAAAAAATTAATATAAAATAGCCGTTTATATTCTATGTATGTACGAGTATATGTCAACACCTGTAAATAAATAATTTCATGTTGAATTGAGGTTTTATTGCACATTTTTTTTGTATTGTAAATATTTTACAATTATACCATGCATCTTCATAGTACCTATTCAAGTATTTCAAAATGTTGTATGAACATAGAATAGGATAGAATAAAATTTATTGTAAACGAATTGATACAGTTATTTATAGAAACTTAACAATATAATGACCATGTCCAAATAGACCAGGGTCGATAATTTTTTAAACAAAAAAAGTAAATAAATGTTCTCAGAAAATGCAAAGAATAGAAAAAAACTCGAATCCAAAAATTTTTTTTTAATCACTATGTACAATTTTGAGCAATTTAGTAAAATTTACACTTTAATTACTTAAAAAACCGTGAGAGTCTGTTTGATTCTGTTTGTTATCCGACTTTTTTTAAAAATCTGATAATTTGACGCGAGAATTTTCGATTGAAAATTAGGATGTTTTTTGATATTAAGTCAAAATAAGGTGAAAAAATAAATATTTCAAATAAAAAAAAATACAGTGTCTTTAGGGCTATATATATATAATAAGGTAAGACTTCAGCAAATTTCGTGCAAAAAAAAAATTTTTTGCATAGGATAAAAATAAAAAACCAAAAACTTCATTATTTTAATTTTTCACATAAATTTTGAGGTTATATGAAAAAAATATAATTACAGAAGTTGTAGGTCTCTTTATTACCTACAACTTTGTCATTTAATTTTTTCCTATAGTACTTGTAGTTTTGCCGGAAATCGGAATACACCGTTTTTTATCCTTAAAAACTCACCCTCTTCCACTTCCCGACCTCAGATCGCAGTATCAAGATGGGTTTTCTTTACATAAGTTAAGGTGCACTAAGTAAAGTAAGTTCACGACCCGATTGACGGTAAGCGGGTAACCAAACCATTTATGTCAATATATATTCTTAAACATACAGGTGTCACTTAATAATGAGATTTTACTTTCCACGATAAAATCATGCATTAAAAGAGATACAATTATTTCGAAACACATTTTGGTTACATTCGGTTTATTTGTATAACACAATACAACATCACAGCTAACGCCAACAAGTGCTTCTTGTGCAGTCCCTAAACCTATCGTTAACCACCAAACTTCGACTGTCACTTCCTATTTTATTTTTCATGGATAAAAGCCTATTGTTATTCCAAACCACAATCTACCCCTACGGCAAGTTTCAGCTGGATCCGTTTAGCTGTACTGAAGTGATAAACTCATCTTTGCTAATTTAAAACTGTTATAATACGAGTACTCATATTAAACACTGGGATAAAAATGTACATACATAGTTTTAAATTTAATTGCATTAGCTTTACTATTTTACATACTATAACTATCTAGATATTATCATCTATCTGGTTGTCAAAATTATCATAATCTTATCTATGTATTAAAAATGCATAATCATCATGATATTTTGTTGTAATTTGTCCGTGGCATTTGCATGTCCGTTTTATTTTTAATATATAACTCCAGATGTGGTTGCAGTAGATCGGAAGGTTATTAAATATATTTTGTCTGTGGTAAATCTTACTAATAAAACGTGATAATCAATAGATCTGACAATATAGATGCCAATCGGTGGTTAATTCAAGCGAACTTGGATGATCATGCAATGAAAGGTTATGTTTTGAGCTTCTATGTATACCTACATTTCCGCCTATGTTGAAATTATTTGTTTAGAGTGAAACCTGCTACTCCAGGCGAATTGACATTCTACAAACGGAAACGTTATGAGACAACTAACCAATCTATAGGAATGACATCATTTCAACACTAAGTCACGTTCTCAAAACCAAATTTTAGCTTTTGCCTTACATATTTTTTTTTATTGTATAGGGTGCAAACGAACAGACGTATCGCCTGATTGTAAGCGATTACCGCCGCCCATCGACACCCATAACACCAGAGGCGTTACAAGTGCGTTGCCGGCTCTTTTTTTGAAGGTTTGAAAGTCGTATTGGTCCGGGAATACTTCAGATGACAGTTCATTCCACAGGTTTGTTGTGCGAGGCAGAAAGTTTCGGGAAAAGCGCACAGTTGCGGAGTGCCAACCATCTAGCTAAATGATGGGGATGAAACTACTGTTGCGTAGGACGATGGCGGAAAGAGGCGTCAGGGATCAGTCCGAACAATATTAACTATTTATACAAAAAAATAGAACGTTATTGATTGTAAAAAGAGAATTGAAGTGAAACACTTGCATTTTGGTCAAGTGGACCACAGTTTTTCCGAAATCTCTGATTGTCTTGGAAAACGAAAAATTTTATGCAAAAGAATTTTTCGCACAGAACTAATTAGGTGCAGTTATTACACCTAATATATGCCTTTCTAACTGTAATCAAACTCTTATCTGTTATTGTCGAGGATAGGATTACCTTTTTTTATATTTGAAGGTTTTTCAGTAGGTACTTGAAAAATTTGAGTGCCGGTTTCTGCATCGCAGTGAGACCGGGCCGTTGATGACGAAACAGCTATCTCTTTTAGAACTAAGCTGGCTTCACTTGCAAAAGTTTTAAACGCCTGTTTCAACATTGAATAAATAATATTCTTCGAAGACTTGAAACCATATGAACGAAATGTATAAAAATAGTAAAAGTCAAAGTTCAGCTTTTTCGCAAAAACATTAACAAAATTACATATTTGAATTCCTTAATGCTTATAAAAATGCAATGCTATGAAATGTGCAAATACAATACGTTTATTTATTATATATATTCTAAAATTATGCCACATAAATTTACATACTGACGTTAAAGATGTTGCGTTGAAACATTGGTTGCGTATTGTACTCAGAAAATTTATTTAAAAATGAACATATTTAATAAAATTTGTATAAAAATGTTAATTCGCCCATTTTCAATATTCTCAAAGTTGAGATTTAAAATCACTTTCTGTATTTTAAAGCAAAACACACTTTTACATACATGAACCAGTGTTGCTGAGCGGGCTCGTTTGTTATCTGTGTGCCAGTCTCTGTCTAGCTATGGAGGGTTACCCTCCATATGTCTAGCATATGGAGGGTAGAGATAGTCTAGCACAAAGAATCAGCAATGCCATTCAACGTGGCAATGCTGCCAGTCTTTTGGGAACGTTAACTACCGGTAGGTAGGCGAAAATGTGGTGGAGTTTTTGTCGCTTGTATATTGCTATTGTTTTTATTTTTTTTAAATTATTGTTAGTTACATTTGTTTTTTTTATACAAATAAATAAAATTGACATTAAAAAGAGTTAAAAAAATAACTAAATTAACTTTCAATTTCATCGTATGTTTAAAATAACTTAGGGTTCTTGTATTAAAAAAAAAAATAATCATGCATCATTATTATTACGTATCAATGTTTGTATAACCTTATCTTTGAATTTTTCTAAAATTATAAAACTTTATTCAATTCATTCAAAAATAATTAACAATAAATTTGTGATCCTTGTCAACTAATTTTATAATAGACGCTTGTATCATGTCTGATACGTGGTCGGTGTCTTGTCTCACAGAACTTTATAGGGCTATGTCGTAACTTGTTGTAAAACTTGTGAGTAATCGTTTAAGAGGAGCTATAAACTTTACCAACAAATGAACCCTTTGAACACGAGATTACGAACATTTGGCTCGGCCCGAGAATCGAACTCGAGTCCCAAAGCACAGCAGTCGCATACGCTACCACTGCGTCACCGAGCCAGTTATTCCAAATTGTTTACAGGCGAAACGCAATAATTTATTTTTTGGCAGAAATTTCTTATCTACCTAGATCCGAGATAAATAAAGCAAGGTCATACGTCCAATAAGTTTAAACGAGAAATTCTTAAATATAAAATACATATCTGTATTTCACGTAAATCGCAGTTATAATTTGTATTAAAGTTTTATTTAAATATAGTATTTCGATAAAAATCTTCCAGATCTATGAAAATAGTGTTTATTTGTGTAAACACATAAGTGGTAAGTACTACCCTACTACATTATGCAAGTTAGAAATAACCCATTTCGCGCAAATGATGCCGAAATAACAGACGGGTTACCTTGCAAGTCTAGAGTCCCAAGTATCTACGCTGTCGTCCTAGGACTTAGGGTAAGGCTTTTGGCTCTGGTACCCTGACTCATTCGGCGAAAAGCAACGAAAAAGTGCGGCGGCAGTTTTCTACTGAAGTCAAGTTGTTATTCTACAAATGTCAATGTTAATCGCTAAACCACGTAGTCAAAACAATATATTAGCTATATAAGCAAGATAATAGCAGCATTAGAGGTTCTAGATGGAGAATCGATATAAAACACTTGTCTTCGGGCGAACAGACCCATGGTAAAGTCGAAGTATGACTCTCTCACGTTTGTTTGTTTTACCGGGCCATTTCCACACTTAGCCTCTGATTGGGCCGTTGTACGTGGGTTTATCATCTTCCTACTCCAACCATCCTAGATTATCCCAGAAGCTCAGTAGCCTTTTCAGATCACTACATGCTTCCGGGAGTGATGATTGGAGGATGTCCGCCCATTGACCTGCCACACTTATACATTCTGAGAGAACGTGCTGTGGCGTTTCTTCTACGTCCATGCATCCCCTGCACAGAGGGCTGTCTATTGCGCTTATAGTGAATAGGACGGTGATTGTTTAGGGTACAATGCCCTGTCAGGATATCTATGACCTTCCTGAGATCATCCCTTTTTAGTCTAATCAGGTTGAGGGCTAGTCTTTTTGATGCTATCGGAACCGCACTTTTTGTTTGCTTGCATTCTTCACTGTTTTTCCGTTCGGTTTTGTGTTTTTTTAAGGTATTGGCGCGTAATCATGTTTTTATTCGGGCTTGGGGCAAGGGTAGTAGTAGTTCCAGTCCAGAAACTGTCGTTTTCGATCCCCTTTTGGCCAATTCATCTGCAGCGTCGTTACCCAATGTTAGTTATTATACCCTTTTATCATTTATATTGCAGGATAGTTTTGTTTGTGGTTGCAATGGACTGGAGATTGTCATGACATTCCTTGAAGAGGGTAGACGTCAGCTCGTTATTTTTTTAGAGCTTGAAGCACGGATGCACTGTTAGAAACAATTTTGATGTTCGAGTTTCTCACATATCTCGCTGCAATTGCTTGTGCTGCTTCGATTATGCTCATACATTCTGCTTGGAAGATTATGTTTAGCTTATCTAGAGCAGTTTACTTTGACTTGATAATTAGGTCCCTTATGGGGTTGTCTTAAATGACGTCTAAGCCCACAGTTTGTGTATATGTTATGTTTGTTTGTATTAGCAGCGAGGATTAACCTACATTAGACAACTTACGCTAACACAACCATTATTATTAGATCTCCGTTAAAACCTTGATTTCACTAAGATTTTTAAATTGATTTTTGACACAGATTATGTAAACATAACAAAAATTTTAAGTCAAGGCATTCCATAAATAAATTTATGAAAGTCACATGAGATTGGATTTATACAAACCCTCCTGTACAAAGTTTAATGTACATAAAATTTACAATATTATTAATATTCAGTTTTTCTTGGGGGAAGGAAGTACAAATATTGAACAAGACAGCGCATTTACCGATATTTAAAACGATAATTATACTTTAGATCTATAAAACTACATAATATGATAAACTCATAATTAGCCGGCCAGTAGCAACCTTCGTTCCTACAGCTACAAAAGATTGAATCGAAGTCTATAAATTACGTACGTAAATACCTAAATAGAGGCAGATTATTACCTGAATGTCAACTAATAGTACATCAATATGCAGTTTGGTACTGTTATTTTATTCTTGCTTGCATATAGTTAAAAATGAAATTTAAAAATGTCAAACTTAGAAAAATACCCAATTTGCCGTTTTTTTATTCGGTCAAATAATTTTAGTAATAATTTAAAATTACATTAAAATTAAATAATTATTTTGTAAAAAAATACGAGAAATAATCTTGTATATAAAAAATCAATTGCTGTTCGTTTGTCCCACTAGAACTCCAGAAAATCGACCAGCCGCGATTTAGATGGTTTTGGTTTTGAAATGTTTGTCGTAGTCCAAGGAAGGTATAATGGGTGAAAAATTAAAAATAACTTGAAAATCAAAACGTCACGTGGAGGCAGTAGCGGGCACAGCTAGTATCGTATATTTATGACAATTGTATTTATTCTTATGAAATGAATTACACATAAATAATCTTCTACAATAAAATTTACAGCACAATTAATAATAAATAAATCAATATGTTAACTGTAAATAAGCTCTGTAGTGGTGATGTAAACAGGTGTTTTCCTTTCCGTATCTAAATGGTCGTGGAAATATATAATACACCATGAATTGCTTATGGATTACGTAATAGTCTATCACTTGATTTCATTCCTATCTTGTGACTACCTTTTAGACGCGTCGTCTGACCCTGGCTTCGCCCGTGTGAACACTCAATATTTATTTACATATTAATGTACTGGACAAGATGTAGATGGCGTAAATATATATAAAATGTAAGCTTGATTTGCTAAAATTAAAATGTACGGACATTTTGATTTCAGCAAATCAATTTGAATGTTTAAAATTTAATTTTGTATGTATTTTTATTATTGTATGTATACGAGTGAATAGTGACAGGTGCTATCAACTTTCACCAATTTACGCGATCCTGGGCTTAGGCCGCTGAACAACACAAAGTGACATATTCTTGTTATATAATAACTGTGTGAATACTTGCTTTTTAAGTGGTACTTATACCATATGGACTAACGAACGAACTAAACAACGTGATTGTATATTATTGAGTAAAAATGAAAAAAAAAACAATAAATTTTGTTCAATACTCGTAGGGCTTCAATAATCACTTTTCTTGAGTATTTCATATTAATTAATGATGTCTGTTATAAAAATTTAAAAGTTCACAAAATCTTGAAAGGTTTCCCACACAAGTTTTCAACAAACAAACACAACTTCAATTATACTTAGAATATATAATACAATCGTCAACGTTAAAGACAGACACACCGTATCATGTGGGAAATATGCTACTCCATTGCCAAGTAAGGAAACATAAATATGAACGGTTGATTGTTAATATTTACTGTATCCAATTGATAATCGTTAAGAAAGGAATTAGCGTGCAACATGTTTGTCATAAAATATGTCTTTGTAAACGTAAGTAATTATACTGGTGATTATAACGCCAAATATGCCTATGCATTCGTCTTTATGAATATTGTAAGATTTTATGTCCACCTATTAAATTAACGTAAGGACGTATGTGCTAAACTGGTTGTTAGAAATTTTAGTATCAGTTACCAAACACATTGTGGCACTGCTGCCAGTTAAATTAAACGGTAAGGTTTTACAACTTTGGGGCCTAATGTGAGTTTATTTTATATCAACTCGATCGTCACGGTGACTGCGTTCGGCGTTACGATTGGGTCGCATTGAAATTTGCACCAATCGCCACAACGAACAAGGACGCTGTCGAGAGCGAGTTAACGAGAAAAGAAACTCACACTAGATTCGTCGACGGAGGTGTTCTAGGCTACGCATAATGGATGTATGGATGCAAGGATGTATTAGAGAGGCGTTCAACTGTCTATTCTAGTTCCCTCGCTATGTATGAGGCATGACAATATATTTCAAGAGTAAATAAGCTAGTAGGTACATATTACTATAAACAGAAGTACTTTCAGATGTAAAGTTTTAAAGGAAAACCTTGAGTAAACTACTGTCCGATTTTGAAAGGAATAAGTAATAAGTGAGAATAACGTATAACTCGGTTCCGCCAGAAAAGTGTTAAGTAATGTTTTTCCGTTAGTACATTTTTTTTGTAATTCCATTTTTACACTCCTAATTCCTATTTTAAGATTGTTATTAAATTAACTAGAAACCTTTTGTTTTGTTACTTCAATTAGGTAACCACCGGAAAAGTAAAAGCGTGTAGTTACTTAATAATTTTAGAGCATTAAATCAAACCAAATAATGTAGGCGTGTGTAGAAGTTAAAAATAATATTTTTATTTGCATTTAAACTTCATGTAAAATTTTCTTCCGAGACTTTTTTACCCAAAATCAAGTTGAATTCGACTTTTAAGTCTATTACGATAGGGCTGAACTTTGATATAGGTACTTTATAAAGAGTGACTGCCATCAGACCTCCACGACCCAATTCGTAGGTAATTTCCAAATCCTGTTGAGAAACTGTTGTCGGACTTTTCAACAACCAATTGCAACCTGGACTGACGGCTCAACGTGCCTCTAAGACACGCAATATGCCAATAATGGTCACTCATCTTTGACTGACTTGGCTTGGTTTGCTTAACTTTGCATGTATGCATAATATAATGTAACATAAAGTGCCTGAAAAGGGATACTTGAAATAAAAGTTTTTTATGTTAACTGTGTTCACTTACGCAAATACCACAAAGCCGTAAAGGGGCTCGTCCCTTTTTGGCGGAACCGTAGACGTAAGTCCGTTAGTGACCTGTTAATTGCTAATCTTATATACGAGTATAATCAATTGCTGTTCGTTTATCTCGCTAAAACTCGAGAACGGCTGGGTCGATTTAGCTGATTTTGGTTTTGAAATGATTGTCGTAGTGGATTTTCAAGTTGAAAAATAACTTGAAAATTCAAAGGTCACGTGTACGAAGTAGCGGGCACAGTTAGTTCTTAATAATAATTGCTACACTAATATCATGTAGGTTATATACATAAACAATCAAACAGTAATCTGAATAAATAAAAATGAATCACCGAAATGTATGTACGCGCATAACTTCTGATCCTCTGTACCAAATTGAGTCATTCTTTTTTTATGTGTTTCTTATTGTCAGGACAAGGTTTGTTTAAAAGAAAATCATAAGGAAACTGGAACGGTTATATTTTTTTAGTCAGTGACTGTACACTTTCCGTGGAAACCTGAGGCGTATATATATACAAAAACAAGTTTTTCGGAAACTTACATATGGCGGTATGAAATTCGCCGGGTCAGCTAGTACTTATTATAAATATATTAATTAAACTTATGTATTACGTAAATGCATACAGATGTAGATGCATGTAGATGCTTTAAACTTTTAAGACTGTACTACCTACCTAAATAATTCGCTTCTGTAGTATAATTAATACTTTGATTTTTTCATTTCATTTTCGTGAAATGCGTGTTTTGATACAAGTAAAAAACAATTCCATATTTCAGAAAATGTTATTACTTCCCTTTTCAACAACATTATTTAAACACAGATATGGTAATAAACAGGATTTTAAAGACTATGCGCATTCGCATAGCTACTGCATGTATTATTATATCATCACCCATCACCAGAGATTTCACTAGGTGCCTATGTTTTTAAACAAAATTACATTACGCAACCGAATATTGACTACACACACCTACAGTTTTACTTCCTCAAAACATCTGTAAATCTTTAAGTTTTGCTACTTAGGTAGCTAACATTATATAATTAAAGTACTATTAAATTTTTTGTACGCTTCTATAAATGTGTTAACAAAATACACTTTCATAAAAACTGTCTTTGTATTTAAAACCATTAGATATATCCGAAAATAGAAGCGTGACCTCTAATTATCACTTAATAACTGGATCAGATAATATCCATCGTGGTCATTAATCGAGTGACCGACTCGTTCGAATGTATCGGTCATTGTCTGATTTAGGTATATTTTATAGCCGTGTTAAGGGGTCATCGACTGACTCCCAATCGTTATGACATCAGCTTCACTTAGGATTACAAAACACTCTCACTCACGTAATAACACAACTTCGCTAGGCTTTATGAAGGCAGTAAGAGATTCAATAAATTATGAAATATCATTGCAGGTGCCGTCTCTATAGTGGTGACTAATAAGCCGTGACTCATATTTAATGTGTTTCGTGTTTTATGAACATTTATACTTTTTAACGGTTTTATTTAGCTTACCCTGTTTGTTTGGGTCAAATCTAATAATTCGATCCCCTACCTGTTGACAAACATGTTTTATTGTAAATCTAAGATGGCCGCCGCTACAAAATGGCAGTTTAAAAATGTTTTAATAACTAGGTGTGTCGTAGTTTCAATATCAAGGTCACAAAAAAGTACTCCTCTGTTGCTTACTATCTCAGCAAGTTGTAATTATTAAAGTCATAACTTCTCGTGATTATTTCAATACAACTTTTCGAGAAGTAACTTTTTGGCTTATGTATTTTAAAGAGCGAAAATATCAAAGAATTACTAAAATTACCTACATCAACTAGATAATTTTAGTGCACGATTTGATAGGAACGGTCCAAAATTGGTGAAGTGAGAGTATTTTTATAATACAGACGTATTTTATTTTATTTTAGGTGCAGATTAATTTATTATTACGGCAATTTCTCTGGCTGATGATGCGAAAGTATAAAATGTTGAATAAAGTTATATATAACCAGCAAAAAAAACACCTACGTTCTTTATTGATATAATAGTATGAATGTATTTACTGAATCACTTATGTCAACCGAAACTGAATAGATGGCCAGTGAACGTGTCACTATCACTTTGTAACTGATAAACGAGAACATTCGTTATGACTCCAATGTAATGTTGTTATGATTGTGACGTATAAAAGTAAATACTTAAATTAGATGTGTCATTATATAAGACTTTTTTGTAGAAGTCGAGAAGCGAAAAAAGCGGCGTACAATTGGAGAGGATTATGTCCAGTAGTGGACTACGATAGGCTAATGATGATGTTTTTTTTAAAAGAATAGTCAAAAGGAAATTCCGCTTCTAAGTGGCACGTAGCGGTCTCACATGTTCATGGGTATTTAATAAGTATGTTAGCTATTATGAGCATGTTTAGGCGTACCTATATAACACCATAGGATTTATGCCGTATGTGGTGACTTCTGTTAACTTATTAGTTCGATGAGCTTGTATCTTATAAATTATTGTTTAGAATAATTCTCTTAAAGTGTCGAGTTCTCCATAGTAATATTATATAAATAATTTGTTACACTAATTTTCATAAATTATCAAGAAGTTGTCACACGACTCCAAGGACGGAGCTTATGATTGTTTTAAAATAGGCTTACGAGCCCGTAGGACGGGCATTCGTTTCTTAGTTTTCAGCAGAGTAACAAGTGTAATAAGAATAACTTAGTAAAGAATAGTAAAGGTTGTAAGTGGTGATTATATGTAATGATTGTATTGAAAGGATCTGCTAAAGCATATAATACAAGGCTGTATCTTGACAACGTTTTTTCATTGAACCCTGACTGTACCTAACACTTCGAACATGTAAGATTTGACACTGGCAACTGCCATTATCAGTTCACGAAGTTCGTCTATTGTCAAATTTAACAAGAAATATTTGATCCACTTATGACTGAAAACTGAGAGTTTGACGTGATAGTGATAAGACTTTTTTAAATTTATCTTCATCATCATTTACATACTTACTATTTGTGTTATTATTACGTAGCTATTGACTGTGTGTTAGTTTATTGTATATATAACTGATTAGAATGTACGGTAATCATATATTTTTCGAGTCTACTACCGTTTTGGTTATTTAAGCGTTTGCATTTTGTTTGTCAGATAGTTAAGACAGATAATAACATACCAAACTTTAGGGTTATTTATGGTTTTCTCTAACTCCTTGGTGTGTATCAAGGACTTGTTGTAATTATAGCAGACCTTACGTGACCTTATATGACCACCGTACACACAAGTTAGACGAAAAATCCTATTTTGAAAGTATATAAACTATTTTTCATTTAATTTAGACTCTAATTAGATACCTATTTATAAGCAAGGGTTAAAATAAGGTACTATATTTTTCCAATAAGGTAATAATGAAACTGTGATGATTTTTAATATAAATTTCTTTTGTGCCAATACAAAAACGTACTGTAAGATTGAGTATGGGTAGGCCCACTACAAGGTGGTCCGACGACCTGGTGAAGATAGCGGGAAATCGCTGGTTGTTTTGGGGAATCCTGAAGAAGGCCTAAGTGGACATCTTTTGGCTGAGATGAACATGATAGGTATATATATTAACTTATGAATTTGTTGAAACTATCGCTTTTCATGTTATAGTTACAGTTTCTGCAATTAATGCAATCAATACGTATTGCATCTATAAATTGCGTAATACGACCAGTTCGCACTGACTGTGATTACAAACTGACTGCAGTCTAGTCAGGTTGAGTCGAATTCCGAATTGTGCGTTTATGCCCAAACCAAAACTTAACAGTCTGCCAAAGTGACTCTACTCTGCCTGATGTCAAGCATGCACCATACTCATTTTGAGTGGAGTCAATGTAACAATGCAACATCGTGCCCCACACTATGACCGCCTATTGAGATGATTCTGCGTCATTGGGCCTTCGGTCCACACATCCACTATGAAGACCTAACCAGTGTCAGTAATTAAACGAGCGTCGGAGGGATTCAGAAACATCATCATTAGTGCATATTAAAATAAGCATTAAAATCTTTATGAAGGAGTGGGTAGGTAATAATTATTTATTTTCTAATATTACAATTTTGTACAGATTCTTATAGGTACACAATTCTGTAACACGATTCATTCTAAATGGTATCATATCTCTCAGTTATGACCACTAGTACTCAAGCTAAAATTAAACTTGTGTTATGAGTGCTGGGGCTCAATGCTAGCTAGGTCTAGTTAATCTATGCTTACTTCACATGCATTTCTTAAAAGTATTTTTCCCCATATTTGTAACATTATCTAGTGCTGCCTGGCTTCTATTGATCGTGGCGCGATGTTATATAACTTTTGTCGGAGAAAATAGGCTATCCTACATTAAAAGGCTTTTGAAAATTTTACGAGTTGTTTCTGGGACACGTTCAACCAAACAAACTGTGCACTTTGATAATTTTAGTGATTTAGTGATTAACGTTTCGTTACACAGAAGAAGAGATTAGAAACTACTTAGGTATCAAAATTGCCTACATACAAAGACCATTTATCATACTATCGACAATATTATTTTATTTTACTAAAAACCTACTTCATTACTAGGTACTCCTTTAGAGTTCGGTATCTTAAACAGAATCCTTATGTCTTTCCACATAACTAATTTAAATACTCAAACTGCCCTGAACCGAAAATTCGAAAGATTCAGTGTTTTTCAGGGTCTAAAATTGTATAAAACAAATAATACAATGACTCAACCTCTACAGTAAATTCTAATTATAAAACCTATTTTCATTATCTCATGGACAATACGAATTGTAATTCAAGTATAAAATTTAAGTTTTTTTTATATATTTATTGATTAACAAACAAACTACATGCATTTTTGGTATCTGCACACAGAAGTTTTAAACTGTCTTTTTAAACTGTACACTGCCCACAGGTACTACTACGTATCTACATCCCTAATAGTTTCGTCATGTGGACAGATATTTTTTAGTTCGTCCGTCCTTAGCTTGCATTCATAACGGTTAGTGCTAAAAAGATGAAACTTTGCATAGAAATGTATATTTCCCACGTTCCACCCCGCCCCTAAAAGCTAAACGACTGGGTCGAAACATCTAACATCATAACGGCTTAGATAACTTTGTTAATTAGGAGTTTAAAATGTCTAACTTACTTAGAAAATAACGAATTTTGAAGTTAATATTATTTATAGTGGAAATACCAACCCCTCCTTCTAAATTCACCTGGCATTATGGGTGACTACGGAACCCTATTCTATGCGTGGCCTGACAAACATTTGGTCGTTTTTTTTAATATCTGTGATAAGTTTCACGTCTTAAAAATAATGATGTACATTAATAAAAGAAGAGATAACCCGAAGCTTAGCCTAAGGCATTTAAGTCAAAGCTAACATAATCATAGAATTTAAAAAGTAATCAATCCATTCTCTTTGGCAACGTTAACAAATTGTGTCTTCAATGACTCGTAAAATCTCACGACTCTCACTCAACTAAATAATATTGTGAAATATTTTTAACATTCGCGAGTGTGTCATAATGCGTGTAGACTTTAAAACGATATATGAATATCTTTAGAAATAACAAAAATACATGAACCCAAATATTTTTCTTTTCTTCCTCAGTCATACGGGTCTCACCATCACCATCATCAACAGATTTTAGTCTTTCCTTAGCAAGGAGGCCCTGTGTCTACAATACCACGCTGGCTACACACAGTTAAATATTACTGAAATAAGGTTTAATATCATTATTTTAATTTTCTGTTATTTATACACGATTCTCAATATATCAGTTGTATATATTTACGAATAATAATTAAAAGTAAATTATGTAATACATATTTGCTCGATGATAGATATTTCTTTATGACACTGGATTTATTTGCCTACTAGCTGATCCACGCAACCTCGTTTGCGTCTCCTATTGCCCGTAGCATGATAATTTTTCCCCGTTTTTTAAACATTCTTTATTGGTGCTCCGCTTCTATTGGCCTTAACGTGATGACATACAGCCTATAGCCTTCATCGATAAATGGGCTACCTACACTGAAATTTTATTCAAATCGGACCAGTTCCTGAGTTTAGTGCGTTTAAGGAAATAAACAAACTCTTCACTTTTATGTATTATTATAGATCATACATGTGCCTCTTTTGATGACGAAGTTGTGAAAGTAAAACTTTTAAAAGAAACTTAATTTTCCATGAAAATAACTTTTACTTCCACTAGTACTGTGAGAAAATAGCTTTGTCATTTAATTTTATAATTTGACCTTCAACCAAAACAGTATCCGTGTCTATTTATTATTTTATGTATATTTTACAGAAAACCATTATCTTATTAAAAGCCTAATTTTATCAATTTCCCTGGAACACGCTCTTCTAATGGAATCCAATGAATTAATTATATATTAATAACCTAACAACTTAATCACTAAGCACGACAGTAAGTTGTTTAGCTTTTAAAACTTTATGTTAGCGACGCGACGGTAACATCCAATTACATAACAGAGGTCACCACGCTTAATTATAATAATAGTTGCAAGAACTGCGATGATTACTAACCTGCAGTTTACTATAAATTTATCAGTAAAACTAGTAAAATTTAAAATTAAACAACACAACTCAATTGTTTCTAAAGATTATCCATATAAATCCAAACTCTGTATATCGTCTATCTGTTACGCTGTCACGGTTAAACAGCTGTATTAATTTTAATGAAATTTGGCATAGATATACTTTATTGTTAAGGAAAGACATAGTTTACTTGTTAAAGCGATGTACACGCGGGTGGAGCCACAGACATAATCTAATTCCTTGTGAGAAATGTACTCTTCTTGAAAAAAATAATCGTTTCTCTATGTAATTTGAATCCAATGGTTGTTATACATCAAAACAGTAAGAATATTTAGAACAAATTAGTTCTTACTCTTTCAAGGTCTCTTCCAAATAATAAATAACTTCCGAGACACAGTTTAAGACGTTGACGTAAGACAAGATGTATCAATTTTCACAAATCAGTTACACAAACTAAAAAAACCTTATCATTTTCGCTATAGAATTACTTTGGTCAAACCAGATCATTTAATTAGTCAAAAAAATTGCAACTTAATATTAATTTAAAAAAATCTTATCACTATTGATGTTATAAATGCTCATCTTATACTGTAGGTAAAGGTAAAATAATCATCCTTGAAAAACTAAGATATTTGCAACAGCGAGCCACCTGAGCAGGTAATATGAACGAGATTGTCCACAATGTGACCTCCACTTCGCCGAGTAATATGTTAATTTAGATATTCATTAGGCAAGAACGGTCCAATATTTGGAACTGTTCAATCGGTTATAGTTTTATAGTAATTATAAAATTTTGTTTTTAATGTTCAATGTTAAAACTTTTCCACATGTGTTCAAAATTGATCTATAGGTCTTCGAAGACGTCGTTTAGCAAAAACCAGTCAAGTTTAAAGTTAAGACATAATCACCAACACATTGCAAGTCCAACTTTAGAGCCCATTCATATTAAAATGCATAGGTCTGCCAATAAATAACAAGTGGAACACTGCTTGTATATGTTATTAATGATGATTATTTTTAATCCACCCACGTTGTATAAATTTGCATAGAAACTTATTGAGGACTGACACAGCGAAAGAATTGATTATTTGGCTATTGTATCCATAGGTATTTAAATGCAATCACAAAACTTTTTTGGTAACGCATGACCTAGATTATACTTAGAACATACAAGGCTATGGAAATAGTTTACATAATATTGATCCACATAACGGGGTAGACGTAATCGCAAGAGGCGGCGAGGCGGCGGCAGTGCAGCGACGCCGACCAGACTCGGCGCGGCCGCCGCCCGGCTAGACATACTCGTACGTCGCGGATCTTAAGTGTAGGTAGTATGCAGAGTCGTCGCAAGCCCGCGAGACAAGCTTCCATATTTACTTATCCAGTGTCAAGTTACTTACCGGTTTCACACGAGTGGGCGCTACTAGTTCTTTTTCGTATGTTAATTAGACCAGTATCTAATACTATCACAATATAATGTCCTACTGGTTTAGCAAATTATTTTGTTGTCAAATGTACATATATTTAGTATGGATATTGTTTAATGGAAAGTACAGGTCGTCAGCATATATGAGAAAGAATTTTGTCATATTTTTTTACCTATTTCGATAGTTACGAATCTCAATTGAAATTCAAAAAGCCAACATTTTTTGTTTAAAAGTAAGAAGGAATTAACTTGTATTATCTACATTTAACGCTTCCCAAACGTAAATAAATTTTCGCATAAACACGCGATAACTGCCACTGTTTCAAAGGTTGTGGCTTAATACACCACAGATTTAAACCACAACCGTGTAGGTAAGTGTAGTGGCAGTTTGTGAGGAGACAACTTTACTGCAATAGATGCCGGCCAATTCTGTATATGGTTACTTACATTAAATAAATAAATTTTCCTAATAGATAATCTAATCCAACATTAAAGGTGCATTAACAAATAACCTTTTCATCGTACATATCGCGACAGTTAACATGCAGGTGTGTTGAATGTGATTAGTTATATAGCGTCAAGAAAACAACTCAGAACGAGATAAAATTAAATTGGACGCTAAAAGTAAGAGATATTGCACGACCTTCGGGCAGAGCCGTTTGTTCCGGGTTCGGTATTCCACCCACCAACCGGTCGCTGCGCCTCGCAACTTCTCGCCGCTGCATTCACCTCTATGACTCTATGTCACTAAACTTGTGAAATGTATTTTACACTAGATGCTACCATTCATAGCAGCTAAATGCATATTCATACATTTTCAACACCAAAGCAAGAAAATAAAATTCAATAAAAAATTATAATGACTGATAAAAGATGTTTACCTGTACCTAATACTAGCTGACCTGACCTGCGTCTCCTAATGCCCGTGCCCCTAATGTAGCGTCATAACTTTGCCTCATTTTTGAAACATTTTTATTTTTGCTTCGCTCCAATGAAGAATGTTTCAGACCAATAGATCTTAGCCTGATGATATATAATAGCCTATAGCCTTCCTCGATAAATGGACTATCTAACACTCAAATAATTTTTCAAATCGGGCCAGTAGTTCCTGAGATTAGCGCTTTCAAGCAAACAAACTCGACAGCTTTATATTTTTTGTTATTATAGTATAGATAGAAAACAAAATGTTAGATTTAAAATAATCATTGACATTGAAAAATGGTAATTTATGTAAGGCTTAGTCAATGAAACGATTAATGTTCATTGGTTTGCGCTATTTCATCCTCACAGAAGAGGGCAGTGCACAACCTTTGTATACAAACCAAATGTGACCAAGTGTGACTGCTGGCTCATCGAGAAATGAATATTTTTAAGCCAAATATATACTTACCTACAATAATAAAATTTTACTTACGATTATTTATATGAATAAAGAAAACGAACGAATACTGCTAAAATATTTTATTAAGATTTAGCAATGTTATATAATGAATTAAATAATAAGGCAATCACGTGGTATTTGATGCAACTATTAATGAGTATGAAGTTAAATTACAATATCATTAGAAGCAAAAGCTGAGATTAATATACCGATGCGGCGATTTCACCTATCACAATTTCTTTGGAATAAAATGTCCTACTTATTCATTAGTATTAGACTCGTCAATCGTAGTCATAGCTGGATCGATAGCAAGGTTTATGTGTAATTTATTTAGATCACTACTTAAAGAATTTAAGTTTGTTTTATTATCTTCGTTGACTTTATCTACTTCTGGTTCAATATTATTCGTAGTCTCATTGTCGGATATGGCATTAGACCCAGTTGGTATTACGGCATCCTCCACGTTTTCAGGTACGGTTTGTGCTGAGATTGGAACTTCAATTGATATAAATTCATTCTCAGTTTCTTTGGGTGACTCGGCTACTTTATTTTCTTCCAATGGTCTAAATATCTCTTGAAGCGAAGAAACTTTCTTTTCTGAAGGAATTATTCTATTTAAATATACTAATATATCTGAGAGTGAAACAATTCCTATCAGTTTATCTTCTTTATTAACTAACAATAACCGATGACTCTCAGTTCTAACTATAACTTCTAAGGCCTCATATAAAGTAATACTTGAACGACATTTTTGTAACTTTTCTTCCCAGTCTTTCTTTTTATTTCTTACTTCACCTACGGTCAACGACAAGTTGGAATATAATTTTTCACTTACTAGGTTCAACACTTCATATTTTGCATAAACATCGACAAGAATCCCGTTTTCGTCTAATATTGGTAAAGCAGAAACATCTTTTTCTAGCAATAACTGAAATGCTGATCTAATACTTGTATCATCCGTGACAGACACGATATCTTCGTAAGTTCCAATTTTTAATTCAGTTAGTGTTTTATGAAAAAATGTTAATTCAGGGAACTCATTGAGATACACAAATAGAAACCTCAATATTCTCTTATGTGAGAGGATGTACAATACATCACCGTTGAAAGGGTCAATCATCAAGAGACGGTGGACCCGATTTTTGGTAAGTAAATTAATGGCGTCGTGAAGAGATTGATCAGGACCAACGCTACATAAAGGTTTACGTGTCTGTCTTAACATCTTTCTCCAAGTATGAAGTGTATGGCGTTCCAATTCTTCTACTGATATATTCTCTTTATCGAGATGTAGAAGAATTATTATGAAATCAGTTACGGTTATCATTCCTACTAGAAGTTTTTTACTTGAGTCCCAAAGTGGTGCAGACCTAATACCGTGAGAAATAAGCGTGGGGAAAGTTTTTCTCACAAAGAATTGCGTATCAAATATTATAACTTTTGCAGACTTTGGTAATATTTCATAACATTTATGATATTTAAAGAAATTCAATAGAAGTCTCGTTTTATCTCTTCCTCCTATTGATATTTGAACAATCGATAAATAAGGATCATATTTCGGCAGTCCTCGAACTTCCCTAAATACTTGCTTCGCTTGCGTAGGATCTAAAGAAGCATATGAATTTTTATGATAAGTAGGTGAAGTGGTTTCAATAGAAGATCTCCGAACTTTTTTCGTATTCTTATTTTTTACATTATCTGACGTAGACTGATTACTTTCGGAATGGGGTTTGCTGCGAAAAATGTCCATTACTCTAGTAATAGGACTATATTTTCTAGAAGAAGCACCCGTTACCGTATGATAGTACTTCCTATGCGAATCTTTCGTCTCAGCCTGATGTTCATCAGGTGTGGTCTCATGGGAATCAGTAGTTTTTGCTTGTTTAGGAGGATACTTCTTTGCATCACTTTTTCTTCTTAAACGGAAAATATCAAAAATAGAGCTCCGTGGGCTCGAAGAAGTTCCATGAAAAGTTTCATACTCCTTATTACCACTACTAGATTCCCTATCCGTACTAGATGGTCTAGACGTGTCCGCAGTTTTATCCTTAAATAATGACCTAACATGAGGTCTTTGTGATTCCACACCCCGCGTACCAAAATGGACCGTATGTACATTATTATCTGCTACACTAGAAGGAACTTTATCATCTGTTGTGGCTAATGTGGTAACAACAAATTTCTTTCGCTCACCAACAACAGTTTGATTTTGCGTATCAGATTGAAGCTTTTTCTTTTTGTTCTTGTGCTTTGATTTTCCATGTTTGGTTGGTGATTCGGTCGTCGCAGATTCATTTTCTAAAATTGGATCCATGTCCAAATATATATACAAAAGAACGCCTTATACCTTTATCTTAGAGTATAATCCAGGAATGCGCTTGCCATTACCTGAAACAAAAAAAAAGAACCATATATAACACTTATAATATCTATAAATAATAATGTACTATAATAGAGACACGGTTTAAGAATAAATTGCTATCAACCTAAATATCTTTCCTATTTTTTACTCTTCTTTAATTATCTTGTTCAGGAGCTTTAGAATAACGAATACTTGGAGTGAGAAAACTCTTCAAGTTAGACGTGGAAGAGCTGGCGAATTTTATCAATACCCAGAAACAACAATAAACAAACTTCTCACCCGTGAGTACAATTTACCCAATTGACTATTTAAATAACTACTGTAGTAAGAAACAATAGCGTACTAGACATAAAGAATAGCTGTACTGTGCCAAATGTATCTATTATTTATTGGAAATATCTTAAGATCATCAGTATCTAATGACAACCCTAAAATGAATAATTAACACTCTAAGAAATGGTCGATCACATAATGACGCACAAGCAATGATATCGTAATTAAATATCATTAATACAGTTATTCTACATTAATGGTATGGCCAAACATAAATTGAAGTATAATTACCCCTGATAATAAACTTTTCAATAATTGGGTCAGTTTTAACTGGCTTACTATGATAACTTTAATCATTATCAATAACCTTAAATAGCTCACTACACATAGGTGTCTTCTTAGAAAACAAGTTTTGGCCAAGTTTTATAATCTTTAAATGTTGTGGTCCTGAAAAGTTTGCTACCTTAGTCTACTCTTACGACATCTTAGGGGATGAATAAGGGTTTCCAGGGATTTCCTTCCGAGGGTGCACCAGGTTCCCCGGCTTCTAGTACCCGAGACGGTGTGCGGTTTTTAGTCGGTTCGAGTCCGACACAACCAAAAAAAAAAAAAAAAAAAGGGGATGAATAAGGGTGGTGACACTCCATTATACATACAAGTCAGAGATACATACGAGCGTATGACTTCACTATGGTTCATGCTACACAATGTGCTATTGTATAAAAATTATGCATTTTAAATTCTCGGTATCGTAACAATATGGACGTTCAGTTAAAAAATTCGATAAATTATTTTTATGTTCAGTTAAGAAAAATATACTAACTAGAATACTTAAGTTCGATTCTGGAACAGCGCAAATCATTTGTACTTAAATATATTATTCTGCAAGTATACTCGTATTAATAACTTTAGTAATATTCCTGAGTATATTAATTATAACAACACCGTGCCTCGGAGAGCACGTTAAGCCGTCGGTCCCGGTTGCCATGAATGAAACTTGGTAATCGAGTCAATGCCCTTAAATATACTGACGCTAGTTTCAACCTTCGAATACTGTTCACCCTCAGGGTTGCGGAGGTCTAATGCTGGTCGCTTCGTGGAAAACTGATATTCAGATAAAACAGGTGGAACTATTTGCCGACCCCTAATAATCTTGGGATTAATAAAGGCTAGGAAGAAGATATTAATTATAAAAACAAACGAATATTTTAGGAAATTATCGGACACAATTACGACATCGGTCTCTTTATACTAGACTTTTTACACACGTTACAAAAAGTTTTACAGCCTCTCTCATGTGTAACAAAACCATAAAATAACTCAAGTTTTCTAAGATGTTTTTGATAAAATTCACCACACCTATATTCATTAGTTTAACACGTGTATCATAACAGATCAACGCCTTTATCTTATTCATAAATGTTTGGCCTCGAACTAGTTGATAATTTCTAAAATTATGTTACTTCCGAACACAAGAAAATACATTTTTTACCAGCAGGAAAAAAACAGGTAATAAAATATTCAGAACATTGTACGCAATGAAATATCTAACATTCATGATTTTGGATCAGATACACTGTTATGTTACCTTGTTTGTATATTGAAATGACAATGTTTTATTTGTCAACTTCCTGCGCCCCGCGAGAATGGATATTTCAGTTTTTAATTTTGTTCAAAATATTTTCTTTCTGGAAATTGATTTTATTCTAAAATAAAAATAGCCTTAGTTACTCCTAAAAATTTCAAAAACATTTTGTTTGATTTAAGTACCGTACATACTTTCACACGCTTGTAGCGACAAGCTGTTAATTTTATTTGTATAGATAATAATGACAATAATATCCTTATAGATAAACACGTACCTATATTAATATACTTTAAACTTTCCTTTAATTTTTTATAAGATAGTGAAACAGACCGTTTCTCCGTGAAATGGTCTGTTTTACTATAGATTCAATACAAATATCTATACACATAAATAAAATTAGAGTGTCTGTTTGTAATATTAAAAAAAACGGTTTTTCCTACATGTATATGTACACACGGTATATATACCAAAATATCATTTTTTGCCTGTCTGTTTGTTCCGGTTAATCTCTGGAACGACTGAACTTTCACTGGTTGATAGCTGATGATATAAGGAATAACTTAGGCTACTTTTCTAGACTAGCTTTGCCCCGCGGTGTTACCCGCGGTTGTAGTTGTTGTATAACACGGCGGAGCTCAGCCAGTATGCTATCACTTTTGTGTAAAAAGATTGACAGCCGATAAAGTCTACCAGCACCGTTTACTATCGCACATCTTATATTGATAGTATGCAGTGAGATTGCTATTGACCGAGTTTAATCAGCGCGACGCGACACACAATGATAAGCACTGGTTGCCAGTTCACATAGTATCATGGTAATTTAGAAATGACGTACCGCTTCATAATATAATGGAGGTACTGTTTTGCCCAAACCTGATAATTACAAACTTTCATTTCTATTAATACCTTCTTTGTCAGTACCGATCCTTAATAATATAAAGTAATAGTTTTATTCGGATTTAACAAAGGACGAAGGAGAAATAAAAATCAAAACTTGTTTCAAACCTGCCAACAATTCTTATGATTTTTTTAGTAACACTTTGTTGAATTTAACGACATTATATTCTGTGAATTGCAATAAAACTTATATTATATATTACGCAGGCATATGTAGCTACTCTGTAGATATAAACTTATTATAAAAAATTATAATTAAAATCTATTCACGATAGAAAAAACATCGTGACAAGAACAAATTAAGTGAATGTTTTTATATTTTTTTTGTTAAAGTTTGTTTTATCCGCATTACCACTTTAAACAGCTAGGAAATTCCAACTTACAGAAAACTATGGTATCTACGAGTATATCAAGCACGATTCAAATAAAGTAAAGCTTTGCAGACCAGTTAGTTGAGTCAACCCCACAAAACATCTAGTAATATGGCATGATAATAGTATTCCATTTAATTTAAATCCATTTCTCAGGATATAAGCAAAACATGTACCTATGTACAAAGATCGTTACTAACTTTTTATTCACTACTATAATAAAATTACGCTCGCGTTGCGCTTAATGTAGCGTAAACGGTCGCCTGTTGTGAACCGCAACTTTATTTTTTACGTTTAACTTTACGGTTTAAAAGATAATACAGACGTTACATTACAAAAGTTAAGAAACAAACATTTGTTTTATTACATTACGCTGTAGCGTGTCTAGCACACTAACATTGAAACTTATATTTATTATTCCTTTAAAATATTGTCATATAGTTATTTCTTTCAAACAGTTTATATATATGACCCTTTATACGGCCTATAATAATCTTAGAATACGTGATCGTTGCTAAGCAACGCAATGCGCAAAATGCACCCATTTTATTGCACGTTAATTTATTTGTTATTTCATTGCGTAATCTGTACACCAAATTCCCTCATCGTTTATCACAGTAACCAATGTGGAAAGAGCTAACATATAATAATCTCTATCGAGTAACCAAAACCTAAACACGTGTAAGCGAATCGCAAAATTTATTAAACATAATTTTATAAATCAATACCTATGTAGGCCAAGATCTATGACGTTATGATATTAATAAGAAAACACATACCCACTGTAGATGCAGACTGCATATTGATTAATACTTGTTTTGTTCACTGTCTTGTTTATAGATTATTTTATTTAAAATAGATAAAAGCAAGAGCACTATTTCACTCGCATTGCGTGTTATTCCCGACGATATTATGAACCGCCATGTTGCTTGTCAAATAACGCGAGGGTTTCTCGAGGGCGACATCTGCCGTTGGGTGAGGGGAACGCTTCGTAGGGCGGTATGTCGGCGGCCAAAACGAATCGGATCGGGTGGGAATGTTATCATTGTGTGTTACTCGCAGTTAGACTTTCAAATCGTGAGATGTCACGGCAAACTAATATCAGATTAAAGTCGTCAGGTATAATGTAAAATTCGTAGAAGGATAAGGTTTGGTAATTATTTGGTTTGTCATTGTTTCATCGTGACTACTTCAAGCACGTTACGTCTGTTTAAAAATAACTTAAGTATAATTAATTTTTAGTATTCTACTATTTATTAAACATATCTTTTTTGGGGCTATTTCTGTAGATATAAATATTTTTTATTTAAAGTTGTAGGTCCCAAACTACCTCTTTAGAAAACTTTTTTTTTTATAAAGTAGCTCAACTATCTATAAAAAGACTTTGATGAAATTATTCTATATTTACTCGTGACTAACAATGATAAGTAATATATGAAACGATTTTTGGGTCTACTTTTAATTTTCTTTTTGAATACAATTGATTTTGAAAAAAAATAATATATGAAGTTTTGATGACAAGGTTTTCTACCTAATTTCAATTGTGTTTGGCAACTTTGAGATGACTAGGATAAACCCTGGAAGTAAACAGACTCATCAGTGTTTATTTTAGTCATTAAAATATAGCTCGATCTCGGTTACGGATAGCTTCGGAAACAACTTTGAACAAGCTTCATATTTACAATTTAATCTTGTATAACCCATATATTATTTTTAAACTTTACCTGTTAGTTTTATTACAAATTAAGTGCAATCTTTTATAATAAATATATAATTCTCGTGTCACGTTGTTGTTCCTATCCTGTTATCTAACCAATTTCCACGTTTTTTTCTTAAATATGCGTTTTAGGTGACGTGCTTCAGATTGGATAACTCTTATAACAGCCTCCTGCCCGGCAATAAAAGCCAACGTTTGCGTCTTCTATTGCCCGTAGCGTGAAAATTTTCCCCCGTTTTTTAATTATTTTTCATTGGTGCTCCGCTCCTATTAGTATTAGCGCGATGACCTATAGCCTTCCTCGATAAATGGACTATACTAATACTAAAATAATTTTTCAAATCGGATCATCGAGTTTCTGAGATTGGCGCGTTTAAACAAACAAACTTTTCAGCTTTATAATATTAGTATAGATTAACTGCCATAGAGTAGATTGGGATTAATAACAGTAGTCTAAGATGAAGCCCGAGAGTTGAAAATTAACTGTTTTTTTATTCGGTATACCCGCAGAATTAAATTTATGTTTTCAAATCAAAATAATTGTTTATTGCATTCAACGCCATATGGATTAATACTCCCATAATTGCTTTTCAGTTGGTTGCCTAGTGGTAGCGTACGAGTCTGCTAAGCTTGAGGTCTCGGGTTCGATTCCCGGGTCAAACCAAATGTTTGTATGATCTGCAAATATTTGTTTCGGAGTTTGGGTGTTCTCTATGTATAATATGTCTGTATTTACAAAAAAAAAGTATATGAGTATTTATATCACTTGTCTAGTACCCGTAACACAAGCTCTGCTTAGCTTGGGACTAGATGGCGTTGTGTGTTAGATGTCCGAAATAATAAAAATACTTTCGTCCCATATTTTTCTATCACAATATTAAGTTAAAATATTTTTTTTACATTATGTTAAATATAATCGGTTCATTAGTTCAGGTACTACCGTAGACCATACGAATATGTTTGTATGTTTCATCGTAAAACATCGGTGTCAGCTAAAACTAAAACGATATATAAAAATGATAACTGTTCACTTAACGACAAGATGTAAAATTCTGTACACAGCATACACGTACAGCATTAGTAATAATACTTGTACTTTACTAATAAGTTTTACTGGACTTCGCTTTTTGAATGAATCTCTATTACTACTATTGCGTCTTACCTGTCCTTCACCTATGGAATCAAAAACTTGGGTGACAACAAGGGCTATTATACTTTTTTTATTTTTTTTTATTATATAGGGGAGCAAACGAGCTGACGTATCGCCTGATGGTAAGCAATTACCGCCGCCCATGGATACCCGCAACACCAGAAGCGTCACAAGTGCGTTGCCGGCCTTTTAGGCAGGAGTACGCTCTTTTTTGATGGTTTGAAGGTCGTATTGGTCCGGGAACACCGCAGGCGACAGCTCATTCCACAGTTTTGTTGTGCGTGGCAGAAAATTTCGGGAATATGCACAGGTGTGGACTGCCAACCATCTAGCTAGATGATGGGGATGAAATTTCTGTCGCGTAGGGCGATGGCGGAAAGATGCGGCATGGATCAATCCGAACGATTCCTCGGATCATTCCCCATGGTAAATGCAGTAGAAAATGCACAGCGAATCCACATCTCTACGCAGCGCCAGAGAGTCTAGCCGAATTGAAAGATCCTGGCAATGACTTCAGAGACTCTTATCACCCAAAGGGCAATGGAACGTAAGCTGGTAGAAATATCCTTACGAGACCGTAAAATAAACAAATGGTTGAAATAACAAAGCAAAGTTGCAGGTATAGTAAAGCGTGTAGCTAAACTAAAGTGGCATTGGGCAGGTCACGTAGCCTATGAGCCTGATTCGTAGTGCAAAGACCTCTTAGAATGCGGACCGTGGAGTTATAAAAGACAAGTTGTGCGGATTGCAGATGAGATGGAAGGACGATATCAGGAGGTGGCGAGCCAAAATTGGATACAAATTGAAAGAAGTGGAGGGGGTTGACAGAGGCCTACACCAAACTGGTTGAAGAAGGCTTGAGATGATGATGATGATGGCTAATAGTTTTTATTTTACTTAGATTACATTACTTTAGATATCATTTCTCTGAGATTCGACTACAATTTCTAATCACCTAAATAATTATACAAGGTCGAAAAGTTAACTAAAGATACTATTATTATCTTACGACCAAGTTGTTACGCCAGACTGAAAATAAACGTATATCATGTAAGAATAAGTAACCAACGTAGCAACATACTACCTCCACTTATAAATCTATGACGATATCACAATCTAAATTTAGCAATAATTTTCCTGGTTTGTGCGCATGCGAGAAAACGATGACGTATGTTTTCGTCATGAATGAGTGACGTCACCGTTTCAGGGGCACAAGGCAAACGGTGACGTAACTTGCGGGGTGAGAGGGACGCGTGATCGATACACAACCAGTGACGATATTATTCCTGTAGTTCAGTGACGCTTGAATAATTATAGCAGGGAAGCAGAAACGTAGGAGCCTTTTATTACGGCACGGGTCGACAGCTCACGTGCGAGATTAACTTTATTATTTGCATAATAGTATACCACTTATAAAATACAGGTCAACTGTTTGGTTCGGTATCAATGAGTTCACATGACATTCTGATTAGCCATGAACGATTGAACCGTAGAAGCTGTCACTTACTGACATTTTGTTGATATTTTACTTAAATTGCTAATTAAGAAACGATTAGCCTCTACTTTGTGAAACCCGATATCTCTTATAAAAGGGCTAACATTTTGATTGTTATAATTAGGGAGCAAGTAAGCAATCGTCTCACATGACGGTAAATGCCTAGCGCCGGCCATGGTTAACAATCAAGAACATAGTATTTGGTTTATTAAATTAATGTTAATAAAATCTAACATACAACACTTGTAAGTACGAAAATGAAAAAGACAACAACATTATCAACAAAACTGATAACATTATATTTACAATATACATGTTTATTGCAAACAGTAAACAAACTCGTATGTAATTATCGATAGAACTGGTATAGGAAATAGAAATATATTATAATTGTATACATTATTTAACTATTTGAGTTATATATGGCAATTAACAGCTATATTTTCACATTTTAGTTTATAACTTATAGGTTTCATTGTACTGTAAATTATTTGTAGTATATGTCAAAAATAATATAGATGCTGTAATAACAATGTTTTTGCGATAAAGTATCAGGCAGTCTAAGCCTTTATGAAAACCTACTTACACTCCATCTTAACTTATTATTGTCGAAATTTGTTAATTTTGCGCTTAAGTATACCTAAGTGTTTTATTATTGTCTTCGTTAAAATATTTAAGAAGAAAATTTTATTCAAATAGGAAATGTTTATCGATGAAATAATTTCAAGTGTAAGTTCAGTTTGAGTGTTTTAAATGTATTATATTTATTAATTTGATATTAATAACAAAAATCAATGCTTTTTTATGAACATCAAAGAAAAAGTAAAGTTCTTATGTTTACGCGTAACTTGATAAAACAACAAAAGTATATGTCCCGATTTATGAGTACAGTAAAAACAGTTTTGTCTTCTGCGGATTTGGCTATTAGCATAAAAAATATGTTTCTAGTCTTTAATAAGAGAGCGATAACAAAATTAAATGAATTTTAATTCTGTGTTATTTTCTAACATTTTCATGACTCATCGTCATCAACTACAATTAGCCTTTAATAGTTCATTGCAGGACAATTAATACTACTGGACACTGGCTACTTAGAAAGGAGGTTTGCTGTCAACAGGAACATCTAATATGAACGAGGCATATATTACTCGCAGTCATACACGAGGTTATTAAAAAAACCTCTATCATAAAGGCATTGCAATGGTTTTTTATTTATTCTAAACGCCTTTATATTTTCGGTGAAAACTAGTAACAGCTCACTGCCAGATTTTAAGAGACAAATAGGGTCCTCAAATTCAGATCTATTATTTCTGTCTATCTATTAAGAGAGCTAGCGCCGCCCTAGTAAGTTTAGATTTTAAAAATATCCCGTCAAAGAACCGTTAGGTATTTTGTTAGGTATAGGCAGATGGTATATAATGTATTTTATAAATGTAAAATAGAACAGAAGAATAATATTATACACAATAAGTTATAATATACAGAAAAATAAATATCCTTTGTTGTTCACTATTGTTATCAACAATACGCGGTCTTATCGCCAACAGCGATCTCTGCAAGACCATTTCTGAATGAATTTATTAGCATGATTACAGTTAATTTAGGTAATACGTACTTATAAGTAGAAGAATAATATACTTAATTATAATATTAGATTCGTTAGTGCTAATTAAATGTAATACAAATTTAACTGAAGTCTTTCTGAATATTACGATAGCAGTGGAGTGTTAAATTATAAGTTGTGCAAAAAAGGCTAACACTGAGTACGAGTTGAACGTCTCTGGCCGTACTATTATAAAATATTGTTGAAGGTATCCTAAGCCCGTTTGTTCTGAACTAATACACCATTTTAGGTTCAGTGATTTTAAATGGAAAGGTCATTTCATCAAAATTAAAGATTGTTTCTACCTATAATTTAATAAAATCGCCTTAAAAATGTATATATCCTTCTATAATCGGTAAATAAATATTACAAGCTAGAGTACTCTAGCAATAATTTTAAGTTTAACTTTAGTATCGAAAAATTTCGTCATGACTTCATGCTTTTCTACGGAGATCGGTCTAGAAAAACAAATGTAATAATACAACAATATCTCTAAGTCTACTCTTTGGCCACAATGCTGGAACCTGTGACGACCATTATTAATATATTGATTGAATTTATATAATTATTACTGACATAGTTATCATCCTCACGTCGATAGCAGGATAGAAAATCTAAAATATAAATCTCGTGTCACATATTTGCTCATGATTAACTACGAAACTAAGTAACCAATTCTCACATTTTTGTATATTTTGCTGGCGTGCCTAACATAGGATAGACAACATCGCGCTTAGACCAATAGGAGCCAAGCATGGTTGAAAAGAAACGAAGACAAAGTTGCATAGGTCAGGTCAGGATTTCTTATACAACGCATATTGAAGCATTTCAGGTGCTGATAAAATGAACATATACTACTATAGTATTTATCATTTTATACTAATCTGGCACTAGAAGTGAAAACTTGTTATTGGCTTTCTGACGACTGATCTGCTTTGTATTACCAATGTATTTAGCTGTAAGTTTTCCATAAATAAATAAATAGTAAGAATTGTGGAAGGTTCGAGAAATTGTTAGGTGAATTACTATGAATTAATTCTTTGTATGCTTATAAAAACATAATACTTTCATTGTTCTAAAACACGTGATTGTTCTACTGAATTATTGCCTTATTAAATCGTCCTTTCTTTACCTCATTATGATTAGCGTCAGAACGAAACCTGTACTTTATGGAAAGATTGTGGTTAAATAGATATTTTGGTAGTCATTTGGTGAATTATAAATTGGCTGATTCTGTATTAAAATACTAACACAATTCGGGTATGATTGGACACCACCGAGATAAAACAAATTGATTTTGTATTTGTATTGCCGATAAACAAAATTAAAAATAGATTTTCAAATAGGCTGAACATTTCCAGTACCAAAAGTTTGTTTGCATATTTCATAATAGATTTTTGTAACATTGTTTCCAGTTTTGTTTTGCAAAAAGTACTCGTATCATATAAGCTATTCTTATATGTCCTATTTGAATTTGAGAGACAACCCGTGAGTGAAAATAAATGTCTCTTAATGACTGTAATATTGTTTTTTAATTTTATGTAGAATTCAAGAGTAGTGATTACTACAACATTGCGAATGCAGACAATGCATCATTATGATCTACACTACGGTCCGGATCCGGAATCAAAATGGGAAGGAAAGGAAATATGTACGCTAGAATTGAGTTCCACAAATGGAGCATTCTTTTGATATGAGGGAGCAAACCGGCAAAAGTTAGTTGCCATCGACCATGAACACTTTCAACTCAAGAGTTACAAGTGCGTTACCGTCTTTTGAGTCCCTCTCATTAATTCTAGAGGTACATTTGATCTCCGGTAACCTATCTCACCAGGTAAAATCCCTGTTCTCACAGCCTTTAAAAGAACACATCGCTGGACATAGGCCTCTTCTTAGAAAGGAGGGCTTGGGCTATCCTGGCTAGACAGGTTGGTATAGGGTGTGTTTCAAGTTGCCGGGCCCTCACTGCAGTCATCGGAGGAGATCTATCACTACCGGCCGTCATACGCTCCATGGCCGGTAGCGACAGCAGTTTTACCACGGTCGCGACCTTCTGCGAAGACATAATTTCGCGGAAGGAGGCGGCGGAGAAGGCCCGGGAGGACAATCTCCACTCGGACCCGATCCACCGCCGGCAAACCGGGCGGCGGAGGCGCGCCTATGTGCATCTCATGCCGCCCAGAGTGTGGCCGCGGATGGACGGGATGGGTTTTGCCCTCCATCCGCATTACAGGCCAACCGCGAGGAGGCGAAGTACGCGTGTGCCGTGCGTCGCCTAAATAGAGATAGTCAACAGCAGACGGTGCCCGCTTCAGTGCGGGCAGGCGCTGAAAGGAATCCAGTCGTGTTAATAACAGCAGTTCCCGGACCCCTCCCTTCTCAGGCGCAGAGTTGGCACACCGTGTGGTTTTAGTCGGTTCGATTCCAACACACCACCCCGCCGCAAACCCCGGCGGGGTGACGGCCCGAGGGGGATTCCACACGTAAAAAAAAGGGTGTGTTTCAAGTTTTCCTTTTAATTTTTATGGTGATTGTGCGTCGTTAGTTTAGTCACCTGTCTATTGTTAATCTGTCACTACACGGAGATAGAAACAAAAAAAGCATATTTAAATAGAGTTTCTCAAAACTGGTTTTCTGTAAGATTACGACCAATGCGGCCTATTTGTCCTGGGCATCGCTGTTCTAAGAATGAATTTAATATCTGGCACTACCGCTAAAAGGAGTAATAAATGAAACATCTTCGTTGTCTCATTTTCGATTACTGAAAGGATAATGAGTCTGTCATTGCATTTTAAATTGGTAATCAATTAGAGTAGGTAAATCTTTTTAAATGGCACCAAATAATCTGTCGTGAAGTAGCTATTAAATGCAATTTCTCCAGTTATTCGATATATTAACAGTACTGACTTGACTGAAATTTAGTAAAGAAACTATTTACCCATTTTAGTTAGAGTGTAGTACCATTGTTTAACATCTTTGTGGTACAAAAATTCCGATAGAAATATGCAATCATCGCTTATCTACTGATCTACAGAATAAATGAAGTCATCAAACACTATCACTGATTTGACTGTAATCGTAGTGCTTACGTAAATTATCACTGGGCTTGTTGCGCAATGATGATATGCACTCCTATTTCAATTGATGAACAAGGTGAACAGCTGAATGGATAGATAGATGTTTTGTATAGTTTATGTAAAACAATAATAAAAATTATTTTGCTTCTGTCTATCTAATTACAAGCTAATATTAATTGAAATCTGCACCAAGCTGAAATTGGATAGCTAAAGAAACAACTTCATATAACAGGCAGTGCAATGTAATGTAGTGACTAAATATATTTAACTATTTAGCACAAATATGTTGAATTGGAATATGCTAATAGAAGCATAGGTATACGTAAGTGTACCTATACAAATCTACTATAGTTACCTACATAAAAATACACACACCACATACCTTTACTATTTTATTAATGTTTGCTGGTATTGTGGCAACAATTTAAATTCTAAAAATGATTTGGACCCCTAATACTTATATTCTATTCGTATGTTAAATAAATATATTACCATGCTCATATCTATCGCAGTAAATTAAGCGAGACTATATATTTCTAAGACAAAGCCAACTATTATTGTAACTTTGGTGGTTTTACATAGTGATACAGTACCACTGCTGGACATAGGACTCTCCAATTTCACGCCACTTGGTTCAATCCTCGGCTTCTCGCATCCAGCTCCTGCCAGCCGTTTCGCGCAAATTATCACTCCACCTGGCCTGCGGACGTCCCATACTGCGTTTACCCCAACAATAATCAGTTCTGCGGCTAATATGACCTGTCGGGCTATGCCGATGACTATGGTATGATTCTTTGCCAGATCACCTTATTCCTGATGCGATCCCTCAGAGAAACGCCGAGCATAGCCCTCTGCACGCTAAGCTACTTTAAACTTGTGGACCAGCCGTGCCGTAGGTGTCCACGTTTCGGCTCTGTAAGTCATGATGAGTACGACGCACTGATTAAAGACTTTTATCTTTAGGCACTGTGGGATCGACGATGAAAAGACCCGACGAAGTTTCCCAAACGCTGCCCAACCCAGCTGAATTCTCCTGTTCACCTCGTCTTCGAAGTTGTGTCTACCTAACGGCAAAGTCTGCCCGAGGTACACATATTTTTGAACAATTTTGAGAACGGCACCGTGTACCGCTACCGGTTCCGGTAGTACATGTTCATTGAACATAACCTTGCTGATGATGATGATGATGATGATGATGATGATGATAGTACCTATTATAATATTGAATAAAGTAACTGGGATACTGATCTGAACAAAGTCAAGCGAGATTTAGATACAAGTTAAATTGAGAAATAATATAAACTGCCAACTACTTACATACTACATACTGCACGCAATGATTAACCTATCATTGTGTGTTGTGCTACATTCACAAGATTCCTATAACAAGTAAGAATGTATTCCAAACGTTTTAATAAAGCCCTTTGTACGGTGTCCATTTAACGACTATAGTAGTAGTATACAACTTGTTTGTATGTCATTCTATTCTCGTGTCTTCTTGTCTTTTAAAGATGTGACTTAAAACCTCATATAGGTTCAATTTTTTTGCTTAGCATATTTACATTTAGCAGAATGAATACCCGCGACCCTTATTGTCGCAGTCGCTCGACAGCTGCTCTATTTAGATCAAACACATTTTTCATCACAAGTTATGGCAAGGTCTAAAGAATGAGGGAGCACTTATTACCAAAGGGGTTTGTAGGTAAGTTTCAAATATAATATTAAAATATCATCCACACGAAAATTCCTTCAACGATTAGAAAAGATCTGAAGACCTTGAGACGGCTGAATAGATTTTCTTGAATAAGTATTAGTAATATTAAAATTTATGTACGAAATAGGTATGTTTGTAAGAGTAACAAAATGTTTTCTTAACATACCAAACACTAATTTATGTGAGCTCATTACCATACACAACAAATTGAAAAAATAAAGATATCTAACCGGTTGTGTTGATTATAAAAAGATTATGGAGTCGCCAATGTCATATTTTCAAATCTCGGCTAATCCTGACATCTTCAGCGGCTGATAGCGAATAAGAGTGCGTCAAATTATGAACACTCTTTGAGATAATGGTAACTGATAACGATAACATGAGATTTTAGAAATATTACCAACAAATGTTTTCGTATTTAATGTAGGTACGAGTATTATTTGAATACCATTTCAAGAGCGATTTCAACCGAGACCTCATTCTAGTTCTTGTCATAAGTAACAAATTAACCTACTTTATGAATCACATACTAATTGTCAGTTTTTTTCGTATTTACATTGCATGTAAATACATAGTACCTCACTACTTTAAAAACATACCAGAAAGCACCTAAACAATAAATATTTTTGAATCTACCAAGTAGATATACCGACCTACACAAAATACTTTGGTCTCACGCCAAACCATCCCATGACTATCAGTTGAAAGGGCCGTGAAATGTACCAAAGTAAATTAGTAAAAATATATACAGATCCATCAGAAACAAGAGATATTTTCATGACGGGCACTTTTAAACATAACCTCAAAATGTTACACAACATTATGCCCGACTGATTCAAAATAAGAATAATTGAAATGTAATTATTGATATGTATAGTATACTCACAACACAGATCATTACGCTGAACCTCTCTAGCACTGACTATTTATGAACACTGCACACACACTCTCGCAATATGCATAATGCATTCAATACTAGCGAATAGTTTCATATGGGCTGTGTTCGTGTTAAATCGAACACAGGTAGTTCACTGGTCGATTATGCGAACGTAGTATAATATGGGCACTGAGATGGGAATTGATGGATCCACTGTTTTGTCAGCGGAGACCGCCATACCCAATTAGTACAATTTACAACCGAGCCACAGATTGTTCCAACAACGCGCTGACGGCATCGAAACAAGCGAGTCGCGTTCACGGTATGGAATTCTCTCGCGGCCGCGGCCCGTTGCTCGGTGTGGCTGCGTTCGCGCACCGATATGTGCCCGCACTCACACATACGAACCCGTATCTTCGAAACACACACGCGCTACGCATTAAATATAGATGACGGTGCCAGCGGCTGACAAAGCCGAGCTACTGATAATAAATAATTACGTGTCTTATCAAATGCAAACAGAATATCGTAAACATAACGTGAAATTTACAAACATTCAGAAGCTCTTAATTGCCAATACGGAATGACACTGTCATTTTCTAGCAACGTCACTCCTAAGAAGGGTTTTATGTAGGTGTTCTATAAAAAGTTTTTGTTTAAAATAAATGTTTTGAATCTATATTTCTAATGCAACCGTTTTAAAATGAATAGTATCTTATTAGTTTTAAAAAGGCTTTTTATGAAACCCACATTCTCTCCACATTATTCAAATGCCCGAACTCAAATTGATGTCCACAGTGACTTCTATTAAGTGCATAGAAACATGAATATATATTTTTTTTATTATAAACTAGCTGTTGCCCGCGGCTCCGCCCGCGTTTATGTCGGTTTTCCGTGTTTTTTCGCGGTCGCGGATATGTGACTGATGCAAAAATTAGATAAAAACAATCCTTGATGCGAATTATATATTATTTTAAAATTTCAGCTTGATCGGTGCAGAACTTTTTGAGTTTTTGAAGCGTACACAAACCAACATAACATTTTTATATATATAGATTAAGTCTTTATGCATAATTGTTGCACAGGCGAACTTAATGCCGTAGGCTTTTTCTGCCAGTCGACCTTTTAGGGTAATACAAAGCTAACAATGTTATACATGCACACACACAAATGTACATAAATACATTATGTATTAAAGATGACTGTAAATTGTATTAATATATATATATTTTTATTATTATTATTATATAGGGGCAAACGAGCCGACGTATCGCCTGATGGTAAGCGATTAGGCGCCGCCCATGGACACCCGCAACACAATAGGTATAGACGGTGATGGGAATGTCATGGTATTCTGTTAGTGAAGTTGTGTTAACTTATTACAAAATCTGCTTTTAAAACAAACCTATTTACAGAGAACTTAACAAAATACTCGCAACCCTTAAAAAGTATAATGGCCCAATTAAGAGGCTAAGTGCGAAGACAGCCCGGGAAAACCAAACTCATAAAAAGTCTGAATCCTATCCGTCTAATCAAAAACTCAATCAATACATTTCTGAGCATTAAATTATCTGCTCCTGTAGGTACTTTCATGGCCGGATGAAGGAATAATTATTATTATTATTCGAGTATAAATAGAAACAGCTCGAGTTGTTTTCGTTAGATGGCACGTTTAATAGTACAGAAAAAGTAAGATTGAAACACTTCATATCTCACAAAATATTCATACGATAAGTATAGGTATGGTTTCAATAGATTTAACGCAACAAATCACATAGAAATGGGTAATAAATTTAAAAAGTATTTTTATTAAACAAGCTTTTATTACTTGTTAATAAAAAAAAATGTTAAGCCCTTTCTGTTGATACCCATATTTGGTGGTTTGTACAGAAATATGTACGGCGACATTTTGTTACGGCGGCCATTTTGGATTATAATAATACTGATTACGTATAACTGCATTGTCATCAGAACTAAAGGTATATTTCAAATTTCAGCTCAATCGGAAATCGGGAAGTGGATCATATTTAACTTGCAAGATTTGATTACATATAAATATATACTACATTACACCATACATAATACATAAATATCACATTTACAGTAAAAACTTAACACAAATTACACGCGGCAGTCTTGAATCAAACTAAGTAGAACTTGCGTTGTGGAAAACCAGACTTCTGATAAACATACACACATAGCTATCTATTTATATTTCTAAATACACACATACTTTTCTATCGTAATTAATATTATAAAGAGGTAAAGTTTGAGAGATTGTAGGGGTTATCTCTGGATCTACTAAATCAATTTTAAATAATATTTTATTGATAGAAAGACACATTATTTCTGAGTGTCACAGGCTATACATATATTAACACAAAAAATATTACCGCGAAATCCGACATACATACGAAAACTAGCCACAGAACAAATGATAGTGTTCATCACACAATTATTTGGCTTCGGTTGAAATTAACCTACAGTCTCTAACTTAGTAGTCAGGATCACTAGTCGCTAGATCAATAGACCAGCAATTACATCAATAAGGAGTAAAGGTCCACGAAGCGCAATAGATGGGATCATCTGGCAACAAACAATTCGAGTTATAAATATGCGAACTTAGTTTTCCTTCTTAGGACCTCTTGTATCCTAAAGCATCCATTTGACAGCAATAGACGTACTCCCTATAACGTAAGAGGACCTAAAATTATAGCCTTTAATAAGCCTCTGGGTGACATAGGTATTTCCTTAACAAGGATGTTATGGCAAATCCTCTGATGATGTACGTATGTGACTAAATGTGTTATAAAGCATTTAGAACATCTAGACTCAGAACAACAATTTGTAGATCATACGAAGTGTCAAACCATGTGGAGATCGAAACCACAACACTCAGCGCAGTAGAAAGCATTACGTTGACCGCCATCATTCATGCTTCAACAAGTCTCCAACTTTAGGTCCTTATTATCTTTCTATTTGTATTGTTACTTGCCTATTGCAAATAATTTGTACTGAGTGTACTCACCACCCACATTTTCAATAAATATTATGTTGTTCTCACGTAATAAACAGAACCCTTAGCAGTCCACTTTAGAAATATAATACGAGTATTTAATAGAATAACATTCGTCCCACACGAGAATCTCACTCGTACAACGCTGTTTCTACGTGAATTTTAAAATGAAATTAATATTCAAGACTTGTTCATTTCAATTACCAAGCTTACTTCCTACCTAATATTGTAAATATTACACTTTTTAACAATTCAGGATATCCACAAACCGATACATACATACATATCTCCTTCTCAATGAAATTACAGAATTATCTAATCATTAGTTAGTATGCTCTATATACAAGTTGTTACACAGCCGTTTTCAATAATTTACCTTCAATTTTAATAACTAGAGATTATAATAAAGAGGTTATTGAAAACCACCTATATATATATGTATATAAACAACATACAAACAACAAAATATGTGAGAAAAGAGATGAAAATTTTGTAAATGTTCATGATATTCGTTTAGTCAGATTTTCCACTACTTTCGGATCGAATATGAATTATAATTAGAATAATAAACTAACTATAAAAATACGATACCTTCATAGGAAATAAGAAATAAAATTACCTACGTTGGATGTGTGGTTGTTAGATTATAAAATCTAACAACCATCTCAGAACAAATACTTTATTAAATTTACAGGTTTGTAAAAAAGAATATTTCCCATTCTACAGACCACAAATAGCAGTTACGAGAGTACGTTATTACTTAGCATAAATCTTTGAACAAACCCTTTCATAATTATGTGCTTGAAATCATGAAAGGTCTGGAAGACCAGAATACTCTTATACTTTGTTGTGAGTCAGGCGAGCGTATGATGTCCACTCAACACCTACGTAACGTGAATGATAAAAGTGATCATTCAAAATTAGAATTTATTACAGAAAAACTCCTTCAGAGGATGGAAAAATATTTTCGTCCAATTCAGAGTTTCAGAGAAAACATAAACACTTATATTATATATAAAGATGAATCGATATCTTAACGATATATCTATTATATTACATATAACTCTTGTGTCAAGTTGTTGCTCATGATGAACTTCAATACTATCTAACCGATTTTCATTTCTTTTTCAAATGTGTGTTGTTGACGTGCCTAGCATAAGATAGTTAATATCACTTCGACACAAATATTGATTCGTTAAATTTACATTTCTCTTCTTCGTCTAATTACAGTCAAACCTGTTTAGATAATACCTTACAATACCTTTCATCACTTCCAACTCCTGACTTTTCCCCGTTCATTTTTAATATCACGTCTAAACGAATAGGAGCCAGGCATGATTGAAAAGTGATTTAGACGAAGTTGCGTATTTTAACTAGTATGTATTAAAATCATAATTTAGTTTATGTATGCTTCGAAAACTTGTAAAGTTTTGCGCCGATCAAACACTAAATTCAACAGCTTCAGGAATGATTTTAAATTTTTCCACTACGACAAAACGTACGCAGGGTACAGCTATTGTTATATCTATCGCCTATCGTATGTTGCTGCTTAACAATTCATACGATTTATAATAGAAATTTATATTGGATAAAAAATGTTCACGTTGAATCGATTTTAATTGTAATAAATGCATATTGCGATATAAACATATAACATTTAATACTTGCAATCAAAAATATAATAAAACATACAAATCTAAATGTCCAATCTATACATATTTGACAGATGGATAAGTCTTTTGTCGATGAGTCTGCGATACGACGACATCGATTATAATGTAAAATTAGAATAACTGGACGGTTGCCCGTTCTGCGAGCAGCAAATAGTACTGGGGCATGCGACCAATCGTAACAGCCGCAAATACATGCACCGCGCTGAATGCGGACACACCGCGGAAGACAACTACCCCCCACAGCCCGTAACGCGCTCCTCACACCGCTCTAGGTAGTGCTCAGTGTAAGTATATGTCCATATTATGTAACATGTCACCACGTCAAGCCTCCCTTTGACGCAGTTAGTAAATCGCTGAATTTGTGTATTTACCAGTACCGAGCAAGTTTTGTTCTGGCGTTATGGATAATTTTACTTGCACCGCTAATGTGAAAATCTGCCATGGACTACAAATTCGATACAGATAATGTGCCTTTTACGGCAAAGCAGCCTCAGATTATATTATCTGCCTAATCGAGGTACCTCCAGGGTGACATTAAACAAAATTAAAAAGAGGTCTATAAATATTATAGATTACCTTTTCCAACTGAGATACTTATAGCTTTAATCGATTTTGGTGAAATGAAATTTTAATCTACGTAGGCGACGTTCCGATATAGCCTAAGTAGTGAAGTTGGTACTTATGGTGTTCGAATATATATGGCGTTTTATTCATATAAATAGATCAATCATTATGGTCAAAATAAAGATTTCCATCAGCGTATGTTAACGTATACTTACACTATCAATTGATTTAGTAGATATTTTTGAAAGACATAATTATTTTTCACTGGACTTACTATAATTTAATCTGTCATTTGATAACAATAACAACCGAAAAAAAAAATGTTAACTTATTATGCGCGCATGTAGTCTCTTTTCTGTTGTTTTTATTTTCGCCTTGAGTAAATTTTGACTGTTTAGTTTTTGATCATTCATTAGTTAACCAGTATAAGTAGATTTTAATATCTATTTTACGTATACACCCGTCAATATTTCTGTTTATAAAAGGGAAAGTTTACATTTTGTTTTGTTACTTTTTCGAATTGTAGTGATCTGATAATCACGGTGGAGAGGTAATATAACTATTCATTTCTTGTCGATATCGTCTTAAATTCGATATAAATATGAATAATATAAATTAAATATAAATTTTATGAAATGTACGAATATGATAATATATATTTCATGTTTCATACATCCTTTATAAAACTATTTTAATAGTTTTAGCCATGCTTATCAGGTTTCTTATTATGTATGTAAGATAAGTTAATAAACTTTAATTCATAATATGCTTCCTACCCATAAAACCGATAATTACTGTAACAATGTAACATGATTAATATTCAACTGTTTTATTTAAGTTTATGCAGATTAAAAATTGACATTTATATACATAGGTGCGTTCAAAGCTTTCAGTTTTAATCATACTTAAATGTAAATAGTATTAGTACAGTATCAAATTTCGTCGCTACAGTTCTAGTACTTTCCAGAGGTATACAAAACCCCCACTTCGAATAATTATGTGACCACTTTTGGTTGTGATTATGGTTGTGACAGTAAGGTGTCACACCAATTCAAGTGGGTGTATGTGCTCGAACTGCACTATAAGTATCTACGGTGTGACGACGGCTACAATCAATGCGGAAACGCTCGTCGTCTGCTCCGAATGGGAGCACGGGATGCGACACGATAGCCACCGCCCGCCCTGCCGCTCCTTGCCTGCCGTCGCAGCCGCGTCACCGACGTATTTGTCTCCGCGTACCACAATAAACACTTCTATACTTACTTATTCTAATTAGTCCTTTGTAGAACACTTATACTTAGAAAGTAATAAAATACTGATTCTACGTCGCGTCAGTGGAGTGGCAGTCCGGCATTTAATTATGTGCATGAAATCGAAACCTTAAGATATAGTTTTATAATCTACTTTCAAGATTGATGTATGAATTATCTGAAAAGATGGTGCACATGAGTTTCTCACCAGCTCTTCTCATGAATGCAATACCCATCGGAGCTGGTACTTGGATTGATTTCAATTTAAACCTTTGAGTTGAATCGAAATCAATCTAAGCTCCGGTAATTCAAATCATCTCAGTGCATTTAGTATTAGGAGTTTTGTTTTATGTTTTTATGTTTGTATTTTTGACGTGTTCAAGTGCCTTTTGGGGCCTATGGAAATAAATGATTTGAGTTTGATTTTTGTTATCTGTGTTGTAACGATACGTATAAACTAACTGACCCTCGCAACCTCGTTTACGTCGACTATTGCCCGTAGCGTAATAATTTTCCCATTTTCCCCCGTCTTTGAAACATTCTTCATGGGGGCTCCGCTCCTATTGGTCTTAGCGTGATGATATATAGCCTATAGCCTTCATCGATAAATGGACTATCCAACACTGGAATTTACGAGATTACTCGTAGTATAGATAGGATTCAACGCGTAATTGAATTTTTTAATTTTGTTATTTACCTATCTACTAACAAAACAGTTCTTGTGTAGATATCTATTCACACTTGTAAAAGGCTAATTATTAAAATTCCTATTGATAATAAAATATTGCTGTAAATGAAAGTTCAATATATAAGTGGAAAAAATCATTTCAAAGAAAAGCAATTTATATCCCTACAGCCTGGGAGATTAGATACAATCATTATTTACATTTTCATCTATTTTCCTAAACAAGCCGACAGTTAAAAGGATTGCTCCATGGCGAAATGTGCTAAAGCTTTAATATTTACATTTTTCTATCTTATCTATTTTACAAAAAGAAAGTGTCTACCTAAATGATCATGGATCTAAAGAAAAAAAATGACAATCTCTGATTACTTAATAAAATCACGCCCCTCTAAAAAAATATTGTATATTGTTTAATTCTACAGATATAAATAATAAATAACATAAATTAACCGCTCACACAGTACATCACTATCCTATATATTTACTCATGCACAGAATAATGTGAAAATAATTATAATACCAGATTGTGTAAACCTTGACTGAATTAATTTCTACCTTATAATATGCCACATTGGCAATCATTGACGAAATAATACAGGCCGAGTGGCTTGCTATCATGATCATTATTGCAGAGTTAACGTTAACACGCCTTTTTTGCTTACACTTCCCACAACACGGAGGTTATCCGACTGACTCACGATCGCAATAAAAAATAAGAGTTTAAATTTATAAGAACTGCTATAATCTCTTTAGCTTTTTGTAAAAATACTACTTTACGAAGAAATAAAATGTATCTTTTGGGGCTTCATCATATTCTGTTGTGATATAGACATATAGTTCAGTGTAAACTAGTTGAAAAACAGATGAGGTGTATTCTATTTGACAAAAAAGTCTCGTAACAGGTAGAAGTTCTTTAGATCGAGATTTTAATAAGAACTACATATGTATCATTTTTGTAGGATTCATCTGCTTTTCTTTTGGACATAAAATACAGAGCAAATTTACTGTTTTTTGATTTACAACTCAGTGTGTAAACGCAAAAATATAATCTTGAACATTCTTTGCTATTAAGAGTTTTTTTAATATAAGTTAAATTAGAATTGAATGAAATATATAACCAGAGAGATAATTTTGACAAGACATCAGGTGCAGAACCTTTACGAGTCATTTAAAACGTACCGTCAAGGGATAATGATTTGTAGAGTCTTTAAGTTAAACAAATACAACGAAAACAATGTAGTTCTTCTAAGTTAAAACTTAAACACAATCTAGAAAACAGTGAATATATACTATACTTCTTTTTAACTTATCAATAATATTATGTATTGTGCGTGCATCCATATCGAGGGATTATGAACGTTAATTTAAGCTGTTATGATAAAAAATTGGGGCCCTCAAAACAGATCAGTTTTTTCAATAATCTAGTTTCACCAATTTCTCTGTATATCTTATTTAATTTTGCAAGAATTTAAAAAAATGGGCTTTTAATCCAGATACACGCGGTACAAGAACATTTTTCGACTAAATATGCACTGCATAAATACACTTTCTCTTTCTTAGTAAAACTTAATATAGTACTGTTAACCTATCTACTATACCACCGTAGTAAACGAAGAAAGAGGACCTGTTCAACTAACCCACGTTGCCAGGATCTTGCATATATCACCTTACTAATAACAGCCTAGCTATGTATCAGAGGTGAAACTGTTCTACTATATTGTTTATTTCAAACTAATTGCTAAAAACTGAAATGGGTTTTAAAGAAACTCCAAAAAGCAGGCTTAAAATGCACCAATAAGCTTGCTCTACCTTCTGTTTATAATGTGTCTACATAACGTTACATGCACATGATTTTTCTGTTTTTTATATAATTTAAGACGCGGAGAGCGATTGTTTAAGGCGCTAGTGTTCGCCATGGAAAGCTCACGGCGTGGCAGGAACGATGAACGATGTAGCGGTCGGTCGCGTACTAGCGATGCCGTTAGCACAGGCTCGGGCGGGCGGCAGCGGCGAGGCGGAGGCGGGCGGGCCGTGGGAGGTACCGTTAATGACGTCGCATCCGTGACGTCGCCGTGGTGACGTCAGGCAGCGCGATATAGCCACCAGCCTCGGCGGCGGCGGCCTCAGTAACGCACCGACCGTTCACCAGCGCGTATCTCCGCGCGCCCGCTCGCGTACAGCCCGACGCAACCGACTGACTGAGTGAGTGAGTGCGCGTGCAGTGAGTGGAATGTGCTAGGCCGCATGAGGATCCTGCTAAGCGAGTTGGGACTATCCGGCGCGTGCTTCGGCCTGACCCTGGAGCCGCGCGCCACCTCGTTGGATCCTGAAAAGCCTGCGCCAGGTCAGCGCCTGCAAGACGTTTCGCGTACCACTTCTGTGTTTATTTTCGCTTTCGTTGTGTAGAACCTCTGGGTGTTGTAGACTGTGTGGGACTGTCGTGATGATGGCCATCGGCTAGAATGCGAGGTGCGTTGCTGACGCCCTCCAGCCAACATTGCGGCCTAAGACAATTCCAAAACACACGTACGTACCTCCCTTTTTGTTTTATTTTTTTATGTTAAATTTGTTTTAAATATTTTTTTATTTTTGTCCTAATCGTTTATCCTATTCTGTATATCCTACCACGTTTCACCTTAACACATAATATAAAGTCTATACTATAATACTATTTGATAACAATTTAAAACTCTTCGATTAAGTTTGTAATCATCTACGAACAACTCATCTGTGCGTGTAAGATCCGGCTTCGATCACAAAGTTGCGTGACATAAATAAATCAACACAATATCACATACAACTCTATAAAAATGTTTATTGTATTGTATGACATTAAACTATTTATCTGAACTAATATTTGGATTGATTTATGATATGATTTTATATACATAATATTTACAAACTTACAAAAATACTTAGGAAACGTTCCTAACAGCTTTTCAGCTGTCAAGAATATTGTTAAAGTTACTATGTTGCGTTGAAGTTACTTACATTATTCTTCAACATATGAATATTGTAATAAATAGTAAATTTGTCTATAATAAAAACACCTTCATATTTATTTTTATGGAAACTAATATTTAACAAACGCAACCAGTTTAGATGGAATAAATTACTAATACAATAGAATCAATTGAAATAATATAGACATTAAATGAAAACAAGGATGCATTATTAATTTTAAAAAAGTGTTAATAACTAGGATTAATTTAAATACACAAAAATATTAAAAATACGAGACCTATACTAGTTTTCGTTTCTGTTAATTCAAATATAATTTAAAATAAATCAGGTTATTCAAAATCGTGAGTAGTACCCACTTAACATTACTTCTTAAATAACTATGACTAACTCATTTAACTAAAATTAAGGTAAAACATGTGCCGATTGGAGGAAATATATATACACTGGTATGGCCGGTTTGATGGCACAAGTTAAGCCGTTTACTTACCATAAATATTACATTCGTTATATTCAATTGCAAGGTGTGTTCCAACAACTATAATGCTCATGCTAACAACAGAACTGCCTTTGCTCAAAAAATGATAATAAATCGATTCATTACACGATGATCGGATTTGTTTGAGACGAGGTGTGTTAGGTAACAACGTGTATAATGTGAGATGTTCATGTCGCGATCGGCTCCGGAGCCGATGGCCTCAGCCAAACTGCCTTCTGCCACTTGCCCAATCCGTTGTCGCAACCGGCAGACGTTGCACCTGTCGAGATGCGAGCCACTGCAAATTACCGTCGCACTATTGTACCATACATGTTCCACATTTCTCAGTACGCCTTCGGACATCTTAACTCGCTAAAATATATTATGAATATTATAATATAAACAAATATCAAAGACGAGACAACTTCTGTATATAATACAAATTGATGCTAAAACAGAATAACAAACTTTCACTTTTTGTTTTCATTAGCGTGTGCTTAATATATTAGACAAAAGGGGTTCCTTAAATAATGCACTAACGTTGACCGTCGTACTTTTAGCGCGAAATGAAAATGTGAATGTTAAAATATAAATTATTAAAATACAACAAATCTATGTTTAGCTACGTATTCCGCAGTCTATTGACATGAACTGTATCACCCGCCAGCTGTTAAGACGTCACAATATACCCGCTACCCGACGCGTCACTCTCACTGAGTAACCCACGGGTGGATTTACCCCTCGCACCTCACCCAGGCGATAAGGATACCGCCACTTCTCCCTAAAATTTCCGCTCAGCAGGAAGATTCCTCGACTTAAAATAACAATTTTGATTTATGTGTGATTTTATCATCACAATTTATGACGATATCATTGTCATTACTATGTTTAAGGTACTGATATTTATTTCTCTCAAAATGTTATTTTTATTATACGAATAATTTTGATACAACGTTTTATTAATTTTTTAAACTCGAATAGATATTTTGTTACTCCGTTCTTTCTAGTAACTGAACACTTTCAGTTTAAAGGCTTGATTGCGTCACGATATCTAAAAATATGGTGGTGTAGAAGCGAGGTGAGGGGTGGTAGGCAGAGCGTCAGGTGGCGGACCGCAGTGGGTCCGTGGCCTCGACCTCTGTATGGAGCTACGCCTGTGACGTCACAAGCAGTGTTACGTCACGCATCGACCCATGCTCCACTTCAAGGACGCCCGACTGGCTAACAACTTCCTTCTGACTTAGAAAGGCTTTATGTAAACATACCAAGCCTTTAAGTATTAATATACACAGAATAAGCATCCAAGGTATTGACTTTGAACAAATGTATGCTTAAAGTTTTTAGTTTTATGTTGTAGTACGCAATACGGCGAAACTTGCGATCACTTCACGTATGTATGTCCTTGAGACAGAGCGACGAAACTCATTCTAAAAGTCTCAAATTTATCGGTACAATTTTGTACACAATCTTCATTTAAGGAAAAATAGTATAATCGTTTGCGGCTTGACTACACACTCAGCTTTAATATTTCAAGCAATTACAAACTAGAGTTTATGTCATGCGGTCCTATTATTGCCTTATTATTTTTATATTTCTTTTAGTTAGCACGCCTTCGAGTCAACACTACTCCTTCTTTTTTTCCTCCTTCCTTAAGAACCTACACATACTGAGAATTATATTGAGACACTTTTATTTTAGAATAAAAGTATGTAGATCAACAGACGACATTATTGATGACGATCATCACAACCAAACCGCTCAAGCAATTACTACAATCACACTTACAATAAAAAGGGTTGTTCTTTGTTGACATTATGTTTTGTAACAATAAAATTAGTTTCTTCAGATAACCACTGAAAACCAATCAGTATTATGGCCCCTCCAGACTAAAGACGAAGATATTCGACGAAGTGCTCGGGAAAGGTTCACTGCTGAACATAAACTTCACACAAGGCACTCTACAATAACCAGTAACTGTGTTGTTCGATTATACACTATAATGAATTGAACGCGTAGCACAGGAATAACTGTTTTGATCTTTTTTTACGTTAGATTTTTGTAACCGACTCCTTTGGACTTGATTTTGACCCACTTCAAACGGTCCGATTTCATTTAAACTTAGTAGACTTATCGAGGACCGATGACAATACAAGAATTTGAAAAAAAATATAACAAAATTTTTATTAAAAAGGTAAATAAACAATATTAAAAAAAACACAGTTTTGTAGATGAACCAAACTAGAATTTTTTTTTTTTTTTAAAAGACAACTCCCACATTAGGAATAAACATCCTGTGTCGTGGGGGACTTTACAAACATACATGAAACGGACACAAAGAACATCCAGACTCGGGACAACAATTCGTGGATCACACAAAGTGTTGTAGGTACCGCGTGGGATAATAGAAAATAATTTAATGTTAAAGGGCGTAGGGTGATTATGAATGAAAATTATTTTATAGTTTGGTTTATTTATAAAAGCGTGTATTTTAGTTTTTTATACTATTATTTGTTTCATTCTTAGACAATTATGTGAATTCATAAAAGAATAAATACTATACCTAGTATCCATGGTAGTGCATACGGTTTAAAGAGAAATACACACTGTATTTAAAAGCAAGTACGTATATTAATAATAAATAGGAACTTAAATTGAATTTAAGTTTATACTTCTACTTGTGTAGTTTCCGTTTAGAGATACACAATATTCAAATAAGCATTTAATTTAATTGACTTAACACTGCCGTACCAAATTGCCAGTTTTATAGTACCTATCTCAAGTTTAGTTAAAAGTGGTACTAAATATGCAAAATAATATGAAACGTGAAAGTCCCAGAGACTTTTATCTCGATTTTAAATCTACAAATATTAATAATTAAAATTAACTACTTTCTAATATTCGCACTCTCTTTATAACTTTTATATTTATAAATAAACTTATCTTTATGTACATATAACCAAAATTACAGCAATAACCGTTTCACCCACGATAATGGTCACTGATCCACTTCTAAGACTCATAACGTGAAGTTATTCAGACTATAATCTTTGGAAATGAATGATCTGTGTAATAGCAATACCAAAAAAATATTTTGAATGCGTACTTTATACGGAGGTTTGCGCGTTTATAAAAGATCATGAGAACAAAAATATTTCTTCAGCTTCCGATTAAGTGTCAAAGTGGCTATATGGTTCATTGTCAAATTTCATATAAAATATCTTAGTTCTTTTTATGTATGGGCCTCCTAAAGTGACTCTTCTCTGCATCAAAGAAACTATGAAGAATTCAGAATTAGTGGTCACCATACATACCTACATTGCGAATGCCGCATGGCAACCCACACTATGACGGTCTCAGTTCTCATAAAATAACTTTTGTCTTCATCTATAAAACAATAAGTAGGAGTTAAATTTAATCCTTATAGCTTAAACAGAGAAAACTTTTTGAAAGTATTCTTCTCAAAATCTTTATTTTCTTAAAATTTTCAACATTCACGATGCCAGCAATATACTAAAAGTAATTCAGACATCTAAAAGCTATGCTTTATATTCAAAGTTTTACAATAAAATAATAAACCTGATTAATAATACAAAGGAAGTAGTTTTCATAATAGTTATTATATTTAATAAAAATTGTTCTTCTAAAAGTTGAATTTGAATTTTCTCTCCTCCATTACTATAAATATTAAAGTGTGTCTACCTTAAGATATTTTTGTACTCATGACCTCCAACAAACAAAATTAGACATCAAACACAAGCGAATACTCTATAAAGTTTTACCTGTAGACGTTAGCGTAGAGGCGGTAGAGGGTGGTGTGACGTCAGAGTCAGTGACGTCACTGCTGAGCCTCCCCCGCCCACGCGTCGTGCCGCAACAGCTGATAAGTCCACCAAAAACACGTTTATTAGATATATATGACGCCCGTGCCCTTACAAAACGACCGATCAGACATGACGTAGGAAAGTTCAAATTCAATTTCACGGTACCTATTTATCTATTCACAAACGTGTTTATTACTTTTTTATCAAAAATATATATTATGAATGACGATAAATAAAATCTGCAATCAAACAGTTTACACGTCATCGCTTTATGTACCCTTTGTAAGTTATCCTTATATAAATAAAGCTAATGTGTAATTTCCCACAAGTAATTGCTTACGGCTCGTAAATATGGCGGGAAAAAATGGTGGCCGGTATGTTTCTATCTTCTATCATACCGATAAAGGCTAAGTTTAAATTATTTACCATTGTTATTGAAAGAGAAAACAGTTTTATTAAATGTTGCTGTGTAGTCTTATTAGGGTCAAAATAACATCATGGTAGAGTACAAACTGTCAAGTGTTACGGCTATGATGTGCTATTGACAGTATTTTTTATACAATTTGCCAATTAATTAAGAAGCAGGGTTTATTCATATTTGAGCAACTTCGTCGCCACACTCGCCACATTATATATATTATATTAGCAATAATCCAACCACAAAATATCTAAGTTAGTTTGAATCGGTATGATTTATCGACATCAAATGACCTTAATCAATAATTAACACAATTTTAAAACTCAGACAGAACAGTTTTCCTTATCAAAAAAACACTATTAGAAATCGTATATTCGTCACTCTGTTTACACGATTACGCAAACGCGCGGGTCGCGCAAAAACGTCACGGAGAAAGCTTATAAAGCTATACCTGAACTGTGTACGTTATAGTACGGCGTGTTACAATTGAATCCATAACGGTGACGTACATACTAACAAACTTAAATTTCGATCAATAACAATGTTTACTGCCTTCTACCGCCATCTTTCGGATGACTTGAGTACCAGAACAAAATATTTTTCCTTTCCCTCGAAGTCATTCACCAACCTAAAACGCTGGTCGCGTTTTTTGATACATAGTTCTCCTGATATCCGATAGAGGGCAACTGTTCGTAGCACGAAACTATTTTGATTTTAACGTTATAAACCTCCTTTCTAAGGAGAGTCCCATGTCCAGCAGTGGCCGTTGATGTAATGATGTGACGTTCCAATTTATACCAATACTTCCCAAACGAGCTTATAAATATATTTTAAAGACGCCTTAATAAAAGGCAGAAATCATGATAAAGTTTTTAACTGCACAGCATTCTTTTAGTGCAAATTCTAATATATAATGTAATAAAATATTTTTTTATATTATTATTCAAAAATAATTTATTCTGTGAATAAGTAATATCGACTTTTTTCTTATGTTTTTAGATTCATGTGTATGTTATATTTCGAGATAGCAATTATCTGTAAAGTCTGTGAAAGAAGAAACCCTGTCAAAAAGAGGTGGGAAATGAAAACCTGTTTTCCATCATTTATGTAATTACACTTTTCGTTGACAGTTCTAAGAATCGACACTTTTAAGTTACTTAATTGCATAAAAAGATTTTTCTCCCGTATTTGATTAATTGTAGAGACCTTCTCTACAACATCTAGCCCCAAGCTAAACAGGGCTTGTGTTTTGGGTACTCGACAACGAATATAAATACATAAATCTTTTTTTTTTTTAATATATAAATATTATGCATAGAAAACACCCAAACTTTGAAACATTTGGTCCTACCCGGCTATCGAACCCGAGACCTCAAGCATAGCAGGCGCATACGATTCCACTGCGCAACCGAGGCAGACGAATTCGCACATTGCCGTACTATCCCTTATAAACGGGGAAAAAAGTCCGTCATTGTCTAATTTTCATTTATGCTTAAGGATTTATTTACAAAAACGCAAATTACACAACAACAATGTTCATAATATTAGTAGGTACTGTTCATGCTTTTATTTCCATGACGCTACGTCATCCTGTTAAAGTTAAGTTAAAATAACCGTTCCAATTCTAATTAGTCAATCATAACCGGATTAGAAATAGAATATGATGCCATTGCCATGCGTATATTAACGTTCATCGTTTTAAATCATTTTAATCGTACATTTTGACTAAACTTAAGACTTTTCTTATAATGAGAAAGAAATAACAGTTTGCAATTGTTTATTATTTTGCATTTCTAATTATTTAGAAGCTTAAATGTTCTATAAAAAGTACCTTATTGCAGGTCAGCTTCATAAATAAATTACGTAATAACTGAAGGAACTAACTTTTCTTATTTATACAATATACCTACCATTACTATTATATTTCTTGGATAAACACACATACACTACACACATAACTTGATGATGAATACATATTCATCATTGTTGAATAAAAACTTCGTAAGAAATTTTGCGATAGACATTAAAGGGTCTTCTCATCTTACCTTACAACAACCTTAGTTATACCCGTAAATATATTGATTTGTCATTATCTGAAATCCTAATCTAGTTGTTAGATTGCGACAGGACATTTTATAATTTTAAACCTAACGGACACTCACAACTTCGCTTGCATCTCTCAATAGGACCTAATCCTACTATTACTATAAACGCAAAAGTTTGTGAGTATGTAAGTGAATATGTTTGTTGCTCTTTCATGCAAAAACTACTAAATGGATTTTGATGAAACTTTACAATAATATGGCTTATACATCAGAATATCACATAAGCTACAATTTATAAAGATATTAGCATCGCCTGGTGGCGTTCCCCGCAGTTATTGTCGTACCGCGGGTTGCACCGCGGGGTTCAGCTAGTTATTCATATTTCTGTAATAATTTTTATTGATGCGCGCTTTCTATTAGTTGTAGTTTGATTTTATATAGCGTCTAGCCTTTCTCAATGTATAACTTATTCTCTACAAAATTGTTTTTAAATCCAACCAGTAGTCCTAAATATTAGCGCATTCAATCAAATAAACATACTAACTTCAAATTACTAGTACATATACCTATAGGATAATTGCGGCACATCATTTTTCATTGTCGTTTTTTCCGGATATTACTAACTTTTATTAATTTTATACTGTTAAAAAATAAATATCTCCGATCAATAAATAAAAATCCATGTCATTATTGTATTTCTATCGGCATACAGATCAAAGACATCACCCAGAAACGGTAGCCATCAGAAAGAAGGGACCGTCATTTCCACACGTTTTTGTTGTTAAGTCTAAAAAAGTATAGGATTGAATTTTCTTATTGTGAACGGATGAATATTGTGAATGGATGAATATTATGATAAGATGAAAATTTTAATACCTATTACCTAGTGATATTTGTACTTAAGATTAAGGTCCACATCTACGTAATATGCTATGTATCTAAAATAATTAGTTTATAAATTATCGAGAGCGGTTGATCCCCGAAACTAGATACATACAACTATTAGTTTTTATCATTATAATCGATCATAAAATATTCTGCCTAACTACATTCTTAATGACATACAATGTTTAAAGTTTAAATGTATGAGTATCAACAAGGAACCTTAAAAGTTTCGTTATTTTCCGTAGGTCCTCATACTGGTAGGTCTTTCAAAATCATTAATTTAACGGTGATGCCCGCTTCTTTTACGTTTTAGTGGCCTGTTCGCGAAATCATACGAGTATTTTCAAAATTTTGAAGTGCATTTTGTTTCCGTAGTAACATGAAGGGCCTTATAAGCCAAAATTCGAAAAAGATGTTATAGTGGTACCTAAACCTGTATGAAATGAACTAAGAAAGAAAAGCAACTCGTCTCGATTGCCTGATCGGATCAAAGTGTTGTTAGGTTTTTCTTACGAAAATGCTTAATAACAGTCTTGAGTTTCTTACCGTGGGAGAGCCACGCTTCGGGATGCATGGGCCGGCACGACCGGAGTGATACCACGGCCTTTCTGTAAGGCCGTGTTACGAGTATCACTCCGGTCGAGCCGGTGTGAAACAGCGCCTACGCTTTGTTTCCCCCATCCCCTTCCTCGTCCCCCAAAGGCCGACAACGCACTTGTAACGCCTCTGGTGTTGCGGTTGTCCATAGGTGGCGGTAATCGCTTGCCATCAGGCGATACGTATGCTCGATTGCATCCCGATTCCATAAAAAAAGTATTGAAGTTTGGTGGTGTTCCACGCCTGTGCCTCAGAAAGCACGTTTAACCGTCAGTCGCATTTGTAATGAACATCTATGGCAATCATTATTGAGAAATTAGTGCCCTGACATAGACTTACAATTAGTTCAACCTTCGAATTTCGTTCGCTCTCAGGATTGTGGAGGTCCGCTGCCAGTTGCTTCTTGGAAAAACTGAGGTAAAATCGGTTTAATTATTAACCGATCCCAAATAAAATTTCTAACACGTTTTTTTGACTAAAGAAATAGAACAAAATCAAAATATTCAGAATATTGTGACTCATCAACAGCCACTCGAATTATAGTTCTCAATCTATCTACAATTTATTTTCTTTTCCTTCTAAAAAAATAAAGAGTCGCCCTTCATTCTCTCCTATTTTTACCAGATTTCTCATTTTTATAGTGACATCTAGAGTGAAATCAAATTATAATCAACAAAACATGGTTTAAAACGCTTTTTCTCTTAGCTACGTACTAGACGTTAGCGTATGTACCTACATGCATAGAATGAAGAAAATTATCTACAGGCAATACTAGATTAACTAGTCTATTTTAATATTTCAATATATTTGCATAGAATCATAAAACCTAAAATAAAAAACTGCACAAATGTTAAATAAACAAAGGCCACTAGGTACTACATAAAAGGCCGGCTTCATGAATATTCGATCGAATAACAGCGTGTCTCTTCAAATATTAATTTCTTAGTAGCCTTCCTGCCTTGAAGAAAATATCTACTTCTTACGAGTATTTGCTATACCTAGGTAAATTCAATTTATTATTTATAGAGTAAGGTAACTCAATGACAATCTTAACTCATTTAAGATTAAAATTAGTTCTTTTGATGTGGAAAACAAACGCAATATCAGCCGTTTTAACTCCTATAACAACACTCAGTATAACATTGTACTATTAAGATTTGATGTCTTAGTAAGGATTAGGCAGAATAGAAATGAATGAGATTTTGTAGATCAAACTTAAGTGCATGAATAAAACACGACATTTGTAGTCCCGTCCTGTTCGCTATTGGTAAAGGTTAAGTCTACTCTTCTCCCTCTATACGGTCTAACCCCCGTGGTCTAAAACAGTCTAAGAACTATTAGCAACTCATAAATCGACAGAAAACTTTTTAGTAATCACACTTAAATCGGCAGAAAACTTCTCGATTCTTTGTATTTTATACTTTACAGAGCACAATATATATATATAATAGTGCATTGACTCTACCGGTTTGTATACTCTACCGGATGGTTGGGATCATATAGTAATGGACAATTTAAGACTTCTCTGAGTAAGCCTATCATTTAATTTCAAAATTCTTTAAAATAATAAATTTTAAATTTCAGAATATATATGTTCAATATCTTAAAACTAGCAATTCTGTAAGCCGGTCATAGAAAAGTGTTTTATTGACAGATAGGTCAATGAATGTTCCACGAGTACACATAGTAACTACAAGAAGTGCAACAAAATGTATAAGCTGCAAATTTCGTCTATGCTGGAATGAAAATAAATAAACATTAAATTTCTGTCACTAAACTACAAGTTTAAAATATATAACGTCTAGAAATAGTTTTTAACTATTAAACTAACTAAGCAGTAGATTAAAATAAACTTGAAATAGGCTACAAAAATAAAAAAACATAATAATGATAAAATTCAGCCTTCTACGGTGAAATTCAACTGTTTTTATTTATTTTAATCTTTTTTAATTAAACGATATACACGCTTAATGGAATTATTTGGATTTATATGCAACAAAAACACAGAATAATTTAGAACCAAGTATCGAATTCGATTCAAATCGTTATATAGACCTACCTACATCCTATACTAGTAATTATTTATTTATTTCATAAAATATATGAGACAGATATAACGTTTATACTATACTCAAAAGCTTGAAAGCTTGACTATCATAGTAAGCTAAAACTAAAATAATTTTAGTAAGATTGGTAGGGCTCCCACTTGCCAGTTATGCGTGCATTGCAACCAAAATTCACCAATATGTTATGTAATCAGTAATCAATACTTTATTGGCATATAGAACCAAGCAGCTTAAGCTATTCTGACTTGCATTGAATTTGTATTAAATTTTTAAGTGTTTTTAAAGTATACTCTTAATAATACTTGTAAATCATCATTTTATACAACCAAATATTTAATTTTAAGACAATGTATTTAGGTTTTCTTAAACCCAATGAAATGTGACTTATTATTATAGCAATATAATACATTAAAGATCCATCAAGAAAAAAAGGGTGCGTATTATACACATATTTTTTTATCCGTAGATATCTGCGAACGCGAATATCGGGCACGACACTACCGACAAGACGTTGGACATTAGGTATTACAAATAAATGCACATTATTATTTAATATTTGCAAAGGTATAACCGCAAACATCCTACTAATATTATAAATGCGAAAGTTTGTAAGTTTATAAGTGAGTATGTTTGTTGCTCTTTCACACAAAAACTACAGAATGGATTTTGATGAAACTTTACAATAATATAGCTTATACATCAGAATAAAACATAAGCTACAATTTATAAAGATACTAGCTTCGCCTCGCGGCGTTGCCCGCGGTTATTGTCGTACCGTGGGTAGCATCGCGGGGTTAGGGGTCAGCTAGTAAATAACAAATATTAGTTCAACTATTATTAATAACTATACAAGAGTAGACTGAATTAATTTATTGGATAGAACACAAAAATTCAGAGTATCCAATATCTATTGTTTTATGATTTCTATCGTATTTATGCTCAAAAAGGATGATTCGAGGTGGCAATTGTTGTAGAAGGACTCAAATGTTGTAAAAGATTTTTACTAATCATATTCTAATCGTCATTTGTCTAAATAGTGTATTTTTTATATATGAAAAATGTCTTTACGGGAATTAACAAGCTTACGATGGCTATTTAGAACATACCGATACCTCCATACCATAAAAGTATTCCCTGACATTTTGACCAAATTGCAGGTCTCTTCAGGTCTCGACTAAGAGAAATATATACCGGTGTTAAGACTTTATTTGCATCCTTTACATTAAGATAAATACTCAAATACATATTTTCTTACTTATTTAAATATATATTTAGAAAAGGAATACAATTATTAAAAATAAACATATTGAAACAATAAAATATATTCATAACAAATTCTCTATAACAAAGGCTACTGTTTTGTTTATCGCTTAATAAGACTGGAATTAATGGTTCTTAACATAATAGAAACTGCAAATGCCACTGATTTCATAACCTCCCAAGGGATCTATCGCTTTTTCGCCCCAAAAAATTTCAACTATCAATGCTATAGCAAAATGAAGCCTATTCTTTTAAAATAGGGTTAGAAATAAATAGAATGTCGGTCCTTGTTTGCGACGTTGTTTTAATAGACTTAGAGAGGTGTATACATAGATTTCAATTTTCTGGGCGTGGCGAATCAAGTACCGTGACACAATGTATTCAAAACGCCAATATTCGGTTGGTAAAACTGCAGTATAAATAGGAGACCTTTCTTTGGCAACTTCATTTTTAGTCTTACAAGGGTAGCGATCAGCAGTGATCACGTATCAAATAACCAGCCGGAATAGGTACATATCGATTAGTTGTAACGAGTACTAGTGGTGAAGGAAGAGCCAAAGTATGTTCGCCGAGGGTAAATATAAATGATGCATGGCTCGAATAGCGTGATAGTTCAAAGGACGGTGCCGTCAATCCATCCACCTACCGGTTTCCGTACGCATTCACAATCGGTTCTTCAACGCTGAAACTTAGCCGTTCCAATTTAAATATCGAATAGTTTTAAGCCTAAAATAAATAAAGTAGAAATAACATAGTTTAACAGTTGTCGAATTAATAAAGATGTAAACTCAAGTGATAATGTCTGATTGTTGCAGGGCCGAGCGCCATAGAGTCGCGCTCGCCAAGCGCTTTCACACCCAACTCATCCAGCATGCTACTGCTGCAAACACACGTAAGTCAATATTTTCAAAACTTTATTACTATTTTATATAAAAGAAGTAGTTAGAAGTAGGTTCTGAGACTAAAGAAACACCCTTAAAGTGTTTTTTTTTATATTTACGGAAAGGCCTTTTATCGAGTGTGGTCTATTTTCGACTTAGTTTTTATCCATCCATTCAACAAGTACACTGAAGTTTAAATATGTGGGTATTTGTTCTATATTTTTACAAGTTTTTTATTAACTTGCAATGTTGCTCGGGTGGAATCTTGCAGCTCAATTTTGAAGCAGATACCTTCAACCGATTTTGCTGAGATTTTAGTACTAAATTGAACTAACTAAATAATTTAATAATAAATAATTGAACTGTGCTTATCACTACTTTTTACAGTAAGTCTTTTATAATGTCACTATAAAAATAATTAATTCATTAGAACACCTGCATCAATTGTCAAACAGGTATAGGCACATGTAGACAATGGACTAAGCACGCTATTGGTGCGTCACTGCCGCCCCTGCCGGCCATCCACCGCCTACCATTGCGACGCCTCCATTATTGATTGTTATTTCTATTACAGAGCAACTACGGTTCGTCCTTCACTGATTTATTATCGACGCAGTTTCAAGAAGACTCTACAGACATCTTAGAAGAGAATTTAGACCCATTCCCAGACGTTGAGTTTCACGCTCCAGACCCTCCCGAAGTTAAATCTCATCGAGATACACCCATTAGCGAAGCTTCATCTCCAACGCTTGGTCCAGCATTACCCAGTTTTGAAGAAACTTATTCTGTCCGTTACCCGAAGCAAGAAATGGCAGAATTCGGAATAAAAATGGATGAGGACTGTTACAACGTAAGCGCTTATCAAGGCCATACGTCTACGCAATTGTTGTATCAATACCATCAACCATCTATTCCATACGTCCCTGCGACGTATTATGCACCAGCGCAGCAATGCAGCCCTACATTCGATACCGGTGGTGTCACACCAACTTCAGACTCATACTCACTACCTCCGTTCCCAAGTACGGTGGACTTACATATTTCAACTGATCAAAGCGCAAGACAACGACGAGCTTCATTACCTGTTCAGAGGTCGGAATCTACCAGCTCCAATGATAGTCCAAAAATTCCCGGAAATCGAGTTCATTGTATGCAAGCATCTGCACCCAGCTCGGCATCAAGTTCACCTGGTGTAGCCCAGCCAGATGGTCCTGGTCATCGCGCTGCACCCTCATCTCCAAGCCAACTATGCGCTGTTTGCGGTGATACCGCTGCTTGCCAACATTACGGAGTTAGGACTTGTGAAGGTTGCAAAGGATTCTTTAAAAGGACCGTTCAGAAGGGTTCCAAGTATGTTTGTTTAGCTGAAAAATCTTGCCCAGTAGACAAAAGAAGACGGAATAGATGTCAATTTTGCCGTTTCCAGAAATGTCTCAATGTAGGAATGGTCAAGGAAGTCGTACGAACAGACTCATTGAAAGGTAGACGTGGTCGACTGCCTTCGAAACCAAAATGTCCGCAAGAATCTCCTCCAAGTCCACCAATATCGCTTATCACAGCGCTTGTAAGGGCTCATGTTGATACGTCACCTGACTTTGCTAATCTCGATTATTCTCAGTACCGAGAACCTAATCCTATGGAGCATCCTATGTCTGACTTGGAAGTAATTCAACAATTTTATACTCTTTTGACTACATCAATCGATATGATCAAAATATTTGCCGACAAAGTGCCGGGCTATGGAGAATTATGCCCTGAAGATCGAGAACAATTATTTGCATCAGCTCGGCTGGAACTCTTTGTTTTACGACTTGCATATCGCACGCGTCCAGAAGATACCAAGTTAACTTTCTGCAATGGTGTGGTGCTCGACAAGCGACAATGCCAGCGTTCTTTTGGCGATTGGCTTCACGCCGTTCTAGACTTCAGCAACACCCTGCATTCGATGGATATAGACATATCTACATTTGCTTGTCTATGCGCATTGACTTTAATAACCGGTATGTATATTTTTTCTGTTGTTTCTTAGATATTCTACCTCTTATATATATTTTTATGGTATAGGGTATATTATTTGATGGTAAACGATTGCTACTATCCATGGACATCTACAGCTAAAGATACCAAATTCCGTTGCCAGCCTTTTGAGTGTCTAATAATTAAGCTGGAGTAGGGCTCTCCTTAGCACTTCAGTAGCTTCTTACACTTAATAAAGCGATGAAAGTATTGCTTTTTACTGCTTTTCTGTCATATTTTGCCCTATCTATTTATTTATTTAGTTAGATAGTTATCGACTAACATTGAACATTATTTGTCGACAGAGAGGCACGGTCTCAAAGATCCTCACCGAGTGGAGCAGTTACAAATGCGAATAATCGGGTGCCTGCGCGCGCACATGCCAGGTGGCGGGACCGTCAGCGGCGGTGCGCCCCACTTCAGCCGGGTGTTGGGTGCTCTACCTGAACTGCGCTCGCTGTCGGTGCAAGGACTACAGCGTATCTTTTACTTAAAGCTGGAGGACCTAGTGCCAGCACCGCCGTTCATCGAAAACATGTTCCGTTCCAGTCTGCCTTTCTGAATGTTCCGCGCCTGACCTATGAGGACCACTCCCGCCTTCGTAGTCCATTTCCTTCTATCTTAGAGCCGACTCCGTTATTTTTATAAGTGTTTAGATTATAAAAAATATTTTTCTAGAGTTTAGATGGACGTTAGTTATGGCGCGATCTCCCACGGAATCGGTTCGTGCTACTCATATGAATTTAAATTTAAGTACCTAATTGTGACAATCTTACCGAGTAAGTCCTAAGTTAAGGTTAATTTATTGAAAATATTTAGGAATTTGTCCTTTGGGTGTGATTTTGTTTAATATAACAATGTTGTGTATTTAGTAGTCTGCATTTGAGTTACCGCTCGTGATCGATGGCATCTTGTCGTACAAATATTCCTATGTTATTTACTTATGTATTACTTAGATAGGAAAAATCTAGTCACAAGACTTAGAAATGTTATAAATCTGGTTTGTAGTTATCAAGCTTTTATAATTAATATAAGTTAATTTAAGATTTGTAAGGCATATAATGTCCTTTTGTACGAATGTGAGGTTCCTGTGGCTCTAGTCGCAGGCTGTCTTCGCGAAAATGTCTGAGGTGACCGATGAGGATGCGGCCTGTACCGACGGCTAAGTGGCCCACCGTGCGCCACCGCGTGCTCTGAATGATGAGTATCCCGCGAATCACAGCGATAAGATTGTTGGAAGTTACCTTTTAGTTTTAAATGATTTTGTAATATTTTTAGAAGCTAGGACACTAATGTAATTTGTTATGCTAATTAATATTTAAGGCCTGAGAAAAAGTTCAGCATAATCGACGTCCCCAATGCAAAATCCTTTAATATTATCAACGTGTCTTAAAGAGTACCTTTATAGGTAGATAGTGTAGATTTTTCTTATGTGGACCTTTTATATGCTTACTTCAATACATATTATATATGTGTTAAGTAAATATACATATCACGAAATTATTTTTAATGTGATCGCACTTTGTATCCATATCCTTTGCAACTTATAAACTAAGCCATTAGGCACAAATTTACATGAAATGAAATTACTAGAAAGTGTATTTCGCTCATAGGGATAAATTGGAAATACTAATTTTGTAAGGGTAGGTACATGTTTGTATTTTTATCTACTGCATTGACTCGCTAACAAATGGACTAGAATAATATTTTCACTGGACCAAATAGGTATTAACAAAAGACCTAATGCGATATACGATAGCACTGAAGATATGTTAAGAATTGTATTACTAAAATACCTGCCGTATGTACTGATTTAGAACGGGTTCGTATCTGTGAACGCCTTCGATAAAACAGTAACAGTTTAAATAAAAGTTGCCTTGATTCTTCTAAAAGACTTATAACTTACCTATTCTGTAGGTATAAAACGTATGGAAACGACGTATAGACAGGTGCGCTGTTCAACTTAACAATAAAGAAGAGCTACTTTATAATATAAGTAGGTGTATAGATAGGAGAAAGATGTGTGGTGAAGTTATATAATAAAACAGTGGATGTTTGAATAAATGTTCAGTGTTTGGCGTCTTTACGTCATCAACTTAGAGTGATTGTTGAAATTGGTGTTATCCTTGAAATCCGAATAAGTTACGTAACTAAAAGAAGTAGTACATAAGAAACTTTAAAAGACGCACGGAAATTAATAATTTGTATAAAAAGAAGTGATAACCTAAATTATTATAAATGCTGGACTTTTTACTCGTTGCCACAACTCCTTTATATTAATTAATTTTATAGATTTCTAGGCATTTTCAAGAAATTTATTTGTCGTAACTTTTTAATATGTGACGATTTTTTAACGAATAAACCTGAATATTGTACGTACATATAAATATTTCGGTTGTGCTTGATATATTTTTACCTATTCCACCATCTTTAAAAGTTTTCCATGCAATTTTAAATAAAAACATTCCTACATTACAAACTTGATGTACTGACCATGGTAAATCGAAAATATTCCTGAGCATTATTGTCGAGAGGGACCCAGGTAACTGGAACAGACACCTACACAAGTCCAAATCATAACAATTGTTTACGTCCTTTGTTAAGTTTGATCTATTATTATTGCATAATACAATAATATAGTAAGCTATTTGCATATCTATTAATGATATTGTTTTGCAGATATCTATAACCAAATTATACCAACTAAAAAAAGATGAACACATGGTTCGGATACAGTCTAAAGCACGCATAGTCCAATCTTTATAAAAACATAAAAGAGCGTTATGTTAACAGACTGAAGTTACTTGAGATTAACAATATCTCAAAGCGAGTAAGGAATTGGTGATTAATACCGAATGTTTGCTTTTTAAAGTCTTTTAATAAAGTGGAAACTTCGTGAATCATGCAATCGTCGAAGTAAAGTAAAATAGACTTGTATATTTCACAAACATTACTTAAAGATATATCCCTCCAATAGTTGTGTACTGAGGTACCTACCTAAGTATGTAACTGTATAGTAAAAACTGAGTATAATAAACTAGTTATATATTTTCTTCTTTAAGGTTTGTAATGAACTGCATTTCTTAAATCTCAAATACATATACATAAAATTACATGTGCTTTTGTTATGTTATACATTTTCTTTGTAAATATTTCGTCAAAATAATATCGGTGCTAACGCATCAAACGAATTTATGACTCTTTTATTTACTACCAACGTCACAAATATTGAGACCTATGTCGAAGGTCCAGCTGTGGACGGCAACGGGCTAATGATAATGAATTATTGATTAAGTTCTTGGCTAATATTTATAGGTATGGGGATCATTTCATTTCAATTAAATCTAAAATAAATTTTCTAATACGCAACAGACCGGACATAATACAACGTGGTGCCGTGGTTTTAGTTATACAGAGACAAAAGAAATCTAATAATGGTTTACTTACAACGAAACCAGAAATTTGAACTTAGAATTGATAAACTTATCATTAATATTCCAAGTCTCTATCAGATCAAACAAATTCACCGGCCAGCTCGTTATGTTATACCTCCCCGTAAGAGTTTCCTGGTCAGGATATAAATTACTAACTATTTTAAGGGCAATAATTAAAATACAAGATATTTCTGCTTAATACATGTACGTGTGACGATTACAATACATTTTTTCCTAATAAATAGTTACAAATTTTATAGGAAATCTTATGTGATCAACTTGCCCTCAAAAAAGAAAATATTACACTTTTCTACTTAGCAACTACAATTCACAAACTTCTCTGATTTCGTTAATAACATTGATTATTCCTTTTTTAAATTATATGCCACTTTAACTATAAAATTAATCAGACATTAATCAAATTAAGGGTCGACATAGCCCTTATAAACACACTCATTTACAATAGGTACTTTGGTACCACTCATGTAATCAGGAGAATCAAGCCCGTCGAAGACTTCAGGCCACTTTCTGGTGAAGTCAGAGTCTTCCAAAAGGAACTTTGGCATAAAGTACCTATTCGTGGTGGGATAAATTTAGTAAATACCTGCTGTTTAATTAATATGAAAAAAGATTTTTTAATGTAACCAAAAAATAATCAATAAAAATACTCAAAAATAATTAAATGCCACACAGAAACTTAATCATAAAAGTAGGTATGGATCAATATCTGATAGGATTATAACACGTATCCTTTATAAATAACTTATTGGTACATCGGTACGTACCTACAACTATAGGTATATTACACCAAGATTATGCTGATAAATTTTCCAAAATACGACTAAATGAGAATAATTTAAAAACTTGTTTTTCCTCTCTTTTCTTTACATTTATACCCAATTGTCCTTGGAATTATAATATCGAGCGAAGTCTAGTTTCTTGGTTACTTAAGGCGCGTATCCATCGAAACTCAGTGTTTCTAACTGTATGCAGCTCTTCAGTAAATCAACAACTTTTGTTTCCATTGTGTCTACACCGAGTCGCCAACAACTCGCCGATCAATTAATACTCCATTGATACGTTCATCTACGTGTCAGGCATGTTTCTTTTTGTTTCCTACTAAGCGTTTTTATAGAGCTTATAAACATCCACAACAAGGGTTTTCTTCTGATGTTTACCGCCAAAAACGGAAACATCATTCTACCAATATGCTCTTTTCAAGAAGATGTTCGCCTGACACTACCAATTTGTTAAACAAACTATCGACAGTAGTACTTTTAGACCGATACAGTCTCCATGCCTTCAAGAACAGCAAGTAAAGCACCTACTTGAAATGCCAGCAACGTGTTTGTGACTCCTAATGAAAAGTGATTTCTATTAGGCGTAACGTCTGTTGCTTTTTAATTAAAAATTTGCTTCCTAAACGAAGAATGCAAAAGCATCACTTGACCGCCATGGTTTGTGTCACCATACTCATTGCGACAATGAGTATGGTGACCACCACTCTTGGATTCTGGTTAGGTATGCTTTCCGTCATGGGTGCTGCTTATGCCATAAAAACATTAAACAAGGAAGCTTAGAATTAGGACTAGAAAAAAAAATAGAATTTACAATGAGAGAAGGCTGACTCTGGAGAAAAAGCATAATCGTTCGCGTTGAATCGAACTCGAGTTAAATTATATATATATATTAGGTCTTTACCTATGAAATTGCCGTTTTGTATGCAATAAGTGAAAGTACTTATTTTTTCAAACTTTTTTATTTCTGTTATTCGAAGTAATCACCCATGCAATCGACGCATCTTTGCCAACGCATTGGCAGTTTATTGATGCCCTTCTTGTAAAAATCAGCTGGACGGGAGGCAACAAACTCTTCAAAGGCATTTTGTACTGCCTCTCGGGAATTGAATTTTTTACCCACTAAAAAGTTGTCTAAATTTTGGAAAAAGTAATCGTCGGTAGGTGCAAGGTCTGGTGAGTATGGCGGATGAGGGAGAGCTTCCAACCCCAGCTCTTGCAGCTTGGAGACTGTCTGTTGCGCAGTATGGGGTCGCGCGTTGTCGTGAAGGAGCAGTGGGGACGACCGATTGACCAAAGCTGGTTGCAGATGTGCAAGCTTCTCCATCATTCTCTCCAGTTCTTCACAGTACACATCTGCATTAATGCTCATGCCGTTTTGTAAAAAGCTGTGGTGAATCACACCCGCACTAGACCACCAAACAGTGACCATCACCTTTTTAGGGGTCATTTTTGGTTTAGGGCATTGCTTTGGTGCTGAACCAGGGTCTAACCAACTTGCTGAGCGCTTTCGATTGTCGAACAGAATCCATTTTTCGTCGCACGTAACTATTCGTTTCAAAATTCCTTCATTTCTTTGCCTGTTGAGCAGCGAAAGGCAGGTCTCGACGCGTACGTTGCGCTGGCGATCGTTAAGGTCGTGGGGCACCCATCTATCAAGCTTTTTTACCTTGCCAATTTGTCGCAAATGGATCAATATTGTTTTGATGCTTACATTAAAAGCTGCTGCTAGCTCAGCTGTAGATTGAGTTTCGTCAGCTTCCACAATCGCCTTTAATTTATTATTGTTAACCAAAGTCTCCGGACGACCACGAGCTTCATTTTTCAAGTCAAAATTTCCAGAACGGAACCGGGAAAACCAATAAAGGGTTGTGCGTTCGTTTGTACAGTTCTCTCCGTAAACGTTTTTGATGTTACGTGCCGTTTGTGTCGCGTTGGTGCCACGACTGAACTCATATTCCATAATTACACGAATTTTTAAAGTATCCATTATGACGAAAAATGTTCAAATGTAATGAAAATACAACGCTAATCAAAAAACAAAAGACTGAGTTTGTAAATAGAATGTCATGGTTTTAAAACAAAATTAATTTGAATTTAGAATACAGAGCCATTACAAACTTTTTTTTATTTGAAATGACCAGTACTGAAGAAACGCAATTTCATAGGTAAAGACCTATTATATATATATATATATAGATATAACATTAAAGTAAAAAAACTTATCTTGAAACAAACTCTCATTTAAACGCCTTAAAAAGAATGAAATCAACTTTCTTTGAAAACCTTGATTGTCAACTTATAATTTCATTAGCTTTCGTCCACGGCTTCGTTCGCATTATAAAAAAGTCCTATGTTACTTCTAATACCTCCAAGAACATGTGTTACAAAGTTTCAAGATGATCGGTTAAGTAGGTTTCCTGTGAAAGTGTAACAAACTTACTTTCACCTTTATAATATTAGTGAGTAGTGTGATTTTATCGTGCTAAAATAAAATTTTGTTTTTTTCGTGAAGTTTTTTGCTTATATGTTAACATTCAACAAACGGAACGAACTTATTTTCACAAATCTGATAAGGTTATGGATTAATATCTCATAATAATTCTAGGATTAAAGTAAGTACTCAGCATGGCAAATAATAAAGGACAAATTCCAATAGCGTAGTTTATTAGTGAGATCATAAGGGCGGGCACCTTCCAGCTCCATCAACAAATCAGGTTCATGTCATCATAATATTAAAATTTTCACGCGATATACAAATGTAAAATTTTAGCTTTTAGCTCAGTCGATTGAAGATATCTAATAATTTGTTTTCAAATTGAGTTGCAAGATGCCATAGAAACAAATATTTTTACATACATGCATTACAAGTGATATAAAACTTTGTTGTAAGGTCCAACTTTGTAACAGCGATTAGATATTTTTAGTATTTTTTTACATTTCGTTAATATTAAAATAGGTTATATAATATATAAATTGAAAGTATGTAATAGGTTTAATGAGTATTCACGATTTTATCTCCGGGTTATGGATTAATCGGCGTGTTACCACCCCATTTATTCTGTGAGTGTCGTAAAAAACTAATAAGGGAACAAAGAACCTACGAAGGACAATTTCATTGCAAAGAGAAGAGAAAAGGAAACTTGAAACAAACCCTTTTCCAACATATCTGGTCAGCGTGGTAAAGTAGACCAAATCTTTCTTACTAAGTATAGGCCCATGTCCAGCAGTGGACTGTTAAAGATGTTGATGACACGGTTTAATAGAATAATCTTGGCCTATGTTTCTAGTATCGCAAACTCAGAAATTAAGTTATAACACTAATTACTGATGACATATCATAGTATTATCAAATTTCTACATTACATTGCATATTGCAAGCTATTTATATCATTAGCCTATCAGAGTCTACTGCTGGACATAGGCCTCTTAAATTGCACGCCACTTGGTTCGATCTTCGGCTTCTCGCATCCAGCTCCTCTCAGCCGTCATCACTTCAGCTGGCCTGTGGACGTCCTACACTATGTTTGTCGTGACGCGGTCTCCACTCAAGAACTTGTTACTCGATCGGTAATCGGCTGTAGTTCTGCGGCTAATATGGCCATGCTATGTCGATACAAAATCTCTGTATACGATTCGTATTTGCCCTACGTAAATATGATCACGTCTCTGAATTCCGTCAAATGCTCAAGTGGCTTCCAATTCGCTCACGTAATATTCATATCTCGTAATACTCGTAATACTCATATCCTCATTTTCTCTATAGTATTTTGTTTAATCCCAAAACCCCCCTTTTACCTTAAAGAACGATTTAAGTTATTTAATGACACGCATGAAAAATGTCTAAGGTCATCCGAGGATTTGAAACTGCACAAAATTTTATGACCAGTCTTTCACTGCTGAAACTGTACGCTTGTGGTATTCACTGCCGATAAAAATCAGGAAACCTCAAAAAATTATTGAATTTAAGAAATTGGTTCATGAACATTATGCATCTTAATTAAAACAGGCACGAATTAGGATAGGTATGCTGTGATTTTTTTTTCATACGTGATTTAGTTATGTATGTGTATCTATGTGTATGTGTAATATGAGTGTGTCTTAAAACATAAATGTATGTGTATGTATATATATATATATATATATATATATATATATATATATATATATGTGTGTGTGTGTTTTTCTTTAGTTATTAGTAAATAATATAATTAATTAAAAACTCATTGCACTGTCAACTACAACTATGTAGGTACACTACATCTCACATTTTATATTTTGACACTGTTTAATATTATGGTGTACAAATAAAGAGTTTTCTATCTATCTATGATCCTGGTTATCAGCCGGATCAGATCATTCCTGATGCGATCCCTCAGAGCAGCACCAAACATAGCCCACTCCATAGCACGCTGAGCGACTTTGAACTTGTGAACCACCCGTGCCGTAAGTGTCCACTTTTCGTTTCCGTATGTCAGGACGTGTAGGACGCACTGATTAAAGACTTTCGTCTTTAGGCACTGTGGGATCGACGATTAAAAGACCGGACGAAATTTCCCAAACGCTGTCCAACCCAGCCGAATTCTCTTGTTCACCTCGTCTTCGAAGTTATTTTTACCTAACTGCAAAGTCTGCCTAAGGTACCTACACATATTTTAAACATCTTCGATAACGGCATCGTGTACCGCAATCGGTTCTGGTAAAACATATTCGTTGAACGTGAACTTGGGTCTGCTCAAGTTTATCCGTAGAACGATGCGCACAGAAGAGTCAGCCAGGTCGTTCAACATCTGTTGTAGGTCCTGCAGCGTCTCTGCCACGATGACGTTGTCGTCCGCAAATCGCAAGTAAGTAATGTATTCGCCATTGATATCACTAACGTAAACTATTCAGACACATAAAATCTATTACAATCTTTGAACTGAAAATGTATGGAAAGTTATCATAAACAAAATGCATGCTTCTGCATCATTACGTCTCCGGTCTCGGACTCACTAATGAATCACGACAGCCTGAATGCTATCATTTTATGCGTCATCTAGTCTCTCTCGCATCAGAGATTTTTAGCAAAAGACTCGGCGAGTGGAGGGGGCAGGAGTGTTAGTGATTCGCGAATAGCGAGCGATAGCGAAGTGTGGTTGTCTGTCTCACGTCGTCATCGAAATATCGACACGAAGCGAGTGAAGAAGAGGCGGCACGAGCGCACCATCCTCATTCTCGCACTCGCGTTACCTCGTGGAGAATCTGGATAGATTATTCTTCTGTGAGAGAATAGTATAGTACCGCCCCAGCCACGCTAGTCTGTTCGTGCTGAAATCAGCTTGGCTCTATTACCTTAGTATGTTTGAAGTACCACGTTAAGATTTTTTTTAAAGTAAATTCTTTATTCACTACTTTTTTTCACTACAACTGTTTAGCTGTGTCACGTCGAAATCCCATCGACACAGATGTTATAAGAATTAATAAGCGGGTATAATAATTAATATTTTTGATTTTAAATGGCTATTAGCGAACGCAACCAACGTCATCGCTTAACTGAATTTGACGTTTATACTTTATTGTCAAGATAAAGAAATACCTACGAGTTTCTATAAAATAACTTACGAAAATAAATAGCATTTTATTCTAAAGCAAAATAGCGTTTATGGTATACTTATTTATCATCTTTATTATATTTAGATAATTGAGCATAGTTTGCTGAAAACATACATGTGTAATGTGTTAGACTTACGTTTGAGTTATTGAAATTACTGATTCAAAACAATGTCGGGGTCTACAGATATTAAAGATGTCCTAGACAAAAACCTCGAAGACTTTGAAATACAAGAAGTATTGCGAAACGGCACCGACTTACGCGAATATGCTCTGCAACTGGACAAGAGTATAAAAGATGCTGAGAAAACCTCAGTTGCTGACTACTTGAAGGAAAGTGAAAACATCGCCTCACTACATAATCAAATCGAAGATTGTGATGATATTTTGGCAAAAATGGAAAGCATGCTTATGGTATTTCAAGTAAGTAGACTATATATTTTTATGTTTTGAAAGATAGCTATTCAATCCAAGCAGTTCATCTGGTTATATTTTCTGAATAGCTGTGTCCTTTGTGGCCTCCGTGTAGGATAAGAAACTTAATAAGGCTTTATTACTGACAGTTTAGTACCTCAAATGTTTTCGTATTTTAGAATGATTTGGGTAGCATCAGTAATGAAATAATAAGTCTACAAAAGCGTTCAGTCAATATGTCTGTGCAACTATCAAATAGACAAGTACTTAAAGGACCGCTCTCAACATTTATAGAAGATATGGCAGTTTCTGAAACTCTTATTTTGTAAGTATATTTAAAAAATAAAATAAAATTGTATACTCATTTTAAAATTTGGTTTAAATTATCAGTTGCTTGTTACAGTGGTGTTAATAATGTGCCAGTGACTGATAAAGAATTTATGGTTCAACTTGCTATTTTAAACCAAAAATTGAACTTTGTAAAGGAACAAGATTTCAAGGAAACTAAAGCATGTCAAGACGTGAAAGATGTCTTAGAAAAGCTCAAGATAAAAGCTGTATCAAAAATAAGAACATACATTATAGAACAGATCTATAAATTCCGTAAACCAATGGCCAACTACCAAATCCCTCAGAATGCAATGTTAAAATACAAGTTTTTCTTTGAATTTATCCTAACCAATGAGAGAAATGTAGCACAAGAAATTTGTAATGAATATATAGATACATTGAGTAAAGTTTATTACTCATACTTCAAATCCTATGCTTCGAGATTAGACAAGTTAAAATATGAAGAAGCACCAACAAAAGATGATCTCATGGGGATCGAAGATGGTTCTAAAGGAGGTTTTTTTCAGAAATTCAATTTGAAAAATAAAAGTACAATATTCACAATAGGCAATAGAGGTGATGTCCTAGCGCAGCAACTTGAAGCACCTATCATTGTGCCTCATGTACAACAAAAGACTAAGGTATAAATCATTTATTGTAAAATCAAAAGAATATATATACATATATATCATCCTCATGTTACATTGTTGAAACTTTCCAATTGTTTTAATTTTTTTTTCTTGGAATGTCACTTTATTGGTGTGTCTAAGGTAGGATAATTAACATCAAGTTTAGAGCCTAGCACGATTGGAAAGAGATGTATAGATTGGGTCAGCTAGTAGTTTATAAAACTATGATACTCTATCCATTAGGGGCCATCCATAAAGTACGTCACACGAATTTCATGATTTTTTGAGCCCCCCCCCCCCGTCCTTGTCACAGGTGGTCACATTTCTGAGACCCCCCCCCCCTCCCTAGTGTGACGTCACATGTTTTGCAATTTCACATCGAAAAATTATTAAATTAAAACAGCAGTTCCGAAATTAGTTTTATTTCCACTTAAATTAAGTACTTTTTTTATGAAATCAACACTTATAAATTCGGATCGAATACTGAATACGCAACAAATCAGAACTACATCAGACCTTGTATGAAAAAGATTAAATACTGATTATCAACAAAACAATTTAAACCGTATTCTCCTAAAGATAGAGTTGGAAATATTTTTTAGTTAAATTAATATTTCAAATTACGCGATTAGTACCTCTAGATATATTAGATTTTGAAATGTGATGTCACGAAACTTAGGACCCCTCCCACCCCTTGTCACACCATGTCACACTTTGTCGACCACCTCCCCCCCCCCCTTTACGTGTGACGTACTTTATGGATGGCCCCTTATGAGAGCTTTAAATAAATTATGTTCAGTGTTTCAATAATATTATATTATGCTTGGTCACCTTAACAACTTTTTTTTTTCGCATTATATAGACTCAAACTTAGACCTCACTCACTTCATCAGGGCCAGGTGAACCTGTTAGCTTTCAAACACTTTATCTGTAACTATCTGACCCTCTCAACCTCGTTTACGTCTACTATTGCCCGTAGCGTACTAATTTTCCCCCTTTTTTAAACATTCTTCATTGGGGAGAGCCCCAATGAAGAATGTGAAGTGTGATGTGAAGTGATGAAGCAGAGGCTTTTATTGGTCTTTGCTTGATGATATATAGCCTATAGCCTTCCTCCATAAATGGACTATCCAACACTGAAATAATTTTTCAAATCAGACCAGCGGTTCCTGAGATTAGCGCGATCAAACAAACAAACTCTTCCGCTTTATATATTAGTATAGATATTATACATACTGTATGCAGCGTTGCCAGACGTCCTGATTTTGGCGGAATGTCCCGCTTTTTTAATCAAAATTGTAATGTCGCGCACGGAACAGGTTTTGGATAACTGGCTGGACGTCCAAAGTGAATTTAGTAAGTTAGCCGAAGTGCTGTATCGCCAATAAAAGTGGCAGGCAATAAATAATAAAAAAAAATCGCCCTTACATTACAAATAGGAAATATACGATACGTTGACGAAAGAGGCCCGCTTCTTTTTCATCAAAAAGTCTCAAAATTCCGGCACCCTGGCGACGCTGACTGCATGTGTCTATAAATATAGTGAATGAAGGAATGTTTTCCTAGCCGCTAACGGCCACGGCGGCCAGTCTCAACGGAGACCAGCCAACTACATAGGAGATAGTATAGTGCACAAGTGCGTGCGCAAACACAGGTGCACTCTCTGTTCCATGACTCTCATAATCCGATGGGATGCTTAACCGACACGATAGAGGAGAGATCAGGAGCAGGACCGACAGCTTTACATGCTCTTCGAGGCACGGGGATTCTGATTCCAACTTCCAGCATTTCAGTATTAACTATTTACAGTATTTCTATAATCGGAAAAATAAATAAATAAATTAAAATAAACACTTTAGGCCCGACCCGGGCTTCGAACCCGAGGCCTCTTGATCGGTAGTCGCATACGTCAACCGCAAGATCAATGAGGCAGTTTTCCAAACAATTACCAAACCTCTTTTTTTATTAAATTGTCTGTCTTGTCATTTACAGTACTCATATGAAGCTTTATTTAGAAGTCTGCAGTATGCTCTAGTGGACAATGGGTGCAGAGAATATCTATTCACTACAGAATTCTTCCATGTTAAAGGCAGTCATGCTCAAGAGCTATTTGATAGGATCCTTGGAAAAACTTTGTCATTACTTGTGGTATGTCTTTTATTAAATTTATAAATATTTTATTTGCATAAGGAGGTAGAATTATTTATTGATAGTTTTTCTCAATCTTCTTTATGCTGGGGCCACACTAAGGTTTAACGTCAATGCCCATTATCTCGATAATTATTGCGATAATTTTTACCGCATTAAAATGGGTGGCTACACTTCAACGGTCAACATGAATGCTCATTATTGGCGATAAAAACGGCATTGAATTTACTTTAATTCAAGCAAGATGGACGTCGACAGAGCTCTATATCTCATGAGTGTAAATTTATATTATTTGACTTTATTGAATCATTACCGAATAAAAAGAAAACGGAAACAAAGAAAAAGAAGATGGTGGATGATTACTCCACTCCGACGCCATAGTACGTATTTCCAGTCAAAATCGTACGATTTTGAGGCAAATCCGTCGTAAAAAAACAAATACGTCCGCTCCCGTTGCGCTCTCGATGCACACTGACAATACGTAATGTGGCCGCTTCATCGCATCAATTCTCGCGTTAATCTCTTTGATGTACCGCCACTTGAGCTATCGCCTAACTCCAAATGGCATTGTTAATGCCATTGTCAAATTATCCCGTTAAGTTGTGGCTACACCTATGGTGAACGTCCATTATCGCGATAATTAATGGCATTTCTCATTAGTGTGGCCCCAGCATTACACATCTGATATATCTCTAGTCCTCCCAAAAGTTGACTGAGATAATGGTGAAAGAACAATAAATACTTATTGAACATATTTGTTTTTCAGAAAAACGTTGAGAACTATGTAATTGAATGTTTTGACTGTTTAGCATTATATCTCTGTATACAGCTAATAAACAGATACAAATGGATGTGCCACAAAAGAGCAGTTGCAGCCTTAGACAGGTACACAGTTTTCACAACTAATCCTACTATTCTATTTCTAGAAATCTCCAATAACTACTAATAAAACCCTAATTCATTTGATTCTATTTTTTTTTTTTATCACCTCAGAACTCGTCAAATATTAGCTACTTTGAAACATACGTTTTTATTTATTATTTTTTACCATTTGGTGATAATTTGAAGAAAAAATACTATTTCCGGCAATAGTATTATGTTTTGTGAAATATTTATAAAAGTTTATAATAACTATTAGTAGACGGGGTAACGTCACTACGTTACCCCGTCTTATGTCCTTCTGAGATAAAAGAAGACAGGTGTGAGTACTCACAAAGTACTAATGTCTCACTGACTTCTTACAACTAAAAAGTTAAAGCAGATAAAACTTACTAGTAATTATTAATTTAATGATGATTCTTACTTTCAGTTATTGGGACTCATTGCAAAATACTTTGTGGCCTAGATTGGATTACGTATTGAAATTAAACATACAGAGTGTGCGAGAATGCGATCCAGCTAAATTGTCTAATAAAGAATTGGGACCACATTATGTAAATATAAAATAATTCGTCTTATAAATTTTAATGCATGTAGTTCTATTACAACTAAAACAAATTACTCGTAATAACCTATTACAGATCACTCGGAGATATGCAGAATTCTCAGCGGCAATGCTTAGCTTAAGCGAACAGTTTCCTTCAGAAGAACTTAGTAATGTTTTATTAATTCTTCAAGACGAAGTCCATTGTTTCTTACTTAAAATGGCAGCGGAATTTCCGCAACGGATACAACAACTAATATTTCTCATAAATAACTATGACATGGTGCTTAATATATTAATGGAGAGAACGAGAGACAATACGAAGGAAGCCGAGAGTTTTAAAGAACAATTACAAGCCAGAAGTTCAGAATATGTTGAGGAGATATTGAGTCCACACTTTGGTGGGATGATTCAATTTGTTAAGGAAGGTGAACAATTGTTTGAATCTGATAAAAAAGCAGAATTAGCTAGTTTAGAACGAAAAACACTTTCTCTGGTCGCTTCGTTCAGCTCTGGGTGGAAACAGAGTCTTGAGGAAATTAACAGAGAAGTTTTAATATCATTTCCAAATTTAGTCACTGGGTCTGGTCTACTGCAAATGGCGCTCACGAACTTTGTACAATACTATCACAAATTTGCTAAACTATTGACACCCAACGCTAGAACGCAATTAGTGAATATTCATGTTATTATGGTAGAAATCAAGAAATATAAAACGAATTATTAAATGAGTTTACGTTAAAGCGCTTAGACGTTTTGTCATGTAGATGGCAGTAGTTAAATAAATTGTACGCCTCGACCTTTATTCGCCTATAGTCAAGTTCGTGAAAATAGCAATCCGTCAAAATGACGTCAAATAGTAATGAACAACAAAAAATTTACTCAAAACCAATTTCTGAAAATATTAGGTATAAGTATTAGAAACATTCTATGGTCTGCGAACTTGTCTGCTAGCTTATTTGCGATTTATGCGATTAGAAAATAATATGAACTTGACCATTCGCGATATGAACCTAAGCGAAATACATTATTAAAACTAAACTTACTTGTACTTATTCCACTAGCCTTTGTTACCTTTGATGATGCCATAAAACGAAACTGGTCAGGTCGTTTTAAATAATGTAATAAGTGCAAGTGAGTTTTGCTTTAATAATGGTTTTTCAGTCATTTATCCATTTGCGAAGATGACCATACACGACGAGACCATATTTGGTTATGAGAAACACAAGGTACGATGTGGAGATTCACACACTATTCACTTTCTTTTTTCTGGCAAAGGGAGTCGACTCCCTGTCTTTTTGTAATATTGAGATCTTTGTCCGATTGTATTATTTAAGCATAAAGTTGGATTTAGCAACTTTCTGTAATAATATATAAAATAAATAGATGTCACTACAGTTCGTTAGTTTTAGGCTTAGGCCGCACTACGGTTTTGTCCCGCAAGCGGTAAACTGACAAACCGCAAAACCGCCCGAAAGTCACACACTACGGTTAAAACCCGCGATACTGGCCACGATTTCAAGAGAGCTATATATGTTGTTGCTCTAATACTAATAAATAGAAATAACGACGGGTTGCACTCCGGGAGTGCCGGCAGAAGTGAAAACTTGAATATTAACGTTGTACATTTTTAATATTTTGGAATGGTTAGAGAATAATTTTGTACGAATTGCTTTCATTATCAGTATAAAAGTACTATTATTTATGTGGTGGAATACAATATTCATTTATTGCGCTATCGTACACAAACATGACAATTTATATTACATACACACAGGAACATTCGCGCAAGCCCCTGCGCCGCCTGTCCTCTCTCCATCCGTCTTACGAATTTTCGATCGGGTCACGTGACCTGACGCGAGTTTATACATTTTTACCCATTCCAAAAAATGTGTGCGTGTACTAGCGTACACTCGTAAGAAGTGAAACTTCTTTATGACGTTATTTTTCAAAAAATAAATATCATATGTCGACGTAAGGTATAACGACAAAAGACTTATAAACCAGCAATATTCGTGACAATTCTTATTTCAAGTGCAATAAAAGTTAAGGAGCGAGACCTGCTTAAATATTTCGCGATCTGTGGTGTGAATGAAGTAAGTTTGTGGAATGTGATGTGTGTAGTTATTTACATTGTGGACTAAATAAAATAATATTGTTTGTAATGTGATATTTCATTGTAGTATTAATTTGGTCCTGTTTGTGTTTGAAAATGTTTTTTGTTTTATTTTATAAATTTGACGCGTAACGTAACGGATAAATGTTACGCGTAACGAAAAAATGTTACACTAAATTTTTTGACAACCCCGATAAAGAAGTTTCACTTCAAAAAAGTACACAGCGCTGCTAAAGAAGTTTTCACTGCAAAAGAAAACGTCATCAAAAATGTGTCGTTAAATGTGTGCGGGCCAACATAAGTGTTATGGACTACAAATTTTGTCGTAGTTTTTTCACGCTAGCCATTCTGTAACAAGTCGCAGTTTTAAAATCAGCTCAGAAATAAAACCGTCAGTGCGTCCGCTTCCTTTACTCGCAAAGTCAAGCGGTTAAAATCCGCGGCGGTTTAACCGTAGTGCGTCATAAGCCCAATTCTCATGAAAACTTGCAATTTTTAATAACCTACATCTTGTTTCTCTCATTTGTATAAAACTTAAAAATAATTTGTGTTGTCTTCTGAATAATTATTGGAACGAAGTTCCTTATCGCGCGTTGTGAAAGGGGGAGGGACGGAAAAAATTCATACGAAAAAGTTGTCACGACACTTATTGTTGTCACGACACTTTGTTGTCACGACACTTTTTGTTGTCACGACACTTTTTGCTATTTTAAATTATATTTGTTATTAGTTTATTTTTCATTGCTTGATTCACTATTTTTGTTATGGGAACGAAATCTTAATATTTTTTTATTAAGAAAATATTGTTTTGTTATTATTTTTTAAAGAATTGGTGAAAAACATTTTTCAATTTTATATATAGCGCCATTTTTAGAATAGAAACTGAACTTACATTTACGTGTTATAGTTGTCGTTGCCAGTAGTTTAATATTAATAATATAGATGTCGCTGTAAATTAATGATTTTTAAAATTATGTATATCAAATATAAATACAAAATATATCAATAAATAAGTTTAGCAGTGAACTGCGATAGGCTGGTAACGACACTTTTTGTTAAAGTAAGCTATTGTAAGCCGTGCGGCGTGCGCATGTTTCTCTGTCTGTCTGTCTCTCTCTCTGTCTCTATCTCTCTTATAGAAAGCAAGCCAGATATTTTCGTTTCGTCTTTCTATTTCGAACTTCGTTCCATCCGGGTGTCCCTTGACACCTCTCAAGTTTTTCATTTATGCTAATAATTTATTTTGTACTTTTATGTAAACAAAAAAAATATATAAAAAAGACATTTAAAAAGACAAGACACAATTGGAGATAGTAATAAAACCATAGTTTCAGTCGAGATTGTTTTATTTTAAAACTTACTTTTCAAATACCACAGTTAAAAGTGTCATAGATGACGCAATGACTTAAAGAAAATGATTCGTAATACGAAGGCCAACCGAGCTTTCTACGACCTCCAGTATCATATGAATACGTTTATATATGTAACAGCTACATTAAAAAAGCTCCAAGATTTCGTATTTAATTCGTTCGGCATTCAAAACAAGAATCATTTACTACACAATATTAATTTAAACCTAATTGCTAAATATGTATTTACAATTTGTACATAAAAATAAAATACAAAACAAGTTTTATACTTGCTTTGCTACTCTCTAACACTAAAATGAACGCCAGCTGCGTTAGCGCCATGATAAGCAGGCAAATTTGCTAAGCACTTTCGAGATAGCAGTCTTAGTGTACTTTTCACCAAAAATTTACATTTTATTAAACTTTATGAATTTAAATGGACATACTAGAAGTAAATGTTTCTACTGACTCATGTTTTACGCTCAGTAGCCAAAGTGCGAAAATTATCATCAAGATAGTCAAACATACGAAAAAATCATATCGTAAACGAACGATTTTGATTTTAAACATATGGTGCAACACACTCTTGTTGACAACAATGAAAATACATTTATGATCGTTAGCTGTAATTTCTGTCGACTTTAGTACAGCCTATTTATGTATTACAATATTAACTAATAACTAAAATAACTTTTTAATGCAAAGTTCTAAAAATCTGGGAATTTAAATTATTATTGTCGATAAAATTACCAGCTAAATAAATACAAAATAATTCCTTTAAGTCTCATACCTGTCTGAAATTATCCTTTACATACAATGAGGTATTTTTTAATGATGACAACACACACAGTAGCAATACTCATACTTAAGGTGTATACTATTTACATTGATACTCATACAACACAGAATACATGAACAACATTCTTAATAACTTATTCAGCAAGTTTTATACAGGACATTAATTAAAGTTCAATTAAACTAAATAAATACTTATTGTAGTAGGTATATATATATGTACATATTATTTTATTGTTACACTTATGGGTGTAGCTAGGGAGCGAAGGTTGGACTTCAATGAAATGTTTCTACACTATTTACAATGTTATTTTTACAATTCTCATTTTTTTATATACTAATATTATTATTCAAGGGGCGTAGTCATTTTATCTTACCACTTATAGGTTAATAATTAGTTTGCAATAGATGGCCGTGATAAGTTTTTTAACCACGCATTTAAAGGTTTTATTCTAATATGTAGACGAAACATTTCTGCGAGTTCAGGTGACATGATCTCCATTTTTCTGCTAAGAAGTATTTCATGAACTCGTTGTGTGTTATGTCGACTCATAATTAGCATGCTACTAATGGATGCCTCTTTGATTCTTCTTGAGGCTGCAAAATAAATAAACATTTAATTAAAATCTTAATACATTTTGTATGCACTACATAATACTACATCGTCCCATCGGATTATGGCAGAAAGGGGACAGAGAGTGCTTTTGTGTTTGCACACACACTTGTGCACTAAAATGCTCAACGGAGACCAGCCAACTGGCTGGCTGGAGAATAGTCGCCGTGGCCGGCTTGAACATCACACTACATCGAAATTATTATTTTATCCAACCTTTTAGAAATAAAATTATGCAGAAATAAGTTTTCGATATTTGAGTGACATTAATATAATAATTAATGCAATATCACATAAACTCTAGATGACAAGTGCATTTCACGTTCCTACAATGTGGTATAAAATAGGATGTAATGTGGTATAAACTCACAATAAGGGGAGAATATTTAAATGTGAAATACCCACTGTTAGACTAAAGTACACAGCTAATAGACCAAATTTGTCAAACTAAAATTTTAAAGAGTTAAAACACAATAATAACATTACATATATGTATATTGCTTACTTGTTGTATCCAGAACGTTCACAAGTTGATTCAGAGCAATTTCACTGTGAACTTTCATATCAATAGGAAAAGGTTTCACGAGTGGTCCAATAAGCGAAACACAGAACACTATTATATGCTCGGGTAAATTCTCTTTTTCTATAAATTGAAACAATCTCTTCATTATATTGTTTTGGGTCCATCTCGGACCATTGCGTTTAGCAAGTATGATTATAGCAATTCGTAACATCTTCTTTTCACATGAAATATCTGTAAAATACAAATTACTAATATTAAAAACTTCGATTTAAATCTAAAGAGTTATTACACATATATAAACAATTCCGTAATAGCAATAGTTGTTGTACATAATAAACATTTGTTGTCATAATTATTGTCAATAGATAGAATTAATTGATAAACTATGTTAAATACAATTACCTCTCAGTTCACAAATCGAATTTCCTACTAACTCTAAAATTCTTCCTTCATTCCACTCTGTCACTTGATATGAATACTTCCGCTGTAATATATTTCTAATGTCTTGCACTCTAGAATACTTGTCTTCACACTTATAGAAATGTAGAAGAAATACAAATATTGTAATCAAAGGGGTTTTAGCTGAAAATAATATTATATATTAGTACACTACTACTAAGTTGGTTGCATAACTTAAGACTATGCTGAAACTGAGGAATTTATTACTGTCATCAAATAAGCTGCATGAGAATAGTTAAGCTTTTACTAAGTATATATTTTCTTTACTTATGCATCTATGTATAAAGTTTATGATCTGAATTGAAATAGAAAATATGTACACTCATTTTAAACAGTATAAATATATGAATAGCTAAAAGAGAACCTCGGATTCCCATAATACGAGCTAGACTCAGTTTGGGAATCAGTGCATATTTAAGTCGATAATATACAACTACTGTGTCCAATATTCGATTTATTGTAATTTGTGACAAATGCCAATGTACTTGCTTTCTTTCTGATTTAATAAAGATATTATTATTATTCTCTTTATTCCATTCGTATATATGTACATATAAATTACATTTTGAAATATACATGTAAAACAAATACATTTAAAAATATAAAAAATAGTAGACCACTGACTTCGGGTACAGGGACCAAGAAACCGGTGGTTAGGGCTCCAAAGACAAGAACTTTCTCACTATACATGCCGTGTCAAGAAGGACTGCCTTCTGTATCAGACCCTTGATCCAACCCTCTGACGTGAGCCTCTTAAGGTGTTGGTCGAGGCTCTTGGCTATCAATCCGTGAGCAGATACGACTATCGGAACAATGATCACCGAATCCACATTCCACATATCGACAATCTCGTGAGATAAATCCAATTTAGCAGCGCTCTAATCGATCTATCACCACAATATCAGGCTTATTGGCTACAATAGTCCTGTCTGTAATAAAAATAGATCGATCCCAATATAACGTAGCACGACCATTCTCAAGAACTGGATAGGGCACATACCTGTAGTATGGTACCTTTGAACTCACAAGATTGTATTTAAGGGCAAGTTGCTGATGTACGATCCTGGCTACTTGGTTGTGCCTGTGCAAATACTCGCCGTTAGCAAGACGAAGATAGATTCTCCAGGACGGTGACATGCCTGACAAATATCGACCGTACCATCTTTCAGGATATACTTCCGATAGTTATTCGTCATGATAACTTCGTCCATAATCGCACAGCCTTTGGTTTCTCCGAAGAGATCAACACACCGTAGCCCGGACGTAGATGCTTATTATTATTATTATATATTAGAAACAACTAATGTTGAAGAAAAAGTGAATTTATTCTCACCTGCAGTCATGTGTGCTAATGGAATTATGTGAGGCCACACTTCCAAACACTCTTTAATAAGCGGTGCAGATTTGAATAGAATACAATACATAGCATCGAGCATAAACACTTTTAGACGGCTCTGTAGACCAAAATATCTACAAAGTAGAGCATAAAAATGCGACACACTTTCAATGACTCCAAACTCTGGTGTTCGGTTTAGCTTAAACAAGGTATGTTCTAGGCTGCATAGAAGAGTTTCGATCATATCTACTGGTTGCCAATGATTTTTAAGCTCCCTTATTACAAAAAGGATAACGGCCTCAGACTTAGTCATTTGTGGAGCAGGTGGGGATGCTATTTTTCCAAATAACTCAATTTTCCTTTCTGGATTTGTAAGATATTTTGTGAGACCTGCTACAACAATTTTACAATCATATGTTTTAAACTCCTTTACTAATGCGCTCATCATAGAATTATCTTTATTCATTGGCCCTTCAAGTATCCTTGACATAAACTGATCAATATTATTACTAACATTTTTCAAAACTGCATCTGAAATTAAATTTTAAGATTTTATTAATATTTTTTACCAAAGATAAAATATATATTTTATGTACCGCGATCTCGCGAAAATAATTAAAGTTAAAATATTATTTTTTTCGCATAGTAATGGAAAAGGATCAGAAAGGCAATCATTTAAATAAAAGAGAAGAAAAGCAGGTATATTTGGGGAAGTATTTATTCATGTACTGTTACGTCATAGATGAAAAATACTCACCCGAAATATGTCTTACAGCAGGCCTTACTTTCTTTATACCATATTTTTCTATCATAGAACACAAAATACTTTCTTTAGGATGACAAACTGTAACATCTTGCGTTGATATACTGGCAGACGAAACTTCTTTATTGCATTCGTCACGTTCTTTGGTATATAAGCTTTGACTTACATTACTTCGCAATACTCTCTTACTGTATATGTCAAAATTATTAGACAATTTGCGTTTTCGTTCTGAACTTTGAACTGGTTTGTAGTCTTTATGCAATGGAACAGAATTTTCGTTGATTAAAGTAGTTTCAACGTTGCTGTCATTTTTACTAATATCTGCAGTTATTGTCGGTGCTTTTCCAAGTTTAAGTAAAGTAATCGTTGAAGACGGTATTTTTTCAAGTTTTGTTAAAGTAATAGTCGGAGATAATAAATCTGAAATTTTATTGGGTAGAATAGTTTCAAAGTTGCCAACATTTTTACTTGTCATTAGAGGTACTGCTTTTACAAGTTTTGGTGAAGTCATAGTTGGAGTCGGCGATGTGACAACTGGTAATGTACTGTCACGCTTTGGGGATGTAAACAAAAGCCTCTTAGAAACGCTATGTGAATTTGGCGATGTAACTGGACTCTTCGGCGATGTAACTGGACTCTTTGGCGATGTCGCAGCAAACTCTAAAAGTCGACTCGAACGCCTGGGAGGCGTAATCGAAGATGTCGGACATGATATTACATGTGAGGACGATATTTTCGTAGGAGTCGAAGATACAATATTAGGCTTTGGAGATCGTAAAACAGGTATTGATGAGGTATTAGTAACACCTGGAGAAGCGATTGCAGTTACTGGAGATGCATCAAATAACTTTGAAGATCTGGTGGAACGTCTACGTAATATAGTTGGATTAGGTGGTGTTTTTTCTGGTATGGGAGAAATAATCTTCGGTATAGGAGATATGAACCCAGAAGATAACTTTGGTTGCATCAACTCAGATTTAGAATCTGTTTTACATTCACCACCATTATAATGTTCCTTTACTGCACTTATTATTTGCTCAACTTTGGTGTTCAGCGTCGTTTCTACAGAATCTTTAGCGGACAAAGAATTTAATTCAGCCATCACTTTTACAGCTTTAGCATAAACCTGTTGATCATTTAGTGTTGCCGAGGTGTCATTTTTTGTTACCATTTTAACACCACGGCACGGTATCTGTTTTGGTTTTAAGCGCGGTTTTTTTAAAGGTGGTGTTTCTCTTTTAATCTTATAATTCCGGACCTGACATTTATGTCTGTATTTATCTAAATTTGTTTTTTTTTTTACACGTTTAATACTTCGCCCCGTGGCTTCTTTAGTTGGTGACATGATTTCTTTTTCTGCACTACTGTTTAAACACGTAACACTATCAGTTCTTTTAGATTTGTCATTTTGCTGAACACATTTTTCAGATACTATTTCCTGCATCGGATGAGGCAAAACTTCCTTTTCAACTTCTTTATCTCTCAAATGTTCTATATCACTCGGTTTTATAATTTCTTCGGATATTATTCTTATGACAGACTCAGGTGCTAATTTTGTAGAAGTTGGTGGCTTGGTGGATTCTGTTTGTTGCATTGAACTATCTGATAAGTTTGATGATTCAAGTAAATTATAGTAATCATCATTTAAATTGACAGCAGGCACATTTTCAAACAAATCCTTACCAGGTATTGAATCATTTAGATTTTCCAATGCTGTAGCAGGCATAGAAAGTCGACTTTTAAGAAAAGATTTAATATAAACCATTTCTTTCATCACATTGGCAAAACTCGATAATAAAACTTTTTGACTTGCCTTTGTTTTTGCAACTTCTTCTTTAGCTTGCGCCGCTTCTTCTCTTGCCGCTTCTGACACATTCTTTGCTATTGCTGCGTCTGGGCACGTACAATCACTTGAATATTCATTCTGAACATCTTGGGTCTGTGATGCTGTTGATTTAAAACCAATCTTTTTAGGTGTTTTAGGGATTGGTGTTATAAGTTTATGATCCAGTCGCATATTGCTTAATATCATTTCTATTTCACGGTCGGTGTTAGAATCCACCTCTTGGTTATTGCTACTATTTAACTGTAAGAAATCCTTTGTTTGTTTTTCTTTTAAATCCATATCAGGTATATGTTGAACAATTGCCTCAGACTTTTTCTCAGTCTCACTACTCGGTGCGTTTTCTATAATTTGAACAGGACAGTGTAACTCTGTTACCACAATATTATTGTTGAGCTCAGTTACTTCTACATTATTTATATTTAAATCTAATTGATGTTCAGATTCTTTACAAGTTTCAGATTGTATGTTTATTGGACTGGTGGCTACAGTGACCATCACCACTGATGGTATAGGGCTGATCGCCACATTGGTCATTGCCATTATGGGTATTGGGCTAGTGGCTATTTCACATACTTTTACAGATAATATAGGACTAGTGGCTATTTCACATACTTTAACAGATAATATAGGACTAGTAGCAGTATCTACTAATTTGCTAGAACGAATTTTATTTACGTTTTCTCCATTTATAGGGCTAAAACAGTAATCTGGGCTATGTAACCATTTCTCATTATCAGAAGATGCAAGTGAAGAACCACGACCGGTATCAACACTTATTCTTTCAATTTTATAAGAACCATCAACATCCATGGGTGTATTGTGTTTATTGGCAATTGAGTTTTGAGTCTGAAATTAATAAAAAAACAAGAAATCAAAAAACTTTAATTAAATATTGACATATGTATATCAGATAAATTACTAAAATAAAAGTTTTATGCAGTAAATATAATCAGATGTGTTTTTAAATGTACATACCATCTCACTTTTGTGTTGTAAATTTTGTGTATCAAATTGTGTTGTATAATCTAGAGATATTTCATCTTCATCCTCACTATTTTCGGCATTAGTTATGGAGTCAAATTTTATTTTACTGTTTATTTTTTCACTATTTGATGATGACTGCTTTCTTAACTTGCCTGTAAGCGAAATATATTGTCAATAGAACTCTGTCCTTCTGTTATATAGTATGTATTTTTATAATTTTAAAACTATATGAAATAAATTATACTGAAAATCAATATTGATTGATTTTGAAAATATGTACACTCTTGAAAAAACTTCAGACTTAATAAATGTATTACCTGCGGCAGTTTTCGTTTCTTCGATTTCTTTGCGTAGATTATCACATTTTGTACGCCACTCGGCAATATCCTTCTTATACTTTTTCTTCCACTGTAACAATTCCTTTTCTATACTTTCCCTCAGTATTTTCTCACTGTTTCTCCTCTCATTTTGTTGTAAATTGTCTAATTTACCTTCATATTCTTTAACAAGTTGCTGAAATCAATCAAATTAAGGTTTTTAATCTCACCATGACATATTACAAATTATTCACTTAGGTACATGAAAGTGTAGTGCAATGGTTAAAATTGTAAACTTCACAATTTATAAATGGTAAAAAGAATACAAACAATCACACATTTTGGCGAAATAATTATCTTTGACATATGAAACAGGCCAGGTAGGACCAATCTACCACCACTCGGGTGTACTAATTACTATGATAATGATGACAATATTATCAAAAAGAGAATTTTAAATAAATTGTCAAAACTTTGCTCTAATTTAAGATATACTGGAGAATTAAGTAGGTTATGTATTCAATATGTCTAATTAGTGATAACCCATTAAAAGTTTCAGTATATACAACAATATATACAAAAATATCTTCTTCACAAGCCTTTAAGAGTTTTTGAAGAACATGTAATGATGGTAGAGATTGTTTCTCCAGTGAGAAAACTATCTCCTATTAATTAGGGCTTATTATATGTTGTCTTTTAGCCTTCTGCCACTCATCTGTTCATATAACACCGTTGCTAGGTTGTTAGTATGAGCGTTCCTTGTATCTCTCATGCTCTGTGTTCTACCTCCTCTTTGACAGTTTTCGTTACTGTGTACTTATGTAATTCGTAGATTTTAATATAATATTCCGGACATCTAACACACAACCCCATCTAGTCCCAAGCTAAGCAGAGCTTGTGTTATGTGTACTAGACAACTGATATAAATACTTATATACTTTTTGTAAATACATACATATTATACATAGAAAACACATTATGAATAAAGGTGCATTGGTTATTCTTTTTAGTGTTTTATTTTGGAACCATTGTAGAATCTCCAGTTCTTTGCTGATCCCCATAACTCAATGCCATAAGTCCAGACTGGCTTAATTATAGTTTTGTATATAAGTATCTTATTTTCGAGGGTGACATGCAACCTTCTGGCCACTAGCCAGTCTAGGTTGGCAAGTCGTATAGTTATTATATAAGGATGTAAAATTATATTTACCTGTAACTGCACTACATGTGACTTTCCAGCTTGAACACGATTTTCTGCATCATGAAATTTTTCTTGATAATTATTTACTGCAATTTTTAAGTTTCGACATTCCTGAAATTTTAATTTGTTACTGTTGCATTATTTCAATCAATAGGATACTCTCAGCAAGTTTGGAACATTATTAATAAGAATCTTTGTCAATGTTATAGGGGCTATCTAAATAATATCATCATCAGCAGCCTTTAACATTCCACAGCTGGACATTAGTCTCTCCTTGTAAAGGAGGTTTTGGCCTACTATACCATGCTGGCCGAACGGTTTAATATAGAGTTTGTGTCAAGTTTTCTTTCTCTTTACAGTATTGTTGTCCTGCATAGCTTGCTCCCTTAGTCGATTTTTACTACACCACTGGGATGAAGGGTGGTGACAATCCATATTTTTAAAAGTAACTACACTTAAAATTATAACTTACTAAAATCTAAATAATTTCACTTACCACTTCACACTTTGAAAAATTTTCTAAGATCTCTTTGTATTCCAAACTAGTTTGTGTGTGTTCCTGGTTCGTAGACTCTAGTTTCTTCTTAATTAAGTCTAATTCTTTATTTTTACTAAACAAATCCTGTTTTATAGAATTATAATGGCTGTTAAGGGCACTGAAACAGGAAAAGATATTTGATAAGTTTATTTGTAAACACTAAAAATCAATGAAAAAAATGTTTTTTATAATTAAATAAAAGAAACAAATACAAATAAAGGAGACAAATACTTACTCTACTCTGACAATTCTTTTTTTAATCTGTCCGATGTATCTTTGTTTTAATGCTTGGGCCTGAAAAATAAATTCAATTTTGTTAAAATCAATTTTTAAAAAATAATTAATTTTATATTCTTTGTCAATGTTAGGTATAGTAACTTGCTGTTAGGAACTTTTTGTGATAGATTCCTAGAATTTCACATATAGCAACAAAGTCTGCAAATTCACAAAGATTCATTCATAAACTGTTAAGCTTTCTTATTATTTACAGATGACAGGATATGTTTGGTTTATTTATAGGTATCCTACCTACCTACTTAGCATTTACACTTTCTATACATTTACAGCTGGAGAGGCATAAAACTACTGTTTATTTATTTGGAAAAGGCAGCAACCATTAAAATATTGTAAAAATATAAAAATGGAATACACCTTTAGACAATGCACTAATATAAATTTATATTAACACCTATTAGTCCAAGATTCCAGAGTGATCAGACATAACTTATTTTCACATAAATGAAACCTTAGGTTCTCAGTAGCGTCATTGTATTTTGAATAAATGCAAGCTTTTAGAACCCCACTAGTAACACCTGGGCAGGTACCAGGTAAGAAAGGTAACTAAAAATGAGAGTTGCTTAACTTAAATTTACATGGCTAATCTTAATATATATAAATCTCGTGTCACAATGTTTGTCCTCAATGGACTCCTAAACCACTTAACCGATTATAATAAAATTCGCACACCATGTGCAGTTCGATCCAACTTGAGAGATAGGATAGTTTAAATCTCAAATTATAGTCGCAATTTTAATTTATTGCTAATTATTTGTCTGATATTATTTGACAGTTACAATTATCTGTTAACTCCAAATGATTCTAATAGATGTCGATACCTTTCGACTGGGTTGAGTAAGTAATCAATAGATGGAGCTGCTATGGTAAATCTATAGGCTATATTTTATTTTGGAAAAAAATAGGGTTCTGTAAGATATTGGGGTTTTTCAGACACAAGGTGTAAAAAATCAACCCTATACGGGGGAAAATTTTTCGCTACGGGCAATAAAAGACGCAAACGAGGTTGCGTCGATCAGCTAGTTTTTATATATGTTTTGTAGAATATTATTCTAATTAGTATAATAAGTGTCAGACACAAAACTTTTGTCAGACTTTATAAAGCTCCACTCTTTGATATGAATAATTATTGCTGTTTTCCAGTATTTATTACTCATGTATTTTATCCAATAAAAGCAGAATTATTATTAAGTAATTGACATCAAAACATTTTGTTTTGTTATCTTCTGACACATAAATGTTGACATTACTTATTTTGTGGTGTATTTTGTCTTATGTTTCAAAATTGTAAATGAAATTGTAATTTTGAAATTATCTGTAGCCTCTTTATTATAAGAAGCACCCATATTTCCACCACAGTTTAAATTTCTATTCTGGCATAAGTTGACAACAGTACTATCGTATCGTAGTATAATAGAAATAATAATACAATACATGCATTTAATCATTAAATGTATGTATTGCTTTATTATTTATATACATGTATGTAGCGTATTATATTTATTTCCCTACATTACTATCCTTTTTAATAAATGAATTATGCATAGATATGCCTATACAAATAAGTAAATAAAATGTGTATGAAATTAGAAAATAATGGCTTTTCACTAAATGCAAATGATAGTTAAACAGTACTTAAATGAAAACAATTTTGCCTGTCTGGACGTTTGTTTTGGCTCTGTAAAGGCTGGATCGATTTTGACGGGACTTTTATTGGCAAATAGCTCTTGCTCATATCATCTTCCTTTCAAAAACTAAGGTTATTTTTCTCTAATTATATTTAATAATATAGATTTTTTTCATTTAAAGGTCTTTATTTGTTGCTTTCAGGTAGAACCGAAAAGTAGTATATTAAAAGGGGTAACCTAAAATACTCACCGGAATGTTGTTCGCGGTAGGATGAAGAAAATCCAAGTCAAAACCGAGGAGGGCGTCCTCATGTGCGGTATCCATGGCTAGTAAATATACACTTAAAACACCAATGAACTCCACAATGAAATATCAAATACACAAATGCTCACATTTTACCATTTTGTTGTTGCAAATTACAATTGCGACCGGCGCGGCAACTATAAATTGTTAATTTTTACCACAGACTGACTGACCACATTTCGTTGGAAGTTTCTACCACATGGCATAGTGTTGTCCATTAAAACCTACTATGTAGAAAAGTACTAATGTATGGAACTCTATGATTAACCTGTGTAAAGCGCAAAATACACTTCACTCAATTTAATTCAGAATCAATCGAAAAAAGAAATTAGAAGCTTCTAATCACACTATCCATATTTAGTTACTAAATCAGTTACCAGTTAAAGCGCGACGGAGTCGAACGTGCCGTGACCATGTATGTCACGTCTCCTACCGACCGACGTAGATACTCACCGGGCATGATTGCATCGGTTAGTTTCTGAATAAGATCAGACGTGACGAGACGGCATAATTCTGGAGCATTACGCTACAGAAAGAGACCCGTGAACGTGATTGGGATAGGACTAATCCCGAGCGCAGACAACGTCGGCTGCGATATCAGCTGTTAATAGAAATGCTAGAGAGTGGGGACGTCTGGCAGCAGATTGATTGATAAAACTGTGATCAGGCTGCACCACAATTATAATGATTGAGCTTTCCTGGAGACCAGCCGGGAAAATCCTCCAGGCTTCTCCCAGGATAGTCTGGGTGGACGCGTCGTCTAGGTGGCCTGAAATAACATAATCCAGGTCCTCCTCAGATCCCGACGGCCAGTCTCAGGCCCCACCATCACCAGGTGGTTTTAAATGAAATCACCACATACTCCTGGCTCCTCAGTCCTTAAGGAGCCGAAAAAATATAAAGTTGATAAAAAACTTACCTTCGATATTTATATTTCAATATCAAACTATCCATATTTCGTTTAAAAGAGTATTACGAATATGCACACTGGGAATGTTTACTTTTTAAATCTATTTTAAAGAATAGAGAGTCTTAATTGCCTCCGAAAGCATCGTTGTATTTAAACATCGATATTTATTGTACATCATACATTTTCATAAATGTTCTCGTACAGTGACACTTTTTCATAAGTGTTATCGATGTTAACATCGATGTTTTTCTTAAATCGATCTTCCAAAACTACGAATACAGTCCTTGTACTACACAGTGCACTAATTTCGATCTATTTGCTGTGAAGTGATGCGCCTCGGGTACAATTTTGTGAATCGAGTCACACAGAACGTTTACACTCAGAGAGGGTTCTGAGTCAAGTGCACAGGACACTTATATTTCTATAGCTATAGCTATATATATATAAGCTTCTTTAAACATCACAGAGTCGCTTAATCACTGGTATCATCATACTAAACTAATACTATAATTGTGTTGTAGGTAGAAACAACACTATATTTTAGATATTTATCTGGATTTGTCAATTGTCATTGTTTGCAAACATCAGAATCTTTTCCGAATCTTAGTCTTAGATTGCTGTCAATACTTAAAGCACCGATTATAATATTTAGAGTTGTCTCTGTTCTTTGATAGATTTTCCTGTTAACTGTGAGTTGATAAGAATAAAACGAAAAATAACTAGTATGTAACGCGAAGTCATATTTTGCGTATTTAGGCGCGTGATCTTCCCAAGTTCAAGGTTAACCAAAATTACGACCAGAATTAACTGAGCTACTATAAAATAGTCAGAAGGAGCAAGATGGTTCGTAACAATTTTTTATATGAAATCTGTGCAAGTATAAAGATTCTAACTTCGACCTGCTTTTGTTCCATTAAATATTATTTAAACAAGCATCACTGATGTAAAAGGTCTTTGACCTACTACGCTATCGAATCGAAGCAATTTATTTGCGCGACCTACATCTATTGACTTCTTCGATTTTATGTTCTTAGTAAACTTGCAACATATATTTAAAATAGTGCTTATGTGAAAATTAATGCACCACATTTTAGTAAGTTGTTATTTTTTGCAGATGGGTTACCTGAACACTAACCAGTCTACTTACAGTCAAACTAGTTTGTATGACCGTGTCAAGAAACTACTGGTTTCATATGAATGGAGCGATTGCAGCTTTATTGTAGCAGGCAAAAACTTGAAAGCACATAAATTAATTCTAGGTATAAGTAGTCCAGTTTTTGAAGCTATGTTCTATGGGCCTTTATCTTCCAATGAGGACATTGTGATAACTGATATTCAACCAGATATTTTCCAATTAATACTTAATTATATATACACAGATACAGTTGAAATAAGCACTATAGATCAAGCTTTTGAGCTGCTGTATGCATCTAGAAAATATATGTTAGAACATTTGACTGAAATGTGCATTGCTCACATACAATCAAATATCAGTGTTGATAATGTTATAGATGTATTAAATTATCCAGAACACATGCAAGATATACAATTAATATCATTTGCCCTTAAATTGTTTTGTGAACATGCACATTATTTATTACAAGAAAAAAAAAACCTAATTACCTACTCTTGCTTGAAAGCTATACTTGAGAGTGATCAAATGAACATAGCAGAGAAAGATCTCATCAAGCATGTTTTTGAATGGTCTTTATATTGCTGTGAACAAAACAGTATGTCTGTAACCCTTGAAAATAGACGTGACATCCTAAACAAGAATGGTTTGTTTAAGTTGTTAAGATTTTTAACACTAAACGTTAATGATCTTGAGGAAATTGGAACCGATAAAAATAACCTTTTACTACCTCACGAAATTGAAAATATAAGGAAAAGTATTACTAATTCAAATAAGGAAGTAGTGGGGCCGATAGGCATAAGTGACATGCCTAGAAATGTTTTACAATTACAGTGGCATTTATGTTATAGATGTCCTATTAGATCTGTGGCTCCTATAATTATTGATTCTAACAATTATATCATCCAGTCTAGAATACGAGTCAACAAATCAGTATTCATTAATTCTCTCTGTGTACCGACAAGAATGGCACCGGCAGATCATTTTTCTGATAAAATGTCAAAAGTGTACAATGAGCAACTGTCTGTATCGATAATGTGTGAACGTGACAACAGTATTATTAAATTAACTAACTTTACGAATATGGTTCATTATGACTCAATGATAGATATTCCTTTAACAGAGCCTTGCTTTGTGAAAAAAAATGAATGGTACAAAATATGTTTTGTTTGGCCCCGTAACAGATCAGGTACATATTCGTATGTAGTGGAATTTAGACATGATCACTATAGTGGACATAAAGTATCATTTGAATTTGATGACCTACCATTTAATGCTGGAACAAGTGGTAGTTTCCTTGGTGGCTTGAAATTTTGTTTGTAGTGGTAGTGCAATATAATATTTATTATTGTGGATTATTTTTATTAGATATAAAAATTATGTTAATATTTTATTGAATTAGCTTTATAATTACAATAAATTTATATTAAAACTTCAATGTGTGTATAATATTTGATTGACAATGATTGAAAACTCGTGGAGAAAGGGAGAACATAATATGTAACATATTATAACCATTGATATGGTTGGCCTAGTGGTTTCAGCGGTCAGTACGCCGCTTGCTATGCGCCAAGTGCCGTGGGTTCAAATCCCACGTGGGACATCACTTTGTGTGATCCACAAAATGTTGTCCTGAGTCTGGGTGTTCTTTGTGTCCGTTACATGTATGTTTGTAGTCCCCCGCGACACAGGATGTATATTCCTAATGAGGGAGTTGTCTTTAAAAAAAAAAAAAAATACCAGGTACGATGGCTTGATCATTTATATTCTTGTGTATTTCTAGATTTTAATCTGATTTTTTTTTTGTTTCGTACTTTTTAGCCCCTCTTTACGTAGACAAGTTGTAGTTCTTAAAGTATGTGTTTAATAGTAAATTACGTATTAGAACGGCTACGATGTTACACATTGCTGCGATAATAATGACGACGCACGAATTCTATCCCAAGAGTGCCGTTATGAATCGTCAAACTGCGATTGCCCAAGTTTTTCCTTGTTATTCAAGCGTGATCAAGACCAAGCTACACATAAGGTCGGCTAGATTAGAATATGAAACGTTTTTATAAGTCTCATTACATTTTGGCATCCTTAACTTACGAAGGTTACTAACCAGACTTAAATACAATAGTTTCATTATTTATTTGTTTAGCTTCTGTAAGGATCTGCTAAATTGGTCATTTTAACCATGCGAGAGATATGCTTCGGCATGAATGGGTCGGTTCGACCGGAGTGATACCACGGCCTCACAGAAAACCGGTGTGAAATAGCGTTTGCGCTGTGTTTCACCGAGTGAGTGAGGATACCGGAGGCCATACATACCCATACCCCAACCCCTCCCCCCATCCCCCAAAGGTCGGCAACGCACTTGTGACGCCTTTGGTGTTGCGGGTGTCCATGGGCGGCGGTAATCGCTTACCATCAGGTGATACGTCTGCTCGTTTGCCCACTATTTAATAAAAAAAAAATCATTTATTTTTCAATTGTAACTCAAACATTTAAGGTGTTAATTTCTGCTGAGCTGTACAAAAACATTATACCTCTTCCGCGTAGCCACCGCTTCCTAGAATATATTACTGGTTCGATGACTGATGTAAATGTACCTACATCATTCAAATTCAAATAGTTTTATTCATAACTTCTACCGTAAATCGTTATAGAAATATTATTCTCGCCTTTATCTATGTATACAAAATAAATAAAATTGGAGTGTCTGTTTGTAATATTAAAATAATCGCTTTCTACTACATGCATATGAATATATATACGATACACATACCAAATTATATATTTTTAAAATTTTTGTCTGTCTATCTGTCTGTTTGTTCCGGCTAATCTCAGGAACCACTGGTCCGATTTGAAAAATTATTTCGGTGTTGGATAGTCCATTTATCGAGGGAGGCTATAGGCTATATATCATCACGCTACTACTAATAGGAGTGGAGCACCAATGAAGAATGTTTCAAAAACGGGGGAAAATTTTCACGCCACGGGCAATATAAGACGTAAACGAGGTTGCGTGGGTCACCTAGTCTTAGATAAAGTTAATATAATGCATATTAATAGGTAGGTTATTCGAATATTTTATAAATAGAAGTTTAATAGCCTTAAAGCTAATATCACACATAAATACTTTTTTATTGCACATGTACATTATATACACATATATTATTACTAGCTTTGTATGTCAGTTATCTCGGTAAAACGTAACCTATGTCCATCCTTTCTGTATATGTACTTGCACAAGTTTGGCATTGTCCCGACAGTGTATAAATGAAGCGAGTTAAAAGAACGGACGTGTTTTACTGCGCTAACGCCAATAATGTGTCAACTTCAGAGTACAAAATGACCATCGTGAAAAATAGGGCCGTTTGACCTTGAGAAGGACGTCGTTTATCGACCGGTTAGAGGAATATTATGTGGCAAACCAAGTAAAAACCGAGATACAAGTGGCTACATTGATTAAAGTGATAGGGAGTCAAGCTTACAAGTTAATGATAACTTTGTGCACTCCCCACAAACCGCAAAAAAGGTTATGAAGAGTTCGCGTGGCGTTGATGAAGACGCTGTGTAAAAAGAGTGGCCATAAGTTTCTTAGCCAGTATTCTTCTCATAAGGCCCTACGCATTTTGGAAACTGGAAATTATAAATCAACACAAGCGGGCAGTAGATTTTGTGTTTTCTCCATATTTACCTTGACTGCTTACTTATATGCTGTGGCGTCTCTGTAGCTTCAATTTAACATTAGCGGTAGCGAGAAGCGGTAAATACCGGGCTAACATTAGTCGAACAAGCACGGATTAGAAATGTAAGGTGTGTACTTACGTGCAAATTCAAAATGTACTTATGTGGAGTGTGCTACAACTATGACCATCTACAGAAGATGTGCCCTAAACTATGAGAAAGTACATCCTTATATAATATGAAATGAATAATAGGGTATAGCTAATCAGGACAGCGATAGTGACGAGGTAAAGAATGATAATAATTATTCCCCAAGTACAAGAAAATCACAAATAACGCTATGGAAACCGGTTGGGCGCACGCTCGATTAGATGGTGCGAGATGGAATCATCACGCCGGTCTCCACATCGAATTGAGCGACACATCGTACCGGTAATGAAAAAAGATGGTAACATTAGAGTATGTGCAGATTTTAAAATTACATTGAAAAGGTGTTTAGAAGTGGACCTTTAGTCTAAGGTAGAAAACTTGGGGAAAATTTAACAAATTTAGATTTATCACAAGCGTACGCACAATTTGAATCAGATGAGTCAAAAAGTACACAGTTATAAAAACACAAAAGTTTATTTATGTACAACAGACTGATTCACGGATTAGTATCCAGTCCAAGTATTTTTGAGTCCAAGTCAAAGAAAGTTAGAGCAGCTTTTTGCAGACATGCCGCGAGTGAGTATCTCCTTGGACGACATAATTGTCACTGGAGTAGATACGACCACGCACATAGATACATTACATGAAGTGTTTGAGAGATTACGACAGTACGGCTTGAGAAAAAGAAAGAAAAATTCTCATTTTTGACTCTGACACCGTAACATACTTGGGTTTTGTGATTAGTAAGCAAGGTGTACATAAATGTCCAGAAAAAGTAGATGCTATCTATTACAAAGTCCTAACACCTATAAATATTACGGAATTGCTTTCGTTTTTAGGGTTGGTAATATATTATGCCAAGTTTGTGCCAAATAAATAAGTATTTTGGACATCTAACACACAATGTTGACTGTACGTTTGGCCTAGTGCTTTAAGCGGTGCCGGTCATCCTCGAGTGGGCAGGGCGGCAGCACGGGAATCTTTCCTTCCGACTGACGCAGGTGCTTTCCGGGCACGGTTGTTTCGGGAAGTACCTTCACTCGGTCGCTAGGAGGGAAATGAGTCCCGCCTGGCACCACTGCGACTGCAGTGGTGCCAGGTTTTACCGCGGTCGCAACCTTCTGCGAAGACGTAATTTCGCAGAAGGAGGTGGCGGAGAAGGCCCGAGAGGACGACGTCCACTCGGACCCGATCTGCCGCCGGCAAACCAGGCGGTGGAGGCGCGCCTATCAGCGCCTCATGCCGCCCTGTATTTTCTAAGACGCAATGAACTATACATAGACAGAAGGTGCGTAGTTTGTGGATATCGTTTAGTGGTAGGTACCTAGTAAGTTAAGAAAAGCTATATTACAAGAATTGCACGTAGGCCATTTAGGTATAGTAAAAATGAAAAGTCTTGCGCGTAGTATTGTGTGGTGGCCAGGTATTGATCTCGATATTGAAACGACTTATGAGGAGTGCGTCACATGTTGTCTTAAAGGAATGACACCTCCAACGGCACCGCCATAGCCGTGGCCTTATGTCACACGAGCCATGGTCGAACTTAGGTAAATGTAGATTTTTTTTAAACATTGCAGGGTAAAACATTTTTAGTATTCATAGGTTCTACAAGAAGAGAAGGAAAAGAAGCAAGGTTTTTTCATTTCTTTTTTGGACACGCTAATTTTCGAAAGTTTCCATATTTTTTTGAACAAATAATAAAATAATCCCCCCCCTGCGCCCCTTATCACTGTCTTCTTTTCTTCTTCCTAGCCTTTATTATTCCCAAGATTATTTAGGGTTGGCTACTAGTTCAACTGGTTTTACCTGAATATAGTTTTTCCACGGAGCGACTGGCATCGGACCTCCCCAACCCTGAGGGTGAACTGCATTCGAAGGTTGAACTAGTTGTCAATATATTTGAGGGTACTGATTTCCCAATAAAGATTGCCATTAATGTTCACGACAACCGGGACCGACAGCTTAACGCGCTCTTCGAGGCACGGGTGGGAAACACCGCCATCTTCCATACTCCGGACTGCTATTAAGAATTTCTTGTAAGAAAAACCCAACAGCAGTTCGACTCGGGAGTTCGAACCCGAGACCTCTTTATCGGTAGTTACTTACGCTAACCGCTAGACTAACGAGGCCCCGTATAAGTACCGTACCAAAAATTCGAGGTAAGTTTCTTTTTAATTGGTTAAAAAACATTAATAACTTTTGAGAAAAACGTGAAATTACATTTTGCACGTGCGAGTGCGGATTTAACCAATTCAAATATATTTACGGTAGTACATATATTTTATGAAAACTTTAATTAAAGAAATTATAAATTGTTTTATTTTGGTTGTCGTATTCGTACACCTGATTGCCTTATTATATTAACTTACATTTAATTTTGTAGTAAGTGAATATGTAAATGTTTAGAAATAAACTTAGTCAACAGTACGAAAGAAATAAAACGAAAGTTTATTACAAAAATTACACACACAGAAACTACACTACGATGAAGGAGTTTTAGTATTTAGAGTATGACAATATATACAAAACACGTAAGGATAATCAAATATTATCGCGGCAAATATATAAGGTGTCAAGTATAGGACAGTAAAGGTACTGCCCGTCCTCATATGCACGAGCCGTCGCGCGGTGCGTGTGCGCGAGCCCCTCCTCCCATACCACTCCTTATCCTCCAAAGGCCGGCAACTCACCTGTGACGACCCTGGTGTTGCGGGTGTCCATGGGCGGCGGTAGTCGCTTACCATCAGGCGATACGTCTGTTCGTTTGCCACCTACACCATAAAATAAAAATAAACGTTTCTGTATCCTAAAATCAAACTTTTAGTTTAAAACGTGATTTGTTTAAGAAATTCTCCAAAATGTTAATTGTTAGTTTTAATTGCTTCATTAATCAATTAAAGAAGTTAATTGCAATTATATTATTTTTTTTTTTACAATTGATGTACATTAATTTAAATAATTTAATTATAAAACCCAACTAACTAAACCTTTAATATCCATTAATTCAATTGCAATTTATTTTATCATATTTATTTTTTAATCAACTAATTAGTTAATTGAAAAATTAATTGATTAATGCTCAACATTGTTTTGACCTGAAGCTATATCGCCGATCATTTAGCATCGAGTGATCTGTCTGATAGTGGACCAATTACTTGTTGATGATCCGTTCTCGCGCCTTGTAGACAACATAAGTGATGGCTATCTGAACAATCGCCCTTTTTGGGGTTAGTTTGAACGTCTACCTCTCTCCAGGCCTGTGGAACAATTACTAGGGAATATGATAGGATATACAAGCGCTTCAGACAACTCAAGAAAAAAAAATATGGACTCATGTATGCTACCCTGTCTAACGTATGGCTGCCAGACATGGATATACAATAATCATGTCAAAAACAAAATACAAGTAGGTATGCCAGAGAGCGATGGAAAGGAGTATACTAAACATACAAAGAAAACATAGAAAAAGAAACACAGAAATAAGAAAAACGACAAATATAATAGATGCTTTGGAACACTCTCGAAGACAAAAATGGAAATGGGCGGGTCATATTGCACGCATGGATAAGGAAAAATGGACACCGAGAGTTACTACCTGGCAAGGACCAAGAAACAAAAGGAAGAGAGGTAGACCGAGGGAAAAATGGGTTGATGAAATAGTAAGGAAAGTCGGTGAAAACTGGTTTACAAAAGCAAAGGACAGAGAGACGTGGAGTAAAATGGAGGAGGCCTTTACCCGATGAGGGGTCCATACTGAATTATGAATACTGGACATCCACAAATTAATGGAATTTTACTTTTTTATTGTGTTGTTATCTCTGATTTGATGAAAATTAATTTAAATCATGTAACTTACGGACAATTTAAGTAATTTTATTAAGTTATATAATTCATGCATGCACTTAATATGTAATTTATTCATTATGGAAATAAAGAGGCTTTATTATTATTATTATTATTATTATTATTATTATTATACAAGCGCTTCAATACAGGAGACAACTCTGGTGTGCAATTCTTAAGAATTGTCGCAGGAATACCGTCAGGTACCACTGGATTTTCGGATGCCGAGTGACCGAAGCTCCATAAGGACAGCACTATCGGATATACCGCATCGCGGAGTCACAAGTCGGAATGGAGGGCGTGTTTACACCACGGTCGATCGTTCATAAATTAGCAGCAAAGAGATCTATAAGCCGTTTTCTTTTTTCCTGCGGCTGATGGGCTAGTGATTCATCGTTGTATTCCGGCAGCCGTAGCGAGGCCTTGCAGTATGCGACAAGGTCCTGGCCGAATCGGCAATGCGCTGGGGATCCGCTCTAATGTAAGCCTCGTGGCTTTGTTATAAGCCGCTTTTAAGTGTTTAACGGATTGGTCGCCAAAAGCACGCCTCCCGGCCCATGCTGTGTAGGTCGCTTCGTTTTGAGCGACGGCATTGGAGCACTCGTAATTGAACCTCACTGTAGGGAATATAATATTCCATACCGACAGTCATGTCGTCACCTACGGCGGACGTACTCTGCGACAGATCCCTGCCCTTAAATCAGCGTTCAGCCCACGTGATGGATGCAATATAATCGCAAATTATATCTCAGTCTGCTGACAAGGAGTGCCAAAGCCCATAATCGGTGGAAACCAAGTGGTAGCCGGAGCGTCCTAGAGGAACGAGGACCGTCATACTGGGTTGGGTGACTCGTCAGCAGTAGGTCTAGCAATGAGCTTTTATTTCTTAGAAGAAAGAGAGACCTATGCTACTTAAGACTCTCAGTAACCGATATAAGCGCGGGTGGAGCCGAGTAAAAAGCTAGGAGCCGATTGCTGTTCTTTGAGCATACAGGGGCAGATATTATTTTCTAATATCTATAATGCACTGTTACATCAAACATTGAAGTTAACATCGATCGTAAATTTTTCGTTTTTAGTTCAATGATCTATGAAACATTTTCTTTGTTGTTTCCTTCGACCTTCACACATAAAAAGTATGGAAATTACTACGATCGATTAAATTGAGTAATAAAAGGATATTTTACAATCTCCTGCAAGGACCGTGTGGCCTAATGGATAAGGCGTCGGACTTCGGATCCGAAGATTGCAGGTTCGAGTCCTGTCACGGTCGAAATGTTCTTTTATGCTTTTTTATGAACTTTGAACAATTAAATACGATAATCTAAATTTTATATTATGTTATCATGTATATTAATTTATAATCATATTGTTATATTATTAATACAAAGCTTAATAAGATAAGACAAATGTTTTTATTTTATTATAACAAAAAAGAAAAGATTAAAAATTAGGGAGTAGGGAATATCAAGAATTTATGGATAATAACGGCATTAAAGTAACCTTTACACCAGTATATCACACTGCCTTTAATCATGCAGCCGTAAATGCTTTAAAAAATCAATACGTGACGGGATAGAGGTAGACGAAGCAATACAAACATATCTGATGATGTATAAAAAGTAGAACATAGTTCTATTGGTGAGTCCCCATCTATGTTATTACAGCGAGGAAAACTAAAGACTAGGTTAGAATTACTAAGTGAGGATAGGCATAATGCAGGTGGCACGGAGAGACACTTCCAAGTAGGTGACACGATGTGGGCTCGTTACACAGGAGAGAAGCGGTCAGATGGCACCGACACAGAAATAGGCTAATAATAATACATATAAGTAGAATAGGCTTTCGTAATTATGTAGTAGGTAAATAAGGTACTCCATTTCTAAAGGGACATGTCGAACAACTTAAAAAGAGAAGAAATAGTTACGAAGACCAAATCCGCTGTGCGGATCTCGTAAGGTGAAACAGTAAGGAACGTAATACCTGACAAATAAGATGTAGGGTCTAGTCTACACGAGGCGAGCCCGCAGGAATCTGGACCTTATGAGGGAACAGTGAGTAACCCACAACAGTATTGTGATAAAACGTCTGTGCCAATATCGGTGAATCGTCCCAAATGAGTAGTAAAACCAATTCGTAGGTATGGTTTTGAAGACATAGATTTTATAATGTATTAAAATTGAGTAGTGGATAAGTTTATGGTATAAGAAGTGTTGGTCATAAGTGTATGTACTTATTAAAATATATTTGGTAAAATTTGTTATAATTGCGAGTATATCCTATACTATATTTTTTTAGATCCACCACATGAACATACAATAACACGTATGTTTGGTCTACACATACGTGTTTGCAGTCTAAGTATAATCGTGTTATCCATCTACATAAATATATATGTGTGACTAAGCCCTCATTAAACAAATAAAGAAAATATATATATATATATATATATATATATATATGTGTTAGCAGTCTACATATATACATGTTAGCAGTCTACATTTATACATGTTAGCAGTCTACATATATACATGTTAGCAGTTCTACGTAGATACGTGTTACTAGTCTACAGATATACGTGTTAGCAGTTCTACGTAGATACGTGTTACTCGTCTACAGATATACGTGTTAGCAGTTCTACGTAGATACGTGTTACTCGTCTACAGATATACATGTTAGCAGTTCTACGTAGATACGTGTTACTCGTCTACAGATATACGTGTTAGCAGTTCTACGTAGATACGTGTTACTCGTCTACAGATATACGTGTTAGCAGTTCTACGTAGATACGTGTTACTCGTCTACAGATATACGTGTTAGCAGTTCTACGTAGATACGTGTTACTCGTCTACAGATATACGTGTTAGCAGTTCTACGTAGATACGTGTTACTCGTCTACAGATATACATGTTAGCAGTTCTACGTAGATACGTGTTACTCGTCTACAGATATACGTGTTAGCAGTTCTACGTAGATACGTGTTACTCGTCTACAGATATACGTGTTAGCACTGTTAGCAGTCTACATTACGTGAGAGCAGCGCTGGAAACACAACGTATGTGTTATTAGTATTTTCATTTTCATTCTGCCAAAAGCGAGAAGCAGAAAAATATCCAGTTTAGCTCGGGGAATCTAGAAAAACGGCGTAAACTAAACTCGGTGTATTCTTTAGTACATAATTGTAATTATAATAAATATTTCGGACATTTAACACACAACGCCATCTAGTCCCAAACTAAGCAGAGCTTGTATTATGGGTACTAGACAACTGATATAAATACATGTATACTTTTTTTTTGTAAATACATATTATTATACATAGAAAACACTCAAACTCCCAAGCAAATATTTGCAGATCATACAAACATTTGATCCGACCCGGGAATCGAACCCGAGACCTCATGCACAGCAGTCGCATACGCTACCACTGCGCCACCAAGGCAGTTAACCATGGGAGCACACACTCAATTGATTGCATAAAATATCGAACATCGCTAATACACCCGTAATGAGCCATTAGGATTGCGCACAAAGTTATTATTGTTGAGACCAAAATATGGTTTCATCCCCCATCTCGGAAAGAGTATTTTTGCCCTTCGATATCTGGGTGCAAAAGCTGTATTTCCTCGTTGAGGTGGGATGAAAAGTTACGTGTTGCACTCGAGTGCAAAGATTTTTCACCTCGTGCTCTTTTATTTCCTTGCTAACGCTCAGGATTCTAATTTATGAATACTTAGCTTGCTCGGTTATCAAAATTGAGCACGAGGTTAAAAAGCAACTTTGCACTCTTGTATAACAAATAACTATCATCCCGCAGTGGACTTGAAGCTATTATAGTTATTGGCAATTACTCGTATTAAAAAATCCTAACAAGTGCGTTAAATATGTACTAAAATACTAAAACTGGTTTATTTTCATAAGAAAATTTATGTCAAGTTGTGCAAACGCAAATTCTATAACATACTATAAAACATAGTTAATGTTAGGAGTTAGGATTTCAATGAAATCTGTTTTACATATTGCAGTTATTACAAAATTATTAACTCATTATTTATGTCTTTATATAGATAGGCAATATTTTTGGGTCTGTCTCGTAAGCGTAGCGGTCGACGTGTGCAACTGTCGATACCAAAGTCTCAGGTCCGATTTCCGGGTCGGGCCAAAAAGTGTAATTAGGTTTTTCTTACAAGAAATTCTTAATAACAGTCCGGACTATGAAAGTTTGACGGTGTTTCATGCCCGTCGAGCCGTCGGTCCCGGTTGTTATGAACATCTATCGCAATCGTCATTGGAAAGTCAGTACCTAGGGTAGGTACTAAGTATACTTACAACTTTAAGCCTTTGAACTCAGTTCGCTCTCATAGTTGCGGATATCCGATGCCAGTCGTTCCGTGGAAAAACTGATATTGATGAAATCTGTTGTTCTAGTAGCTGACCCCAAATAATCTTGTGAATAATAAAGACTTGGAAGATGATGAAGATAGTAATATTTTTAACCTGTCGTGCAAGAAGTCTGTGTATTAATCTTCGTTATTCCGAAAAGTTACGAAGAAGTTAAAGTGAGATTTTTCTCCAAACATTAAATAATTTTTATTTTAATAGTTTATTATAATTTCACACATCTCATATTCAGCTGTGATCCGTAACTAGTTACGGAACAGGGCTAGCCCGAGCCTTTACCATCATACTAGGTAGCTAGCATAGCATTATATCTAGCCAGGTGTCTCGGTAGTATAAATTGTGGTGAGTTGATTTAAGGGGCAGGATGTGAAGAGGCTGGTTCCTTATATAATCTAAAGGAGATTGCGTGTACGATGAGAGTTTACATTATTATGTGGCGGTAACATTTATACAGATTTTGTAGGAGGGATACGTGCATACCGGTTATCGGTACCGGTACCAGGAAACTACCTGTGTGCGCGAGGAGCCAACGCTTGGGTACCACCATTTTAATGGCAATAATATGTACACGACCTTCCAGACACATGCATACAGAAAAATGGTGTGACCTCTTAACGACCGTCAGACGGGAGGGGGGTTCTATATTTATGTACCATGATTGCACGATCAGGCAACTCCTTCTACAAGCAAGTTAAGCTATCGAAAAAGCGGGTGGCAGGCCCTGAAACACGCAAACTACCGCAAACGGCTCTAGTGCTGGAGGTCACTGAGCGACTCCACCTTCGCATACTTTGATTTGACAGATGGTTTCTATTTACAACAAATAATTGAGCTTCTCACACAATGACTAGAATTTGTGAGCTAACGTGCAAAATAAAGATCATTAATCATCAGATCAACAAGACTATTCATATAAAAGAAAACCAGATCTATTCTTAATCGATAAAATATTCAGCTACAATACTCATTTCAACTGGTTTTATTTAAAAAAGTTGAAGTCTACATTCAATGAAAAAATCAAATAATGTATTATATTACCATCAAGTCACAATACTTTTCAAAAACTCTTTAAAATTTAAAGAAGAATATTATTCTGTTTTTACACTATGGTGTTTTAAGTGTCACTTCAGAAATCTATTTTATGAAAATCGCTTTCTAAATCTAAGAGTGTTATTGTTAAAAAAATTGATGGCTTTCTAAAATTATATTGTATCACTATGAAATTATCACATATTAAGTTAATATGGAAAATAAATACATTATGGAACACTCGCCGCGTTGTTAAAACATTAGATGGGCCGAACATGGTCGCGATGCTTGCGCGACGGCACTGGGCCAGTGCAGTTAGCGCAGCAGGACCAGAATTTTGCATTCTTGACTCGTGCAGCATCCACCCAAACCACCAAGAACCGCGAGTGATCATTGTGGGAGCAGGCATGGCGGGACTTTCAGCTGCACATCGCCTCACACAGTGCGGCATACGTAATTTCATCATTTTAGAGGCTAAAGAAAGGTATACATTTTTCTTTTTTGTGCAATAAATATGTTTCTTGAATATATTTTTGAATTTCTGACCATACCTACAAGAATTATAAAAAACACCATTAACGCATTAAGAAGTCAGTTTATAAATAGTTGAGGAGGCAATTCTAGCCTAACCTAGCAAGTTAATTGAAAAAAGGGCAAACCTCTATAATTGGTGGCAGTTGTAGCGGTGGTCGTTGGAAACAAGCTTTTTAGAATTCCGTAGTTCACGTCTTGGAACCCTTTATAGTTTCGTCATATGCTAAAAATCAATGGTTAGTGCCAGAAAGATGAAACTTTTCAGGGATATGTGTATTTACCTCGTTGTTAGGGATGTTTTATTTTCTCGCGTCTACGCCATTGTGTGGGGTAATCATAGAGAGATCTTTTAAAAACACTGCGAGGTTACTAAGACGATTTTTTTATTTAGGTATCCATCTGCGCGAAATGTAAATTTATAGCTAATATAACATAATTAAATTTTAAGGCGCATTTTTTTTAAATAGGACTTCCCGGGATCACTCCCTCCCTCCCTCTAAACGTCTGACTCGAAAATGTAAAAAAAAACATGATACTATGAAGGAAAACATGTGAAGAACTTTGAAATAAAACTATAACAGCTTAGGTAACATTGTTATAGAAGCCTAACTTGTAAAATGTGCTTCCTTGAAAAACTTCGTTAAAAAATAACGGAATAATAAGTAAACATGTAAAATATAAAAAAAATCATAACAAATGGGTGACTACGGAACCCTATTCTATGCGTTGCCGGACCCGTACATGGCCAGTTATTTATTACATTTGTTCTTAACCACCTTCATTGATGGCGGTTAGGAACAGATGTATTTTTGTTTTATTATATAGAGTTTAAACGAGCAGACGTATCGCCTGATGGTAAGCGATTACTGCCGCCCATGGACATCCGCAACACCAGAGGCGTCACAAGTGCGTTGCCGGCCTTTTAGGAAGGAGTACGCTCTTTTCTTGAAGGTTTGAAGGTTGTATCGGTTCGGGAACAGCGCAGGCGACAGTAGTTGCTGGCTGTTGAAATCGAGTGAGTCTCCATAGGCTTTCTTAATAAACACACTACATAATATAAAAGAATAAGTGTTTGAGGTTAGCGGTTTACGCAATCGAAATATACCTAGAAAGGATTTTACAAAGTTAAAAAATTAAGCAAATTTTCTTTTCACAGTGTACGAGTATCTTTCTAAATTTGTTATTTCTTTCTAAGTTTTATGTATTCATATTTCTTGTTGGTAGATTCGTTACATGATTATCATAATTATTTGGTACAATGTGATATCACCCAGTCATCGGCGCATCAGATACGTCATTGCGAACTTACTAACCAATTGGCATACTTCAATATTAGCACCTATAAAGTTTTATATTTATATATAGTACTGAACGATGTTTCCTCTACGAAAACAAATCCGATCTGGTCGCCTGGGTTTCATAAAAACTATTTTTTTTATATAACGTTTATCAAAATCACTACAAAAAATGTATACGTTGCATACACATTGCCATTGATAAATTAAACATTTAATCCAGACTAAACGATAAGAATATAACCTAAAACGCTTTTACTTGTGCTCAATATTTTTAAGTTAACTTTGGACTAAACATGTGGTCCGTATTCTCATTTGCAGACTTACTTTACTAATAAACGGTTTTTAATTAATAACATAATGATCTCAAATAAAGTATGGTAAAAAAATGTTCTTAAGTATAAGTATTCTAGAATTGTTGTCAATTATTTTTTTACTTTCCAGACCTGGCGGAAGAATACATTCTTGTTGGCTCGGAGATTCAGTAATTGAGATGGGTGCGGAATGGATTTTTGGTGCTTGTTTACCAAACTCAGTTTACACTCTGGCATCACAAGACAGGCTTCTTCAATCACCATTACCTCGCCTGGATGCGTCCCGGGGCCTATTTTGTACCAGCGAAGGACGTGCAGTTGACTTACCTGTGACAATTACGGCTTATCATACTTTCAGGCAAATAGAACAACAAGCAGCAAACTTGTTCAGACTCGGCGGAGAACGAAGGCATGGAACTTTACTTAACTTTATAGGTTTACGTATACAGCAAGAGTTGTTTAATTTTCCAGAGGATCAAAGGTATGATGCTGCTCGAGTCATGTTTGGACTGACTAACATTTTAAGAAACAAGTGTGGCGATGATTTGTCACTTGTAAGTGCAGATCAGTACGGCAGTTACATTGAGTTACCTGGTGGTTGCGTACGAGTTCCATTAGGATATGTGGGAGTAATGGCACCACTATTACGCGAGCTTCCAGACAACTGTATACGATACCAAAAACCAGTAAATGTCATTCGATGGGGTCGCGGACAAACGGGATCAGGCCGTGTGCTAGTCAAATGTTGTGACGGGGAAGAGCTGTTTGGTGACTACGTCATACTTACGCTGTCTCTCGGGTGTCTAAAATGTCAGGCGGATAAACTATTTGCTCCTCCGTTGCCTGTTTGTAAATTAGATGCAATTTGTAATCTAGGGTTTGGTCTCAGCGACAAAGTATTTCTTGAATATTCTGAACCATTTTGGGCATGCCACGAGGGTAATTTAAAATTAGCATGGTCAGCAGAAGAATTACAATCGAGAAATGATTGGACGCGAGGCGTGTGTGCAATCGATGAGCTGCCTGGGAGTAAACACGTATTATGCGCCCTAATGTCAGGTCAAGAAGCTGCTGTAATGGAATCAATGGCTGAGAATGACGTCGCCGAAGGCTTAACACGGTTACTTCGAAAATTTACGGGTAATCCGTGCTTACCCTACCCACAAATGATGTTACGTTCTAAATGGGCGGCGGATCCACACTTTTGTGGATCTTACTCCTATATGGGTTGCTGTTCAACGGTGAGTCATCAGTGTGAATTGGGCACGCCAGTGCCTGGTCCCTGTGATTCAACTCCTCCCATTCTACTTTTTGCTGGAGAGGCTACAGTACCTGGCTACTTCGCTACAGTGCATGGGGCGCGGCTTAGTGGTATCCGTGAAGCCGAACGTATTATTTTATTAACAAAAAAGTTCGAAGGCCCACCAAAAACTTAATTTATTCCTTTATTTGTATTATAAATTACGCGTAGTGTAGGTATCCTGTCGAGTGTTTATTTGGATAGTATTTCATACAATGTCGTTATAATTTTAATGCTGTGACGAGGGTATCATATGTTTTTTTACTAAATACTATATACATTCTTTTAAAAAGGATGAACGTGTTTTTACTTTTATTTTATTATTGATGAATTAGTATTTTCTCCGATCTTGCTTGCAGCGACGGCGGCTTCAAATTGTGCGAACCACAGTCGTGGGTTTTGGCGCCAAAATGGTGGTAGACGCGCAGGCAGCGAGATTGTGGCTACGTCGCTTTTAACTTCCATTCCCTGGGCATCGCTAAATTCTGTGTTTGCTTCGTTCGTCATGGCTGTAGGTATTCACGCGGACTGTCGTGGGTATGTTGAGTCGACGCCGTGAATACTTAGGAGCGTTCGTCCGGGGTCACCAGTTTCGGGACAGCTGAGAGGCTTGCTGACCCGTTGGTTTGTGTACGGACCCGGCCCTACACTATGCCAGCTGGCTTAAATACAGCAGAAACTGGAATAGGTATATTGGCCGGCCCAGCTGATTAGCCTTCGATCCGTAGCCTTAATACCAGGGAAAGGTGATGGTAACTATTTTAACCGGCCCAGCTGTTAGCCTTCGTACCGTAGTTAGAATAGTAGTGAAACTCGAGGAGGTTACGACTTATCTGATTTATTTACACAAATGCATTTTCTTATAATTACATTTTGGCCGACAACATAGGACAGTGAAAGCGAGCTTACAAAACTACACAAAAACCTCAGCCAATTGGAGCGAAGGAACTTTAGCGTAAATACGAGCGCGCGCCGAGAATCCGTTCATTTACGGCGCATGCTTTGTGACTGGCGGGGCGGCTGGCGCGACGTGACGGCGCGGGAGCGCTGTCGCCACAGTACTCCCCCTCAAGCGAAGCGTACGTTAGGTTTAACTATCCTGCCGGTTCGAGTGACGTAGGTGTTGCATTTCGTGGCTGGCTCATCTCTGTTGCTCGATGTCGCGGCGGCTGCACTCGTAGTGTTGGTACTCGAAGTTGGCGGTGTTGTCTGCATTGTTGTATTGGAATATGATTGTGATGTGTGTTGCTCGTCGCTATATGTATAGGCTGGTTTCAATCGATCTATTGATATTACTGTCGTACGTAATGGTAGTTGAATAGTGAATTGTTTGCCACTTGCGCTGCGTTGTAATACTTTGTAAGGACCTTCGTATGGCGGTGTAAGTGGACGGCGAACGGTGTCGTTCCGCACAAACACATGTGTACATGTTTGTAGGTCCTTATGTACGAATGTGTGTAGGTTCGATGTATGCGATCTTTTTGTAGGTGTTAATGACGACATTGTTTCGGTCAGCTGACGAACGAACTCTGCGTCGTTTATGTTCGGCTTTGTAGGCACGAAAAAGTCCGACGGGATGCGTAGTGTAGAACCGTAGGTCATTAAGGCAGGGCTAACGGAAGAGTCTTGACAAAGTGCTGTACGCAGTCCTAGTAGCACAGTAGGTAATTCCTCGATCCATCTGATACTTGCGGCTCTTGCCATTAGTGCTGCTTTTAAAGTACGATGCCATCGTTCTATCTGTCCGTTTGCCTGTGGGTGGAATGCAGTGGTACGCATGCGAGAAACGCCGAGTGTCTTCATTAGTGAGTGGAATAGTGATGACTCAAATTGTCTGCCTTGGTCGGTAGTGATTCGTAAAGGACAACCGAATCGTGTTATCCATCCTTCGTAAACAGCTTTCGCTACTGTCTCGGCGGTGATGTCACGAGTAGGTATTGCTTTGGGCCATTTAGTACAGCGGTCGATCATAGTAACTAAATACCTAAAGTCGTTTGATGGTGGTAGCGGTCCAACTATGTCGACGTGTAGGTGTTCAAAACGCGATGATTGTTGAAACTCGCCGAGTGGACTAATTACGTGTCTTTGTATTTTCGCGCGTTGACAACCGATGCATGACCTTGACCACGTAGTTACGTCTTTGTTTATAGACGGCCAGAAGAATTTTGTAGTCATTATTTTTCTTGTTGTTCGTATGCCAGGGTGACTAAGTTCGTGTTGCGCTTTGAATGCTACAAAACGATAACTCAGTGGTAGGTATGGTCGAATGTTCGTTGTAGATATATCGCACCATATCGGTCGTTGACCCCCGGGTAGTGTAATGTGTGAAAACTTGAGATTACTTTGTTTCATGCAAGCTTGTAGTTCTGTGTCGTTCTCTTGTTCTATTGCTAATTTATTGTAGTCGATTGTGTGATTAAGTATTTCTATTTCTGATATGCGTGATAACGCGTCGGCCGCTTCGTTTCTATCTCCGTGAATGTATTTTATTGTTGAACAAAATTGGCTTATGTAGTGTAGTTGACGTTCTCGTCTCGGTGTATCACTGCTATTCGGCGTTCTCGTCAGTGCGTAGGTAAGGGGTTTGTGGTCTGTGCATATAGTGAGGTCGTTACCCTCGATCAGCCGGCGTAGATTCTTAACAGCGGTGTACATTGCTAATAATTCGCGATCGTACACGCTGTATCTTCGCTGTGTGTCACTCATTGTTTTTGAGTAGAAGGCAAGAGGTTTCCATACGTCGTTAACTTTTTGTTGTAGTACGGCGCCGAGGCTCGTGTCGGAAGCATCGGTTAGTAAGCACAGTGGCGCGTTAGGTATTGGGTGAGTGAGTGTAGTCGCTTCGAGTATGCTTTGGCGGCATTGCTCGAAAGATTTTTCAGCTTCAGGCGTCCATTGAATTGGTGACTTGTCATTCTTCTTAGAGTTATGTAAGTATTTATTGAGTAGGCATTGATGTTCTGATTGATGAGGTAAACAGTTGCGGTAAAAGTTAATCATGCCTAAAAATCTTCTTAGTTCTTGTATCGTAGTGGGTTTCGGGTAACTTTTTATTACTTGCGTGCGTTCTTCCGTGGGTTTGATTCCGTCTGATGATACTTCGTAGCCTAGGAATTGTATCTTGTTTTTGCCAAATTCGCATTTATTGATGTTAAGCGTGACTCCATACTGGTTAAGGCGTTCAAGTACTTTATGTAAGTATTTTTCATGGTCATTAGGGTTCGAGAATATGATTAAATCATCCAAATACGAAAAACAGATGTCATCGAGTCCCCTTAACACTTCATGCATAAAACGTTGGAAGGTTTGACCAGCATTACGTAATCCAAAGGGCATGCGGTTGAATTCATATAGCCCAAATGGTGTGATGATTGCAGTTTTCGCGGCGTCTGTTTTTTCCAAAGGAAGAGCGTAAAAAGCATTTTTCATATCAAGCTTCGAGAATATTGTCTTTCCGTGTAACTGGTAAGTAAAGTCGTGAATCCTAGGTATAGGATATCTATCTGGTATTCTAACGGCGTTGAGTCTTCTTTAGTCACCACACACTCGTAGTGAACCGTCTTTTTTCTTTACGACGTGTAGTGGGCTGGCCCAAGGGCTGTTTGATGGCTTACATATACCCATTTCCATCATCGTCTCGAACTCAATCTTCGCGGCTTTATATTTATCGGGTGGGAGCGGACGCGGCCTTGAGAATATAGGCGGTCCCGTGGTTTCGATGCGATGTGTGACGTCATGCTTAACTGTAGTTTTTAGTGACATTGGTCGTAACAGGTCAGGATATTGCTTCAGTATCTCATGATAAGGGTGATTACGGTTAATTAGGTAGACCGATTCTTCATTGTTACATATTGCAAGGGCGTTAATGCTGAGTTCGGTGACACTATCTATTAATTTTCTGTTGTGTAAGTCGACTAATAACTTATATTTTGCGAGGAAGTCTGCACCTAATATTGAAGTTTTTACGTCGGCGATTATAAATGTCCATTTGAAACTTCTACGTAAGCCTAAGTTGAGCTCTAATGTACGCTCGCCATAGGTACGTATCTCTGTTCCGTTCGCAGCGTATAATTTACAACTATTTTCTCTAGGTCTTAAAAATCTCGTTTTCTTTGCGGCCAGTACGGATATGTCGGCTCCTGTGTCGACAAGAAACTTTTCTGTGTTGTTGCTATCTGTAATGCACAGGCGGTGGGTTCCAAGGATCACACCGACGCCCGCCACGGTCGGTGCTTTTGTTAGTTTTCCTGGTTCTTATTCGTGACATTGATATTATTACGCTTACTTTTTGAGCACGGTGATTCGCATTTACGAGCGTCGTCACCGAATCGGTAGTGATAATAGCATAGCCAATCAGCGTCGTCGGGCCCTCGCCGGCGGGAATGCGACCGCGGGCGATGTTCGCTCGGCGCTCTTGAGTGACCTTTAAAGCGCGAGCGATGGTGAGGCGGGAAGTATGTCGAGCGTTGCTGGTTTGATCGTAGTTCGGCTACTTCTAGTGACAATTTTTCTATTTCTTTAGTTAGTAGGTTAATTTGGAGGTTTCCTATTTCCGTATTATTCTTGTTCTTTTGGCACGACGACATAGTGGTTGTAATGGCGGCAGCCGTTGGGGGCTCGAAGTGTTCTAACATTTTGTCGGCCATTGCAGCTAGGCTTTCTAGTGTCTCTTTGTTGATGGCTAGGATGCCGCGGATCTGTGTAGGTAATTGATTGAGCCATAATACTTGTAACGCCTCGTCTGTTAGTAACTTTCCGCTGAGGTCACGCATTTTACGAAGTAATTGGCTAGGTTTTGAATCTCCGAGTTCTAGACCACTAAGTAGTTTCTGTAACCGACAATGATCTGACTCTTGATAAGTGGATATAAGTCTGTTCTTCAATGTTATGTATTTCCCTGTAGCAGGCGGATTTAATATAATGTCGGAGATTTGTTCAAGGTCATCGCAGCCGAGTAGTGGGATAACTAAGTTGTATTTATGTTCTTCTCCGATCTTGCTTGCAGCGACGGCGGCTTCAAATTGTGCGAACCACAGTCGTGGGTTTTGGCGCCAAAATGGTGGTAGACGCGCAGGCAGCGAGATTGTGGCTACGTCGCTTTTAACTTCCATTCCCTGGGCATCGCTAAATTCTGTGTTTGCTTCGTTCGTCATGGCTGTAGGTATTCACGCGGACTGTCGTGGGTATGTTGAGTCGACGCCGTGAATACTTAGGAGCGTTCGTCCGGGGTCACCAGTTTCGGGACAGCTGAGAGGCTTGCTGACCCGTTGGTTTGTATACTGACCCGGCCCTACACTATGCCAGCTGGCTTAAATACAGCAGAAACTGGAATAGGTATATTGGCCGGCCCAGCTGATTAGCCTTCGATCCGTAGCCTTAATACCAGGGAAAGGTGATGGTAACTATTTTAACCGGCCCAGCTGTTAGCCTTCGTACCGTAGTTAGAATAGTAGTGAAACTCGAGGAGGTTACGACTTATCTGATTTTACACAAATGCATTTTCTTATAATTACATTTTGGCCGACAACATAGGACAGTGAAAGCGAGCTTAAAAAACTACACAAAAACCTCAGCCAATTGGAGCGAAGGAACTTTAGCGTAAATACGAGCGCGCGCCGAGAATCCGTTCATTTACGGCGCATGCTTTGTGACTGGCGGGGCGGCTGGCGCGACGTGACGGCGCGGGAGCGCTGTCGCCACAGTATCCTTATACATGTTAATAATAGATACCAAAGGTCACTTTGCATGGAAAAAAGTGCCACTGCATTGTGTTTCGTAGGTGAGTGATGTCGCCGAATTTTTTGGGAAAAAAATCGCTTCTGGTGGGAGTTTTCAAAGTTTAAAAAAAAAGTCCTTTTCCTTCCTTTCCTTAAAAAAAGACAACTCCCACATTAGGAATAAATATCCTGTGTCGTGGGGGACTTTACAGACATACATGTAACGGACACAAAGAACATCCAGACTCGGGACAACAATTCGTGGATCACACAAAGTGTTGTAGGTACCGCGTGGGATTTGAACCCACGACACTTGGCGCAGTAGCAAGCGGCATGGCGACCGCTGACACCACTCGGCCAACCGTGCAGTTTGTATCTGGTAAGTACATAAATACAATATTTTTGTAAACAAGATTTGTTTTTTTAAATGTTTTTACGGTTTATTACCGTAGAATTGATATTATTTGCATTTTCTTAGGATTAAATAAGTTGGCAATAATTTCCTATTGTTTGTTCATGCATTGAATAAAACATCAGTTTCTATAAATACAATAAATAATTTGTCGATTACACTATATAAGTACCTACCTAAATACATATAGGTAGTCTTACCTAACTAACAAAATGTTGTCCGCGAGTAAGTCAGCTAAGGAGCTGTCTCAAGAGTTGTGACTCCGTTTATATGACTTCTCTTTTGATTTTTTTGTGGCTAAGTAATTCACCTACAATATTAGAAATCTTTGTAACTATTTGTGCTGCTTAGATTACCGACTTCCTATTAATTTACTTTCAATTATTTAATTTTTGTAGTACGAAACAGAGGGAACATAACAAAAATACAATGCTCCACGAGTGAAGTAACTCTGAGCTAATAACTGCTTTAAAATCTTTCATACTGTTCCACCCCATTAAGATTATTTTCCTTAGTAATTGATTACCTTTTTAAATTATATCATTATTCTTAATGTTGCTTTATTTTATTTTATAATTTTGTTCACTCGTGTTACTTTCTTTTTTTATTTAATAAATATAAAATAAAAAAAACAACCAAAGTACAACTAACATGTATATAATTTAGTTGTACTTTGGTTGTAACAATGTCAAATGGATTTAATCTTTCATTTCATACCATTTTGATTAATGTCCGGGACCGACACGGATTCATGGACCGCACAATGACCTTTATTAGTACGCCGATTAGATATTTTGGTGATTAAAATAATATTCATTCATTTATCGAATGATACAGAGAGAATTTATCGTCATTCAATTTTTAACCTCTTCAGGTCTAACGCTGGTATTTTGAAACCGAACTTCTAAAACTATAGTCCTCAAAATATAGCTTGATCTCTATGACAAATAGCTACTAAACCAACGAAGTCACTGAACCAGCATCATGTTTACAAATGAGTTCATTTCAAATGACCCATATTTATATTCTCTAAGTGTCTGTTTTAACACAAATGAAATGCAATGAATCTAAAAATTTGCACAATTTAGATAGATTGGAAAACTAGAAAAATATTCCACCTAGAAAATAAAGCGCCTAGTGTATCTAGCATAGTATTTACGTGTCTGGTGTGCTGCTAGCTTCTGTGAGGGCCCCATCATCATTCATTAGCAGCCTTTAATTTTATACTGCTGAACATAGGCCTGTCCGTCTATATGGAATATATACTCATTTATCTACCCACACAATAAAATGTACAATGTTAAGTTATGTCAACACTCCTCTAATTTTAGCGCTCTGTAGGAGGAGCTTATGGCTGAAGCCATTGAATTTCTTTATAGAGTGCAACGAGACTTTTGTTTGTATATTTGAAAAAAAATAATAGGTCGGGGTTTTTTTCGCCTACACGTCTATACGTCTTACACAAGTGGACTGTGGACAAAGACTATCTGTCAGGAACAACGTAATCATTGAAACTCAACAACCAATGTTGAATACAATTAATCTTTTTATCTACTTGATTTATGATTTTAAAATGTTTTTTATTTATGGTTTGAAAATCATGAATTCAAAAATCGTGGCGCATGACGCCGCCCCCTTTAATATGTCGCCCAGGACTAAGGCTCTTCCAGCCCCTTCACTCATCTCCCCCCCTTCTTACGCTACGCCACTGGCAATAGCATACTAATTACTGTGTTTTTGGAAAAATTGGCAACACGACATTAACGAGAACGAAACCGCAGGCCAAAACTAATATATGTAAAATTTCTAAAACCGATGCGTATTCTTATCTTGACAAGCAACAGCCTGTTCAATTCTTACGAGATACCGTTTTTACTATTTTCATGTGGGCAGGGAACTTCTTTCAAAGTAGTATGTTTTCAGGACCATAATATCGGTACTAAATGAATATAGTAAAGATGGAACTCTAAGCTTTAATTTAATAAGCTTAATTTCGTGGAATTGTTTCATTATCTCTTTAATAGGTAGATTATACAGATATATATTTGGATTTTCACCAAGAAGTCAGAACTTTGGTGTATTTCATTAGATACTGTCTTGAGCTGAGGGGTAAAAATAAAATTCGAAATTCTAGTCACATTTTACTTGAATATATAGACACCAATAGATAACATACATAGATATACATCATATTCGTTTATATAACCATGTCATATAATAATACAATTAGAATATAATTAATAAAATATAACAAAATATTAAAATTTCCTATTATTTTATGAATATATGCATACAAAATATAATAATAACAATATACCTTAATATAAATTATGTACCTATTATGTACCTATGTACCTAAGGGTAACACAATTATTCGATTAAATTATAAAGTATTCGAATATGTCAAATGTCCCAACAGGGAATAAAAGTGACAATAACAACTTATTGCATAAATTCTCAATCACAACATTTACTCGACACAGTAATAAATAGTACCTCGTGGTAAATGGTAGAACCGCCTACTTTCGTTATATGTAATTCCAACTACAGCTGGTCTATAAAATACACATACATTTATTGCTCAAATTACAGAGAATAAATATAGTATTCAAAATCGAATAAATTAATTATTGTTAAAAATGTATCGGTACTTGCTTAAAAAATACTTTTTTCCTCATTTTTCAGCGACTTTTGCTTTATGTTAAATGTAGGTATTTGGTAGCAAAAATGCAGATTTGGCAGTTTGGCAGTAGACAAGTTTCATGAAAATATTAGTTCCATAGAATTTAATGTTTGTTTTCCTCATTGGACGATTTAAATTACAAAAATCCACAACAATGGTTACTGGTATCCTTATTTAGAGCAAGTCACCTATTCAATAATATATATGATGATTTAAGTGGACTGGATAGGTTTATGTGATAAAAATAATTACGAATAAGTATTATAGGTTATAATTCAAACAGTAAATAGTTTATTTAAAGTTACTCTAAGAAAGTTACAAGGAGCACTGCCTAATGATTTTATTGTCACAAACGGCATTTAAATACAATTTATTTTATAATTATTTAATATTCTACTCAGCATTCTGTATTATTTTGTGTATTCACACATATTACATTATTGTCAAAACTAAGCAAAACCTCTCTATAAATATCTACGTACAACATTTAAACATTACATCTTTATTTCAAAATTAAACAAGTCCTACATACAAGTGTGAATGATTTACGCTGAATGGGTTTTGAGTACATCATCAGCTGAAGCCTTTACTTCCTCCCAAGAGATGTGAATATCACTCTCTTCGCTATAACGAGAGCAAATTGCCAATCTTAGGAAGTATACGTCATCAATCTGGGATGGAACCAGATGAATTTTGCCACGGCCATTTATGCGTCTCAATAATGCCTCATTCACATCGTTTTCGCCTTTCAATCTAAAGCACACAAGTCCCATAGTTACTTCTTCGTAGATTTCAAATCTATCGTCTTCGACACACAGTTTCTCGAAGAGATGAGCTAACGCAATATGCTTTCTGATATGCTTCTGAAGATTTTCAACTCCATACAGACGCAATACAAACCACAACTTAAGTGCTCTGAAACGACGTCCAAGTGGGATTTGCCAGTGGCGGTAATCTGGGGCAGATCCTTGCTGATCATGTTTCAAATATAGAGGATCCACGTTGAAAGCATCAATAATCCAACGTGGCTGCTTCAACCACATCGCTGAACAATCAAAGTTAACTAATAACCACTTGTGAGGGTTGAAGTTGAAGGAGTCGGCCTTTTCTACACCTTTCATGAGATATCTGTATTCAGGACAAATAAATGCTGAACCAGCATAAGCTGCATCGACATGTAACCAAATATCTTTCGACGAACAAACGTCCCCTATTTCATCTAAGGCGTCGAAAGTGCACGAAGATGTAGTACCCAAAGTAGCTACAACCTGTAACAATTTATTGCACAGATTAGTATGTGGATACTCGTAGCATATGTTATTTTAAAACGCAAATACCGAGCCTTGTAAATAATTTGCTGCTGAAAAAGTTTAAATAAAAGTGCGTAATATGAGCCGAGTAATATGATATGTCTTTAAAAGTACAGAATCTCAAGAAACTCGTTTCAGCTTATTATCAGTTGCCAAAATGGGCGGCCATAAACCTTTTTTCAAGCCTAGTAATGAAATAATAATACTTACATAGAAAGGTATGAGTCCATTGCGAATATCTTCTTCAATAGCGTCCTTTAAAATATGACCGCGAAGACGTCTCTTATGATCGGGTTTCAAAGTGCGAAGTTTTACACCACCGAGGAGGCCAGCACGTTCAACTGACGAATGGGCTTGCTCTGGAAATCAGTTAATAAGGCTCTGAAGTCGAGTTCTTACGGTTAATTCGTATTTCAATATATGTAGAACCTTTATGCTGTCTGTCTGTAATTCTATTTTTCTTTTTGTCTACATCTAAATATAGCGTCTAATCTTATTAATAATAATATTAAATTAAATTACAATTGACAACGTTACTAAGGGTCATGGCAAAATTTAGTAATCCTATCAAAATGGAATTTGGTTTGGACAAGTGTGCACACCAAATTCCATTTTGATGATCCACAGTAATGTATGTAAAGAAAGGTAGAATCTGAAGGAATAGAGCTTTCAGAACCCCATAAAACTCAGATCTCTTTCTGTAACCGAAACCTACAAGTATCTAGGTATCACAGTCTTTAGGAATACCAGAATGTAACATGAAACAAACGTTGCGGGAACGCTTCTTTGGCCGCCTGAAAAAAGTATTTAAAAGTCTTTTATCAGGGGGTAACAGGGTGCGAGCCTACATGGTTGGGTCATGCGCGTTCTGATGTATTCCTTTGGTATCCTTAGATTGACTCAGACCGAATTAAGATGCCCTTGACAGGATAGTCCGTACATTGCTGACTACATTTCGAATGCACCACCCACGTTCATCGGTTATGAGATTGTACATCCCGCGAAAGTTTGGGGGTCGTGAACTATTGAATATGAAGACCCTTTATAATCGCGAGATATACAATCTTAGAGAATATATTCTACATACTAATGTGAAAGTGCGTCGCTGTATGGTTGCAGTGGATACCGGATTCACTCCACTCACTCTGGCTAAAGAGAATTGGCACAAACCTGTAGTACTTAGTACGAATGATCGCAAGGAAGTATGGAAGGGCAAAGAACTTCATGGCATGGTCTATACATGACCCTTAATGGGCCTGATATAGACTACAAAGCATCAACCTCCTGGCAACGGTATGGTGATCTCTTTGGAGAAACCGAAGGTTTTGTTTGTGTGATTATGGATGAAGTTATCATGACGAATAACTATCGGAAATATATCTTAAAAGATGGTACGATTGATATCTGTCCCGAGGAATCTATTAAGCCTATTATTTCTGATTGTTCTTATCTTGCTAATGGCGAATATCAACAGCTTGCCCTTAAACACAAAATTGAGAATTCTGAGGTGCCTTAGGTTTGTGCATGACACAGTTCTCGAGAATGGTCATTCTACGTTATATTGGGATCGATCTATTATTACAGACTGGACTATTGTCACCAATAAGCCTGATATTGTGGTGATAGATCAATTAGAGCGCCGCGCAATGATTGTCGACATCGCCGTTGCTCATGACGAGAATCGCGTGAAAGTCTACTGAGTTTCAAATGTCTGTTGATATGCTTAATTACAATTTTTAGATGCAACAATTACCTATATCTATATAATCTATAAAAAAGCTTAAATAACTTACTATTGCAATAACCAACGAGTTTTGAAATTATCTCAGTTTCAGTCCATTCGGGGTGTTGCTGCTTTACACGATGCATGGTGCGAGATTTAGCACCTAACAATGCGACGAGAGTCGCCTCGCTAGCAGTACCTTGAATTACGCCTCCAGCCTCACCACCGGAACGAGCCAGAAAACATTCAGGAAGCCCCAACATTTGGCCCAACCAATCCAGCATTACGACCTCCAGCTCAGTACATGCTGGACTTGCGATCTAAAACGTTAATTCATATTATTATACAAACATGAAAAGACATTGCGTTATACCGTTTATAACAGTGATTTGGCTAGATCCAGGAATCCAGCTAAGCTAATCCGGCTTAAGCACTGTGTCGGTGGATTTTCCAATCTATAAAATATTGACTGGAATGGAACTACTCGAGTATACTTAGTTTGGCCATAAATACTGTTACAATTAAATATAAACAAAATGTTACTTTTGAATTTGGAATGTGACATTTTTATAGGATTGTTCAATATGTTTTCTTATTTTCGTGCTACTATATTATAAAATATTTTGTTACACTAAAATGGAGTGGTTGATAAAAAAAACGAATCGCTGTGATTACATTACATATTATAGGTATGACCTAATTCGCCGCCGCCCGATGAAACAGGCCTCTAGGACCTTATGCCGCTCTTAGTGGTAATTAAGAAAAATGTTAGTCAAAATTACTAATTTAAATTTTAATATGATACTGCTATTGAGATGTTTGAAATATTTGCAAAGATATATTTTAGCAAGCGTTTAGTAATATTTCAAATAGTGGTAAAGTTGAGTGTATTTAGTACGCTGCAGCCACATCGTTTCTTTTTGTTAAACTGTCACGACTTCTTTTCTCCGTTTATGTTATAATTTGTTTAATTTATTTTCTGTTCTGTATATCGTCTAAATTTGCCGCCCCCTAAAATTGGCCGCCCTAGACAGACCCTAGCCTACTGAGCCTCGTGATAAATCCACCACTGGTCATACGTCAAAATGCACCAGTGAACACAATCTCTTCAACTGAACAGTGCAACCAGTTTCCCTTGAAATGTATATGACATTGACATTGGCACCGTTCAGCAGTATTGTTCATAAAACTTAAAGTTCTTGTATGTTTTCGCATGCCCTTGTAAGTTAAGACCAAATTAATTATTCCGAATACTAGACCTGAATAAAGCTTCGACCTTCATTTTTCACTTCGCTTCTTTTTACTTCTTTGTTACCTTTGATATTTTTTTGAGTTTGGCAATATATAAATCACCTATAATTTTACAAAATGTACTTAGAGTTTCCAACGCTTTTGAAAAGTAATTGACTGATCAACAATTATAATTTAGATTGGATAAGGAATCAAGTTTGGTAGTATCGCCCCACTTATAATAAATATTTCAAGATGTTTCTATGGCATTTATATAATGTACATACCCAAGTGAAACCGATACAGGCGATGGCCCCACTGAGCATATCAGCCACAATGGCTGGATAGGAGTTCGCTGTAGGGAAGTAGGCGTGGAATCGCGGAGAGTGCCAGTGGGTAACGCCAGACATTACAACACGTTCGATGTCTGCCATCACCGCTGTCCATGGCTCGGCCTGCTGAGGCGCCTGCTCCGGAACCAATGGGCGCAAATACCCCGGTTTTACGGATGGCACCACTTGTCTGAAAAATGTGTGTACAACATTGTGATTACTTTTTATATGGTTGATTCCTAGTTATTATCAAGCGATCACAAGGCCGATTTAAGAAAATAAAATATTCATGTTTTACGACGATGTTTTGATTTGTCCAGAATTTCAACCGATATTAAAGATTTACTACGAGTTATGAGTAACACATAGAACGTAACCGCGAGTTTCTGCTTGCGAGTAAGACTGGAATTCCTAAAAGACGAATGTTGGAAATCATTAATGGGTTTGTGGTGACTTCCAAATACAGCGCAGCAAAACATTTTACAGCGGCATTTACCGAATACACAACTTCCTATCATGAACGGGTCGGGCCGCGGCCCGCCAGGCATGATCATCTCGCCTGGTCAAGGTATCCTCCTTTTGTGTTGGAGAGAGATGACACCCGTTCCAATACAGCTTGAAGCTAGAAATTAGTTACCCGTATGCTTAGATCTTTACTAAGTTACGCAAAAAACCAGGTAATATAATTTATGAAACAAACGAACATATAGTTCCTGAGACATTCTTATTTCTTTTTTCTTATTTATCCCTTCCTGCGATTACTTTGCTATCGTATTGTTTTATTATTAAGAGTCGATTCATACCTGTCTCTTATGTTCTCCAAATACTCCGCAATATAGTCCGTCATCGCCTTAGCGAAATCTTTAAAGTCTCCAGCTTCCATTGTGTCTGTAAATATGAAATATTATTGAACTATAAAATATGATAATACCATCAACAAGTAGCAATAGATTTATAGAGGTAGGAACTTATCGAATATCAATGTTTAAAGCACATTTATTCAGTTTAATACTGCAAAAGATAAAAGTGTGGCATAAATTTTTATTATCATCAATCTTCTTTTTCTAATCTTTAATTCAATATAATTATGCTGTTTATTACAATTATGTAATATTTACTGCATGATATCAATGTATCGTATTTGATGAGCTTTAGCTTTTGTATTTAAAGTTGTAAATAAAATCGTTATCTATAAAACTACCTACAGTGCTGCTTAATCAATCACAAACAGTCATGCGTTGTAAAGCAATCTAAATTAATTATTATAATAAAAGTATCGCAATAAAAGCAGTTGAAAATAATGAAAATAATAATGAAAATATTTGAAATGTATTTATACCATGTTTTAAAAATGATGATAAACATTGACAATTAATAGACAAATAAACTGAGAAGTCTGGTTGGCCCTTCCCTTAATTAAGCTTTGATAAACTTTATTATAGTTTGGCCATCGTACGTTTGGATAAGGTCAATATTATAAAGACAAACTTGCTTTGTAACAAAATATATTTAGCTCAACCGTGATATTTACGACGCCGTACTTTGATTGAACATTAATTTTGATGATATGTTATATTAACGTACATTAATGTTCTAACACTTAGAAACCTACTTCATTTGCAATTTTATTAATTAAGGATCTGTATTTTCCGTAATTAACAAGAACGTAAAATAATTTAATCGTTGATTGAACTATCATACCCATATTGATTTAGCACATCAGCAGGAACAAATAAACGGTAGGTGATATTTATTTTCTTTTATTAATAATAATTAAATGTGTTCTGCTTTTTGCTCGTCATGCTCATTGATGCATTATTATCGGCATACCTTAGGTAGGTATTCTCTGCTAGTTAATCATGCATTGGGCATGCAGTTGGCAATTGCATTACTAAAAGACGTTTTAAGTAGCCTTAATAAATGACTATTTCTACCGAAATTGTAGGCAAGGAAAAGCTTTAAATTTTTCACGTCTTTAGTTAAAACTTAAAGTAAAAGCTTTAAATTTTTCACGTCTTTAGTTAAAACTTAAAGTTAAAGTTTCCGTAAAAACTGTCAATTATAACATTTAAGGTTCTGCTCAAGAAGTAAACACGTACAGCAGTAAAACCTTGATTGCAAAACAACAGGCTTTACGAAACAGTGGCATTACAAACAACTAGAGAAGTACATTCGTAGAATAAGCAAGCAACTTAAAGTAAGAAGTAGTAGTAAGTAAGTATAAAATAAGTTATAACTATGTAAGGTAACAAAGTGTACATAACATTACACATATGCACTTATCAAATATTATTCTAAGCATAAGTGAGTTCTCAAATACAAACCAAAGTTAAGTTTTAAGTCCTGTTCCCACATGGCCATGGCTAGAGACAAAATAATACACACAGATATTGTTAAAAATATGTACATAAATAATTGATGTATATAGATTAATATATATGAAATTTATTTATTACACCAGTCTTAAGTACATTTAAACCACAGAATGAGGAATAAGAAAGAAATTATAGTTATGAGCATACTCTCATAAGTAATAAAATGCGTGTAAACATTTTCATTAAATTATAATTAATGACATTTCTAATTAGGTACATATTCTCAGTTCTGTGCTTTAACCAATACGAATTAGTACTACTGAATGGTATATTAATATATAATTTACTTGATGTTATGATAGATTGAATTATAATGCATGGGAACATGCTTATAAGTCATATTTTGTAAGTAAATATATCGTCAATCTGACAATTACAACACGTATCTATAGACAAACTCTCTGATAGTTTCAACTTGCAGAACGATCGATAGATATATTAGTTAGCGCACTAGTTCCTGGAATAGAACTAAACGCCAAAACTTAAGACATTCAACAAGACAAGTGAAAGGAAACCACTAATTAAATTTACACAGTACTCAACCAGCAAACCTAGTCTTTTGTGCATTGCGAATTGAACAATAGTAGCAGAGTATTAACTTATAATTCGATATCCTTCTTTTTCGTATAAATCTTTTTTATTTGCGAAGTAACGATTTTAAATTGTAGGTATTTTAGCTTTATCCCTCATTACAGTCAAAACAATTCAATAAAAATGTCGGGATTAAATGACATTAAATTTTGATATCTTTAATCCGGACCGATCGACCCACCGATATCGCGAGCTTGTAGATAAGTGTATGATGTCTGTCTGTGGAAAACGTTATACAACAGGAAAAGCCTGTGCTAAAAACTGCATATACATATATGTTACTGGAAATAAATAACTCGAAAATTCCGCATAGGCAATTTATTTATAGCAGACATAATTCTGTACTATGCCTTTATTACAACAAAAACTGTACGTTTAGGTAGTAGAGACAAACCTAGAATCCTATAACTGTTTTTGTCTTTCTTTTGGTTCGGTTATTTTATTTTAGTGGGTAGTAGTATAGTGTAGCAGGTAGGATATGCTTTATAAAAGATTAATTTCTTTTTATAGGTTCAAGAGTCCTCTTAACTGCACATAAGTACTATTGAGGAGATATATGTTTATTCGGGTAATTAACTAAGTCTTGGTTGTTCTTAATCCAGGTAGTTTGATAAAATACCTATCTTCTAGATAACTAGAGCATTTTTACATTACGTAACATACGTACCTTCTTGAGAAAGGTGCTTAAACATTGCATTAAAACTATTAACAACTTAGGAATAACCGTGAAAGTGATCTAGTAACTTGTACATGTATTTGTATCGTTATAGAGTATGAAACGGTCAATGTCAATTATTACATCATATACGAGTATATCACATATTCAGTGTCAGATGAAATGCTACCGGTTGTCAAGTAAATAATGAACAGTTCGTGGTCCTCGTTCAATGCCGAGAGAGCGGCACAGTGCGGTCATTGGGTTTACGCAATCTGGCGAGTACGCGCCGCACGCCGAGCAAGTGGTGCGAGGTTATGTATAGACCGGCCTCCACGAGTCGTTGTTCATGTATCAAAGATAATATAATAAGAAACTCAAGAATGGCTTTGCTATTCTAACAAATCAACGTATTATTACAAAGTAAAGAAACAACACCCGAACTTTAATCAGAGCCTAAAGACGCGCACACTCGTAGAGACTGAAAACTTTCGGAAAAGAGTACACACGATTAAAAACCTTTACTGATACCACCAAGCCGTGTATATAATAATGTAAACAAGTAATCGTCTGTCGTAAACAAAAAGGATAATCGTAAAAAACTGGATTAGTACGTTGCGTGGGGCAGTTTTGTTACCCACGACATTTATCGCAGGTGCGATTATATTAATATCTATCAAAAAGAAAATTTGATTAGATAATAATATAATCAAATTACTAGACACATACACACGGCCGTTGATCTCAAATTAATCGGAAAAAGCCTATTATTTATGGATATAATTTGTAAACAACAACGGTGACAAGGGTTGATTAAAAAAGTTTTGTACGAAAAATATATCCAAAAACAGTCCAGAATGGGAGGATTGTTCAATTATAAATCTCACAATTAACGATTTCTTATAAATTGATAATCGCAACTAACATGTGGTTCTCTTAATGTACATTATGTTCATGCCAAAGCTATGACTTTGGCTCTCACTTGCTACCGAGAGCGTGAAACCAAACCAAATTGATAAGAGTACATTGGTTCCATGATGATATTGTTACATGTTAAGGTTCGATAGATTTGAGAAATAAACCTTCTGACGTGTAAATAAGATTTCATTAAAAACAGTATTAAAATCCCAGTATCACTTAGAATAACAATCCTTAATTGGCACCCTGAATCTTGCTGAGAACTAGCTCTAATTTTTGTAAACGGTCCTCGAAGTCACGACCAACGATGATAAAGTCGTCCAAATATACCAGGCAGGAATCTCCTACTGACCCTGCCAGTACGCACTCCATGCCTCCAATAGGCATCATATTATTGGCTGGCTGGAGCCGGAGAGAAATCGACAAGCTACCTTCTTCATATTACTCATCGAAGTCTTCACCAGATACGGTCGCACTTTTGTTTTGATGCTCCAGTGCCCAGCGCTATTTAACAATCTGCTCTATTGATGTTGCCCAGAATTACGAGATTGTTACCGGTGCACGCTTGTGATATAATGGTCGACGAGGCTTCATCGGAGCCAGCCTCGTCATCTGCGAGCTCTTTTGCGGGTATTTAAGCTGAAGGTGTACTCTTTCGCCGCATCTGTAGCACATTACCCCAAAACCTTTCTTAAAATAAGTCTTGACTTCTTCGACTTCCTCTGAGACTTGTCGTAGCTTATGGGTCTGTTAGATATCCTATCGAATCACTTCGACCTCTAGGGCGGGTGCCAGTGGTTCTTTCAATGAGGCGTGGTGGTGAAGCCTGATGAAATTTAGGCTCCAAATCTCTGATCCCATCTACGAATGCTTGTGATAATACTAAGTTTCAAGTATTTTCATAAGCAAATTTACTAGCTGGATCACGAAAATATCGATTAGGACCCGCAGGCCAAGCACGTACCTACCTAATATTATTTTTGTAATCATTTTGCATTTACCTACCGATTATTCTCAAAAACGATCATTCGAAATAACTCTCAGGGAAGTTCATCCTAATTTTCCAGACACAATTTCTCCAAAGAAGAATGGGAACTTTCAAGAAAATAGTGTACAATAAAAGAGATCGTGAATAAAAGTTATAAAATACGATTTTCGAAGGAGATCACAAATGAAAGCCAAAGAACTACTGCATTATAAAAGATTAAGTCTTTTTTTAATTTATATTACGATGATGATAAAATAGATGTTAGATGCATAGCATTATATTTATTTAAAGTAACGAATAGTATAATTACCAAGGCAACATGTAGATTCATTATATTGTTGGTAACCGCGAAAATAAAATGTGAAATTTTATGTAGGTGTGTGTTAAGAAAATACTATGACCCTTAATAAACTTGATCAACCTTGCTATACCGGAACTAAAGGCTCGTGGCCCGAAGCTACTTCAATTTCTCAGTTGATCTATAAATATATTCAATAAGAGTATTATTTACAAAACCTGTAAGAGCCAAGTACCGACCAACCCGACGATGCATTAAATGATGCTATCTGGCATGGCACCTTATTAAAATATGGGATACTAGCTAACCGACGCAACCGTTTGCGTCTTTTATTGCCCGTAGCGAAAATTTTTCTCCCGTATAGGGTTGATTTTTTACACCTTGTGTCCGAAAAACCCCAATATATTACGGAACCCTATTGTTTTCCAAAATAAAATATAGCCTATGTTACTCGTGGATAATGTAGCCTTCGAATGGTGAAAGAATTTTTAAAATCGGTCCAGTAGTTTTAGAGCCTATTCATTACAAACAAACATACAAACAAAGTTTTCCTCTTTATCATATTAGTATAGATAAATTCACATCACATTAACAGCCTTTATTAGTCCACTGCTGGACATAAGCATCTTCATAGAAAGGAGGTTTTGACCTACTGAACCACACCATCGATGGCCAGACGGGTTGGTACAGGATTTGTATCAAATTTTCCTTCTCCTTGGAGTGATGTTGTACTGCATAATTTGCTCCCTTAAATATTAAAGCTAGTTAGTGTTGATAACAATAAATTGATGATATGTATATTGTTACCATAGATAACGGCATAGTGTTGGTGAGCTGTACTCATTTTATTGCTGTTCTTTTTCTAATCTAACATTGTAATAATTATTCATATTAATTGTAATTTAAATTAAATCTAAGTGTAACATTAAGACATGACCATTCTGTAGGGCGTTAGCATTGTAGCAAACAATAATACAAAACTCCTAAACGCAAACTGTAACCGTTACTCAAAATAATACAAAAAAAATATTGTTGAATATATAGATACTACTGAGATCATTATACAAGTTCGGACTATAACTTATCACCCTTATTGTCTTTCCAAGAGAATGGAGCATGTTTTATTCAACAAATCCTATCAGATTCACCGCATCGATCGTTACGTACGGTCAAGGCGAGCAGAAACAAACCATCAAGCGATTGCTGAAAAAATTGCTCAAGAAGAGTCTGCCCCTCACATTGCGAAAAGTATTTTGATTCCTTAGAACTTTAGCATAATATGTGATCCCTATTTAATACTATAAATTCGAAAGTAGCTGCCTGTTACAATTTACGGTTAAACCGTTTGACCATTTTTTATGAAATTTGCCACAGAGATACTTAGATTTTGGCAGAAGATGATATAAGCTATTTTTTATTGCAATAACCAACATAAATGTCCACAGAGCCGAATTCAAAAGATAGTTTTAATTTTAAAACTCAAAAGTATACTTGTATTTGCCTGGTGTAACAATTCATAGAAGTACATCTGTTTTGATTTTTAAATACAATTACATCTCATTAAGGCAGACGTCACGGTATCGATATTTATGAAACAATTGCTCAATTAGTTATTCACTAGGTCAATGGCGTTTGTAATTATTAACATAGTAAACTAGTTAGGTTTTATAAGTTTTTTTTTTATCAATTTAAACTGTTACCACTCACAGATACATAAATCACAGAGATAGTGATAATATAAAACAATGTGATAAATATTTGACGAGTACATTTATAATAGATAAATCTTATTTTAAAACGTGACATGTGTCGGTGATTATATGAAGGCTATGAAACATTTGTCAGATAGGAAAATAAATATAAGTCAGTGACCATCCAGCGCGCAGCAGCAGCAGCATTCGAGCATAATTCTTATTTTTTTAAATTTTGGAACTTCTTTTCCGCATCAACTTTTACTGTGCCAAGTTTCATACTAAATTACAAAGTATTTGCTTCACGTATATTATATATTTTAGTATCTTATATTGTATATTGACATGCCAGACCCTTTCTATGAAAATTTATAAAACGTTTAGTTTTGATATTAATTTTAGAGCGTTTACTTATTGCTGTCAAAAGAGCACATACATTTTGAAATACATAATTTCACATTATAGATAAACTACATCTCTATATTCAAAGTAGGAATTGAACCTACAACATCTGGCTGAGCAGTCATGATCGCTAAATCAACAAACCCCATTCACTAAATAAATAATTTCGTTAATTCTCTCACATAGTAGCGTAATCATTACATGAAAAGTAATGCAATTAATTTGGAAAAAGAAGAACTGTTATCTTCGACTAGGTACCCGAACCATAGACAAAGTTCTACTATAAGTTCTACTAAGAGTTTTCTTATATGTATATGCTTTATCCTACTACTATTATAAAGGCGAAAGTTTGTAAGTATGGATGTATGTATGTATGGATGTTTGTTACTCTTTCACGTAAAAACTACTGAATGGATTTGAATGAAACTTTACCACAATATAGCTTATACATCAGAATAACACATAGGTTACTATTTATAAAGATATAGCTTCGCCTCGCGGCGTTGCCCGCAGTTATCATCGTACCGCGGGTAGCACCGCGGGGTTCAGCTAGTATTATTATAGTATTATACTACTCCCTCATAAGTAATAATTATACATCCTGTAACGCGGGGAACTTTACAAACATACACGACATGGACACAAATAACACCCGAATCAGAACCACAATGTATAGATCAGTGTTGTTTCATGTGGGATTTGAACCCACAACACTAGGCGCGGTGACCGCCTAAACCACTGGCCAATCGTGCAGTAGGCAATGTAAAATTTAAATATTATCTTTGTACAAAAAGTACCTTATTCAGATAGTTGGAAGTTGCTGTTCAATGTTCTATTGTTAGTGAATTACCTTTTGTGTGATCCACTTGCAAACACACTTACTTACTTACTTACAAAAATGATATAATACGAGTATATATCTCGGTGTGTGTGAAGTATGCCGAGGTTTCGATAATAGCGTTATCAATTACTTAATTATTAGATATTATATAGTAGTTAGTAGTAATGGCCATGCCTCATGATATTTACTGATAGATCTTTTTTAATTTAATAACGAAATATAAATTCTAATGAAGTTGCGGCACAAATAACACATTTTAGCTGCTTTTAATCAGTTTCCAGTAAACAATTTAAGGCTGATAACATTTTTTAATCAAAAGTATATTCTATTATAGACGTAATTCGCTAATTTAAAGAAATAAGTGAATTTTATGATAGTGGAAACTCCGAATGAGGTGTAAAGAATGCAGGTTAAACGTTTAAATAAATAATTAAACTTTTACGAATCAAGATATTCGCGAGTCGCTTCGGTACAAGGAAAAACCCTCACAATGACGTTAGTGATGAGACGGGTAATCCCTCGTTTCGTTGTCCGGTTACTTTAATCTGAGAGTTGAATGAATCAGGTATTTTGTAAATATTGTTTTCCTTCGATGGAATAATATAGGATTTCTAGCTAATTCTAAAATAAATTAATCCTTTAGTCTGCTCAACTCAGGTTTTTCCACAATCCTTCACCAGTTTTTCATTAATTTAAACCACCCGATCTTTGGGATATAGGAATAAAATGTTAAAAAAGAAGTTTAGTATATTAAAGGAGTTAGATACATACTAGAGACTTAGATTTGCCACATTGACCTACAAATTCAGATGTCAAATCTCGTTTTTTTTTCGTTTTTGTGTATACTGACTGACTGACTTAACTGTATATTTACGTGTCTGGAATATTCATAGTGCGTATATTTCAAAGAAATATATTACTGACAAGGCTCACATTGTTTATTTTAATTGTTTATATATTTATCCCAATTAAAAGTTAATTGGGAACTAGTACAGCTCCTTTATAATGTATACAGGGTTTTCCTAGACCGAAAACTGTTGTCAAACCCGTCAATATTCTTACTTATTAGTTCTTAATAGTCTAATTTAATTACTTTTTATTAACTTCGGTTTGGAAAACCAATAGCTACAAAAAAATATATGGATATATTGGATATGCAACATCAAGCCAATTACAGGTTTTCACGAATTGCAACATAATAAATTAGCAAAAATTGTGGAACACTAACCAACACAACACTACACCATTACAATAAATAATAATAAAAAAATACAAAATGGCATCAATACAACATTAATGTTGGTGTTAAAAGGATCAATAGAATACTCCTTGCACAACTTATTGAAGCCGCTCGCTCTAACGATAAGCGTTTTATTATAATTTCTGTAGTTGTGGTAGTTATAATATGCTAGCCAGCATATTATAACTATAGGTACTAAATAAGCATCCAATAACAGTAAAAGCCGTACTGTTATTAGAAGCTGTTTAATTTAAGAGTAAAATTTAAAATTGAAACTGTTTCCTCTAAAACTAAGTATTATATGTTTAAATATATATTTCTCAGAAACCAGCTCTAACTTTAAACGTATATTCGTGGAAATCGAGATTTTCGTTTGAATTCGAAATAATAATTGTAAAATTAACTTTTGAAAAAGCTAACAATATCATCGATACCTGACAGTTGCTAATAGAAAGTTGGTAAATAGTGATATGGAACTTTAAATATAAGTAGATACATATATTGAGCTGTACTAGGCATAAAAGTGTAATCCGTAATCTAAGATATACAATATTGTATCTAAATATTTTGTAAAGTAATAATAAAATTTGACAATGAAGGAATGCCCTTTTACCTGGATAATGTCTAGGTGTGCCTGAAGGTAAGTGAAAGATCAAAGACGAAGGTAATGCTTTAGAATAACGACGAAAAATCATAAATCGTGAAAGTAAGATTGGAATACCTACGTACTTTCCGAAAGTTGAGCCTTCGCAATAATTCGTATAGGTATGACTGGGGGCAAGGACATTTCTAGTTAACGCCGAAGTAGCAGGCACTATGTTACCTGCTTGAAGAATAAGGATTTATTTAACACCCTCCCGCAATCAACAGGTATTTAGTATTTTATTGCGTCTTGAAAACACAATTAGTTACTTAGAATAATTTAAATAAACTTAGATAAGAATTAAATCGTGAATCCTGGTTTAAAATTCACTAATTAATTTATTTCATTCGTCTATGTTGTAGCAAAATCAGTTGACACAAATACTTAACCTTGTGAATTTCATGATTAGCATAAATAGATTGAAAGTACTGCATTCAAGGATAAAGTTTAAAAATAATTACTCACATGTAAATACGGTTTTAAGCAACCAATTCATTTTTATTAGAGTATTGTTAAGTTATTTGGTATTTTATTTATTAATAAAACAATTCTTCTCTTTCTAAGATAGAGAGACTTGATGTATGACACGTATCTCAATACTTTTTAAATCTTGACCTTTAATAAGATATGATCTGATTTATATTGCTTGCATTTGAGTAAGTTTTCCAATTATTACGCCATTTATTTCGACATGGGTACCTTGGCTACCTGCACTTGCAGGTACAAAAGGTTTTGTTTAAGTAGGTTCTGTTATTATCAATATATACATGTTTAATATGTTAGCAAATCCAGTTGATAACGGCTTAATAATGTTTTATAATAATTTATCGATGATATACCAATAAAATTATCTTTAATAACGAGTACCTAAATAAAACTTCAAGAATATTTAACTACATACAAATAAATTGCTGTGAAACTTACCGAAGGTTGTTGTTGAATAACTTGAAACACAAAAACAATAAGATGATTAACAAAAACCACAGCGTTTACTAAGTTGCGAATATGTCGCACTTATATTGTTTTCGTGTATTTTATTCGTGACCGTAGCGCACTACTGATGGCTGACTGACCGTGCGCTCGACTCAACGTCTGCCTCGGACTACGCCCGCCGCCGCCAATCTTTCAACTTTATATACCAACGATACAAGTGAATTGTGCACTATAGGTATAAGTATTTGACTCCATTTAGAAGATTAGGTGCGGCGCATGAGCTGTAAACGTCTATCTTAACACCAGACCTGAAAAAAGTAGAGTACCGACAGAACTCAAGAGAATACTTTAACAAGATGCAAACAAAAAGCAAGATGGATCCTTTGTAGAGCGTTTGAATAAAATATATCTTAAAAATCACAACTCCTTTTTAAAAAGACCACCCAATACTTAAAAATATACATTTATATGTTATGTGTCTTTGTCTAAGTTTAAACTAATCAAGTTTGATAAGATCTGTAATTTATTGGTCAAGGTTAATTTATAATACAAACAGTTGGTATTGCATAATTTTTATATATGCTAAAAATTAGTTTTATTCAGATAGAGTAACTGTGAGGAGATTTAAAATATGTTTTGATATTTTCATTTTGCTTGGCTCAATTTTTATATTTTCAATAGTAGTGGTTTGAATGTTAAAGGATGCGATAAACATGTGATAAAGTGCATATGAAATGGAAACTTGTTTTAGCCAGACCATGTTTGGTATCTTTGGGCAAGTAAAATATTTTTTCAAGGTTATTATTATTATTATGTAAGGGATTATTATTTACGAACTGAAGAACCTAAAGTGGAAGCATTTTTCTCGCAACATACATTCATTAGATTCAGGAAGAACCCTCAGGAGAAGTCTCTGAAAATACCTAAGTATGCAGTAGATATTTTAATATGTCGTTCTACAGTCTCGGTTAGGTAGGGTTAAGGTTCCATTTCTGAGTAAAACTTTACAAGTGTTGAGTTTCTGTTGGTGACTAGAGTCTGTAAATGTTGGGTTTTTGATGGTGAGTAGGTACATTAAGAGTTAATGAAAGTTAGGTTTTTTTAGTCTTTACAGTCAAATTGATTGTGTCATGTGTCCGCTGGAGAGTACACTTTGAATTAATAATGGTGGCTATTTGTTAATGATTAATTGAAACAGAGTTTATTAATGTTATTTTAATTAATAAAGATAATTAATTTATTGTGTTCGGGTTGGTCAGTACAGTCATACTTGGAGAACTGCAGTTTTGCCGGAAATGAAAACTGTCATAGTTCCTTGAAGAAATAGGTTTTATATAAAGTTCGTAGGGTCGCTTGTGGTTGCAGTTTAGATACACATTTTGTATTAACAAAAATGAAATATTGGCAATCTATTAGGTTTAAGTACAAAAATGCAAGTCATTAATTTATCATAGTTATAGAATTTAATTAATTTATTGTCACTTTAGTCCTGCTACTTTGAATAAAATTGTCAAATGATCTTTTCATCCCCCATCTCGGAAATAGTATTTTTGCCCTTCCATATCTGAGTAAAAGCCATTTTAATCCGCTAGAGGATAAAGTAAATTGAATTTGGAACATCGTGTGCACTAAGTTTGTGTTTCAAAACATCATTAAACCTATTTACTTCTACCTCCATGGTGCCGAATTCATCATACAACCTTTTTTAATTTGTTAAAAACTCAGACTCAGAATCTTCTTGGTAAACTTTTTTTTTAATGTGTAATTTTTGTGATTTAATTAATATAGTCTGTGTGACCCGGGCCATTATTACGAATCTATTTCGACACCTCATTTTTTACAATCAGTTCAGTAGTTTAGACGTAGAACATTCAAACGTACATAGACTGCCAAAACTGTTACCCTTCCTTTTGGTTTCGCTATAGTCAGGTAAAAATCTTTGTGTTTTAAGCTATTGCATAGCTTTTATCGCGGGCTGTGAGCGCGGCGAACGAAACAAGAAATTCCGTAACGAAAATAAAACCTAACACCCCCCACTCCACCTACCATGTAGCTCGGCCGAGTGTGCGACTGTACGAAGCTCGCACGGATCGAGACGAGCTGCTCCGAAATTGGACGAATAAGTATGCAGCTGTTTGTGACAAAGTATATAGGTGTATAGATATCTAATTTTCTAATTTTCTGCCACGCACAGCAAAACTGTGGAATCAGCTGTCGTCTGCGGTGTTCCCGGACCAATACGACCTTCAAACCTTCAAGAAAAGAGCGTACTCCTTCCTAAAAGGCCGGCAACGCACTTGTGATGCCTCTGGTGTTGCGGGTGTCCATGGGCGGCGGTAATCGCTTACCATCAGGTGATACGTCTGCTCGTTTGCCCCCTATATAATAAAAAAAAAAATCTATCATATCTATATAATGCCACACTCACCGCATGTTAGTATACATGTAGGTATATATGTATAGAAATTGAGATTGATAGAGAAGATCGAATCGGTAAAAATATTATGGATTTTATTCTTTATGTTGTAAGATAATAAAAATAAAAATATTTTAAAAGATATTAACTCATTTATTCAATAAAAGAAAAAAATGTTTTCTTATCGGTCACCACGCTCAAAAAGTGTAACTTGAATTAATATCAAAGAAAAACTTTAATTGATATTAAAAAAATACTGCCTAAAGAAAAAAAAATTATAATTGCATAAGTTGATAAAAAAAATGCTATGCAATAGCTTTACCGCAGCAGTCCCCGAGTGCCACACGTTTTTTTATTAGTAAAACCATAGAGCAATAATAATAACCATAGCAAAGAAGCATGAAGTAGCATCTACTGAATTTTGTTCACAGTTCTGATTATGATTTGTGTAAATTGTATCTGTAAGTAACTTAACCCAAGATTAACTTAAAAATCAATAAATTGTTTGTGAACTTTACAAGTATAATTTTTTTTATATAAAAGGACAATAAGTGACATTTTAATCAATTGGTGATCAGTAATTATCATGGCCTCTACTAACTAGGTCTTGCCTACCTTCAATGCCGTATATCCGGGTTGGATAAACACTAGCTGTGATATGTTATGTTGTTCGTATGTTTGTTATTCATTCCTAATGCAGACAATGCAACATGGTGACCCCACACCATGGCCATTTAATTTATTACCTTAATTCGTAAATGTACTTCAAATTCAATAAAACTGTGAAAAAAGAACTATGCCTAAAACATTTTTCGCCTTTTATTATCACGCTTTGAAATAATAATAAAAGTAAGATAGTAAGGGCTACAGTGAACAATTTCACCCTATTGTCGCAGGGAGCGAGCGAGTGAAGAGAATTGATTCAATTCCTTTTAACCTCGACTCGACAAAATCCGCTTTGGCGGAAAAGTGATATACCTACCTATACACATATGCACATATATATTATGATGTCATAGAGTAAAGTATGTGAGACACTTGGAGTAATTCATTTAAATGTTTTCAATTTCAAATTTTAACAAAGTTTTAATTAATACAATTTTGAACAGTGTTTAAATAATTACAGCATTGAGAAATCCTAAGTAAACAGACTTTTTAAAAGTAAAACGGAACTTTATTATTAAGACTTCGCTGTCCGTCTGTCTGTCCGTCCGTCTGTCACGGCTGTATCTCGTGAACCGTGATAGTTAGACAGTTGAAATGTTTAAAGATGATGTATTTCTGTGGCCGCTATAACAACGAATACTAAAAAGCAGAATAAAATGAATATTTAAGGGGGCTCCCATACAACAAACATGACTTTTTTTGCTCGTTTTTGCTTTTTTTTATGACAGCATCAACGGTAGATGCTTTAAATGTATAAATAATGGTACGGACCCCTCCGTACGCGAGTTCGACTAGCACTTATCCAGTTTTTTTTCTTTTTAACTCTTTTGATCGTATTACAAGGTTACGAGATTTCTCTCTAGATGCTCTCATCGGCTAAATTAAATTACAGATGCAGGTCCCGTATTTACCATTCCGATTCAGAGAAATGTATTAATGAAGATTGGAAAGTGTAATATTAACTTCTAGCTATTCAGAACACTACATTTTATAAATATCAGGTAGGATATTATTTAGTATGCCTAAAATTAACATCCATACTAATATTACAAATTCGAACGTAAATCTTTTGGTCAATCTATCTATTTAATTTTCACGGCTAAACCTTTGCATCGATTTTAATTAAATTTGGCATGAAGATACGTTGTTTCTTGAGGAAGACCATTCTTTACCGCGATAGGTAACCGACATACACGCGGACTAAGCCGCAGTCAAAAGCTAGCATGTTTAATAATTTAAAAGACATTATCTATATAAACTTAGATTGAGCCGATACTCGATAGGTATCGGTACTATCTAAGAGGTCACCATGGCCTCGTTTAGAGGACTAGGGTCTGAAATACCTTGCAATTCTTTAGATGCAGGGTCAATGAAAGTTTGAAGCTTTCTCAATAAAAAAAACTTATCCTACTCTTCAATCGTTCAAAAACCTCTTGTTCCCGACAGGGGCATTCAAACGTCTATAAAAAGAAACTACTTCTAGCCATTGTGATAATGAAATAGAATCCATTGCAATTAGTTTTAGTGATAATATTTAAAAAAATTAACAAAAGTTTTCATTAGACTGGGATATAAGTATTAACAAATGCAAGCAGATTACAAGCTTTAGAATAAATTTCAGAAAAAAGTCAGAAAGAAACCGCTTTTTGCTTCTGTAGCGAAGAGAAGTTTAATTCCTTCAGATAATTGTCTTTCTTTGCCTTACTGTAGAAGCTCTGATCACTCTTTTTTTACTCTTTGTACACTAATTTAAGATATGAGTTTATTATTCGTATCTGCTGACGAGACACTATATTAACTCGTTGACATAACGTTAATATTTTTTTACGTTTAGCAGCTAAAGGCATGGCATGGCATAAATATCAAAGCCATTAAAAAACAGAAGGCGGTCTTAAGCAGTTTTCGTTGCGTTTTACCGAATGAGTGAGGTATCTCTCTCTCTTTCTTTCTATCTATCTCTCATCCTTTTTACTAGATACTAATGCCGGGGAACCAGGTGCACCCTAGAAACCTAGGACCCCGACGTACCTCAGGCCACCTACGGTTTGTAGATGGCCTCCTTCTGTGTGGGAACCCCAATGTTCCCGTTACTGTCCCCAGGGCGCGCACGCACTGCAGCGTCCGCGCCGCCACCTGAGCTTGCTTCTGCTGATGGCCTCATCTGTCACCCCCAGGTTTGCGCTTATGTAGGACGGAGATCGATCTGCGTCTATCTCTCCCCCTGATTCTGAAAGAAGGAACTGAAACAGTGGAAAAGCACTTGTGACACTTCAGTTTGTGGCTAGATGGAGGTTTTGTCTATCATTGTAGTTTGGGACACGCCTAATGACTAGTGACCACGAGAATATATTTCAATATCATGTTTACTGAGTGTTGTAACTTGTATTAATTGCACAAAACTACCTAAACTATGCAAACCCGTAGTTTAATATTGTTATACGTTGTGGAAACAAATGTTCCGTAAGTCGTGGGTGTACGTGGGCATCGGTAGGCGTTTAACTTACAATCAGGATCCATTGTTCCCAACTTCCAAAGAAGGCTAAAATATTGGTACTATCATCTGCTACTGAAACGCTTTAAAGGATATGTGTGTTTTTACACGTTACTCTTATATCAATCATCGACCTTTATATCTGACCACATCTCCCGATAATGTCTCCAACGCAACACACAACAACAAACAATAGTTTTTATCTCCTTTACTCATTGTTTGCTTCAATTTACATTTTATCGCTACGTGTATATTAACATGTTAAAGTTATCAGGATGCCGGACTATATCCGTTATAACCTAACAGTATAATATATCAATCTCTTAAATATGTAATACATATTGTAGATTTGGATTCAATTTGCATTATCTTCCATTTATCGCTAACAAAACTGAGTTGTTATTTCCCCAGTTGTATAGTTATTTTCATTCTTGTACTGATAAGCAAACAAATTATCCAACGACTAAGTTATTTTATGTAATCGTTGAATAGTTTATTTATCATCATCAACAACAACAGCCGCAGCAGCAACAGCATTTAATAGTCCATTTCTAGACTTAGACCTCTCTTATTATTATTAAATTTAATAAAACTTAGTCACTTGTGTCAGTCAAAACATAGCTCTGTTTAGCCTTTATTACCGAAGCCTTTATTTACACTAATGTTATAAAGAGGCAAAGTTTCTAACTTTGTTTGTACGGTTGTAGGGGCTAATCTTCGGAACTACTGATACGATCCTGAAAATTATTTCACTAACAGAAAGCGACACTATTCAGGAGTGACATAATATGCCGTATTTTATCATGATTGAACAAAAAATTATGTTAAAAATAATAGTATTTATACTCGTAAATCAAGTCCAAAAAAAAACGGGCAGTTAACGCCTAATGAAGTGGGTATGGATCGGCTAGTATGGAATAAAAAATCTTTATTTCTAAATAATTGTACGAGTATTTTCTTTTTCCTTTTTAAAGACAATTCTCGCATTAAGAATATGACTTGTGTCGCGGGGGACTTCACAATACAGATACAGAACAATAATTTATGGTTCATTCAAAGTGTTTTCCCATGTGGGGACCGGTGTTTTCCCTTCTCGCAGTAGGAAGCGGTGAGATGACCGCTTAAACCATAACGCCGTTTAAATTTGTATACCTGTGTAGGTACAATCACTGTCATATACTACACTACTTTATCGACAGCATTCATAAGCCAACTTTTCCCCTGACTCCGCCTGCATGTATATCTCGAATATCGCACAGTAATAATTTTTCAGGTTAATATATAGCCTATAACATTCACAAATAAGGTGACTTTCTTTTTCGTTTATATAGTGTCGGTTATATTAGATTTAGATACATACTTGCTTGTGGGTGTACCTACGTCACAAACGCGCCCTTTGATTTTGTGGTGGCTTGCTTCACGTGCGAAGGCGCGGCGCGATCAAGGTGACCGTTTATAAGCGAATGGATTATTAAAATAAAATAAAAATCAGTAGATTCGGCGATTATCCCTACAACCATACGCATATTATCTCTTTATAATATTAGTACATACAGATTTATTTCATTAACTTAAAGTAAACTTAAATGATGTATAAATATTAACGATACCACCCCACTCTACATATTATAAAGCAATTTCCTAGCGATCATAGATTTATACCCGTAACGGAAATGAATTATTGCTGTCCGCACCGAGCGACCCTACATAAAGCTCTGTTCCATCAAAAGCTTTAGATGTGTAATTACCCGTGATGACGCAAGTTCACTCTCGGCTCTTGAATTCACAAGAGGGTGGGCGGAGGTGGCACAAGGGTCTCCCCCTGGGGTGGTTAGCGGACGCACGGTAACTATGGTTACTGTAAATGGGATGCTTACTACTGCAACAAGTGGGACTTCTCGCGTTTGATAACTGAGTTTTTGGTGAAATTTTATCCTAATATTATACGTCAGTATTTAGTTATCTGATTTGAATGGGAAGATGTAGTACCATATCTTTTATTGCCAATTTCTTTTACTCATAGTAAATTAATTAAAATTAATTTACAATTAAAGTAAATATCTGTTTTGTTTTCACTCCAGTCGTAGTAGAAGAATATTTTTAGCCTTTCAGTATTTGTCGTTATATTTTTGCAAATTTGTACAAATCCCTAACACATTACAAATATGTATAATAAATTCCAGATAAGAGTAAATCGCTTTATCCATTGATCCACCGTAATAAAATCGTTCGGCACTTTAGGAGTTTATCGCTTACAGTCATAGGCGCGGTCAAGGTATAAGTATAAAAATATATATTTATCATGGGTAACTAATATTATATTCTGTTTCTATGACGCATTGCTTATTATAACAGAAGTGTAAGTATGGATAATAATTAAATCAAGAAAATTATTAAAGTAATTTATTATCTATTCGATAATTTTACTACATTCGAGAATGATTCGAGAATCTAAAGTATAGTGTGGTACAGACTATAGTTGTGGAATGAGGGTTATAAATCGTACCTATTGGTTCTCGAAGTAAAGTAGACTTGTTGTGAATATTTCACTAACTAAGTACGTATGCATCTAATGCGTGCTTGTGTCTGTGACTTTACAAGAACCTTTTACAATTCAGTTTAGGAATCAACGCTTCAAAGCTTTGAATTTAGATACTCTCTAAAATTCAAATCAGTTTAAAAGTAATTACAAAATATTACACCGTAGTACAGACAGAAAAACAAATAATAATCTTGTTTGCCGAACTTAACTTCTGTAAGTACCTATTTAGTATGTAACATTACAGTGGATACATGCACATATTGGATTGATTGAGAATGAGACTGTAGATAGACTAGCTAAAGAATCTCTTGTTGATGGTTTAAATTTTGCATGCGTGCCATATTATTCTGATTTTTAACTGCATACAATAAGTATAATATAAATAATAAAAAAAAAATATTTCGGACATCTAACACACAATGCCATCTAGTCCCAAGCTAAGCAGAGCTTGTGTTATGGGTACTAGACAACTGATATGAATACATATATACTTTTTTTTGTAAATACATACATATTTATTTATATACATAGAAAACTCCCAAACTCTGAAACAAATATTTGTTGATCACACAAACACTTGGTCCGACCCAGGATTTGAACCCGAGACCTCGAGAACAGCAGTCGCATTCACTACGACTGCACCACCGAGGCAGTATGCAGTTAAAGATCGGAGTTTCCAATTATGGTCAGATTATTTTGATAAAAGATCGCTGACTAAAGATATTTGGTATCGAACCATTCAGCCTACTATTATGAAACATCTTGAAACAAGCTAATATGAGCAGGTCAGACATAGTCATGGCTCTCAGACTTCGATCTGGACATATCCCACTAAACAGCTTTGCATATTTAATAGGTAAGGTTGGTTCCCCCAACTGCTCAATTTGTAACAAAGTTGAAGATGTACTTATATCATATTTTAATGAAATGCATCCGAAACGAAGCTGAAAGAGAGCAATTATTTTGTGAACCTAATTTTAATGTAAACCTAATTTTAAAACTAGCAGTCTCGTGGGAAACGAGGGGCATTGTCGTTGGTGAACGAAGATTGACAAATCTTCGTTTTGCCGATGACATTGTACTTTTCGCAACCACGGCCGGAGAACTGCAAAAAATGCTTCAAGAACTAAGCACGGCAAGCCTTGAGGTTGGACTTCAAATGAATCGATCTAAGACCCAACTTATGACCAACGGCAGAAAATGTAAGGTGGAGGTCGACGGGCAGGAGATACAATATGTCGAAGAATACTTGTACCTGGGCCAGTTAGCGTCCTTCGAAAATAGGCAAGAAAAGGAAATCGATCGCCGAATCGATAACGCCTGGAAGAGCTACTGGTCCATGAAACAGTATATGAAAGGGGATCTTACCATTTCCCTGAAACGCCGTCTCTTTGACGTGTGTCTCCTGCCCATCCTTACATATGGCGCCCAAACTTGGTCTTTGACAGAGGGTCAGAAGTCCAGGCTCAAGGTTTGCCAAAGATCAATAGAACGTAGCATGTTGGGTGTGAAGCGACAGGATCGTATTAGAAACACGGAGCTGCGATCCAAAACTGAAGTCGCAGATGTTGGCAAAAAGACTGCCAGATTGAAATGGGATTGGGCCGGACACGTATGTCGGATGAATCCGGACCGGTGGGCCAAGGTCGTCGAACACTGGGTGCCTCAGGGTGGACGCCGACGACGAGGCAGACCCCGTAAAAGATGGCGCGACGATCTTGACGCCTATCGCAGAGACTGGCCGGAGCTGGCTTTGAATAGAGAGAAGTGGCTAGTTGCAGGGGAGGCCTTTGCCCAGCAGTGGGACACAACGGGCTCATAAAAAAAAAAAAAAAAATAATGTGGGTGAATGTGCATTCTCGCTCTTCCCTGCACGGAGAAATCGAGAACACTGTATTATATAGCTAAAATCTATAGGTATGTTAAATAGTTCATAAGTTGTATTTTTATGAGGGTGACATAATCACTTCGTGATAAGCCCGCATTAAATGAACAAAGAAAAAAAAAGTACCTATTTATCTTGATGTAAATACTTAAACAATTTTAAATCAGACCCGAACCTACAACAAGCAAACTAATAATTATAATTAGTCCAAATGAGTTAATTATTAAAATCATTTTGTGTAATGTATCAAATGACATTCAGTAATATGAATGATGACTTAGTTAACCTTCGTCATCGAGTCAATAACGGGTCTTCGGCCTGTTGTAGTGTCATTAGGGCGGAATCGTTTCACAGGCGAAAACCCAGTGGGTGAAGATTTATTCATTTCCTTTGTCCTGCGCTTGGGTTTTTTTTTTAATTGGATAGTTACAGCTTCGCTTCAAAATATCATAATCGCGCATCATCGTCAAGTCTTTAATAGTCAATTACTGGACGTAGACCAATACTTAGGAAGGAAGATTTTGCTCTTAAAGAATCACCCTCACTATATAGTAGAGCCACGTTGAATTCAGCACGAACGGACCGGCTCGACCGGGGCGGTACTACCCTCGCAGAGAAGAACAATCTAAAGTAATAGCATTTCTGCTGTCGTGTTTCGTTGTTACTGGATTTTTATCATTCCACAACCGAAGATTCATCGTGAGCAATTTACGGAAACGGCGACAGCAGATATGCAATTGTTATTACTAATATTAATGACGTAATGACCTTTATATTAATAGGACCCTTGGACAAAACAGGAAAAGGGATGTAATACAGTACTGTAATACGGTAGATACGTCTATGCCCAGCTATACCATTGCAGATGAAAGCATTTTTTGCAGTCTTGAATGGATTAAATTGGCGGTAATCGCGACTTGCGTGATCTGTGAGGAAAGCGTCATTTACATTGGTTTTGCTATCTACCTAAAAAAAAAATGTACCTATATTTTTGATAGACACAAGTAAGCTTCTAAGTAAGACAAAAAATAAATATCTATCATTAACATATGCTGATATTTATGCTGTAGTAGAAAAATATACTTATTACAAAAAATATAATATGGACACTAAGCAAAATGGCGGATAAACAGAATATGTCCGCAACTAGCTTTTTACGCTTATGTGAGTTTTTGCACCCTAACTAGAATTTCACGCAATTATTTAGTAATCACATCACCATAGCTTTTCAAACATTTTATTTCAAATGATATCTTGAGTGCCGTTCGATAAACGGATGATACCGATTTCTGATCTTTCTTAATTATTTTGAATTAATTAATTTTTAATTACTGATTTCCTATATTATACTTTAAATCAAAATCCATACAGTAGTTTTTGCGTGAAAGACCAACAAACATACTCACAAACTTTTACGTTTTTAATATTAGTAGGATACATAACTACTTTTATTCATATTTAAGACTTTCGATCAATAGATATTTATAAATTTATTTTTGAAGTGAAAACTTCTTTAGCGGCGCTGTGTACTTTTTTGGAATGGGTAAAAATGTATGAACTCGCGTCAGGTCACGTGACCATAAACTAGCGTCAGGTCACGTGTCCTGATCGAAAATTCGTAAGACGGATTATTATTGTTAACAGCGCCATCTACCGATATACTTTGGTAGCATTCGTTTTTCTAGATAGTGGTCCCTTCTCAATATGATTTTATATACTTTAAGTTAATATTTCAGTATCTTAAAGTGATTTACAATAAATTAAAATAACGATTTTCTACTTATACAAAACCTTTTGTAAATCAAAAAGATTGTTTACAATTTTTTTGAAAACAGCGACATCTATTGGAGTATCAAAGCTTTACTTCCATTTACTACTTATTTCAGTTCTTTTTATTGCACACTATTAAAAAAAGCATAGGTGTTCATTTCAGGTGAGTTAAAACAACCGTTTGTTTATAGTTGTGAGTTTTCACTTCTGTCGGCAGTGCTTATGACTGTTTTGTTTTTTTTATTTTTTAAACATAGTCGCGGAAGAGAGGGAATCAAACGTTTGAAATAAGGCCGAGTAGCATAAATTTTATAGTAATTTTCATTAACAAAATGTTGTGTTTATTCTTTCTCAACTGCGTGTTTCGAAATCATTTGACAGATTACAAATGTATAACGACGACTTTTATAACTAAGGCTATGTTGACTAAATACAAAGGGTAAGTAATAAGTGTACCAATAAGCATATAATATGTCAAAATGATGCCCATGATCTTTCTTCATAGAAAAAAATGTAACTTAGATGATGTAAGAATATGTATGTTTATAGAAATTAAAATTTTGTTTCTATTTTCTATTGTATAAACAGCCAGTACATACATATATTAAAAAAAAAATAGTAAGTATTTTAAAATCAACACTATCATAAAGTCCAATTAACAGATTTTGTTGTTGTACCTATAAACTAAGCGAATAGGTTAAAAGAAACAAAAATATGATATAAAATATTATATTTAGTTAACAACTTTCTATAATAATATAAATATATATAAAGGCAGTAAAATTTATTTTCGAAATCTCTAACAGCCCATTCATTAAACTTAGTCTCAATCGTTTATGTTCTTAACATATGTGAAATTCGCTTAATCCTACAAAACTATCCAAAATGATTTATAAATATTCACACAACAAAACAATATATGATAGATGATTTTACATAATCATGACTCCTCTTACGTTCGGCGACAAATACAATCTCACAAATAAATATCATACAAAGATGAGACTTCGGTGTGGCAGCCAAAGTTCTGGTATCAATCAGGTTTATCAGGTTTGGCATTCAGAAGGTATGTAGTCGTTATACAGCTGCATGTTCAGTTCTTGTGAAATTTCTTGCTGGGGTCTTTAGCCATGTCTACGAGAGTCTGAGCAGGTTTAAAAGGTGCACCATACAAGCCTTGGAATTCTTCCATTTTCTTTACTAACTTATCAGCACCGAATTGGTCGACCCATCTAAAAACGGAAACAAGTTATAGTAACCATAACTTAAAACATACAACTACCCACATTTCCTTAAATATATTAGTTTAAATACTGACATTATCTTATTTTTAAAACCATAAAATCATGTTCTTACCTGAAAGGTCCGCCAGTAAATGGTGGGAAACCGAGACCGAATACTGCACCAACATCGCCTTCTAGAGGGCTGTGCAGAATCTTCTCTTCTAAAGACAAAACTGCTTCATTGACAAATCTGCAACAAAATATCAAAAATTGTTATTTTCATTTAATAGTTTTCTTTAATTTTTCAACTGATACTGCATCAATTATTTATTTTTTGATAAGTAGATCTCGCTACTGAGAGCATGTGTCTCCTAGTTTAGCTTCTCTTATATTAGACAATAATATGTATAAATATATGTCTAAGTATAAATATTATAAATCAGTATAATTTTTTAATCAAAAACGTATTGAGGTTAATGCTTATATTTCTTTACTAAATCCTTTTAGTAATCCTAGCAGGATTTACACATCCCATTTACTAAATCCTGCTTAAAGCCAAAGTAAGTAAGACATACTAATAAAAGCTTACCTAGAAACCATTCGTAATTGTTGATCTTCAACAGTATTGGCTCCTTTAGGTTGTAACGAGTACCGCTCCTTCAGAATGTTTATTGCCTCTTGGTTCACATCTCTGTTCTTTGTGCCTTTCTCATAGACATAGAAACCTTTGCCCGACTTCCTTCCCATAAATCCGGCTTTCACTAAGTCCTGCATGATGTTCAAATCGCCTCCACTGATACGGTCACCAAAAGCCTGAAAATAGTTAATTAATTAAAAAAAATAACGAACTTAATATTTGAAGTGGTAAATGATAAGTTAGTTTAATTACCTTAGACAGGTCAACAGCGATATGTGAGCCGACATCAATACCGACTTCATCGGCTAATGTGGCGGCTCCCACTGGGAAGCCAAACTGCTTGGACATTTTATCAAGGTCTTTAGGATCCACACCTTCTTGGAGCAATCTGAAAAAACCGTCAAAGCCTAGTAAGGCTAGGTACTGAAATTCGACATCTTGCAGTCTTCCCGCAAAGAATGAGTTGGTTCTAGGGACAAATGTAACATCGTTGTTTTTTTCTTATTTCCGATAACTACATTACTTCAAATCGTAAATTAAAACCAATTGAATTAATATCATCAACTAGCTGCCTACATAAACATAAAGTATGATTGATGGTAATCATTAACAGTTTTTTATTATCTATAGACATGCGCGTGATCTGATGATATCACTACTACTACCTACTACTATAATAAAATGTTCTATAACGCGTCTGTCTGTCTGACTAAATTACCAAACGTTGGATATAAAGGACAATGCCCATTGTTCTTTCAAGTGATATCCTCTGATCAAATTTTAGTTGGTACTGAACTAAATATGGTGAAAGCAAGATGTGAGATATCTAAAAATGGACTGTAAGCGGATGACATTTAAGTATATAATCCAACAAAAAATATTTAGTGAATTTTGGTTTAGTGATGACAATAACAGAATCACCACCAATGACAGACTGTATTGTTTTATGAAAAGACTGTGTGACCTGTGTTACTATATGTACAGGATCTGTCATTCTTCTTTCATGGAATAAGATTAGTATGAAGCTGATCTGTACAATTACTAACCTACCTAAACCATTCATAATTTGTAGAAATACCAATATATTTATTATAATCTATTGTAATGCTTGACAAAGTGCATGGCTTATTGCTCTTCATGGGACGCTTGGGCGGTAGTTTAATCAATCACAAATATGAAATAAAACTTGTTGTCAATACAGCCTGAATAAATCCGAGTTCGAAACATTGTTCCAAAACGTTAGTTTACCTAACAGCCTCGCTAAGCATAGTGGCGAGTATCCTAGTGGTGTAGAAGCCAGGTCCGTCACCAACGGTGATGACAACTTTGCCTTGTTTCAAGCCAACCGCTACGGCGGCTGCGGCCGTGTCGTCACTGGTGCCAGGGTGGCGGATAATCTCCAGCAGCTGCATCTTGTCCACGGGGGAGAAGTAATGCATGCCTGGCGTGAGAACAACCATGATATTATTAAATAATTCAATATTTTGGATGTGCGTGCTAGAGCTTGTGTTATGGGTACTAGATATTTTATTTTTATTTTTTTTTTTTTTGATTTATTGGTACAAAAAACAGATACATGTTAAATTATAGCTAAATACAATGTGTACACAGATATCAATACAATTTTACTTTTTTTTGTAAATACATACATATTATACATAGAAAACCACCCAAAGTCCGAAACAAATATTTGCAGATCATACAAACATTTGGTCCGACCCGATAATTGAACCCGAATCCTCAAGCACAGCAGTCGCATATGCTACTACTACGCCACCGAGGCAGTCAATCAAATATTATGATATAAATCACCACAATATAAGTAAAGATAAATGCTAACTAGCAATAAAATTTTATTAATGAAGCTACTATTTGGTAACTTTATAGACGAAAAAGCTTTAAAATATATTAACTACAGCTAAATATATTTTTTTATAATAAAACTACATTCTCAATCTCTGAAAATTCCATTTTGTATTCGTATATACAATTAGTGTTGTTCATTTTAAAGAGAATCGTTCTTAAATGTAATCAATTACATTTTATAACAATATTGAAATCCATTCAGAATCATTCAGTAGATATATTCTTAGAATGTTATTATCTTTGCAATTTTTTTTATACTATAAGTACTCACCAATAACTTTATCTGGGCGGCTGCTACCTGCAGCAATCTTGGTAATAGGGATGGCACTGGTATTGGTAGCGAGGATGGCGTGCTTTGGAATAACTGCTTCTAATTCTTTGATCACCTTGTGTTTGATATTAATATCTTCGAATACAGCTTCGATGACGCAATCAACATTTTTGAATTGAGAATACTCTAAGGTCGGTACCAAGTTCGCCAAGAATTTGTCTCGTTGCAGACTGAAATGAAAAAACTATATGTAGAACTTACTTGTATTTTACAGATGATAATTGTTTGCTTCTTTTATGCGTATATACTATATTTTTCATCCCCCCATCTCACAAAGAGATATTAGTGCCCTTCAATATCTGAGTGTAAAAGCCGTTTTTATCCGCTGGAGGATAAAGTAAATTAAATTTAGAACATCGTGTGCACTAAGTTTGTGAATTCAAAACATCATTAAACCTATTTACTTCAACCTCTCTCTCTTTATCATACCTTTTTTAATTTGTTAATTAACTCAGACTCGGAACCTTCTTGGTTTACTTTTTTTAAAATTTTCTTTGTAGTCCAGGTGTAAAACTTACCCAGAAATCCTCTTTCGCTTAACAGCATTTCCAAGGCCTGTTTGGATCTGTCCCACTCCTCTGTAAAGGCCAGCATTAGTCGCATCCTTCATGACGACATGGTAGCCTTTATCGACGGACACATGAACAATACCAGCTCCCATCAAACCAGCACCCAGAACACCAATCTAACAAAGTTACAAAAATTTAATGTTTCCATTCTTAATGTATATCTGTTATCTACCTAATCTTTCTTCAAGGTTAAGGATATTGAACATGCAATGAGCATTATAATATTGGGCATGCATTTTAAGTCTGATCACAACAAACTAAAATTTATAACTTGTATCTACATAAATTACAAATAATCACACCTACATACACAAAATATAGAAATAATTCAAGCAATAATTATAATTAATAATAATAATTGACTGTCACTTTTAAATACTCACCGATTTAACTTCTACTTTAGATTTCCCAAACCTATTTTTCTTGCATTCAGTCTGTCCTCTGAATAGGCCAATAAGCCCTTTGCTCTGAGATGTCATGGCTAACTCACCAAAACCTTGGGCTTCCGCTTCATATCCCGCAGCAGGGCCCTTGTCAACACCAGTTCTTACTACATCGAGGATCTAAAAGGTTTTTATGTAATAAGTAAGTAGAACACACAGATTTTCATTTAGTATAAAAACCGTTTATGACATCAAATACACCAAAGTCGACAGAGGTTAAAAGTACTTACTTTTAATGGTGCTGGGTAAAGACCACCAGATGCCTTCATAACCTGCTCTCTTGCTTTCTTAAATATCATATTCTTAACAAATTCTAATTGCATTACACCTGCAGTGACTTTTTGCATCAATCCCTTCTTTGACCTGTCGACCTTCATTTTCCCGGAAGCAATATCCTTCGCAATTTGTATTGCTACACTTTCTAAGTACTTCATTGTACTCTGCTCTGGATTTCCTAATCCTAAAACATCAGATATTTACAATTACATTACAATAAACTAAGGTATTATGCTGCTGCCACTTCTCTTCAACAAATTTTTCATATGGGTAAGGTACACTCCTGAAGGAGCCACGAGGGGCCATGTACAAGTTGGTAGGTAGTTCAAACTAGTTCCGACAGTGGTCTGATTATATGTCCGAAATATTTATTTAATTATAAATTATTACCTGGGCCAAGAGGAGAAACTAACAAGTCCACAATGCCTAATTTCTTCGCTTTATCAGCTTTTACTGTCTTGCCTGTCAAAGCTAGGTCCAAAGTTGTAGGTATAGAGGTGAGTACAGGCATTCTGAAATAGATAGCAATAATTTTTAGAAACATGTATTAAATTGAAACATTGTTAAGAATTTGGAGTGTCACCACCACTATGACACCACCTTGAGTTTCATAGGAGACAACTAAGGGATCAAAACTATGCAGATCATTATGATTTGGAATTTAGCTAAGGAATTTTGTTTCAGTTTAAAACATCACTCATTCATTGTTTTCTGTCAAGTTAACATATAATTTATTATTTAGTTTATCTATATATAAATACGAGAAGCTAAATCTTTTAGAAAATTATGCAAGGGGAGTAGTATGAAACTCGGCACAGTTTAAGTATATACCTATAGAGGAGTGCAGAAAGCCTAAAAAAATTTGTATGTACACAATTTTAATCCACAAACCAGACCAAAAAAGAATACTTTACCTTTGTGTGCCTCCACCACCTGGCAGTAGTCCCAGCATAACTTCCGGTAGACCAACTCCAGTCTTGGAATCTTTAACTGCAATTCTATAACGACAGGCTAATGCTGTCTCTAATCCTCCTCCAAGACAACTACCCTGAATAGCAGCCACAAATGGTTTGTTTGATTTCTCCATTCTTTTAAATATTTCGTGGCCTAAAATATAAATTTTTAAGTTATAAAAGGTTAGCAATATTACATATTCTGAAACACTCACACAAACACACAGTCAACTACACTATTAACTTTTAATAAAATAATATATATCACATGTGTGTTCATTTCATAAATTACTGTACATATATTCATGAAGTTAACTTTCCAATAAGATTCTTCTTAGAATGTTGCAATAAGAAAAATCAAATTCACACCTCTTTTAGATAGAGAAACAACTTCCTCTTTGGTCTTGCAAGCTTGAAGCATGGTGATATCTGCACCAGCAATAAAACATCCTGGTTTACCAGATATCAGAACTGCTGCTTCAATAGCTGGGTTAGATTCAACTTCATTTAAAACATTTGTCATTTCTTGCATAACCTCCGTATTTAATGAATTTACCTGTAAAGATTATATTGTATTACTAGCTGAGGTCTGGAAATAATGCAGTAGGTTGAAACTAGACTAAAAAAGTAGCCTCAGTTACTCCTTATATCATCAGCTATATGTCCATGAAAATCCCTTCAAAATCAGTCTAGCCGACACAAAATTAGTAAAAACTGTTATGTACTGCATATACATACATAAACATTATGTAAAAAGCAGTTATTTTAATATTACAAATAGAAATTTCAATTCTATTTATTTGTATAGATTTTCCATTCATTACTTATAATGATACTAGGTTTTAACTGTGGCTCCTCCTGCATGTAAGTTATCACTGTAAAGAGTAGCCTCCATTTTCCATGTCAAATCTCATTAATGCGGTTCAGCAGTTTAGTCATGAAAGCGTAACCGATAGACAGAGTTACATTTCCATTCATTATATTATAGTTGGAATTTGTACCTATGGTATATTGAGATAATAATTTCTAAATTTATTTTCATCATCTTTCTATACACTTTTTTGTTACCAGTTGTGAAGATACGCTAAAGGAATAATCTGTCATTTGTTTGCCACAAACCATCATTGGATGAAAGAAGGTCAGATTTATCAGTCAATTAGCATTTCAAATAATATCAGTTAATTGATTTTGTATCATGTATGTGACTTATTTAGAGCAAAAGCCACTGACGTCCATATTTATTATGTTAATAGTTTCTTGTTTCAGGAATGACCTTTATTATCAATATTTCTAAGTTAAGGTTATTGGCTACATAATAATATTCAATCAAACATAGCAATTTGTCCAATGCCAAATTGTAAATTGCCAGTAATTCCATAGTCTTTAAATAGAGTTTGCACTGTTATTGTTTATTTACATAAGACTAGCAGCCAGTCCAGCTCGGCAGGGAAGTCTTTGAAATTCTTGCATTTACTTTAATATGTAATGTAAATCTTCCTTGAATTACTCTATTTATTACTGAAAGCTGCATTCAAAATATGAAGCGTAGTTTAAAGCACCAAATCAAAAAGACCATTTAAAGATATATCTAAATTATAAATTTAAATCATTGTATCAATTATTGTCATGAATTATGATTATTGAAATAACAATAGAAGTTATGTATTTATATGATTATATATATATTGATATGATTTTTAAAGAGAAAATAAACTTTATTATTATTATAAACACAAACTTTTTTTTTATTAAAAACGGATATGTTAGTGTTTTTAACAACTCCCAATGGATTACATACATTTACTTAACTGGTAAAAGCTTACATTTCTATGATATGAAATATATAAGATTCTAAAATCATTTGTTTCTAATATCCTATGTGGATGTGATAACAAGCAAATATGCGGGTAAATTACTCACCTTAACATTGGGAGAATCTAGGGTAACAACATATACTCCATTTACCAATTTACATTTTGTATGGGCTTGACTTGCTGCAGCAGCATATGCCCTTCGTTGTAAACCTAAAGATTATATAATAGATTTAAATAACTATTAGATAATATTATGCTAAATAATGTACCGAAAAAAGTTTGTAAGCAAACCAATTGGAAAAAGTATAAAAAGTTGTACTGACCCGTTATGTATTTCATGTCCCTACGACTTCTTAGGATCTTAAGACCGTTTAAAATCTTACTATTGGACATATTTAAAAGATTTACTTAACAACGATATCCAAAGGAACCCTATAAATTTATTGCTAATTAAAATTTTTGGACCCAGACTTTGAACCTAAACTTTTGCCGTCTTAAAGGGAGTCAGAGGGGATGCAAGAGGTGGAGTGACGGGATACAATGAAAACGTCAAGTTTTTTTTTTTAATTTTGAACATCAATTATTTGGGTAATGCTTGAAATGGTTAGGTACTATTTTAATATAGAATAAAGCAAATACATGCTCGAACAAATGCATATTACATATTTTTAAATGAAATCTTATATGACGTATCTTTTTAAACTAAACTCATTCGGCGTTTACATAACATAATTTTACTCAAGCATAATTTATTTCCATTTCATTTCAACAACTACAAGAACATATATTATTGATATTATTTATATATTTATATCTTTATTCTATAGGGGCTAACGAGCAGACGTATCGCCTGATGGTAAGCAATTACCGCCGCCCATGGACACCCGCAACACCAGGGACGTTACAAGTGTGTTGCCGGCCTTTTAGGAAGGAGTACGCTCTTTTCTTCAAGGTTTGAAGTTCGTATTGGCCCGGAAACACCGCAGGCGACAGCTCATTCCAGAGTTTTGTTGTGCGCTGCAGAAAGTTTTAGGAAAATCGCACAGTTGTGGACTGCTAACCCTCTAGATGATGGGGATGAAATTTCTGTCGATGACTGTGGAACGAAGCGGCAGGGATCAATCCGAACAATTCCTCGGAGCACTCTACATGGTAAATGCGGTAGAAGATGCACAGCGAAGCCACATCTCTACGCAGTGCCAGAGAGTCTAGCCGAATTGGAAGTTCCTGGCAATAGACGATACGAGTCGCTCTCTAGTGAATGAAGTCCAGAGGGAGGAGCTGGTATTGGGGTGCCCCTGCCCAAGATGAGGGCAGTATTCCATGTGAGGCAGAACTTGCGCCTTATAAAGCCGAAGGCGGTGGGCTGGAGTGAAATACCGCCTCGATCTATTGCGCACACCAAGCTTTTTCGAGGCCAATTTAACCTTACTCTCCAAATGGCCACGAAACTGGACTTCGCTCGATACGTCGACACCAAGTATTCCAATATTGTCTGAGGCAGATAGGGGAGTGTCTTCAAAACGAGGACATACATTGTATACTATATATATTCGTTTCATTAAATACCTCTGTTACCATCAGAAAATTCCGTACCATTCCAAGGATTATCTTAAGCTATGCAAAAAGTTTCACCTCCTCCCACTTATAGATCGACGTAAAATAGCAGACTTCACTTTTCTAATCAAGGTCTTGAGCCACAACATTGAGTGTCCTGATTTGCTTGAGCAGATATCTTTTAATGTACCATCTAAGTCACTTCGATTTAACCCCCTCTTCACATTCCTGTAGCTAAAGCGAACTATAGACAGAACAGCTACTTGGTACGCGCAAGCAGAAATTTTAATGAATTATGTAGACAGCATGATTTCGATCCCTTTCTGATTAGTGTATCCTCGGCAAGAAGGCGTCTAGGCCTTAGATTTTTTGAGCAGACATGATTTCCTTAAATTTACGATGAAGCAATTGTTTATTGTGTGTTTGGCGCTTGCGTATTGTGTGGGTTCATTTTTTCTTTTTGAGTTTTTTGTTTTTGATTTATATTTGGTTTTTGTTTTTCAATATTTTATGTTAATCTGACACTAGAAGTGAAAACTTGTTATTGGCTTTCTGACGACTGATCTGCTTTGTATTACCAATGTATCTAGCTGTAAGTTTTCCATAAATAAATAAATAAAATAAATTCTTAAAATTAAAAAAAACAACAGATGAGTTATAAAGTTATAGAAGTAACAATTGTCGGTCTTATCGCTCAGGACGATTTCTTCCAGACAACCTTAAAATGGCTTTTAGGTGTTTAAGATTTTTTAGACAATTAATACAACAGTAACACTGAAAACGTAAATATTCTAAATTTCTTAAAACAATAAATAAAAAACAACAAATTGCATACGTACACTGCTATCGGTATTGACTTTTTAAAAATATCCTTTAAATGATAATAAGCTTAAAATGCATATCATGTTGGAGATAATTATTATTACATATTGTCAATTATTGCATAATTGTCGTAGCCTGGTATTGGCCTTCTTTGGTTACTGGGCTAATTAGCAAAGAAATAATTTTTCAAATCGGACTAGTACTTCCTCTGTATAATTATGCTAACTCTAAGTATAAAGAACTCGGTCAAGTCATTCAAGTATTTAACAAACTATCTAAACTCGTCGGAGAAGCGCGGCGATTACGTTATGACGGAAAAATCTACCTGACGATAAAACGGCTCTATCACGATGATGATTCTCTAGCTCCTAGAAACGGCACCTTTTCTATGTTCACACCTATAAAGAACATTCGGAAAATTCACTATCAAGAATATTATCAACTATTCCTTTAATAAAAATATTTTAATTGGACCTACTTATGCAGCAAGGATCCAATCCACTAATATGCCAAAATCTAAATACGAACCCTATTTATAAGGAGATAAGGATAATTCTTTGATTTTGGCATGTGTATGGATTGGTTCCTTGTTGCATAAGTAGGTCCAATTTATGCTAACAACTATGGAGGGTAGCTCCATACTAACAACCATTGATCTATCTATACCTCAATGCTAACAACTCTTGGGCAACATGACATTTGTGCTAGATGATGACGTGAGTCGTGACATTGACGTTTTTAACGAATTGCAATGCATAGCTTTTGTAGGTTCTTTGGCTATCTTTTATTTGAATCTCAGGTGAGAAACCAAATCTTTTACTACATTATATAAATTAGTAGTAATTTTTGTTTAAAAAAACTAGCTATCATTGAGAGGGGTATCAAGGAGCTGATCTTGTGTGCTAGCAAAGTTATTAAATACACAGCAGTAAACACATGACCTCCATAAACTAATAATTTATTGTTTTATAAAATTAAGTGTTTGTTAATTACCTAGTTTTTATTAATAACCAGCTGTGTTTGTGTGCTGACATTTCTCTTTTCAAGTTATTTTTAATTTTTAACCGTTTAAACCTTCCCTTACAACGAAACAATTTATTTTATTCATTGGTTTTTATTTCAGGTGTAAACCAAGAGTTGGTGAAAGAGTAGTATAAATGATTTTTCAACTATTTTTTAGTTTATTTTTGATAACAGTATAATGCTGCTTGTTCTTAAGTCAGTAAAAAATAAAGGATTGAGAAGGGTTTTAGAGCACAGTATTTATATTGCTATCGTATTGGTATTAATACCCGCTTTTCTTTACTTTGAACTGTGTATAGTTTTACCGACTGTAGAAGAACAATGGAGTTTAGCATTCTTTGTTCATGTTGGTTGTGCCAGCTTTCTACTTATGAACATTGTGGGAAACATGATTTATGGTGTATTTACCAACACCACTATCAAAGGTAGAAATTTAGAAGTTTATAACAAAGATAACTGGACATTATGTGTAGTTTGTGAATGTTTGAGACCACCTCGTTCCTGGCATTGTAATACATGTGACATCTGCGTACTGAAAAGGGACCACCATTGTACATTTTTCACATGCTGTGTTGGGTATTATAATCACAGATACTTTATGCTATTTACTTTGTATATGTTTATAGCTATGGTGTATGCTCTTTATTACAATATTAAGTTTATTTCAATGATATTTACATTTAACTATTTCTTAATAGTTAAGTTTGTGTTTCCTCTTGTTAGTTTCATGTTTGATCGAGATGAAGGTGTTTATATACTTCTTATTGTTATAAATGTTGTAGTTGCATGTTTTTCAGGGTTTTTGTTTTTATATCATTTAAATAACATATTAAGAGGTAGAGTAGTTTATGAGTCTAACACACACACTAAAGATTTTATTTATAACAAGGGGTGGAAACTAAATTTGATCGAAGTATTTGGAAACAGATGGTACATAACATGGATTTCACCTTTCATTAAAAGCAAGTTACCTGGTAATGGTATTGAATGGCCTTCTGAAAATAAAAGAGAATGAAAAAAAATTAATTTTGCTACTGATAGTACATTCCTAGTAACTTTAGAACCAAAGAAAAAACTATGTGCACATTCATTTTAATTTATTTTTAGCTTGTATGAAATAATATGGAAGGGTCCAAACTTATACTGTTGTCAATTGTAAATATAGTACTATACCTGTAAAATGTTGTAGGAGGTTGCAATATTAATATTACAGTATTTAATAATTTTTACATTCTGGACTTTAAATCACTTTTACTTATTCCACTATTTTAATTATAATTAACCTTTGATATTGCCACAAGGCGAAACCGGTCAGATGTAAACAATTAAAATAGTGGAATAAGAACAACTGATTTTAATTCCAAAATGTATTGCAACAAGTGCCAGCAATCGAGAGTATAAATTGAGTTAATAATAGGTTACATTTACAAATTAAATATGTACTTAAATAGAGAAAAATGGTGCCTTAACATACAGAATAATTTTTGTTTTAGTATAAGTCAAAGTCAAATCATTTATTTCCATAGGCCCCAAAAGGCACTTGAACACGTCAAAAATACAAACATTATTAATACAAATATAAAATAAAACTCAAGTACTGAATTGATCAGTGATAAAAGGATGTAACTCAAGTAATCAATGATTTGAATTACCGGAGCTTAGATTGATTTCGATTCAACTCAAAGGTTTAAATTGAAATCAATCCAAGTACCAGCTCCAATGGGTATTGCATTCATGAGAAGAGCTGGTGAGAAACTCATGTGCACCATCTTTTCAAATAATTCATACAAAGTTTGTTTGTTTTTGACAACAATACTTATATGTGCAAGTTAAGGCAACCAAAACACAAAGGCTAGAAAGGGTATATTATTTTATACTCATACATGTATATATATATATATATATATATATATATATATATATTTACATGAGATATTTTCAAAGCTTTAAAAAGAAGAAATAATTAATAGTACTTGTAAAAAAATAGTAATTTATAAATTGATGTACACACAACTGTTGCTTTAAAGTCTACTAATACTAAGCCTTTAAAATATATAAGAGAAAGTGCATTTATGTGTACATTTTAATGGTTGTTCATTGACAAAAGAGACTTGTAATTTTATTATGTTAGGTATATATTTTATTTTCACCAGTAAAAAATATAACAATAAATATTACACATCAGTATTTCATTTATTTTTATATATTATATTATTAACAATTATTTACAAGTATAAAAGCAAAGTCACATCAAAATGTCCTTTATTGTCTTTCTACATTAGGATTGGGCAATATTTGTGCTAGATATCTACTACGAATTCTATTAGATTGGGCTGCAGAGAAGTCTCGTGATTCCGTTGAGCGCTGTTCTTCTACTGATGTCTCTGGTATTCTCTTGGAGTCAACTTCCTCTTGGTCTGTAGATTCTTCATGGTCCAATAAATTAGTAGTTTCGTCAGTTCCAGCAGTCAATAAATTGCTGTAATAGATACAGTAATGACAACATTTACATAAGGAAAAGATAAAGTAAAATAAACTATAATCTATTATACATAAAAACTTCACTTGGGCGATTATTACAAATCTATTGACACGTCATTCGTTAAAATCGGATTAATAGTTTGACGTACGGTTACAAAACTATATAGTCCGGTTAATTTAGACCAAAAAATGAGAGTGAAGCTACATAAATTCCCAACAAGCTGAAAATGAGTAAAATTGTTCAAAACATAATTATAAACGATACCTGAAAGTTCCCCATCATTCCCGTGTAAGGAAAAAAAAATATTCAAGGTCAAAGGTGAAAACTCCTACTCATTTTCAGCTTGTTGGGAATTTATGTAGCTTCGAATGTCTAAATTGACCGGACTAATAGCCCATTCTTTTAGTTTCGTCAGTCGAGAAAAAATAAGATGACGATGGATCATCTAAAGGTATGTGACTTTCGACGCCTATGGACATTTGTGTTTAGTTTCTATCTGCAGAATGAGAAAGAGCGCGGGAGTTTTAGTTACGGTAACCTAACTTAAACGCAACTAACATGATAAAATAGCTTTCCTCCGCGGATTTGCTTGCATTTTTTTGTCTCTGGAACAGTGCTTATTATTCAGGATTAAAAGGGTACCTTGTATTCTCCAGTACCCTAATAAGCGCAAAGTCGAAGCACATCCATACGTCAAATTTTATGCAAATAAAACGAAGCTCCACCAGAGCGCATGTTTTTACGTTGCAAAACGATGCGTTGTTTGGCGAAGTAGGCACTTAGATTCGAACCAACTAATGTTATGAATAGATAACGACATCTCTAAGACATTGCAGTTTTAGTTCGGGTAGGAAATTAGGTGCTAAATCACTTTTGGTAAAACTAGAATGTCTAAATAAAGACTTACGTTTTAACAGATTCCCTCATTGAAGGCGACATATTGAGTACTCCATTGTTTGCAGAATCCATGATATTAATTAAAACGGCGGCAATGAGAGCAACTGGAATAAAAATAAAGTTGTACACTTATCTAACAAAGTAAGGAACGGGGATTGCAGTGAAACTTGAAGCTTATTAAAGCTTCAACTTTCACTGCCACCCCCCGTTTATATAGTTTATTTATTTTAGTTTTAGTATTTAGTTTAAGCAATTATCAGCGCTTTTGCATTTTTTTGTCTGCAATAAAGGCAATGTAGTAATTCATTAAAATTATAGAGTTCTATTTAACTAATGTGATCGATTTGTTGTAAAAAAGAAAACAAATACCTATAATTAAAAAAGACAATACAATGAACAGTGAAATTTATAATTATTTAAATAGGTAGAGAAAAAGTTCAGAAAACGAAATACTAAATACATTAGTATTTAATATTTCGTTCGTAAATCTACATACGTATACCAGGCTATTCAGAAAATATTGCGAAAAAAGATTTTTTGTATGAAAGACTGGCCATTGTAATGAATAGGCTCAAAAACTATTAGACCGATATTAAAAATTCTTTCACCACATTATCCACGAGTAACATAGGCTATATTTTATTTTGGAAAAAATAGGGTTCCGTAAGATATTGGGGTTTTTCGGACACAAGGTGTAAAAAATTAACCAGAAAAGTTACTTATTTTGCGTACGCTGCTACAAAAAAGTCCGCGACACACTAATTTTTCACTAAGGGCAATAAAAGACGCAAACGAGGTTGCGTCGGTCAGCTAATTATATATATATTATAGATAATAATTGGCCAAAACATATTTTCTAAGGAGAGGCCTATGTACAGCAATGTACTGTTAAAGGATGTTGATTAATAAATAAATTTCTTCTTACCAAATAGACACCCAAGGAAAAACATTTCCAACATCAAATAGCCATATTTGTCAACAATGACTCCTGCCAAGATCAAAACGGTTGCTAGACCCATATTTTGTACAGCTTGACATCTACAAACAAAGACATTATTATACATCATATTATTAATACTTATATAGGTTTAGTGAATTATCAAATTTATACTTAACCGTGGGAGAGCCACGCTTAAGCATGAATGGGCCGGCACAGAAAATCGGTGTGAAATAGTGCTTGCACTGTGTTTCACCGAGTGAGTGAGGATAACGGAGGCCTTTACCCCAACCCTCTCCCCATCCCTCAAAGGCGGGCAACGCACTTGTGACATCTCTGGTGTTGCGGGTGTCCATGGGCGGCGGTAATCGTTTACCATTAGGTGATATACGTCTGTTCGTTTGCCCAATATTCAATAAAAAAAAATAATTAAAAAAGTATATTTTTATGTTGGTATTTTATTTTTGACCAACATCTAGGTACCTTTTACATCATAGTTTTCAATAGATGATTTAAGGAATTTAATTCGGGCCGTTACATTCTGAGATTCCCACATTACCAATACGTATCAAACAACCAAATAGTCTCTATATTCATTTGTAATAATATAAATATAATTCTCACATTCCATATGCAGTGCCAAGTTGATTTTCAGGAACAATAAGCGCCACCAGAGGCCAGAGGCCACTCGCAAGTAAGGCGTAAGAAATTCCAAGACAGATCTGAAAAAGATTACACTATAAAAACTAACGTAAGTCCATCGTTTGTTCGTTTGAAAGCGTTCCGTAAGATTAGATACGTTCTAATATACGGATAGAGCCCGAAGTAGGCGGTGTTTCACGCCCGTGCCTCCGAGAGCACATTAAGCCGCGGTCCCTATTGTCATGAACATGACAACTAATTCCTTAGACTTAGACCATAGAATTCAGATCGCCCTCAGCGTTGTCCAATGCCAGTCGTTTTGTGGAAAAACTGATATTCAGGTTAAATTGGTTGAATTAAAGCTGATCGAAAAGGCTAGGAGGAAGAAGATTATATACGGTATGGCAAATAGCTTAGAATTTGTTATAGTACGCCTTACCACTCCAATGTACGGATTGAAGAATGTAAATGCCATCATACTATGAGCAGCAATTGTAGTCACTATACTTATTATGACCCATGTCATATTGCGTCCTGTTTTATCAATGAGAATGCCGAAGAACGGACTCAATGCTGCTGATAATAAATATATCATCGAATTTACGTTGTTTGCAGCTTGTGGCAGGAAATCAAACTTTCGTTCGAAGAATAATCTGAAATAGTATATTTATTAGTTATTTTATAATTTTTAAAACTAACTAATAGAGAAGAGAAGGAACTGTTACAATTGTATTACATAATTAGTCATACCTCATAGGGGTCACCCTCATAAGGCCATGCAAAGAAAAACAACTATTCGACAAAATGTTTAGCAGCGAGATACTCATGAGCACCGATAGAGATGTGCAAGGGATTGTACTTGCTCTCCCTGGCATAATTAGTTCATATAAAAAGTAGGTAATTTCATAGATAGAGACCTAATATAATACTATATTTTATACTGGTTAATAGTTAGATGCACCCCTCTAGAAATTATCTTGGCGGCGCCCATGAACATACCTATTTTAAGTTATTTTGTTCTTAAATATCATACGTCACATTCCTTGGTTGGTTTGGATTCTGAATATTGAATATACTAAATAGGTATAACTGACCAACCATTATGTAATAAACCCCAATAAATAGTACTACTAACTACAATAGCAATGCCTTTTCGCAAACTTTCATTAGCATTCGTTTATACAATACACAATTAAAATTTAGAAGATCTGTAACACGATTCAAATACTCGTATTATCGACAAACGGAACATAATTCTGTTAAGAATTACGTACCATATATAGGTACTTAGTTCAACAAACATTGCACACAGAACAGATGTCAGCAGATAAAGATGAACATAAATGACATATTATGTATTATAAAGAATGACTAATGCTTTGTTTGATTGTGCTTTTAAAATGTTTCTTTCAACAATATAAATATGCGAAAAATGATTTTAAGTTAAACATAATTTGTAAAGAAACATTAAACATTGAATTATGAACACTAATTGAAACTATAATGTTCAAAATGTGAGCAGACTCCTTAATATAGATACTTACTTTCCCAAGGCGATAAACGGAAATATAGCCAAATAATAAGAAACACAAATTATAGACAATAACCAAAATACTGGTTTGAAATGTCTTATATCCTTAAGATGAACAGGTTCTTCGCTATGTGATTCATCTTGCCTTCCAAGTATCTTTTCAGCTCTATAATCCATCCAGCCAAGAATCACACCACAAATAAGGGAGATAAAGCAGGTTAGTGATGCTGAAAATACATATTCAATACAATGATATGTTAAGCATATAAGAATGTGTATGCAGTAATTAAAAAAAAATAAACCAACCCATAAATAATGTCACCCCCAACTGCTCATATCCAGAATAATAGTTAGCAACCCATTTGTAAATAGGTTCCATCACCCAGAAGTTAACGGTACTACCAAATCGTGAAAAGGACAATTGTAGTCCAAATACCATATTCAACTCCTTTCCTTTGAACCAAAGTACGACATAATTGTTCACCACAACTTGCAGCGACTCTCCCCCTATTCTGTAACAAATAAATTTTAAAATATGTGAAAAGAAATATACAATTATTTTTTATGTAATTATTACACTGACAACACTTAGATATCATATTGAAATTTATCGACCCTACCAATATGTACCTACTTATTCGTGCATCCATTTAAAGGAATTCTATATTTAATGATGATGATGTACTCCTAAACGATATCGACCAAAACGGTCAGTCTCAACGGAGACCAGCCAACTATAAAAGAGATACAAATTAGTCTGTGCGAAAACACAGGTATACTCCCATTATAAGATTATGAGAGTGGTAGCAGACTTCACTCTCATAATCTCAAAGCGAGGATTTTAAATTATATTTTGTAATCATTAAAAATCACTAGTTTCAAAGTTATGTCAGAAAATCATGGTAATTTTCAATTATCACCTGAAAATTGAAAATCACCATGATTTCCTGACACATCATGTCATGATATAATGAGATCATCACACCAACTGAACGGAAAATATCAAACAAATTTGTTTCCTTAGGTTGGTTCTTCGGTGTGGGGACAAATACATACGTATTATTACTTATCACAGTTTTTACATTTATACCTACACAAAGAGGAACTAAACTGCATTTATATATACATATATTATGTCATATGTAATCGTAAAAGGGGCGTTTTACGTTTTAAACATAGGAGTTATACCTTCATCTTTTTTCTTGTCATCAAATAAATTAAAACAAACTTATAGTAGTATAGGCATCAGCCAAGTGCAAGTCGGACTTGCGCAGGAAGGGTTCCCTACACAGAAATCTAAATAAGGTAGTAGAAGTCCTATGTACGCGCGACGCGTAAACTTGTCGCCGCGCTGGTGACTCGGACGCCACCAGCCTCCCCTCGATCATGAGATACAGCCTGGTGACATACGGATAGACACACAGACAGGGAAGTTTTAGTAATAGGGTCCCGTTTTACGCTCTGGATTCGGAACCCTAATAAAAAACGTAAACGTAAAATGTAAGTAGCTTACGTAAGCTACCGCTTTATCTACCTTTTTTTTTACGGGTTGAAAAATCCCTTCGGATCTCCAGCTCCTCGGGGACACAGGAGCCAGGAGTATGTGGTGTTTCCACTAAAAAACACCCCGACGACCGGCCTCTGGCCCCCTACTCTAGGAGGACTCGGACCATATTATTTCAGGTCCTCCCCGAATTGACGCCGTGCCTTATCAGGACCTGTCCCGGGAGAAAATTATTTCCTCCTCGATCTCAGCAATGCAGGTTGACCGTTTTATCTATCTAACATTCTTGTTTCCCCCATTTTTTTGTGATTTGTGTATGTCGTATTGGTTAACTTAGGTAAGATTTTTAAATGTTTTATTACAATAATAAATAATAATAAGTGCCTTGGATTCGTTATTACCGAAATATTTCAGTAATAGCGAAGATCTCAGTGATACACACTCAATTCTATACTGTGCGGCTATTGCAGTTTGTCGAGTAGCTGGTGTGAAATTTGCAGAATATACAACCACTACTCGACAAGAAAATACTTTGCCAGCTTGGCAGTATAGAATTGAACGTCGTATTGCTGAGGCCAGGACACTCATTGGTAAGCTAATGAGTTTTCGATCGGGAAACACACGACCGAGAGTGATGCGCTTTGTGAAACGGGCATTCTTGGGGACTACTATTAGTCCTCAAGTGTACATGTCATGTGTCACGGAGCGCATAGACTTTCTGAAGCAAAAAGTTTATGCATGGGCAAATAGAATAAGGCGGTATAGAAAACGAGTAGATCGGTATAATCAGAATCGCATGTTCCAAAGAAATGAGAAGTGGGTGTACCGGAAATGGGAGAACCTGAGTCCGTGTATAAGTGATGGGCAAGTTCCAGATGAAAATGCCACAAATTCGTTTTGGCACAATATCTGGTCTGTGCCTGTCACTCATACAGAAGGTGATTGGTATCGGGATGTTGAGCGCTCATGTGAGTCTTTGTTACCTATGGAACCTATTAGCATCGATGAAGAGGATGTAAGTTGTGCGGTCCGTTCATTACCGAATTGGAAAGCACCAGGTCCTGACGGACTGCACAACTTTTGGCTTAAGTGGTTCCGAAGCTCACATGCGTGCTTAGCATCTCAATTCCAAACAGCATTGGATTCGGGTTCATTACCACAATTTTTGACCACTGGCACTTGATCCCAAAAATTTTAGGCCAATAACATGTTTACCAACTTTGTACAAACTTCTGACATCTATTCTGAGACTCAAAATTACAACACATATTAATCACAATTCGATACTTTCTATTTCTCAGAATGGATGTAGAAGTGGGACCCGTGGCACTAAAGAGCTCCTTATCATAGACATGACCATTAGCCAGCAGGTGCGTCGTAATCGTAAGAGCCTGGCGACATGCTGGATAGATTACAAGAAGGCTTTTGACTCCGTTCCTCATACATGGCTTTTGAAGGTGCTTGAGTTGTATAAAATTGATACAACTCTGTGCACTTTCTTGAAGGTGTGTATGGGGCAATGGAGAACAGCACTTCGCTATCCTGGGTGTCGGCAGTCTGCGATGAACGACGTACTTATAAAGATCGAGCGAGGCATCTTTCAAGGTGACAGTCTGAGCCCCTTGTGGTTTTGTCTAGCTTTGAACCCTCTGAGCACTCTATTAGAGGGTTCAGGGTTAGGCTACAGGTTGCAGAAAGATGATCGAGTTATATCTCATCTCCTTTACATGGATGATTTGAAACTACTTGCCCCCACTAAATTACAATTGACAGCATTACTAAAGGTTACTTACTTTAGTAATTCTATCAAAATGGAATTTGGTGTAGACAAGTGTGCAGTTATGTATGTAAAAAAAGGTGAGATTGTGGAATCTGAAGGTATAGAGCTTTCAGATTCCACAAAACTCAGATCTCTGTCTGCAACCGAAACTTACAAATATCTAGGTTTTTCACAGTCCTTAGGAATACCAGAATCTGACATGAAACAAACGTTGCGGGAACGCTTCTTTAGCCGCCTGAAAAAAGTACTTAAAAGTCTTTTGTCAGGCGGTAACAAGGTACGGGCCTGCAATGGTTGGGTTATGCCGGTTCTGATGTATTCCTTTGGTGTACTTAGATGGACTCAGACTGAATTAGATGCCATTGATAGGAGAGTCCGTACATTGTTGACTGCATTCCGAATGCACCACCCACGTTCATCGGTTATGAGATTGTATATCCCGCGAAGGTTAGGGGGTCGTGGATTACTAAATATCAAGACCCTGCACAATCGCGAGGTATACAATCTTAGAGAATATTTTCTACAAACTGATGTGGGAGTGCATCGTAGTGTAGTCACAGTGGATACCGGACTCACTCCGCTCGCTCTGGCTAAAGAGAATTGGCGCAAGCTACAGGCTACTTAGTACTAATGATCGCAGGGAAGTATGGAAGGGCAAAGTACTCCATGGTCGATTCTATCGGGCCTTAAATGGGCCTGATATAGATTTCAAAGCATCTACGTCCTGGCTACGGTATAGTGATCTCTTCGGAGAAACCGAAGGTTTTGTCTGTGCGATTATGGACGAAGTTATCATGACGAATAACTATCGGAAGTATATCCTGAAGGATGGTACGGTCGACATTTGTCGGGCATGTCACCGTCCTGGAGAATCTATCAGGCATATTATTTCTGGTTGTTCTCGTCTTGCTAACGGCGAGTATTTGCATAGGCACAACCAAGTAGCCAGGATCGTACATCAGCAACTTGCCCTTAAATACAATCTTGTGATTTCAGAGGTACCATACTACAGGTATGTGCCCGATCCAGTTCTCGAGAATGGTCGTGCTACGTTATATTGGGATCGATCTATTATTACAGACAGGACTATTGTAGCCAATAAGCCTGATATTGTGGTGATAGATCGATTAGAGCGCCGCGCAATGATTGTCGATATCGCCGTTCCTCATGACGAGAATCTCGTGAAAGTCGAAAAAGAAAAACAAATAAAATATTTGGATTTATCTCACGAGATTGTCGATATGTGGAATGTGGATTCGGTGATCATTGTTCCGATAGTCGTATCAGCTCATGGATTGATAGCCAAGAGCCTCGACCAACACCTTAAGAGGCTCACGTTAGGGGGCTGGATCAAGGGTCTGATACAGAAGGCAGTCCTTCTTGACACGGCACGTATAGTGAGGAGGTTCCTGTCTTTGGAGCCCTAACCACCGGTTTCTTGGTCCCTGTACCCGAAGTCGGTGGTCTACTATTTTTTATATTTTTAAATGTATTTGTTTTATATGTATATTTAAAAATGTAATTTATATGTATATACAAATGGAATAAAGAGAATAATAATAATAATAAATATTTCGGACAATTTAACACACAACGCCATCTAGTCCCAAGCTAAGCAGAGCTTGTGTTATGGGTACTAGACAACTGATATAAATACATATATACTTTTTTTTTTGTAAATACATACATATTATACATAGGAAACACCCAAACTTCGAAACAAATATTTGCAGATCATACAAACATTTGGACCGACCCGGGAATCGAACCCGAGACCTCAAGCACAGCAGTCGCTTACGCTACCACTCGCACCACCGAGGCAGTCCTAACTGCCATACCATAATGCCATATAATTATCCTATATCCTTTTGAAATACTGTGATTCATATAGTCTAAAACATGTATCATGTGACACTAGATAACGCATAGTAGAATTCTCCACTTCATTTTTCATATAGTTCATGACTAATACATAAAACATTATTAATGTTAGAAAATATTTTGCTGGATTAATTAGGTCTATAGTTATGTTTAATTATTATGTACAATGTAACTAATAAACGGGTCATTTATATTGGATGGATATATGGACGTTTGTTGCTCAATCATATCTGAATATAAATGAATGATGAAATAGGTACAGCCCTATTAGGATAATTTAATGAATGCAAGTATATCAAATACGCCTAAACCTCGTTTTTAGGAGAAGCATACCTCCAGAATTTGAATTGGACTGTTAAAGGGTGTGGATGATCATGATACCTAATACTATTTATAGTACGCGACGTTTCGATCGAATTGCACATAATTATTTTACAATACTACGTAATATTATTATACGATTTTATCACTCAATCATAAGTTGAGGCAAAATGAAATTTCAAGTTATTTTTGATGTGATGTACAATGTACATCTACCCGATTTCGACCTCGGCGGTGCACTCACTGTTCCTTCACGCTCACAACCCAATGAGTACCACGAGCGCAGTACTGACGGGTTATCGTTTTCTCCAAGGCACGTCGGTTAATACCCCAACTTCCAACCTCCAGACTATTATTTAGCATAATAATAGAATATCAGAAAAACTCAATACCACCCTTTGGTTTGATACGGGAATAGAACAAGGTACTTCTTGATTTGCAGCCGCGTATGCTAACCATTAGGCAAAAGTGGCAGTTTTTAATATTAATTAATTTTCATTACCACAAAAAACAGAAAACCGAGATAGACTCATTGTACGGAACTTAAGATATTATATTAACCTCCTCTAAATAGTATGATATTATCTACCCCATTGTAAGTCTGTTGTCCTAGACACAGAATCTAGGACAACGGACCCATATTGGCATAGATTTTAGTTGCAGCGAACCTAGCGTTCTCTTATCGTCGTGTATGAGAACTTAACTCATTTTTGAATACTTAAAAATACTAAATATACCTACCTACTTTTGTCTCAAACCAGGTTATGTTAAAAAATAATGATGCTACTCAAGCATTGTTTGTCACATAGTGAATTATATTTAAATGCATTTTATTTATCTACTATGTCATTATTAAAATGACTATATAAATAGCAACGCATTTGTTACGCATCTGGTGTAGCGGGTGTTCATGAGCGGCGGTAATCGGTTACCATCAGGCGATGCGCTCTGCTCGTTTGGCCTTATATCATAAAATAAACTATTTAATTACGCGCGCTAGTTTGGGAATCAAGGCTTGCATTCGAATTGTACCCAGTTTGTTACGACAAATAATAATTACATACTATCATGTGTCTTATTTTTGGAGTCATTGTCCCTATTTACGAATTTCGAAGTGGAATTGGGCTTTTGACTGTAAAGTTTTGACAGTAACAAAGTTTGGGATTCCAATGTTAGTCAATGAGAAGATGGATGCTATTGTTAAGAATTATTGGTGATAAAATCCTCTGAACATTCAGATCATTTGTCGGCTATAAATCTGTTGTATCTTCTTTACAATAATATATGGTAGTGAAAACTTACCCAAATACAAATCTGCCAAGTATCATTAGCCAATATGTGTTGATATATACTCCTAACGCAAATAGTACTGCTCCTATAAATACAATAGTCATATATATTACAGTACCCAATCTAACACCAAAATATCTGAAAAAAAAAATTTACTTATTAATAAATTTGTTTGCTACTATTGTAATTAATACAAAAGTAAACAAAGGTCTTATGAATTTATTATATCATAGAAATGTTATGTATGTATAATTTTAAACTAAATTGGGTCACAGATAATGTAAGCATTCTATCATGTGCAGCGGCCTCAATAGTCATAGAGACTGTGGAGGAATGTGTGCGCATTTGTCCTACTTCCTATTAATTTAAATGCAAAAGTTTGTGAAGATGTATGACTTTAAGGTTAGTCTTTCATGAAAAAAGTAACAATTAGATTTAAAAGAAGATTTAAAATAGCTTTTACATCAAAATAGGGTACTATTTACTGCAATAACCAATATATGCGAGGGTAGAGCCGCAGGCAAAGCTAGTATGTACATAAATGGCTACTGATAATAGTTACTAATAAATTTAAATTAAATCTAAATATGTTACTTAACTATGTATATTATATTCAAGCAAATAGAACATGTGGTTGTGATAGGCATAAGCTAATTTGTGATAACAACACATTATCACAAATTAGCTATGCCTATCATTCGCATGATTAGCTTGTATTTCCAATTTTGAACTTAATGAAATACAATTCAACTTTTCTTCCCTTATTTTATTGTTCGAGGGTGAAATTACCATTAATTATTTCTACCTTTCTAATAGGTGCTTAAAAACATACAAAATAGTATTTAAATGATGATGGATGGACATTGTAAATGATGTCAAGTCATTATCAACGATACTCTGTAAATCTATCTTCTTCTATCTATCTATCTTCTATAATATAAAAATGAATCGTTCAATGTGTTGGTAAGCGCATAACTCAACAACGCCTGGACCAATTTGACCAATTCTTTTTTTTAAATGTTCGTTGAAGTTTAAGGATAGTTTTTACGGCGAGAATAAATCGAATAATGGCCGGAAAAGCCCTAAAAAGAGCCCTTTTCTTTTTCCCATACAAACTTTTTCGAACTATAACGTAAAGTCAATTTGAGCTTTATTGCTATTGCATAAAGTTCATACATTACAAGCACTTACTGTTGTCTAAGCAATGTAGGTGTGTTCCTAACGTCAATGAGTCAATTTGCACTTTATTACAGCTACACAAAGTTCAAATTCAATCATATCTATCAAAACAGTGTGCGTATGTGCGTTGGAGTAGATAATCGTTGGATAGTCCATTTATCGAGAAAGGCTATAGGCTATATGTCATCACGCTAATACTAATAGGAGCGGAGCACCAATGAAGAATGTTTCAAAAACGGGGGAAATTTAATAGAAGACGCGTTTGCGTGGGTCAGCTAGTTTTCTTATAAAAATTATTAAAAACACTTGTATAATGTAGTAAATTTGTTTCGAAACACAAATCTTGATTTTGGTTTGACTGTTTAGATGCACATATCACCATCAAGGTGTTGCTGAAAATCAGCGCTGTATCGTAAATGATGCAGCATTAGGCTGAGCAGTATCTGTTTTTAATGTACTCTGCGACACAACCTTGCAGCAAATGTTTGTACATTGTATTTTTAATATGTGTAATGAGAATTGTTACAATATTAACCTTATAAACCACACATATTACCTACTGTTATGTTTAATACTTAACAGCGCTTTAATTTAATGTTTCAATACTGTATTATGTACCAATTCCTTTAATTATATGTTGTGTTGCAACATTGTTATAATAAATTATTTTTCTTTCTTTCTTTCCTTACAAAGTTGAGATTCCAAAATGTCCTGTCTATAGCCCTAGCAATTCAGGCTCTATGTTGATGAATCAGTCATTCTGGGCGAATACAGTTTTTGGCCGACAAAATGACTCTACTCAGCCTGATGGAAAACCATGAGCAGAATCCAAGAGTGGCATTCATCATTACGAATGTAGACAATGCAACCAGGCAGAATTGTGACCTACGCTAGTGTGTTTAGCAATTAAAATAATAAATAATAAGTAAATAAATATTCCGGACATCTAACACACAACGCCATCTAGTCTCAAGCTAAGCAGAGCTTGTGTTATGGGTACTAGACAAGTGATATAAATACTTATTTACTTTTTTTCTAGTTATGTATTTAAACTACAAATTATACATGGAAAACACCAAAACTCCAAAACAAATATTTGCATATCATACAAACATTTGGTCCGACCCGGGAATCGAACCTGAGACCTCAAGCTTAGCAGTCGCATATGCTACCACTACACCACCGAGGCAGTCTATAAAATACATATTTAAAACTGTAATATAGGCTATTGATGAGTTTAAATGCAAGGCAATGTTCATTCCAGAGACACATAGTGTAATATATATTGATAACATAACATGTTAATGATTTGTTGACATACAATAAAGCATTTGATAAGGTCCTCACAAAACATACCTATCAACAAGATAACCGCCAATGAAACATAACACCACATTTGGCCACGAGTATATTGAATACAGTAATGCAAACTGCGATGTGTTCAAATGTGAATCATTTTTAAAATTGTCAGCTAATGCTCCTGGCGAGTCGTAGCAGAAATAGGAACCTAAAAAAAAGACAAAAATCGCAAAATGTATCATATATTTTCAGAGAACAGAATTATTATAATTTATTTAGAAATCAACAGTTTTTATAACACCTCTATTTTTAATAAAAATAAGTTAAGACATCTGTAACTTCTAATCTCATAAATTTACATTTATTATTCAAGAATGACTAACTGCAATAAATTATTAAAATACATGTTTTATTTATTTGAGATAAATATGAGTATGTATAATCTCTATGGATAACAACTTATGACTTGAAAGTAATATTACTTACCAAAACAAAGAAAGCACATTAACAGTAGTGCTAAAAACCTATGTATTCTGTTGCCTGGATGGAGCCAAGATGTCGGTGGCACCTGGGTCAGGCGGCTGCTGCTACCAGCCTCTGAGTCTTCCATGTTTAAAGCTAAAGAAAAAATGATTGAATAAAATGTCAACATTGATGTTCACGAACATAATAATGTTAAATACGAAGTTATTACATTGTGCACTTCTTTTATTCTTTGTTCCGTGTACAAGTATAGGGGGAGGAACTGGCAAGTTGTGTTTATCGCACAAAAGAGTAAAGTTGCCGAGTTTTAAATATAAAGTCACATTATTGAATTCAATTACAGGCAAACTGTTATAAATATCATTAATTTAAATTAAAACAGTCACACGAACCAACACCTACTAGTACACTCCTATCGCTGTGTTTGTGTATAGTTGAGATTGTGATTATAATTCTGACGAATTGTGACATAAAGTCCAATCAAAGTAATGTCAACGTCAAACTGTAGTGATGGGTCAACATAACTTTCTTAGTCGAGTAAAATTTATACGGAATGAACATAAGTTAAAACTTTTAAATTCGAATTAAAGCTCAGATTACACCCATGTTCAAGAGCTAAAGTTAAAACTTGCAATGTTTAGACACAAACTTCAATTAAAAGTAATTGTCTTTTGATGATTTACGTTCTTTTAGCTCGGGCTTAGCGTAATTTGTTACGCCGATGACACTCTTGTTACAGCCCGGGGGGCGAATTTCTAAGAGGCGGCGCGCACGGCCACCAGAATCTCTCTGGTATTTGGGCGCATTGAGACGCTGGGCTTATGGGTGGGCCTAGATAATACGGAGGCCCTGTTGTTCCATGGGCCCCGTCGTGGTCCGCCCCACGGCGCCTCCATCGAGGTCAACTCGGTCCTCATACCGGTTCGGGCCCAGATGAGACATCTGGGCATGATCCTCGACGGTAGGTGGCTCTTCGACGAGCACTTCCGGCAACTTGCCCCGAAGCTGGTCGACGCTGCCTCTGCCCTTGGGCGACTCTTGCCCAATCTGGAGCCAGCGTCGCAACAAGATACCTCTACACGCGCCTCAATAAGGCGCGCCTCTGCCGCCCTCAGAGGGTATTGGCGGTCAGACCCATACGCGGATACCACACCGTGTCCACCGAGGCGGCTTGCGCCTTGGCCGGAACACCCCCGTAGGATTTGGAGGCGGAAGTGCTCGCTGAAGTTTATCGACGAGCGGCTGAATACCGGACGGAGAACGGCTTTCGTCCTCCGCCCGAAGAGATACGCGAGTGGCGTGAAGCCGCTCGTCGAGGCACGATGGCTAGTTGGTCGTCCCGGAGGCTCCACGCGCTGGCTTTGCCGCCGTGGAGGCCCTCCAGCAGGTCATCCTTGAGTGGGCAGGGCGGCAGCACGGGACTCTTTTGCGTCTGCGTGTGGGACGTGACTGATGCAGATGCTTTCCGGGCATGGTTGCTTCGGGAAGTACCTGCACTCGGTCGCTAGGAGGGAACTGAGTCCCGCCTGCCACCACCGCTTGGGTATCGCAGCGTCGGGCCCTCACTGAGGTCATCGGAGGAGATCTGTCGCTACCGGCCGTCATACGCTCCATGGTAGTTTTTGAGGTCTATCTTTGCGACGGGGTCTAAAGAAGGCTTTCCCTACCTTGTAGACAGTTTCTACCAGCCTGTTATTGACCTCGTCTACAGAAACGCAGTACTCTAGGCCAAAGAAGCGTTTTGCGAGCTCGAGTTGAAAGTACTCGGGGTTTTGTTAGACACACTCGTGATACATACCACGTTGCTTACGAGGGATCTGCGAACGAGGAACCCGACCCCAACCTCGGAGACTGTTGGTCGCCCTCCCGGTGGTAGAACAAGTTGCCAGATTTTAAGGTAGTCGTGTCCCCGCCCTCTCTTAGGACCTCCGATAAACCCACTATGTCCCAATGCAACTTGTTCATCTTCTCTTCCAGCTCAACGATCTTCTCATCTGTCCTTAATGTGCGCGTATTATTTGTCACCAGCGTAAACCTACGTCGGTATTCTGTTGTACAATTGCCTGAGGTTGTTTGACGGTAGCACCTCGCCCGGAGATTCTTAACACCCCTGACTCCAGTGCTCGACCGACACCCGTTAAAGTCAATCTAGCAGCTGGAGCCACCAGGCACTAGGGACCTTGCTCCTTGGTCCATCATCATATAAGGAGTCTTGGACCGTAACCCGCCGCGCTGGTCCAGTGCGTGTAGGCGGGTCGCCAGAGCCTTCTTCGTAATTCAGCAAAAGGCACGGCGGGCAGGCGAGGTTGGCTTGTGTCCCGTATAATGTTAGTAGGACCCTTTACACTCCTCTTTTGGCATTTAATCTATACTAATATATAAATATAAAATTGAAGAGTTTGTTTGTTTGCTAGAACTCGCTAATCTCAGGAACTAATGTCCGATTTGAAAAATAATATTTCAGTGTTAGATAGCCCATTAATCAAGCAAGGCTATATATCATCGCGCTAAGACAAATAGCAACGGAGCACCAATGAAGAACTTTACAAAAACGGGCAAAATTATTACGCTAATAGGTAATAGGAGACGTAAACAAGGATGCGTGGGTCAGCTAGTAATACATAAAACTGAAACCCGAGAACTTTCGATCGGCAGTTGTATACGTCAATCGATAGACCAACGAGGTTCAACTCTACTAAATAATGTTTTTATCTATAATAGTAGATCTACTACCAAAACGTAATCACCTAATATCAAAACTTTATTTTAAATAATTTGGATAATCAGCTATGACTGTATGGATTATATTGAAATTAAATAAGTAATTTATTGGTCAAATTAATATCGAGCATTACGGTGATTTACCTCAAAAGAGGTGTCGTTTCAAAGCAAAATTAAATAGTTTTATCTTATTGAAGTACCTGCATTCATACTGCTTTCTCTCTCAGCCTATTGCCGTCCACTGCTGAACGAAGGCCTCCCCCAAAGAGCGCCAACCATCCCTGTCCCGGGCAGCCCGCATCCATCCGTTGCCAGCCATTTTCTTCAAGTCGTCGGTCCATCGTGCCGCAGGGCGCCCTACACTGCGTTTGCCTAAACGTGGTCTCCACTCTAAGACCTGTCGGCTCCAACGACCATCAGTCCGCCTGGAGACATGACCAGCCCACTTCCACTTCAGCGTGCTGATCCTGCGTGCGATATCGGTTACTCCAGTTCTCTTTCGGATTGTCTCGTTACGGATCTTATCGAGTAGAGAAACACCCAGCATCGCACGCTCCATTGCACGCTGAGCGACCTTAAATTTATGGACCAGTCCAACGGTGAGTGTCCACGTCTCGGCTCCATACGTCATTACGGGCAAGACGCACTGGTCAAAAGCCTTGGTTTTCAGTGATTGTGGGATCGACGACTCGAAGATATGACGAAGCTTCCCATACGCTGCCCAGCCTAAACGAATTCTTCTATCGGCCTCTCGATCGAAGTTGTGGCGGCCGAGTTGAATAGTTTGGCCAAGATAGACGTATTCTTGCACAACTCCGATACTAACACCATTAACGGCCACGGGACTCGGCAGCACATGCATATTATGCATGACTTTGGTCTTATCACTGTTCATTCGGAGTCCCACTCGTCTCGAAGAATTGTCCAAGCCATTCAGCATTTCCTCGATATCTTGCAACAACTCTGCCAAGACAACAATATCGTCCGCAAATCGCAAGTGTGAGATGTATTGACCGTTAATATTGATTCCCCGTCCGTTCCAATCGAGTGTTTTGAAGACATCTTCCAGTGCATTGGTAAACAGTTTCGGAGAAATAATGTCTCCTTGTCTAACCCCACGATGCAAGGGAATTGGTCTTGTGCTCTGTTCTTGTACTTGGACGGTCATCGTAGCGGCTTCGTACAGACATCTCAACACTTGGACATATCGGGAGTCAACCAGGCACCTCTGCATGGCTTCCAGAACAGCCCAGGTCTCGATGGTGTCGAAGGCTTTCTCATAGTCCACATACGCTAGGCAGAGAGGTTGGTTATATTCCTCTGTCTTCTGAATGATTTGCCTTAATGTGTGTATGTGGTCCACGGTGCTGAAGCCTTTTCGAAACCCAGCCTGCTCTACAGGCTGGAAGTCATCAAATTTTTGGGCAAGACGATTTGAAATGACCCTCGAGAACAACTTATACACATGACTCAGGAGTGATATTGGGCGGTAGTTCTTCAGTAGGCTTTTATCTCCTTTTTTGAAGAATAGTACTACCACGCTCCTGCTCCATGCCTCCGGTGTAGTGCCAGTATGTATGACGGAGTTAAATAACTTTGAGAACTCTACCAGTATTGGGATTCCTCCGGCTTTTAGGAGCTCAATTGTAACTCCGTCTTCACCCGGAGCTTTGTTGTTGCTAAGTTGTTCGAGCGCCATTCCAACCTCGCCCAGATCGATGTCGGGAAGCTCGTCCGTAAGGTGGCGAATTAGTCTGGCACGCGGGTCATCTACGCTGTGGGTATCAGGTGGGCAGGTTCGCGAGGTGTATAAATCCTCATAAAATCTCTCGACTTCAGCGAGAATATCTGTTTTAGAGGTGACGGTGGTGCCTTGTGCTGTTTGGAGCTTGGATAGGTGACTGCAGGAGGCCTTAGGCTTGTGAAATACTTTTGAGCCTCTATTCCGCGCAATCGCATCCTTGATGGTCCGCGTATTTGCTTGACGAATATCACGTCTTATCAGCCTCTTTATCTGCTTATTTAGTACCTGCCGCTCCGATGGTGTGGCGTTTACTGATTCTCGTCTTTTCCTCATGAGATCCAGAGTCTCGCTGGTAAGCTTTGACTTGCGTCTAGGGCTCTTCGGTCGAAAATGGTCATATCCCACCTCGCGAACAACGCGTACCAGGTTTTTGGCGACGTCGTCTACGTCCTGCGCGGTTTCCAGGTCAGTGAATCGGTTTCGGAGTTCCAATTGGAAGTTTTCACATCCAGCCTCGATCTGGAGCAGAGATGGTCTAAGAGTCGACTTCATGAGGCGTGCCCGTTCTGTTTTAATAGACAAGCTCAGGGTGCCTCTTACGAGTCGATGATCGCTACCGGTATTAAACCTGTTGATCACAGAGACATCCCTGAATAAATGACGCTTGTTTGTGATGATGAAGTCGATCTCATTCTTGGTCACATTATCGGGGCTTCGCCAGGTCCACTTCCTTTGTGGCTTCTTCTGAAAAAAGGTGTTCATTAGATAGAGCTCCTGTGCTTCGAGGAAGTTTACCAGCCTTTGCCCCCGGTGGTTTCTACATCCGTACCCAAAAGGTCCGATTCTCGATTCACCATACTCCTGTACTCCCGCTTTTGCATTGAAGTCGCCCATGACAACCATATGGGAAGTGTTGGTACGAGACATAGCCTTGACTATGTCTTCGTACATGGTTTCGACCTCGTCGTCAGGATGTGACGTCGTGGGAGCATAAACTTGTACAACTGTCAAGGAATACCTTTTGGATAATTTTAAGACAAGGTACGCTACCCTTGACGACACACTGCCAACTTCTTCCACGCTGCTCCTGAGCGACTTATGGACCATAAAACCGACGCCACCTTGGGATGCTTGGTCTCCCTCTCGGAAGTAGAGGAGGTGGCCGGAATCTAGGACTACTGTATCCTCTCCCTGTCTTCGGACTTCTGATAGCCCCAGAACGTGCCAATTTATATGACTCACCTCCGCTTCCAATTCTGCCAGGCGATCGTCCAGCCGCAGAGTGCGTCCATTGTACGTCGCCAAATATAGTCGCCGGTGGTACCCTGCCGTAACCCGGGGACTCTTAGCACCCCCTGTCGCACCGTTACCGTGGCCGGTACCGTGACCAGGAATAGTACGACTACCGGGAACTGGGGGCCGTGGTATGAGGTTAACAGTCATGTGGGGGGAAAATGCCATAGTCACCACGCTTGGCGAGCGGGTTGGTGACCGCAGTGGCGAGAATCATTATCTGCTGACGCTGCTGCCCGACAACAGTACCGAATTTAGTGATTCTTGCAGTTGTGTGGTTATACCGCCACGAGTCGGTCGCCAGAGCCTCGTCCGTTATTTAGCAGGGTGTACCACGTGCAGGTGAGGTTGACGATACGAGACCTAAGGTGGTAGGTGGCTCCGCTTACTCCCCATACTGCTTTCCTTATCATATATTTGGAACACTACATTTTATTTCATTTCTGTAAAATTTATCGAAACAAAAGACATGTCAAAAAAGAGCGGGCAACTTCGAGCGTACCGGTGTATTTTTTCTTGATAAAATTTTAAATTTTCCGGTTTAAAAGCATCAGTTAAGTATGAGGTCAATGACATCAGCCCGTTTGTTGTACACGTCCAGAAAGAGGTTAAGTCGGCCAATGATAATACCACCTTGCACCCGGTCACATCTAGTAGGTTTCTCAAGAGCAATGCCATTCACAACATTGTAGATGGATGTGTTAAGAGGACATGCAGAAATAGAATTTCTTTAATGTTCTCAGATTTTCGTGATGCTAATTCCTTTATTTCTGAAAGTGAATTTTTAGAAACGAATTTAGAAGTTGGTGTAAATTTCAAATAACACAAAAACGCTTTGTTCGTGGCATCGGAATGGTCACCTGAAGAAATAATTGAAAATGCAGTACCTGATAACTGTGGTAAAATTCTTAAAGTTAGAAGGATAAATTATAAAACTATTGTAGAAGGGTCTCCTGTTTGGAAAGCAACTCAGAGTATTGTAATTACGTTGGATGGTCAAGTTTTTCCTCCACGTATATTTGCTACAACTCATTACCTGTAGAGCCGTATATCCTACGTGATAAAAACGTGTATTCCACTATCCAATGCTACAATTGTTGTCGCTTTGAACATACAAAAATTCAGTGTAGTTCCAAACCTAAATGTTACAATTGTGGCCAAGAACATACTGGTGATACCTGTAATGTTCAGGAAGGAACATAACTTGTTCTCATTGCAACCATGTTGCAACTTCAAAATCGTGTTCAGAATATTTTAGCTTCTGTTTCTAATTCCAATGCCAAAGTAGCTAGTTTTCCGGTTACAACTGACGCTTACCGAAACTCTCAATCTGATTATACACAACAGTGTTCTTCCCACACTTCACATAAAAAAACAGTGTATTTGAATCGTCGCCCTCCTTCCAAACCAGGTAAAGGTTACGAACGAGAAAAAATCAATAGAATAGGTTCCTGATGCCACAAAACAAGTGTGCCGTTAACACAATTTCCACAGATCCTACAATAATGTCAACATCAGATATAATTCAAATTCAATATTAATCCAAATGCTGACTCAATCTAATATAGATATACCATCCAACGTTGCCCTTATAGTCGAGATGTTTAAAAACCCTTAACTTAAAATGTTAGTACAAACTCGGATCATGTTACAATGGAACTGTAAAAGTGCACCTTATAAAAAAACTAAATTATCAACTTGTTAAATAAATATCAAGCTTCTTTGTTTGCAATTTCAGAAACCTGGTTAAAGCCAGGCTCCATCTTCAAAATCAATGATTTTTCATATTTAAGAGATAGCCTTCCATAACGTCTCTTCTTTTTTCTTTTAATATATATAATAACAAAACTCGTCTTTAAAAAGTATAAATATTTAAATACACATTGATATATACTTAAATATTTAATTTTTGGTATGTAAGTATTATAATTTTTTTCCATTGTTGATCCTGTTTTCTTTGTTCATAATTTTTATTGTTGCCTTTTCGTGAGTAAATGTTTTCATAACTTTAACTTAATTGTATCATACAAATGTCAACCGAATAGAACTTGACGCTGGCGATTGCACAAAAGTGCGAGTCAAGTACTCCTGCCTAGTCGGGAGAAAAAAACATATCAGTTGCGTCATGCAAGATATGAACGCGATGGGTATTCAAGGAGAAAAGAGAAGCAAATATTTAAAAATAACTATTAAACTCCAAAGTATACTACAGCTACGGGTGTTAACGTTGATTGTTCATTATGGTGAAGATATTTTAGACATATTTAGCTTCTTTTGGCAGTGTGTTGTTCAGTGACTTTTGACACTCTGTTGTTCAGTTACTTGTGGTACTGTGCTGTTCAGCTAATTTTGTCTGTTTAGGACGAACATTCAATTATGGCGCTAGAATTCGTAAGCGATTTATGTGAACTACGTTGTATATCGGTTTTGGAAATTTGGACTTGAATTTGCGTGTTTAACCCAAAATTGAGTTGAGTAAATAATGCAAACTTTCTTAATAAGCTAGACTGTCTTTTCAATAACTGCATTCGATTCATATTTAATATCCACAAGTAGAATCAAGTGTCTACTTTACGCTCCCAATTAAAATTTACCAATTCGTCTGCGCCGCAATCAACGAGCAGTGACCTCCCTTTTTCATTCACCTTGATCCTTATTTGCGGTTCTTATTCTCTAATCATAACAGAAATCTCGCTCGACGAATAATCTGCTTCTCCTGTATAATAATAAGTCAGAGTTGTGGGAATACCCACAACTCCGACTTTGTAAACACTTCATTTTCGTGCAAGCGTGCTCTGGAATGCATTCCCACTTGAATTCAGAATGTGGTCTAACCGTTATACCTTCAAAAAAGAATTTCGTGATATATATACGTGACACATAATTACCTTCTAGAGATAACAGAGTCAACTAACCATTAGTATACCTAATTAAATGTAGTCTACTATCTACAGTATGCGATTTGTGTACGTATATGTCCACATACTGTTCAACAAACATATAAGTACTTATGCGCCATCTATAAAAGCGACGTCAAACTACACTACACAAACTAAACCGTTAACAATATATAAAGCTTATTCAAAGTGGTCTCCAAAGGCTGCAATACAGTCCTTTAAATGTCGAGGCCAGTTGTCAATAGCACACGCACACTTTCTATGGGAATATTCTTCACTGCCAATCGTATGGATTATTTTAGGGACTTCAAATTATCACGGCGTTTAGAGCAAGCCTTACTCTCTGAAACTGACCATAAATCATAATCCCACTGGATTAAGATCAGGACTGGATGACGGTCAGTCTTCAGCTCTGATTAAATTCGGAACGTTCATTTCTAACGATCGATCGAGGATCGAGCTTCATGACCCGGCGCCGAGTCTTGCTGAAAGGACCATTAGGACCATTATTGGTTAATGAACATGATGTTGTTAAGGGACTTAACTACCTTCTAAAGTATGCTATCTTGATACAATTATGCCGATGTTGTGATACCCTCTGCCACAAAAATATAGCTCAGTCATTCCTTCATAGCTCGAAGTCGAAGTACCCACGTTGTACTCTGTTGACTAATTGGGAAGCTTCTTTAGAGCTTTGAGCATAAAAACGTTCATTTTGTTTGTTAAAATATAGCTCAATTGTAAAAAAATTGTCAACCGTGAACAAAAAAAATTTGTAAACGGTACGCAAATTTTGATTATCACCAGATTATGACCAGTGTACGTTTCTTATATATTGCAAGTCCCGTCCCATTTTCTAAAATACGCAACATGGTTTTAGGTGCTAATTACATCTCCTGAGATAAAATCTTTGCTTTCGTACACGATTTCTTCGAATTCTTTCCCTTACTGATTTGATCGCCTTTTCCATGCGAACACTACGTGGACGACCAGATCTTTTTCTGTCACAAAGGAGGAGGTTTTATTGTACTTATCAATAGCCCGGTACACAATCATTTTATTGATACCAAGCGTATGGAAGATTTTAAAAATTGTATTTTGCTCCATACTTACTTTATGTAATGCTACTCGTATCACAGCGATTCAGTTCTCTTTATCACACCACTCCATTTTAATAGCACAAAATATTTTACAATATTTTGGCGCGGAAATAAGAAAACAGATTCAATTCAATTCAGATTCATAAGTAATATTCTGTAATATTTTTTTTATTTTTAATTGGAACAATATTTATGGCCAGACTAAGTACCTATTGTGTCGTAGAGAAATATACAAAATATGACTACAAAGAACACACACACTCATAAAAAAAAATTCAAACAAGTTTGACAAAATGAAAATTAAATTAAATAAATAAATAAACAAAAAGAAACAGCTCCTCCCTCTGGACCGCATTCAGCGTAGGGCGAATCGTGTCGTCGATTGCCAGGATCTTCCAATTGGGCTAGACTCTCTGGCAGTGCATAGAGATGTGGCTTCGCTGTGCATCTCCTACCGCATTTACCATGGGAAGTGCTCCGAGGAATTGTTCGGATTGATCCCTGCCGCATCTTTCCACTATCGTGCTACGCGACAGAAATTTCCCATCATCTAGATGGTTGGCAGTCCACAACTGTGCGATTTTCCCGAAACTTTCTGCCACGCACAGCAAAACTGTGAAATGAGCTGTCGCCTGCTGTGTTCCCGGACCAATACGACCTTCAAACCTTCAAGAAAAGAGCGTACTCCTTCCTAAAAGGTCGGCAACGCACTTGTAACGCCTCTGGTGTTGCGGGTGTCCATGGGCGGCGGTAATCGCTTACCATTAGGCGATATGTCTGCTCGTTTGCCCCCTATAAAATAAAAAAAAATAGATAAAACGAAGATTGAAATCAAACTGAAAAAAATCATGGCATACACAATTATTCTTGTAAGGGTTTGCCCTTTCTAGAAATTAAATACAATATCTTTAAGTGTGATATGTAACTTTGAAAAGTGGTTTGTCTGGTTACTTTTATGACGAATCGCCTACTCGACGTACACCTTCTTTGGCATATAATCATTTTCAGACTGGATAAAGAAAGAAGTTAACTTGGTGACTTTCGGAAAACGGGGCTACTGGATGTCCGGTTGGTTATTGGAGAAACCACTAGCAGAAGGACGTAAACTTTAAATCACCAACACTAATAGACCATATTAGAAAAACAATAAAAATGTAGCAGTAGAGAAAGTTTGTAGCTCATTCATATAAAAGTATAAGCCTCATAACATACTTTGTAAAATTCTAATCAAGACAATTTATAATTTCACCATCTTTCTCAATTATTTAATGTTTAAAATAATTATATAAGAATATAGTCCAAATACGTTCTATATCCACAAAATACTTAATCCATCTAAGACTTTCGGAATTGTGTTTAAGCAACCCAATTCCAACATTCTTTAAGATTATATATGAGAACAACAAATTTAAAAACTTGGCATCTCTTTCGTAGTAATGATATAAACCTAAAGATCAGTAACTGACCTACTAACGCAGACAGATATTTGTCGGCACCCTTGTGTACAGTGAGAAGGAAGACTATTTAAATTTTATCGCTCTGTCCATATCCGTGTGAGTGCGATTCTGACAACGTGTAAACGCACCACCGATCACTTAAGTTGTGATAAGATTTATTTGGGCCAAGTAATATAGGAAAGCAATAAGTAAGTTGTTGTGGCGACAGAGTGGCGGCGCGGCTCATCGTCGAGCTGCGGGCTGTACGCAGTGCGCAGGGCGGGCGGGGCGCGCGGGCGGGCGGCGCGCCGCGGCTCAGCGCGCAGTGCTCCTCGCGCAGGACCGGAGTGGTGTTCACTCGGCGGCGCGCCACGGCGCGACATGCCCAGCTGATGTTTATTTATACCGCGAGCTCGGTGGAGGGTGCGCGCGGGAGGCCCTCCCCTCCGCGGCACCACGGTTTCGCGTGATGCAGCCGAGCGAGCTAGCCGACGCCGCGCACGCCGCTAGCGGTAACCCCCCGCAGCGTGGCCTCAACGGTGGCCGTTTCGACTTTGACGATGGTGGTACATATTGTGGTGGATGGGAAGACGGCAAGGCCCACGGCCATGGTGTGTGTACAGGACCCAAAGCGCAAGGAGCTTACGCTGGCTCCTGGCACTACGGCTTCGAAGTTTCCGGTGTCTACACCTGGCCCAGGTGAGATAGTGACTTCGCCCGGGCCTCGCACACGCCCGAGCGCAAATCCGCGTCCGAAGCCGCTCCAAAAATAGGCTGCTATTAATAATTGAGTTCGGTGTTTCGCTAGAAAACGCGTGTAACGGCGGTGAAAGTGCCTCATGGCCCAATCTCAGCGAAAATATTCATATCGATCGGTAGACGCTGATAACAGCACGTGATAACAGTTTCATATCATCCTAAGTTCTGGTTTCAATTAACTTCTTATTGTTGGAGACAGATTCGTAAAAGAGCTCAATAGTTTGAAGGCTGCGAAATGACAATAAGGAACCTTGATTGAAACAATTTAACACATTTACCAACAGGCGTATAAACGATCGTGATTTATAATCATACTGTTTATTTGAGTAAGGCCACTGAAATAACTGGCAAAGAAATTACTTGCGTTTAATGTCTATCAATTCTTAAAACTTGTAACGTAAAAATGAACAACCTGCATAGTAATACAGGTGGTAAAACTGTGAACATATAATTGACCTAATATTGCACTTTTGCGAATACATCTATTATCGTCAACATCAATCTTTTACTTTTATATATATTATCAATACTTTCTAGACTTCAATTTTTATTGGGTTTGTCTTAATTTGTCCTCTTTGAATATGCTCTACATTGAGTTATATTTATTAATTAATTTTCTACGATTGATATGTGAGGAGGTGTCATTCGTCAGTAGCCTTTATCTTGTCTTGGCCCAGCGATCTGACTCATACACTAATCAGACCGGTAGATTACTAATTTTATAACTACTCTTCTGATTTAATGTTTTTATGTTCATAGCCATTATAAATCACTCCATAGTACGTTATGTCACTAGAGTATGTATAAACAAACTCTGAAGTTTTGGCGGTCATTTAACAATTTTTAACCTAACCTAAGACATTTTTATGATCATTGTCGTATTCTTGAAAGTACAGATAGAAATAATACGACAACATATATTCCATAGATTTGAAGCACTGAAAAATAAGAAATCATTGAAGATGATAACATTTAATTCTTATTATTCCACGATCTCTACAAGTAAGCCTACTAAAGACAAGATTGTTTCTCTGAAAGAAACTAATTTGCAACAAATCCTTATACAGACCTATTTGACCAGGGAGGTATAGTAGCCTCTATGTTAAGGAGACACTTATGTCCAGCAATCGACTGTTAAAGGTTTGATGTGATGATGTGACGTGTAAATCTAGGACTTATGAGAACATACAAGACAATCTGCCCCAGATACGTGGCAATGAACTATATACGTATAAATTTATTTGTAATAAGCAATGTATGACACATGTGTCACCAAGGTAAGGTAAAGTAATACCTTTTGTAGCAATCGCTATTACGTTACAAGACCTTACCTCACAGTTTCTGGAATACTTCTAATTTACTAGACTAGTTCACATTCAAGCCTAGTAATTATCAGATTATGATAAAAAAATGTACATTAAGACAATAAATTGGTTGCCCTTATGAAAGTACATTAACCCACTAAAAGATCACATTAATATAAGCTTGCTCTGTTATAACTTATAACCGGAAGACCTTGCAACGTCGTGACGCCGCATTTTGTATTCTGATTTTGGAAATCACGCATAACTTCAAATGTAATACATAAATATTATAGGCAGTTATAAAAAATTAGGTTACTTTACTTCAAATACATAAACACATATTTTATATCTTAGTTACATTTAAATAACGCACAATAAAACAAATGTGCCCCGCTAAAGGTTTTGTAGCATACTAATTAATAAATATATTTTAAGCACCTGATTAATTTTATACGAAATGAAAAGTTGTAAAAGCCGATAGCTACTATCGATATAAATATGTATTTGTATAGTTTTTGGTAAAATAATTGGCTTATGTACGTTTATTAAGTACTGTCAAAGGTAAAGTACATAGGTTATTTGGAATATGTCCGTGTGGTCATGGATTAAAAATACGGAGTGTCATCGCTTCTATTTATTTTAAGAGGACAAATTCTGCAGGACTACTGCATTACAAAGAGAAGGAAAACATGAAAAAAAAGCCCTATACCAACCAAAATGCCAGGGTATAGTAGGCCAATTCTTCATTTAACAGGAGAGGTCTTTTTCCAGCAGTACACACTTAAAGGCTGTTGATGATGATATATAACACTAGTTTTATCCTTCTTATAACTGGTAGAATGACTGCTTAAAATTCCATGAAGATTTTAGCATACGTCAAACTTTTTAATGTAGTTCAAACTGATATGTATCAAACTTAATGTTAGAAATAAAATAATAATTTATAACTTTTTTATAAAAATATATAACTGGATGAGCTGCAACATTGGATAAAAGATTGCATGATAATTTCAAAATGAAGGGATGAATCTATATAAATAAAAATAAATCGCCAAAAGTGATGCTAAGCGCAAAACTCGATAACTTAAATTAAAGTTAAATTCGATTCGATTTTTTACTATCTTTATTGAGCACTAGTTATTACGTAGAAGTCTTATTTGAATAATTTATTTCTTCACTTTTTACCCCTGTATAGTAAGCGCTAACCCCGTCCCAAGCAACAATGGTATATGAACGTGAGTGGCAATTAACTCTGATATCGGGTTTATGTAACATCACAATTTCTCTGCTTTATTTACCCTTTTTTTACGTGAGGAAACCCACACGAGCCGTCATCCCATCGGGGTTTGCGGCCGGGCGGTGTGTCGGAATCGGACCAACTAAAACCACAAGGTGTGCCACTCTGCGCCTGAGAAGGGAGGGATCCGGGAACTTCTGTTATTAACACGACCGATCTTAACAATAAATTATTTGAAGAAACCGCCTTTTTCGACTTCTATCTAACATTTAAACCTTGTTTTGCTTTTATTACATATAATTTCTTCGAATCTATGCCACGTCAGCAATAGTTTATTCGAGTTTCTTCTCGTCGGAAAGAATTGGAACTGTTCAGCTAAGTTTAGTTTTATTATGAGTTTTTATTATTTACGCATTCGCACGATGAGTGTGCTCGATGCTCTCCATACATTGTTTTCGTTTCATAAGAGTATCATCTTAACAATTTAGGCGTGGCCAGGAAATTGTAAAATTCATTAAATTTTTCCATCCATTCATTTTGATCTTTAAAGGGTATTGATGGTGGACAGTGTTTGTGCGAATTCATCTCATCTTAGACAGGATATTTTCCAATTACGTTTGAAGAAATTCTGAATTTCATTTACAAAATATAAACAAACTGCAATACCCTAAACAGTATATGAAAATTACAATAATGAAAAAGATACTAAAATCATGAAAATTGATACTGTAATTAAGTGTATATTTTCGCTGTCCATGTTTAGAAACTAGTAGTAGTGTTTAGTAACATGGTCATTTTGTGGAGTTTGTTGTAATTATTTTGTTTTTCTATTGGACCAATTTTGACAAGAAATTCTCAATGTACTCAAGAAACCCTTTGCACGTCTTCTAATGTCTGCATTTACAGCTGAAATACAACAGATAAATGTGGTATTTAACGGTTTTGATGATGATGATGAAATATGAGTTCATGTCGTAAAGCTGTAATAAATTATCTGAGAACATAGAACTTAGCGAACACAGGAATAGTAAAATGTTTCAGATGGAACTTAGACAAATTGATGATACCAACAAAGGAAACTTAAATATTTGATTGGAACTTTTGTCAAATTAAGGATATGCTGAAATGAAACGTAAAATATTTGATTGGCAACTTTGACAAATAATACACCTCTGAGAATAAAAGTTATTTACACCTTTCGATAGTTCGTTAAAATCGTTCATTCGTATAATAAAATTTACTGTGATTAAAGGTTGTGCTGCTCCACATTTTTGGAAACAAAAATTTTCAAGACTCATTTGATTATTAAAGCTTAAGGTTCCACGTCGAAAATGAAGCTTAAAATAATAAAACTGATATTCCAAAATTTGTAAGTTGACTTATTTGAATAAGTTCAATAGATTTTCACCAATAAGAATTTTCCAACAAAGGTTGTCTCACTTTATGACGCTGATAGTATGTTTTCAGGGACTTTCTTCCTAGAGTATTAGGAGAGTATACATACACAATTACACATGCGAGAAACAATCATGTAATTTTAGTCGGTTCAATTCCGTCATACTACTTTAGTGTGAGTCGATGCTTGCGGTGAATACAAGTTCACCGCAAGCATCATGCTGCATGCAAGTCATCATGATAACATGAAAAGGTTTCCATATGAATCAAATTGAAGTTTAGACGTATCGTTTATTCTACTACGCGCAATAGAATTTCCAGCCGATTCCAACAGAGTTTGGGAAAGAAAACTTGGAGAAGATTTATTTCTTATTTATTTCAATGCACTGAGATAGCACAATCTCACAGTGACTTGTATGTCGCGTTCATACGTGACATTGACTGACGTACTTTTAAACATATTAGTCGCTTGAGTTGGAAATCAAAATTCTTTTATTTTAAGAAGGCATTTTCCAGCACTTTCGAAACATTACTGTAATGTGTAATGTAAAGTAATGATTCAGTTGTGCGGTTCCAAAATAACATTACTATGGAAAAGAACCGCCAAAAAAACTCCAAACTTACTTTTTAAAAATTGAGGTTTTAAATCTTTCGACTAAACTTATAATGCGTAGATTTGGAAAAAATTGGGACGATAATAAATCTACCGAGTCAATTAGCCCAATTTCTTAGTTTCATGTATCTGGCTGATATCTACACTGGGACTTTAACCTAATCAAATTACTTGTTCAGATTGTTAAGAATAACATAAATACCTAATTGTATATTTGATTGTTTAAATTTTATCAGTTTAAGAAATTTGAAGTACATACAGCCCTATGACTTAATTTCTGAGGAAAATCAAAATCGACGAACATTTTTTTTTGCTTTTATGAAGGTGTATCTAATTTTGTGATCGAAGTGAATTTAAAAGTTAAAATAGTTGTTACTATATGTGAGGGCACTGACTTTTTGATAACGACTGCAATAGATGTTCATGATAACCGGGATCGACTGCTTAGCTCTTCGAGGCACGCGCGTGAAACACCATCAACTTCCATACGTCGGTCTTTTGTTAAGAACTTGTAAGAAAACCCCAATAACACTGATTGGTCCGACTTGAGAATCGATCCCGAGACCTTTTGCCACTAGACCAATGAGGCGGTCCTCTAAATAATCATTAAAGTAACTATAGGTACAGATGTAATAAGCTAGAGTAACAACGCTGCACGGCTAGCCATTACTAAGTCCACTAGTGAATTCCTATCCACCCCTTTTTACGTTTTGACATCTTGAAAAATGACCACCAAGTTAAAGAGAGACACTTTGTAACTTACAAACAGGTGTAGTACACTCAAAGCACTTATGTCAAAATGTAACTTAAAATTTTCATTTGAGGCGTTAAGGAACAATCATAGCAAGAATGACCAGTCCACATTTTACATTTCTGTTTAGTTCTTCAAAACATAACATGTACAACACTCCTTTGCTAATTTAAACTAAAATATTTACATAGTATTTGAAATCCATTCATTAAATTCATTCATTCCTTTCGTTGCATATCATCGACACATGTGAAATTCATTTAACTATTAACAGATCTGATAATGCGCAGTAAAATCGTAATGACTAATGCTTCTGTGCTCAAATTACATGTGACTTATTAGGTAATGAATGGAAATCAACACATGTATGAACATAAATAATATAAGAAAGTTTACTCACAGGTCTACTTCTTCATAATAAGATCTGACTAATTCTTCGTTGACTGTTCAGATATAATTAGAATTCTTCGAATAAATCTCGATTTCACGTTATGTAGGCATATTTTTACGTTAAGTCGAATTACTCATAAAAACATATCTAACTATAGGGTGGATAACATTTACAAAAAAAGGTTTTATGGTAACAGTTCAAAAAAAAGTTTATTTCTTTCTTTTTTTATGAAATGGCCGGATCACTCGGATCAGGTATTTCTGCCAATGTCAAGTATTTATCGTCTTCAATTATCAAGTCTTCGAGTCTTCAAGTCGTCGTCGTGATGAAATTAATGATAAAAAATATATAAAATGTGGATGTCATGAAATGGGGACCGTCTTTCGGAAAAACAAAAAACGATCTCCAAAAGTTTGTTAAATGTGAACCTGTAAAATAAAAAACTTTAAGTGACAAACAGATACATGACCAGAGACAGCAATAGATAAGGTAGATGACACCGTAATTAAATTAGTTACTTTTTAGGGTGCCGTACCCAACGGGTAAAACGGGACCCTATTGTTAAGACTTCCCTGTACGTCTGTCTGTCCGTCTGTCACCAGGCTGTATCTCATGAATCGTGATAGTTAGACAGTATTTTTTTTTTACAGATTATGTATTTCTGTTGTCGCTTTAACAACAGATACACAAAATGGAATAAAATAAATATTTAAGGTGGCTCCCATACTACAAACATGATTTTTGTGCCGTTTTTATAGATAATGGTACGGAACCATTCGCACTCGAGTCTGACTCGCACTTGGCGGTTTTTTTATCATCTGTCAAAACTATAACTTTGGATGAAAAAAATTACGAAATACGAACTTATGACGTTACTGTTTTAGACAATTTAATTGAGCAATATTTTTCAATAATATCTGATAAAAAAATTGTTACAGAAATGAAAAGCTGTAACAATTATATTTACCGAGATGTTTTAATATATTCGTTTTAATTAAAGAGACATTCGTATTTGTTTACGATACATTCATCTATCCTTTTTTTTTCTCCGTGCGGAAATCCACTCGGATACCTCCTACTGGTGGCATGTCGGACTCGAACCGACTAAAACCGCACGCCCTCTTGTGTACTAGGAGCCGGGGAACCAGGTGCACCCTAGTACATTCTTCTACCCTATTGTCACCGTAACCTTAAAATATTTTATCATTTACACAAATCACGATGATATCCGAATGAATAAGTTGAGGTTACTCAAAAATTCATTCATGAAATTCGTCAACATTAAAATACTCGTAAGTTCTACAAACAAATGATAAACAGACAGAATATATTCCTTATGAGTGTGTTTTAGCTTATATATATAGCTTAGCTATATGTTCCAAGATTCCAGATGTAAGTTAGTCGTAATGTGTCTTTCCAACCTCGATTGAAGACTTTTTACAGAATCCGCCCTTCTTAAATGTAATATTACGACCTCTGTGGTATGAGTGAGATACTTGGTAGCCCAAGAAACGCAGTTTATTTGCAAATATAACTTTATAAGTGACTTTTATTTTTGTTAGGAGCTGCAACTTAATTAAACTCTCTATTGCCTAAGAAAAGTACTGTGATGGCGGTAGGTTTATATCTTCTTTTGATACAGACGTCCTTTGCAAAAGTTGTTGCAAGAGTTATACGGTGGTAGTCAGTCGGTCGTGGAAAAGGAAATTTAGTTTATGATACAATTCAGGAACAAGCTTAATAGACGAAATTACAGTTCAAGCAAGTAAAACAATTTCTTTGTTTAAGTAAAAACTAATAGGTATACAGTTTTTACTTTCAACGAAATGTCTAGCCTTAAAACAAAGTTAAAATTTAAACCGCTATAATTGTATCTTCTGTTACAACTTTTTATTTATGTTATTTCCGACAATCGTATAGCAAAGTTCTAACCTATTGAATTAGTTGACTGCACATGACTGCACGGTTGGCCGAGTGGTTTCAGCGGTCGCCATGCCGCTTGCTACTGCGCCAAGTGTCTTGGGTTCAAATCCCACGCGATACAACACTTTGTGTGACCCACGAATTGTTGTCCCGAGTCTGGATGTTCTTTGTGTCCGTCTCATGTATGTTTGTAAAGTCCCCCACGACACAGGATGTTTATTCCTAATGTGGGAGTTGTCTTTTTCAAAAAGAAAAGAAAAAAAAAAGAAAAAAGTTGCTTTTAATGTGCTTAATGCATGATTTTTAATCTTAAAAACAGGTTATGTGCATGTGCATAGGTCGCTAGGAATATAATATAATATAGATACTTATGTAATGTTCTAGTTATGTTGAAAGCTTGAGACCGGGCAACCTTTGCCCTGTAATTTCATGAGCATAATTTATTCAGGACCACGCCTCTCTCTTACTCGTTCTCGTGTAAACATCGTTTCAAGTGTTAGTTCGTTCGACATGATTATTATTTTGCAAGTTCAATCACAAATGTTAATTTTTTTAACTTTTTAGCTTTTCTAAACATTTTTTTAGAATATCATAAACAATTTATTATTTAAATAACAGATGATGATGACGATGGGACCAAAGTGACGAAAAGGTTTTTGTTTTCTTATGGAGACAAAAAGAAAGAGCATGCGAGAGACCATCTCCATGTGTCATCGTTTTTCTTTCTTTATTTCACTTTCCGTCTTTTACTGACTACGTTACTTTATTTGCTACAATCATCCATAATCTTTTAGATATCGCGAGACCGTGACGTGTCTACTTCAATGAGTGATCGTTTATCATCCATTTTTTTCACGAATAAACGTAGGCGGTGAATTCTCCTAGTACGTTGACCTTAGGCAAATACAGCTAGACTTACTGTTGTGAAAAAATATTTTAAAGCAGGTCAAGCACGTATGGGCTTGCCCGGAGCGGGTTTTATATTATTGACGTGGGTTTTCATATATTTATACTTTATATGTATTTGTTACTAGGAAATGCTTTTCTCTTGTAGATCGCAGATCGCAGTATACTATTGAATAAAGGCCTTTTTAATTGTGCGTCACTTGGTTCGATCCTTAGGTTCTCCTCCTGCCAGCCGTCTTCCGCAAATTATCAATTCACCTGGCCTGTGGATCCTGAACTAAGTTTATTATATTGAAATTAGAGAATAGTTAATATTCCAATTGCCAATTTTATAATAAACAATTTTATACTCGATTGACTTCCGAGCGAGCGAGCGAGCGAGAATAGGTCGAGAGATATTTGCGAAGAACTGATTTTCGTGACATTTTGACTTTTATACAATATATTTTTTTTACATCTTCATTACAACGCCGTAATAGAGGTGTATACAAAAAATCAGTTTACTACGATTTTTCTGCAGATAAAACAGAAAATGATTGGACTATAAAATTAATAAAACTTGTATAGTGGCCATCGAAAATAACAGATAAAGAAATCGGACTGTTATAAATAGAAGTAAAATTTACTGCACCAGAACTGGATTTATTGCGAAATATATTTTAGAAACTAGAAATACTGTTGAGCAATAATGTCCAATTCAGCTTAGTGTAGCATGAATCATCCCCTGAAACGACAAAGCCTTGACTTTATTGATCGCTGTAAAAAAATGTGAGCTTTTATTTAAGAAAAAAGTAAAGTGTGTAACTCATTACTTATTAAATTATCAACTCAAATTTGATGTTGAATAAAAATTTAGAAACAATTGAAAGATAAAGCATCTTTCAATTTCAATCATTTTAATCATTCATCGGAAAGTTGCTTGATTCATCTGTCTGCTTAACTTACTTCTCCAGTAGGTACAGTCAAGTAACGGACCATTTTAATGTTCCAAACATTCATATACAACAGTAGCAGACATAAAAAGCTTACTAAGCTTGGCGCCAGAATTGAATGATCATCTTAAAAGTTCAAAATAGCTGAACAACACAATACGAAAAATAGCTGAACGATAAAATATCAAAAGTAACTGAACAATATTATTCATTTTATGACATTCAAATTCATTGCGCCTTACGCCACTCTGATACATGCACCAAAAGTTGACATTTAAACAACATAAACATTTAAACATACTATTAAACACCAAAGTAAACTCTATTTACGGATATTAACATTGATTTTTCTTTAACGTAAATACACATTTGACATGTTTAGTTACATTTGGCAGATATGTTGTTCAGTGACTTTTGGCACTATGTTGTTAAGTTACTTATGGCATTGCGTTGTTCAGATAATGTAGAATTTTAATGATTTCATTCAATTCTGGCGCTAGACTTCGTTAGCGATTTATATGCGCTAAGTTGTTTATCAGTTTTGGAAATTTGGACATGGTCAGCTACTTTTGAGACTGACTACATCGTAGTAAAATTTTGCAAAGTAGATTAAAATTATATTCATTGCCAAATTTACAGTTTCTACGAGGACAAGCATTTCGTTCGTGACCTATTTCTTGAGTTGCATTGCACCTGGAGACGACAAAATTATTCAATAGAGTTACTTTGTTGAAGTTATTTTGTTGAACAGAAATCTTTCATATTTCTATTATATTATCTAGTGAACTGATACTTCAAGGAGTAATCCTAAATTGTGTACGAGTATGTAAGTGCTTTTAGCGTAAAGTTCTTTTGATGCCTAAAATCATGGTCCTGAAATCTGTTTTACATTCTAGACCTTTTGAGGACCAAAAAAACTAAATTTGTCGCTGTAATTTGATTACAGCAAGCATAGCATCATTCGTCGTAGTGAAATTAAAAGTAACATCAACCTCAAATAGTTAATATTGTTTTTAAGTGGTAAACTTTAATTAAACTATACAAATTTACGTTTATTGTAAAGTTAACTTTGCTATTTGAAGAAATATTTAGTTATGCGTACTATGCAGTGTGTATATTTGATATAATTAGCCGAAAACTAATAAATAAAATACAATTCTACTGACCATACATTGTGTGCAAAGTGATAATATACTCGAGTATATAATCACGCGTAAGCGACGCTGTATACAGCAAACATACCACTTTTTTATCGCGAGTGCACTATGGAATTAAGTGCCGTCGGGGACACGGTTGATATATTCGCTTACATTATTGTTGCACTATGAACTTATCAAATTAAGATACTAATATATTACCTATTTCAAATCTTAAAAGTACAAGTATGTCATCATCTAAGGGTGCAACGGTTGCAGGAAAATCTCCTGCACCTTCATGAGGATGTTGTAGACATTGACATTTAACTTCTGCCAGAAAAAAAACAAGAAAATCTCCTCTAAGTTGTGACCGAGCTACGAGTATCTAAGGTCGTCGGATGTAACATGAACCCCGGAACGTTATGCACTGCATTAGGGTGGTCAAGCTTAACCCAAAAAAGACTCTTTCGAAATCAACAGTGGTCCAGCTCCGCGCATTCGGGATCAGCTCTTCGTAGCTACTATTACCTACAATAAATGTAATTCGGAATGAGAATTGAATACAACTCGCCTGGGATACCCGGGCCCCAAACATCAATATTCGTCTCTGAATATCTGTCTGCAAGCAACAGAGTTTTACACACCGCAGCAAATATTAAAGACCAAGGAGATTGGTTACCAATACGTCTGGATTAGAGGAGGTCGCATATTTATAAGGAAGAATCAAGAAAGGGAACATATCCCAATTAGAGATATGGTCGCCCTACAAAAGTTGAATAAATAGTGCTCTTATACTTATTCGCTAGATTACTTATTTGTTTAAATTTGTTAATTGTTTGTACACTGTTTTTGAGTCTGTTTTATTGTTAAAATAAATACATTGAACACGTTAAAGTTAACTAGTAAAATACTCGGGATTTACGTACAAAAACACTTAATTTTTATAAGCAAATATCTAGTTAACCATATGACATCTTAATCTTGACGGAGACATGACTGAACAGTTCTGTCCTGAGCGCGCAGCTATATATATATCGACAATAGATATAAAGTGTATACTCGTAGAAGAGCCAGAGATGGCAGGAAAATGGATGGCAGTAGAGTTCTGATAACTGCGTTAAATAAATGAAGATCAAAACGTATGTTGCAGTAGGCAAGTCAATGTGAGGATGTCTGGGTCACAGTGTATGTCTATTGCTAAGCCAATACGTCGAATAGCTCTGTGGACAGTTTACATGCCTCCGCCGGTTATCCGTATAACTTTATAATACTTTCTGGACGGCTGCAATACTATATTTCAACAATCGAAACTGTACGCATATAAAGTTGGAGATCTCAATATGGCTTGTATCAACTGGAGCTTGGTAAGTGACTCAGATAATGTGTATACACCTACGGGCATCAGTTACTTATTGACTAACGTTACTCATATTAATAGACACCAGTAAATGAACAATGTAACTAATAATGGAACAGTATGCAATCAGAAGACCAAACCTATAGTATCGTGGCTCGAATCATACTTATCCAATCGTTTACAAAGAGTGGACATACAGCATATACGACAGAACTCAACCTTATCTACCAGTAGTATAAATATCTTGGGGTCCCACAAGGAGATGTGCTGGAGCCGTTGCTATTCCTTTTATATATTAATGATCTTCCTGACATTGTAAATCATAAACAGTTTTATTTGCTGATGGCATCTCTATAATCTTAGCATGTTGACCATGATGTTGATCCATATGGTGACATAATGATGGTAGTTTAATAATTTGTATGTGAACTTAAATAAAACTAGTTACATACGATTTCAAAAAGGTTGAAGCACGTGGTGTTTCAATACACACCAACAACGCGGCTTTGTGGGAGCCAGGTCTACTTGCACAAACCTGGTAACCTTTACCGAGACGTTTGTGGAAGCTGTGGATTGCGGTGACAAAGTGGATGACATTTATATTTATTTAAACTTATTGCACACGTTGTACAGACGCGGACTTAATGCCTTGAGGCATTCTCTCCTAGTCGACCTTCAGGTGATGTAGAAATAAGAACTGGTAGGTGCAAAGAGATTTAATTTAGTTAATAAGAGATAAACCTACATTAAATATAATTTAAAACATAAATTTACCGCTAAATATAATATATTAATAAACACACAATATTACATACATACATACATATAATACTATATATATAGATATGATATACAGTCAGGAGTTCACGATGTGTTTGTGCTGCCAATTCATTCCAGAGAAGAACAGACTGCACATAGAAGGAAGAATGTATAAAATTAGAGGTGTGAGAGGGGCATTGAAAAAGCATATTGGTTGTGTAACGAAGATTTCGGTCGTGGTTGGAACATAAGAAATGAAGGTGAGGTGCAAGGTATTCAGGTAACGATGGAGAGATGAGGAAAGAAAAAAGAGAAGTAAGCGCTCGCAGATTGCGGCGCTGGCGAATTAGAAGCCATTGCAGTTGGGAACGTAAAGCAGACACGTAGTCATACTTACGAAGATTAAAAACGAATCGAATGCAGTTATTGAGAAGTCGGTCTAGTTTATTGAGAAAGTCTGCATTTAGGTCGAAATAACACACATCACCATAGTCGATTAAAGGGAAAATTAAGGACTGCATAAGCGTAGCTTTAGTTTTAGCGGGAAGGAAGCTTTTTAAACGATATACAGCGCGGAGACGTGTGGTTACCTTCTGGCTAACGTGTGTAAATTTTGCCCGCCAATCAAGGGTCGAGTCGATATGTAATCCCAGGTTCTTCACCACTCCACTCAGAGGTATAGACACGTTGTTGTAGGTAACTGGTGGATGACCAATTCAATTTACGTAACATTTGTTTACTTCCCACGACGATCACCTGGCATTTGGTTGGGTTTACCGCCAGAGCAAACCTCGTCGACTAGCTCTGAATAAATTGCAAATCCTTGTTAACCTTGTCGATGGCGTGTGATATGACCTTCACCCTTGACTGCGTCTACAGTTGTAAGTCGTCGGCGTACAGGTGATACGTACACTGAAGGTGGTGAGTTATGAGATCAATGAATATTGAGAACAATAAGGTAGATAATATACCGCCTTGAGGGACGCCAGAGAGAAGATCGCACCAACTCGATGACATGCCATCAATGTGGACACACTGTTGTCGTCCCTGAAGATAGGAGGAGAACCATTCCAGAGCCTCTGAGGAGATCATAAGGTAAGAAAGGATGGCCAGTAGGACGACGTGACAGACGGTATTGAAGGCATTTGAGAAGTAAATCAAAGCCAGCACTGTGATTTTGGTATCCTTCATACCCTCCCTAATATCGCCAGTCACTTTAAGGAGAGCGGTGGTGGTGCTTATACAAAATGCGAGAGCTGCTTATGTACAGAGGGCTCCAGCACTTTAGAAAGAAAGTGCAATAGATTTTATATCGATTTTACCAAAGCTTTTGGCCGAGTTCCGCATTTCATACTATTAGAAAAGTTGTCAGCATATTATGGCATTATCGGTATCCTCTTGAATTGGCTAAAATATTACCTTGACGGTCGCTTTTTCTTCGTGACAGTAAACGGTTTTCAATCGAATGTGCAAAAAAGATATATATCTTTTGTCCTTGCGGAACCTACATTGGTCCGGTCCTATTCAACTATTAAATTAACCACATTTCCAAGGACGGACGAAGGAATGTAGGTTCCGCAAGGACAAAAGATATATATCTTTTGCGTGCGTACACACACCTTAAATTATCTAGAATTGTAAAAATAGAAAATAAAAAAGAATAAATAGTTTCTCAAAAGTCTTGAAACATTGAATTTATTTTTTATACAATAACAATAATTTACAGAATTATTTAATTGAAGTTTTCTGGTTATGATGTTGTACATTTTATGCGTAAGTTTTAAATGGAGCATGGAATTTGCTATTAATTTCACCTTTTAACTTTTATATATATATTTTTTTAAATATAGCTCTAATTTTGACTATCGCATTAATATTAACACATATTTCACCTGTAAAGCATGAAATTAATTTTTAATTAAAATCTTACGCTCTGTTAATTCGTATTCAACGTGGCTTAAAAGCTTCGTATTTGAAACGATAGTGGAAGTTGTGGAAGTAGATGTTGCAAGAACTTGTAAATAGAATCGTAATTTGAAGGTTAACGACACGAGATTTGAAAATCTCACAATTTTATGATTTAAGTTGAGTTTCTGTTTAAATAAAAACGATTTTATTTTAAATTAGATAGACGTGTTATTTCTTTGTCTATATAAGAGCTACGTTACACTGATTTGATGATGTGATGCTTATCATAGCCAGACAAATAGCAGAGCTACGCATTAACACGCCAGTTAAATTTCGTCATTTTAACCGACCTTAAACTTCTTTCTGTGACTATTATATACTTTTACATTATATAATGAGGTTTATTTCTATTCACGTTAAACTATTTGCTTAAAAATATTTCACTTACCTTTAGTCAAAATGCAAACTCACACCTACGTATAGCAAACATCTTTTATAACAAATATACTACTCGTATATAAATCTAAAAAAAAAGCTGTAATTCAGTATCATGCTCGAGGTTTAGGAATTGCTTAAGTAACTTTAATAGCTACGTATCTAAAAAGATTTGATCTACGGCTTATTACTTTTTCGTGACTATAACAGGCTGTTTTAAATCGAGTACACTTTACATAAAGTTTTATCTATAATCGAATTACTTTGAATTATACTTTACGGCGGTCATTAACTAATTATAAATAGTTTTTGATTTCATAGTGATCGCTTAATATAGAGCTTACAATTGAGACATTCTACTTTATTCAATTTACAAAACTGACTTCTCCTTGTATAAATATAAAATACCATCCTTTATTTCATAAATGATTACTGGTTTCAGCAAAGGAAAGCTTTATATTTCATAAATGAAACAAAAAAAAAATATCAAATAGAAATGATAAGTCCCAATTAATTAATATATCACATACATAAGCTGTCAATAGTGTCATTCAACTGCCATTGAAATTTTGACAGACCAATCAACGTTCGATTCAGCTCCTCCTTGCGTCGTTATCCTCAATTCTAGTGATACTCGTAGCTGCCACCTTGAGCAGTGTGTAGGGCCGCATGGATCGTAGTGCCGAGAGTAGTGCGAAATTGGTCCGCCCAGCGCAACGGGCTACGGCTCTTGTCTCTGCCCCTCTACCTTACCCGTCACCATCAGTATTTCAAGATTATCGCCTTCTCTCCTCACAATGTGGCCAAAGTATTCAAAGATTCTGCGAAGGCACAGGGTCGATAGGCGCTGACGAATGTCAAGTTCCTTCAGGATGAATGCGGTGGTACGATGGGCTGTCCAGGGTATTCGTAGTAACTTTTTCCAGCACCACATCATATACAGGAATATGGGAAAGATAAGGGTTCGTACCAGTTTTTTTTGGTCCCTCTAGAGATGTGGCGATGCTTCCATATCCTATCCAGGTCAGACATTGCACTCCTAGCCATACCTGTTCGTCTCCGAATCTCTTTTTCAGCTGATCTGGTGTTGGTGATGTTAGAGCCAAGGTAAATGAAATCCTCCACCACCTCAAGGCTAAGCGAACCTGTGAGTTCCGATTTGGGGGTCCTGTCAACAACCATAACTTTTATTTTGGCCATGTTCATTTTGAGTCCTAGGTCTTCACTGGCTCTCTCCATTCTGCTCAAGAGAGCTTACATCTTGACCTCATTGGAGACAGTATGCAGCCCTTGCGCACACCTTTTTCAGCTACTTATCTAGTAAAAGCGAACTTGACAAGGGGAGTTATTATTTTCTGTATACGCCTCTTTGTAGTTACTTGTATAGCGATACAGCAACTGATGAATATGGTTTACAGACTTCGTTCCATACAAATATGTAGAGTTTTATACACATATATTAAACTTACTGCAACTAATACCGTCAAGCTCTGAGATTTGTAACATAGCACTAACCGCGAGGTGTGACCACAGTGTCTCATATTATCAATCAGTATCATGCACAAGGTGACAGCCGGATTGTTAATATAGAGAGGCCCATAATGTGTAGAGTGTAGACAAAAGAGGTTTTCTTTTAGTTCTATTGTTTCCTTACACCACTGTTACTCCTAATGTCTAGAATCTAGATGTACGTCACTGCAGTATAAAAATAGAGTTGATAGGTGAAAAGCACTACCTTGCATAACATGTCAGTACATTCACGTTATTTAGCGTCACGGATGGCTATTTTTATAACTCCATCTTCAGTCCTGTTTAACGTTTATAAAAGGTCAAACCTTATTCACTTATGTTAACATTTGAATATTTTGTAGGTAGGTAATTGCTACATTGTTTTACTTAGACATTGTGTAGAAACAGTAACCTTAAAAAGAATTGCGAAATGCCGTCAATTAATAAGAAAACTTTTCGAGCTTTTAACATTTAAGGTTTCCTGTTCATTAAATTAAAAGAAATACTGAGCCAGTTAAAGGATACACAATTCTGATACTTACAACATCCAAAGAAATACTTGAAGGTTGTTATAATTCCCTATATAATTTATACGCTATATTTCGTGATCTTTTAAAGATTATTGCTGTGGAAGCTAAAAAGCAGCACTATATTTATTATAAGTTAGCTGTGCCCGCTACTTCGTACACGTGGCATTTGAATTTTCAAGTTACTTTTAGTTTTTCACCGTTTAAACCATGCCTGAACTACGACAAACATTTCAAAACCAAAATCAGGTAAATCGGCCCAGCCGTTCTCGAGTTTTAGCGAGACAAACGAACAACAATTGATTTTTATATTTAAGAAGATTAGCCATTTACATTCAATAGTAACTTTTAAGATATCTATGGTAAAATAAATCTGAGTAAATATTTGTAAAAAGAAAGAATGAGGTAATGTTAAACAGAAATATAGACTGAAACCACATATTATTGTGCTAGTAGTGTACGTGCTAAATTTACATACACTTGAAATGCATACAAGCAATCATAGTTAGTCATTGGTATTTCCCGTTGTATATGAACAACAGTCGACTGTCAGACCAAGATTTATTCCTGTTTCGAGTTGGGTAATTACTAGATTTTCATAAAACCACTCGGTCTTTTCGGCTTTTTACGTTACCGTAGCGCGTAACGTTAGCGGTTTTTAATCATCGAGTTGTTAAATACTTTATACGTTACCTTAATCATAAAATACGAAATATATATATATTTATATATGTATTTTTTATTTGCGATTGTAATGCCTAAATAATTGCCCCCAATATATTCTAGTTACCATGAAATAAAAATTTTATGTTGGTTTCTGTACCTATTGAGCTTAAAGTTTGATAAAATACAAAACATTTCAAAGATGACTTTGAATTTTTTTTCGATCATAATGTGCCATAGTTAAGCGTAGGATAGATTTCCTCTGAACTTTCTTTCTATATCCTTCTAGAAAGTGTTTACCAAGCCACGCTAATGCATGAACCATCATTTTTAAACTATTGCTGGTAAGTTTTACACGTAAATGAGTATAGATTGGCACGAAACACACTTGTAAACACAGACGAGTATATGTATACAAACGTGCCTTTTTAATTTTTTATTTGAATCTTTCATGGGGTAATTTATATTGTAAACTTATATGGTACGAAAATATACACTCACATACTTAAGTACATACCTCTCGATGTCCACTGCTAAGGGCAGGTCACTCCGCTGCCACCCGGTTCATAGAGTCACATGCTGCCCTACACAACGATTACTAATAGTTAAATATATAGTTTTAATGAAACCTTTTGTTTTTACTATATTTAATATGCAGCAGAGCACAGAAGTTACTTTTGCCCGGAGTGCTATTTTCCCAGAAAACTTTTAAACGGTCATTAGCCTCACTTATTTGACCGAAATGAGTCAATGCATGTTAAAAAACCCAGTTAAAAGCAAAAACAAAAGTCAGTAAAAAGTAAAAAAAAGGCAGTGAAATATTATGTTTTATGCATACACTGCAATAACTGTTCGTAAATCGCATAAACTGTGTTTGGGAAGGAGAAGTAGGTGACTTTCAAATTATTTATTATAGCGTGAAACCAGCGCAATAAAGTTTATGTGTACTAAGTTGAGCAGTTAATTGTGTAGGTCGAGTAGTACTTTAAATGTATTGTAAATATTATGTTCATAATCTGTTTCATGTATTCTATACATTCTATACAAAAGGTTCCTTTTTTTACTCAACATTGACTTTAAAATACTATTGTACATAAGTATCAGCCAATTACTTACAAATAAACTGAGCTATAAGCATGTTATATAAAAACAAAATACAACACTTACAAATTAGTCATAATTATCATTGGCCTTTAACAGTTCACTGTTGGACCTCTCTAAGCTTGATAGTAAGAAGTAGTAAGCTTGAAAGATAGTAAAACTTTCTTGCTTTACCATCTTTCACTGATTTGATATTTTGCTAGATCCCATGTACGATGTTGTGGAGAATTTATGAACCCAGCTCTTATTCAACACCCAAACATTTTTGCAAGTGTTTATTACTCTTAAAGTATCTCTTTGTCTAGATTTTTTTTCTATTTTAGGCAGTATTATTGTAAGCGAAGGGCGTTTTAATGCTCTGTGGGAACCTCTTACGGTTTATAAGGGCTTACGGTGAAGTGGGAAGTTGGAACTGAACCAAGTAGAGCAAGGGAATATTGAAAAGATACGGTTAATTACGCGTTCACAATATAATCTATAATAGCACATCGCACGTAAAAAAAGGGGAAAATCGATTGGGATCTTGACGTTGACCTACAATCATAATATTTGCGGACTAATATTATAAATTCGTATGTAACTCTGTCTGTCTGTTACGTTTTCATGGCTAAACCGCTGCAACTACTCTCTACCGTCATTATCGACATACACGCGGGCGGATCGCGGGTAAAACTAGAAACGATGTAAAGCTTATTTGACAATATAAAAAATAAATGATAATAAATATTGGCTTTTACTTCGCAGGTAAAAAAGCAAAATCGATACGGTAACATCTAAAATCATGATATATGGCAAAAATAAGATATACTCGGTGGAATTACAAAATTCTACCCTATATAACCAAGATATTTATCTATTATTAAATATTTTTTAAGAATAGGTAGGACCATGTTTCGTCTTGAAATATATTTAAAAATAATTATTGTGGTTTTGATAAAAGAGTTTAAATAAAACATCCGATCTCGAACCAACGAAAAAGGGAGAAAGTTAGTTAAATGATGCTGTCTTAACTTAAAATTATCTACTACATGGTGTTGCCACTTATATAAAAAAATATGGTATCAGTTTTATCACTTCATTTCCTGTACATGGCTGTCGCTGTACTGGAACTACATTACTAAAAGGTCAGCCAGAGGTAGTTACTGGCTGAAAAAGACATGTGAAACTTCCGAACAATGCACACCTTGAAAATTGTTTTTTGTTCTCATTAAACACAGTAGTTTGTAGTTAAATTCGGAAATGTCTATTTACAGAAGATTATTAATTATTTGTAAATTATATATAATAATATAATTAATATATATAATAATTATTAATAAATTAATTGTGTGTCTATATCGTATGTAAAAATTTATAGACAACTAACTGCACCCCGCCACACTTTGTTGTGATATCTTGTGATTGCATTGTTAAGAAATGAGCAAATAAATTGACACAAAAAAAAATTGCAATTTTGTAGCGCGTCAAAATATAAGTTCGATTGGTACAAATTTTTTTAAAGAATGCACATATCAACCTAAAAAAAATTTAAACAGATATTGCATTTGATTGGTTTTTTCATGGGTAGTAAATAGATATAATACTTGCATATTGATATTGACAAATAAATTACATTTATATTTATATGTTTTTAAATTGTAACAATTTGTGACTAGGTATATTAAAATTAAACTAAGATACTAGGACATTTATTTCAATTACATGTTTTACTTCCTCTTCAGAAATTAACATACTTTACAGCCAACATTAGTCTTAATGGCTTGCTATTACCTTTATGAAGCACTTTGTCCGAAACAACGCAACTAATTTTACGTTTTTATAGGTACTTAATTTAACGAACTCGTTTGTATTTAAGAAGTGTTTTATTTTCTGAAGCTAAAATAATTGTCACCATCATATTTTTTTTAAATTTTTGTACCTACCGTATCACGTATACAAACAAGAATGTACTGCGGCATCAAATCCGCCTATGTACTACATGTGCATTAACAATTATGTATATTTTATTAACTTCGTACTGCCGTATTTTTCTTTAGTAAATATTTTCTAAATTTCTGAAATCTTATTTTTGTAATTATGCCCGCTCCAAATTCGTACAGGTAGTGAAAGCAAACTTTTAAGGTTATCTTTTAATTTTCTTCTATACAAACCTTGTCCAAACAATAACGAACATACATGTCGGTGATTCCTTTTTATTTATATAGATTTAAATGGATTATTGTGTTTTTGACTATATTACAAATTAGAGCCAATTTGAATATTTTTATTACATGTGTTGTACCCAATTTTGATCCCATCTTGAATCAAAAATTCATTTCATGATTTAAAAACTTTAAAAATGTATCACTAACTTCAATTCGCTTTTTATTGATGTCAGGGATACTTTTAGTGACCATATTGGAAAATAATGTATAGTAAAGTTTTTTCATTTAAATGTCTGTAAATTTTTGTTTCTTTTTGTGGTGTTCAATAAAGTTGTATAAATAAAAAAATAAAAATAAAAATAAACATAGGGGGCCTCCTATTTTTACCAATGGTTCCATATCCGAGTAATGGTCCTAAACACATGAATAATTATAGACCACTAGCTGATACCCGCGGTGTTACGCCGCGGGTCGAGGCTAGTCTAAAAAAGTAGCCTAAGTTACTCCTTACATCATCAGGTATCTGCCAGTAAAAGTCCTGTCAAAAATCGGTCCAGCCGTTCCAGAGATTAGCCGGAACAAACAGAACGATTTAAAAAAAATGCTATTTTGGTATATATGCCGTGTATATCATATATTTGCATATAGTAAAAAGCCGTTATTTTAATATTACAAACAGACACTCCAATTTTATTTATTTGTATGGACTTTAAACCTACGAAAATGTTTGTATTTGTTTTATTAAATACGAATTTACATAACAGTATTAAGAAGTGGGTCACCATTCATTAATTTCATTCTTGTTTTTAAACATTTCATATAATTTTAAAAACAAACGAAGGTAAGTAGGCACGTTTCTAAAACAATTATTTGTTTATCATTCATGAATACAATAGTATTTAGCAGTACAATTCATATTATGTGACCGCTCCCTACACGCGCCCTCACGGTCGATTTTTCTTTGCATGTTGTATGTCTATTGGTTTTGCTTGTAATATTCAGTTGCGGTATACATGTACATTACGTTACCACAGAACATACGTACACAGAGTTATAAATAGAGTTGTTCCGTCCGTACTCAATCCATAACAGACCAGTCCATTATCTTCCCGCAACTAATAAAAACTAAAAGGAATTTCAGAGCTGCTGACACGTGTTCTTTCTGTTCAATATTGTTGATCTGATTACGCACCTAGGAAACAGTAGTGAGTTCATTAAATTTATTTAACGCACTAGCCAAATAATTGCTTTACAGTTTCGATTGGATAAAAAATAACTTTGGCAAGCAGATAGGTTTGTCTTTCACCGGGACAAGATTTGGTCTATTGTTAGTATTGGACAACTGCGAGGAGGCACTTCACGCGTAACGTCTGATAATTATAGTATAACGTGCATGAAATAAATTATTCTTATTTAAAGTAATACCTACGTACTTATTACGTAGTACGAACGCTTTATACTATCATAATTAGTTCTTCCTAGTTCAGTATTTATCAAAGGTTCTGTGTTCCTTATCAAAGATTTGTTGACAATCACAAGTTGTTGTAACATCTAGACAAACATCTAGACTCGAGATGTCACAATTTTTTGAGTTTAGGACCTTGAATATTTTTAGGTAAATAGCGATCTAGACTATTTTGTAGTACCTCCAAAACGAATATTAATTGATATTTATAGATATACTAGCTTTTGCCCCCGCGGCTTTGCTCGCGTTAAGAAGTATTATTGCGGCATACTTCTTAACGCGAGCGAAGCCGCGAACAAAAGCTAGTCGTCAAATATAATCCGCTAGATATATTATCTATGCACTATGCACAAAAGTGGTTAATTCAAAGTTCTCTCCAAAATAACTTTATGTACATGGCGCTAGCATACAGAAATTTATATATTTTAAACTGAAAAGTTACTAATCTTATATAGCCTGCATCTCAAAATCCTTTCTTAGGGGATGCCTACGTCATAGTAGCTTTATGCATGCAAAGTCTCAGCCCGATCGGTTTAAAATTGACAAATTTTCATACAAACTTTCATCCCCTATTTTAACCCCTTGGGGGTAGAATTAATCAAAATCCTTTCTTAGCGGATGCCTACGTCAAAACATTTACCTGCATGCCAAATTTCAGGACGATCCTTCCAGTGGTTTGGGCTGTGCGTTGATAGATCACTATGTCAGTCAGTCACCTTTGAGTTATATATATATAGATATGAAAGAGGAGCAGTTAAACGCCTCACTTTTTTACACATTATTTAATGAAATCATTTTTTGTTCGTGTACGCTTAGATCTTTCAAAGGACGTAACGGATCTAATGCGGTTTTCACTTATACGTGGACTGTTCCAAAAATAGTTGTGAAATGAAAAATAGTTAGAATATAAAAAAAAAGTGTATTTATAGATTTTCAAAATATTCCCCTCCAACCCCAATGCACTTATGCGTTCGGGTGAAACAGCTTTCAAAGCATTTAAAAACGTGTCTTGCGGTCAAAAATAACCTTCGACGGCCTCGTCTGCAGTGCTAAATGAGATGTCCAAAAAATGTATGTAGTTATGCCCTAGAATGTACAGAGTTCAAATAAGCAGTATTCAAAAACTTAAATCTTCTAAATAAAGAATTAAAAAGGTTCATGAAGCATAGCAGATTATGAAAAAAGTTGTGAAGCTTTAAAAAAACATTGTATCACTCCGAAAACGTTATCTTAAAACAATGCATTTGACAGTTATAATGTCAGATGTATTGTTGGAGATCGTTTTTTGTTTTTTCGAAAGACGGTCCCCATTTCATGTCACGACTTGAAGACTCGAAGACTTGATAATTGAAAACGATAAATAATAAATAATAAATAATAATAATAAATATTCCGGACATCTAACACACAACGCCATCTAGTCCCAAGCTAAGCAGAGCTTGTGCTATGGGTACTAGACAACTGATATAAATACTTATATACTTTTTTTTTTGTAAATACATACATATTATACATAGAAAACACCCAAAACTCCGAAACACATATTTGTAGATTACACAAACATTTGGTCCGACCCAGGATTTGAACCCGAGACCTCAAGCACAGCAGTCGCATTCACCACCACTGCGCCACCGAGGAAGTAATACTTGACATTGGCAGAAATAGCTGATCCGAGTGATCAGGATGGTTGCCATTTCATCAAAAAAAAATTGTAAAGAGTTAATATGTACGTATACTTATATCAAAATATATACTATTAGCTTATTTCTACGGCTCCACTCGTGTCGAAAGTTTATGAAAAGTAGCCTATATCACATGTTTTACAGGGTTAGTATTATAGAACAAAAATAAAACGCAAGAACATTATTTATATGCATATTGAAATTGTTTTCTGAAATTGGACAGTGTTATGCAGTGCACACATGTGAAAATAAAAGGGCATAAGTTCCTAATTTCCTACAGTACCAATATCTTTTGGGCCTCTGTTTTTGAGCTCAATGAGCGCAACCTATAATACATTTAACACCACTTGCAAATTACGTGGAATTTTACTAAAAAATATTCGTTCAATAGGAATCTGTGATATCTGACAGTTGTTTAGACCTGACGCATACGAAGCACCGTCTGGTAGCAGAGAAAGTATCGAAAACCCTCATTGTACAAAAAATCAAATCTGCCTATTACTGATCTTTCTTTATTATTTTGAACTACCATATTTATATATATTCTATCGCATATAATTTAAAAATAAATAAATATACGAATTGGAAATTAGTGTTTATATACATTGTTTATGTATACATGTTTTGATTCAGTATTTTAACCTATTTCGTATCATATTTATGGCAATTAAAATCCTTTAGAAGTTACTTCACGTCGCAAGCATCGTTTAATTTTTTTTTTATTTGCTAGTTTTTTTCCGAATCAGCTATTTTTTTTATATGGATTAGGTAGCAAACGAGCAGACATATCACCTGATGGTAAGCGATTACCCGCCCATGGACACCCGTAAAACCAGAGGCGTCACAAGTGCGTTACCAGCCTTTGGAGGGATGGGGAGGGGCTTGGCTATGGGCCTACGGTATCTTCACTCACTCGGTAAAACACAGCGCAATCATTATTTCACACCGGTTTTTTTTTCGGAGGCCGTGGTATCTCTCCAGTCGAGCCTGCACATTCTGGGGCAAAAAGTACCCCGAAGTTGTCAAATAGCTCTAGCAGCTGTGTGAGCGGGCGCATTATTTTGGTGAACCCCATTGCGTGGATTGCTTCTTCGTGAGAGGATCGTAGCCATCCTACTAATATTATATTCGCGAAAGTTTGTGATTATGTAAGTGAGTATGTTTGTTGCTCTTTCACGCAAAAACTACTGAATGGATTTTGATTAAACTTTACAATAATATAGCTTATACATCAGAATAACACATAGGTTACAATTTATAAAGATACCAGCTTCGCCTCGCGGCGTTACCCGTGATTGTTGTCGTACCGCGGATAGCACAGCGGGGTTCAGCTAGTATATCGATAATTTGTCTGTTGTAGAATGTAGGATGCGTTTTGCGAAGTTCCTCCTACGAACTTATCTAACATAAATTTGCACCAATCAACACGATGGCATTTTTGCTCATCGTTGAGAGAATGAGGTCTTCATCGCGAAGCAAGTTTCCTAACTTTAAGGTGTTCATGCAGGATGGTGGAAACTGCCTGTGATCCAATGTTTAGTTCAGCCTGTATCTCGCAATGTGTAATATGACTATTCTCTCGCAATAGCCACTCTACCTGGATGACGTTTTTATGAGTTACTGCAGTTGGTGATCGACCGGGTCTGGAGTCATCAATTAAGTTCTCTCGATCACGTTTAAATTCACGACACCAATAAGCAATCGTTGCTAACGCAGCAGCAGACTCCCCAAAAGCAGCTTGTAAATTTTCTTGAGGTTCCTTGAAATGATAATAAACGAGGGTTAACTCGTTTAAAATCACTTCAAGGAACATATATTTAAAAAGCCGATTGTATTCAGGAAATACCTGTTATGGTCAAAATTACAGTTGACATATTAATATTAATCCAATCCAAGTAATAGATACAATATTGAAATAGATTCTGGTAGATGCAGGTGGGTATGTCAGATATTTATAAAATGAAAACCATGTACATATATACTTTCAGCGTGAACGTTTACATTCATTGAAATCATTAAATTGGTATCACGTGGTTTCTGTCAGACTAGGATAAAAGTAGGAAACCATTCCTTTCAATCAGTATTCAGAACATTTTTTAAATATTAGACTTAATTTAGATATATGTATTAAATTTGAAAGTGAAAACTAACTTTTCTCTGAGTTTTCTTGAAATTTCTATTAACAAAATATATAAAACAGTATACAGAGAGCAAGGCCCGGTTGATTTGCTGAAGCCAAAGCAATTATAACTTTATGGTTAAAGTAAAGGTCAACCCTAATGTGACACTATTATACTACACATAGCACATTAAGACTGTATTTAATTTTTTTTTTTTTTTTTTTTAATTTATTTATTTAAAATCATATACACATTCTACATGTTCAAGTCTGCCAAACTGTAAGACAGTTTGTCGGCAGAATTAAATTTCTTAGTTCATTCAAACAGTCATAGTCGTATTCACTATTTAAGTTACTATACACGGGATATTCATCACGTTTATGTTCAGTTTATCCGTGATCATGTCAGATGTAATAATGTCGAAATTTTGGAAAAGAAAATATTGTGAACATCTTTATTTAAAATAAGTTATTTGACTATAGGAGATAGCCTTATTTGATTCTTTTTGTATTTATTTTAACACAAAAATCTTTGTTAATGAAAGTGGTCAGGTTGAATGAACTCAGTGTAAAAAAGTACAGACGTAGTCATATAAAGTATAGTACATTTGCTTAGATAGTGACGGTGCACCCGCTCGCAATTGTGGTTATTGTTGTAAATACGAATATATTAATTCATACAACGGCGTAAACTTACAATCGCGCGATCAAGGTGACCGTATCTAAGCGAATGGACTATATCTACAAATAAAGTAAATACGAGTAACATACAGGTTCCAGACTCGTTGGGTTTGTGTTTACTTGTGAGGCATGATGAGATGCGGCGCCGAATAAGTCTCATAGGCATAATACTCACTTGGAACATTGTAGCTACTCATCATCATACTTTAAAAAAGCTTTAAATAACTTTTTGATCATGTCAAAGAACCATTGAATTGCCTCGGTGGCGTGAATGAGGTGGCTCTGCTTGAGGTCTCGGGTTCAATCCTGGGTCGGACCAAATGTTTGTGTAATCTACAAATATTTGTTTCGGAGTTTGGGTGTTTTCTATGTATAATATGTGTGTATTTACAAAAAAAAAAGAATATAGGTATTCATATCAGTTGTCTAGTACTCATAACACAACCTCTGCTTAGCTTGGGACTAGATGACGTTGTGTTAGATGTCCGAAATATTTATTTATTTATTTATTTATTGTGTCGTCTTATGGAGTTTGTTATTTATGACCATGTATCCTCGTGTCTAATTTGTTTACGTTGAAAATTACATGCCCTCACTGTCTTATACTCTATGATAAAAAAAACATAACCTATCTTCGCCAACATATTTAAACACCTACTTCCAACTTTTATGAACCGATTACGACAGAAACCTACGGCTGTCTATTAACCTTCTTCTTCGTTGTCCCTCTCATACGTCTGGAATAAGCTCCCTCTAAAAATCAGGATAATCCAAAAGACCCATACACCTTTATGTTCAAGGAAAAGTAAAGCGTTACCTTGTAGGACAATAGAGTAGATGACACCTTAATGAAAAGCTGCAATAATTATATTTGCCGAAATGTTTTGTAATGTTCGTTTTAATAGAGGAGATACAGTCATCTACCTTATTGGCGGAATCAACTTCCTTATGATTATTATTGACTCTTATTAATGATATCTATATGCCTATATTTATATCTCCTAATGGTTGACTGGTAGAGAATATCATAGGCAAAAAGTCCGCTAATGCACCAAATGTGTATGATGTAAATAAATAAATATGAAATTTGTAGAAGGTGGTTGGGAACAACCCATAAAGCAGCTCCTACACATTCCATAATATTGTGGCAATTTATGATGTCAAGGTACAACAAATGTCTATTGATAACATTAGCGAAAAAAAAAAAGTTACAAAGTGCCCGGTAATAATTTTAAAGCCTGAACCGCGTCCGGTACTTTTGAACAGAAAAGAAAATATGATTATTTTCATTTTGGTGCTTTGGAAATAAAATCATCACCGAGTCATAAAATTCTTTAAAGTAATTATTATTGAAGCCACAATTTTACATGTTATAGACCCATCTTCTGGGTACAAATCACACACGAGTATCTTCTATACCCCTTTAGCTCTTTTGGATCCTTATTAAATGGTAAAAACACCAATTATGAACCTAATATTAAGCGAATTGGTAACTATATGTTTTGTTAATTTGCCTATTAATCGCGCTATCTATAGTCTTTCCAATCGTTTATTTAACTTTTGACAGATCACGCACATAAAGTTTTGTAATAATTATGGAGGGTAGAGGTAAGGAGAGTTATCTCATATGGTAGAAAATTTAAAAAAGTGTCCAGCTGTAAGCTATAAATAACAGTTCAAAAACCTTCCAGAATGGCGCTGGTGTAGACACAGGGTATGGTATGAATGTAGCAATTGTGAACGAATTGAAGTACGCCGAGTTAAAAAAATTAACATTATTGTCGACTAAAGTAGTTACTTATTGCTGTTATTATTACTTATAAATATAACCTTAAAGAGTTATTATGAGAAAAGGCGTAGCTAGAGTGATTTTATTTTCTGAACTGTGAATAGTACGTTTATTGACTTCCTTTAAAGTTTACTCTGATGCTAATGTTGAAAATGTCAACTACTTGCGTATTACAAAATAATGTAGTAAATATAACCTTAAAGAGTTATTATGAGAAAAGGCGTAGCTAGAGTGATTTTATTTTCTGAACTGTGAATAGTACGTTTATTGACTTCCTTTAAAGTTTACTCTGATGCTAATGTGGCGCCACCCTAATTTAATGCATTTCAACGGACACTTTTTCATGTACACAGATGATTCTCCTTACCTCTACCCTCCATAGTAATAATTTTTAATACAATGTACCTACTACAGGGAATACTGTAGGTACTTCATGGATGGGCTCCGCCCACTTAGAGATGTGTCATTCGTAATTTTTGACCACAGACTATAAAAACGGTTTTGAAATAAATCGATTATCGATTACATTAATAAAATATATTATATATTATTATACTTTATTTTTGGCATTTTGACAGTAACGAAGGGAGGAACTATACGCTCAACTCAACCAAACGTGAGAATTTACAAATAAATCAAAATGGAGGAATATAAATACTCAACTCGACGTATGAAAATGTGGATTAACACTGACATCAAAATGGCGTCGCGCGCCGCCTTCGCGTCCGGTGTTGCCGTTTAGTAATCGATAAAAGTACGAAATTATCTATAAAATAATGAGTGTGTTAAATCAATTAAAACTTCTTCATGCAGAAAATCGATCGATAGAAGAAATCGAATCGGAAACAGGTCAGGGTATCACTATTTGATTAGGTATTGGAGCTGTCAAAAGTTAAATTAACGATTGGAACCACTATAACGATAGTAACCTATTACTGACAACAAATATGCCGCCTTTATTAATACTTGCGACTAGATTCATCATCTTCCTACGCTTTGTTATTGCTAAGATTATTTGGGGTCGGCTACTAGCTCAATCCTTTCACCTGAATATCAGTTATTTCACGGAGCGACTAGCATGGGACCTCCGTAACTCTGAGGGTGAACTAAATTCGAAGGTTGAACTAGTTGTCAGTACATTAAAAGGCCCCGACTTCGCAATAACTATTGCCATTGATATTTATGACAACAGGGACCAACAGCTTTACGTGGGCACGGGCGGGAAACACCACCAAGTTTCCTGCTCCGGGCTGATAATAAAAAAATCTTCTAAGAAAATCCCAACAGTAGTCTAACCCGAGAATCAAACACGAGACCTCTTGATCGGCAGTCGCTTTCGCTAACCGTTAGACTAAGGAAGCAGTGCTGCGACTAGATTCATAGTTAATTTAAAAGGTATTAGACGCATAACATTAGAGGATAAAGGAAACGCATTATACAAAAAGGCCCGAGTTTAGAATTTATGTAAACATTTTATACATTAATTTCAGTTGTTTCGTTACTAAACATACTCGTTCTAATGTCTGTAAAATCCATCTCGTTCAAATGTATGTTATTATTCAATTGAATTAATGAAATTTTCGATCAATGACCGTAATTGTATTAGCTGTTATCACGCTCAACTGAAAAGGGTGACGATATACTTTTATTTTCATACTCCCAAATCTTTATTCACAAACGTTATTTTAATTCGCTTTAAATAAATATATTATAGCTTTGGACAGTTTCATTCAAAAGCTTTCTAAAAGTTGCCTGGACAAAAGAAATTCTTTGTAAGTAGGTCTTAAAAGATGTCCAGCAGTAATCAACCGAGAGCTCGGCGATTTCAGAAACACTGCATTGCAGTACGAATATAGTTGTCCATTTATGAAAGCCATAAGTTATGTAAAGTTTAAAAGTTTTGGCAGATATAATATTGATGTAATAATGAATTGTTATAAAGCTGTTTTCTTTACTTCACAGTGGGAGCTCCTTCGAGGGTCAATGGCAGAATGGAAAGCGACATGGACTGGGCGTGGAGACGCGCGACCGTTGGTTGTACCGTGGCGAGTGGACGCAGGGCTACAAGGGCCGCTACGGCGTGCGCCAGAGCACAATTAGCAACGCCAAATACGAGGGTACATGGGCTAACGGATTACAAGACGGATACGGCTCGGAAACATATGCCGATGGTGGTCAGTATTATCTCATTTCTTACATTGCCAAACTATTGGAACCTAGACAAAAATATATATTACGTTTACATGGCCATGGCATTCTTAGGTAGGTAGATTCGTTTGTTACGAGAGAATACATTATTGTTAATCTGATGATAGCACACAAAGCTATTGTTTTAATCCGAAAATAAACACCTTAATCCGGGTTAGCTAAAGCCGTTTCTTGCTTCTGTACTCGATATTGTCGTCGATTGTAAAATTATTTCACAACTATTTGTCGAACAACTCGATTCTCGCCGCATGACCTATATACCGTAACGTGAACTAGGAAGGAAACCCTTGACTTGCGCAATGTTTGCTGTTGGAAAATAATATCTGTAAACAAAACACACGTCAGAATGATACTCGTACATCAATATCGCTACGCAATGTGTGTAGTGAAGGTATAAATTAAATTGAATTCAAATCGTCAAGTATTATAGTGCGATTCGCAGTAAGTTCTTGTGTTGGTTGATTTTATATTTTTATCCCACCACGGGGATACCAAAAGTAAGGGTAAGAGTTTTTCAGTCTATGTGTGTTGTATATTTCACCGTAGCGCCTAAACTACTAAGCCAATTTGTATAAGTACATGAGGATTCGTAATAGTGGCCTAGGTAACTTAGGCGATTTAAAGTTTTATCAAAAGTTTTTACGTAAACGGATTATAGTTTTTTAAACTTTTGAAGTAAAAACTTCTTTAGCGGCGCTGTGTACTTTTTTGGAATGGGTAAAAATGTATAAACTCGCGTCAGGGCGTCAGGTCACGTGTCCTGATCGAAAAAATTCGTAAGACGGATGTTTATTGTTAACAGCGCCATCTACCGATATACTTTGGTAGCATTCGTTTTTCTATATATATATATATATATAGTGGTCCTTTCTCAATATGATTTTATATACTTAAAGTTAATATTTCAGTATCTTAAAGTGATTTACAATAAATTAAAATAACGATTTTCTACTTACACAAAACCTTTTGTAAATAAAAATTATTGTTTACATTTTTTTTAAAAACAGCGACATCTATTGGAGTATCAAAGCTTTACTTCCATTTACTACTTACAATCATAATTATTTTTAGTTCTTTTTATTGCACACTATTAAAAAAAGCATAGGTGTTCATTTCAGGTAAGTTAAAACAACCGTTTGTTTATAGTTATGAGTTTTCACTTCTGTCGGCAGTGCTTATGACTGCTTTGTGTTTTTTCTTCTATAAATGTTAGTACAAAGTATTGAAATGGGTAGTATTATATCCAATACTTAGAAGAACGTGGTCGTTTAATGAAAATTAAAACTTCCAAGGAAACTTTTGTTACTACATTTGATCCATTGTTTTTGTTTGTTGTTTTGAACGGTTTTATTGAAAATAATGTACTAAAAGCTAAAAAAATATTCGGTCGCTGGGCCCGTGTTTCCATCCAGTCAACTCAGTTTACGCTTAGCTCAAGACTTTTTATTTTGTTTGATCTATGAATTTTATTGATGAGGGAGAGGGGTGTAATGACTGGAACCTGGTATCTACCGAATACAAAGGTTTTAGTTTTTATTTTTTTTTATAGTGAACTGTGTTCTACTAGCCAAGCCCTTTCATTTGATACCCATATTGTGGTATTCGTGATAACAAATTTCTGTAAGCCACCATTTTGTAGCGGCGGCCATCTTGGGTTATAAAGCCGTTTAATTATAATTGTGTATGATAATGCTTTCAACATTACTAGCTCTTGACGTCGTGAAATGGGTTCTTATAAGGAATTATTTGACTTTAAATCATTTTTACGCAGGTACCAATCAATGTCTATATCGCGTGTATTGATAATAACAACTCCATACACCTATATGCTGTTCATTTTATGCGCTGATATATTTTAATTAACGAATATTAAATTGATAATACGTGATTTCATTTTTTAAACATCGTCGTCCGTTTAATATAAATGTTATATTTATGAAGATAAATAGAAAATGCGTGCAATAATGAAATTCCTTTAAGATTTTAAATTAATGCTCATTTACTGCTCATATTTAGTTTCAATAGTGGGGAAAACTACTCTCACATATTACATTTGCATTAAAAATAAGGGCTTTGTATTCGGTACCTAATTCTCTATATATGGCGATGAGTGCCCCTTATATTTAGATAAGTTATTAATTATATATACGATTAACTCTTCAACGATCTCAAATATTTGCGAAAAATGTGACCTTGAATTTTTACACACACATGATTAATTCCGACGCGTAACATCAAATCTGTGTAAATTACATTTATCAATATGGACCTACGCATTTACTAAAGATAGTTCGAATATGAAATGTTATATTTCATAACGCGAAGCAAACCTGGTCTTTAAATCCATAATAACGCGCGGATACCATGAACAAACGCCATCTGTTTCACGCCGCCCAGCCATACCGTGGAGTCATAATAGACTAAGATTTGTCATTCATAAAATTACAATGATTTATTTTACCCTTTTCAAATAATTTTTCTTACAATTTTACGTGAGGTCTTAATTTATGGCATAGGAAATATGTAATTGTAATTGTAGTTATTAAAATGTAATTTCAGAAATAAAGATAAAAAGCCAAGATTACCTCACAGCGAAAATCTAAGCTCGTAAAATTATGATGATAACGTTTACACTTAGTAGATTAAATATTCAATCGCAGGCTATAAGCGTAAAATACATTAGAGGCAGACTTCAGCCGCCAAAATTAATAAATAGTGAAGTCTTAAACAGACAGAGCGAACATCAAGCTCTAATGGAATTGTTATTGTGGATATGGATAACAAATCGATCGATAATAGATTGGAAATGTCGATAAAAACTTCGTAATTTTCGAAGATTTTCTTCGAGATCTGGCAACAATTCAAATGATTGCAAACTCGAGATCGGCTTTTAGTTTAACATACCTCAATAAAGGTTCTTGACATAAAGGTGATCAGAACGATTTATGCTTCTGGTAGCAGGTTTTTCATTGGTTTTCTTGATGAATGATCGAACTGTGGCATAAAGCGGGCGAGCGGCCCTGTGCCGCTGCCGTCGGCCACGCATGGCTCGCGCGGCCCTCGCTGTTTAAATTTAGCACAGGCACGCCTTCCGCGCCGCCTCGACACACAATCGTGTCGACCACTCATTTAATACCAGCCACTAAAAAATGACCCATCACACCGTAACATTACAAAGCGATCGTTTAGACTTTAATTACTTTCATTGTAGTTCGAGTAATAGCAGATTATAAAAAGTAGCAATCGTTAAATTAATATATCTAATTTAATTTTGCTGAAACTCATTTTTATAAAAGAAGGAAGGTAAGTAGGAAATCCATAAATTCCATGAGTATGTCACATGTACAAAATGTGTAATATATAGACAAGTTTATTTCATAAATTAACAAAACAATGGCGTGTGCCTTCCAAAGGAAAATATTCATTCATGAATTGGTGTCCGGGCTCGCGCGCTTTACCCACACTTGTAGGCGTAAGCTTACTTACCTGTTTATTAATGGCTACGCTACTTAGTAAAAATACTTATGGTATTCTTACATTATTTATTAAGCTTACGACGAGAAGCTTAAAAAAAATCATTTTCTTAAACTACATTTTTTTCAGCTACTAAAACTTAAAAATCAATCAATCTATCAATTACTTTAAAAGCGAGGGACATAAGTTTTTTTAAAGAGACTAGGTAATGCGCAAAAAAATTTGGAAGTTTCTACAATGTAAAAAACGTGTACTTACATCAAATAGGTAAATAATAAACTATTACGTGACCAGTTGTAATATCTCAATAAATGCATAACATATGACTTATATAACTTCATTTGAGTAAAATCTTTTGCAATTTTAATACAAAACGATGCCAAAAAGACATGACGTAGTTGGCCATAATGAATGAATGACGACAATCATTTTAAAAAAATGTTCACCGTTTATATGTTAAAAATGTGACCTTGATTTAAAATACCTTCTTTGGTTATACATACGTATACAAAAATTCGTAATCATCACACTAATATTATAAAGGCAAAAGTTTGCGAGTGTATATGTTTGTTATTACTACATGAGCAAACGGCTTGACCAATTATGATAAAATTTGGTATGCAGGAAGCTGACTGCTGTAATAACATATAAGTTACTTTTTATATATTATATCTATTTAGTTAATACTTTAAAAAAAAACAAAATTAAAAAAAGTTTTCCCTGTGAACTCTGCGAAAACAGTTTTTAATAAAAGTAGGTATACTTATAAAGTTTTAAAGAATTATAGAACTATAAAATATCTCCAAACAAAACTGCGACAAAGTATATCTACATATTACGGTTTAGCTACAGGAATTGCTTTCATGTTTTGAAAATTAATGAAATTTAAAGTGTTTTAAGTGGACTTGTTGACAACTAGCTGCGCCCCGCTGTTACCCGTGGTTTATCAGGTATATCACAACGAGTGTTTAATATTGTTAATCTAAAATCGAACGTTAAGATAAAACTAACATCATTGTTTTTAATTACCACCAAATGCTTCACTAGATTTCGTTGATTTTGTAACACAGGTTGTTTATAAGGTTTAAACTATTTTCAAACTCAAACTCAAATCATTTATTTCCATAGGCCCCAAAAGGCACTTGAACACGTCAAAAATACAAACATAAAAACATAAAACAAAACTCCTAATACTACATGCACTGAGATGATTTGAATTACCGGAGCTTAGATTGATTTCGATTCAACTCAAAGGTTTAAATTGAAATCAATCCAAGTACCAGCTCCGATGGGTATTGCATTCATGAGAAGAGCTGGTGAGAGAAACTCATGTGCACCATCTTTTCAGATAATTCATACAAAGCTTGTTTGTTTTTGACAACAGTATTTCTATGTGCAAGTTAAGGCAATCAAATCATTAAATTGTCTTCGTCATTGAACGGGTTATTTTATTCATGCTCATTCATTCGGATAAAAAGTTTTGACATTAAAGTCACATTTAAGTGTGTGATAGTTTTATTAAGTTGTGAACCGGCACAAGTACTTTAATTTCATAATAAAATAGTGAATCAAGAAACAGTGGTTATTAACTTCGAAAAATTACTAACTCTCTTGCACTTGTCAAAATTTCGTGTAAAAGTGTACCAGACGGGGAATCCATGCCCGATTTTGCCTAAGTTAGTTAAAATTATTTAACACTTAAAAAAATTTTCAAGAAAATATTTTACCCTTGGAAATTTATTACAACTTTACAAAGTTCTGTAACATACTCGTAAACGGGGAATCCATGTCCGATTTTGCCTAAGTTAGTTAAAATTATTTAACACTTAAAAAAATTTTCAAGAAAACATTTTACCCTTGGAAATTTATTACAACTTTACAAAGTTCTGTAACATACTCGTAAACTCCTTTCTAAAATGAATTCGTTGATGGGATCGCAAGCCGTGATCGTTCACAGGGTGTAAAAGTGTATCAGAAGGGAAACAAATATTTACTGAAGTGACTAATCTGCTGAGAAAAAGAGGGTTTGAATTACAGAAATGATCAAGCAATGATGAGCAACTGCATAAAGGAATAAGCGAAGGAAGCAAAGCAACAGATAACAGACTAAACTGAATTAATAAAGGTATTGGGATTTACCTGGAATCGACGAACCGATGACTTTGAATACTCCGTCCAGCTACCAGACATCTGTGAACCTGTAACAAAACGTAAAATAAAATCTGACATTGCCAAATAGTTCGATCCTATGAGGTAGATCTCATCAGTAATCATAAAGGAAAAAATATGATTCAAAAACTTTGGCTTATAGGAATAGGATGGGATCATAACCTCCCAACTGGGCTATTAACGGAGTGGATTACTTACCGTGCAAAACCAGTTGAAGTTACCAAGCGTTCCCACGATGGATTGACGTTGATGAGAACAGCTCATTAGAACTCCATGGGTTCAGTGACGCGTCCAGCAAGGTTTTTGCTACGATGGTTTACATGCGTTCGTAGACATAACAGGAAACTTTTATGTCCATCTGGTGACCTCTAAAACCAGGGTAGCGCCAATAAAACAAGTATCTATACCGAGACTTGAGTTGTGTCGTTCTGTCTTAGTGACAAAACTGCTGCAGGAAGTTTCAGTGGTTTTGAACGTTTCTAGAACTAACATTCAAGCTTAGATAGATTCCACCGTAGTATTGGCTAGCAAATAGAGTCTCAGAGATTGTAAATATTTTGGACACAGATCAATGGTCGCACGTAACATCTATAGATAACCCTGCTGAGTGTGCGTCAACGTGGCATTAGGCCTTCAGACCTACCTTTGTTTCAATTGGTTTTGCACGGTAACAAGGACAACCGGACCATCGTGGCTACAAGACAGAATTCTAAACTATAATTTGAATCAAACATTGGATACCAATTTAGATTAAGTCAAGGAAATCTAACATGTTGCTTACAAATTTTCGTCTCTTCGTAGGTTGATTAGAGTTGTAACTTATTGTATAAAATTATTTAAAGTCTGTGATCATAACTTACCTGTATTGTTGACTAGCGTTGAATTAAACTTCCGTCTCCGAATATCATCCCATTTCCATATTGCCCTTCCTATCGAAAGTCCTAGAACGTTTTGTACATACCTAATTGAATTTATTTCTCAATAGAAACCAACTCCTAAATCCTTTACGGTTTTGGTGCAGGTCATAGTACAGTAAGTGCGTTGATCAAAGTTACGGATGACATCACTCGAGGCATGGAGAGTGGAAATCTCACAATTATTTCCTTGCTGGACTTTAGCAATGCTTTTAATTATGTGTGTAGATTATCTTCACATCCTGCTGGGCATATTGCGCTCCATCGGTATATATCCGACAGTAGTTGATGGGTTTCACAGTTACCAGTTTGGACGAAGGCACCGTGTACGCCTGGAAGAATCTTTATCTTCTTGGTTTAAAAGTCTGCTGGGGTGCCACAGGGTGGTGTTTTATCTCCTTTACTTTTCACTATATTTATAAATTATATCTCCAAGTCATTAGCCTCATCCTACCACGTTTAAGCAGATGACTTTCAAATTTATACTGAAGCACCGTTGCATAAACTATCGGCAGCCATGTTCTGTGAATGGAGTAATAACTATGGTGAACCCGTCTAAGACTCAACTTATTGTTATGGGTAGTCCTAGATTGGTGTCAAGAATAGACAAAACTCCCGAACATAACTTTTAACGGTACTCCATTACCTTTAATTTCTGTGGTAAAAATCTAGGGATTTATATTGGTAACCTTTACTTGGGGCCCCCAGCTGCGTGAGGTTAGTCGGAAATAGTTCGCGTCGGTGGGGTCCTTACGTAGACTGCGCAGTTTTCTCCCAGCGATAACAAAAATTGCACAACACTACTTAACTTCTTAATTTATTACGTACTTGTAAATATACGAGTACCTATATATATATATATATGCCATGCCGGATTAATCTATATAGGTATAGACTAATCCGGCATGGTATACTCTCGATGTAATAAAATAAAAACTTGAGAGGTGTCAAGGGACACCCGGATGGAACGAAGTTCGAAATAGAAAGACGATACAAATATTATATTTACTTCAATATTTTACGTAATTTCTAGTTTTATGATATATGTGTACACAATAATATTAATAATAATAATAATGATAATGATGATAATGGTGAAAATGATGAAGATGATGAAAATGATGAAAATGATGAAAGTGATGAAGATGATGAATTGATGAAAATGATGAAAATGATTAAAATGATGAAAATGATGAAAGTGATGAAGATGATGAAAATGATGAAAATGATAAAAGTGATGAAAATGATAAAAATGATGAAAATGATGAAGATGATGAAAATGGTGAAAATGATGAAAGTGATGAAAATGATGAAAATTATGAAAATGATGAAAATGATGAAAATGATGAAGATGATGAAAATGATGAAAATGATGAAAGTGATGAAGATGATGAATTGATGAAAATTATGAAAATTATGAAAATGATGAAGATGATGAAAATGATGAAAATGATGAAAGTGATGAAAATGATGAAAATGATGAAAACGATGAAGATGATGAAAATGATGAAAGTGATGAAAATGATGAATTGATGAAAATGATGAAATGATGATTATGATAATAGTGATGATAATGATGATATGTATATATAAAAGTTCGAAATCTTATCTATCTATCTATATATTATATATATATATAGTATCTGGGTTGCTTCAAGCAATGAAAAATAAACTAATAACAAATAAAATTTAAAATAGCAAAAAGTGTCGTGACAACAAAAAGTGTCGTGACAACAAATTATGTCGCGACAATTTCCGTCTAGCCCCCTTCGTTTTTTCGTTCATATCGCGCGATAAGGAACTTCGTTCCAATTATACTTAAATATCACCTACATAAAAAGTACAAACCGAGCAAATTACGTAGTAATATATACATATATTGCGAGCAATATTAAAAGAAAGAAAGCAATGTTGCTTTCGCTCGTAGTCAGGCGAGAGTAAAGTCTAAAACGGTTAAAGCACATGCCCTATATTGTAACCGGGTTCAAAATGACTTGGCAACTGATCCGCAAGCTTACATGTGGTCTAGGAAAGGCAACTCAGGCAAACAGAAGATAATAAATCATGGACGCATTTTGTTAGAACAAGAAAGAGCTGCAGGGTTTGCCGAGTTTTTTCAATCAGAATATAATAGTTCACCCGCGGCGTTGAGTTCGGCGATCTCGTTCGCAAAGCTAGCTGTTACTTGAAGTTCAGTATGAACTGAATTTCCTAACTAAAATTACCCAAAGGATTTCATTACCTACCTTATTTCTATGCCCGCTTTTTATTTCTCTCCTATGTTTCATGTTTAATAAGTGTTTTGATATTATGTTCCGCTTACCTAGTTTGTAGTATGTCCTAACTTAGTCACTTTAAAAGTATACCTAGGGAATACAGTTAAAGACCTGACCTGACTGAATCAGATTTTCAATAAAAATATTTCCAGAGCCATTGAATTGAAATAGTTTTCATTTTAAAACATTTAATAATTTGGCTTTACTTACATAATTTTAACAATTATGTCTATATGCGTTAGCGAGGTAATCAAAAGAGTACGAGTGAAAAATGTTTTCACTCGAGTGCAACATGCCACTTTTCATCCCACCCTTGCGAGGAAATGACTAAATGCAAAAAACGTATTTACAATCACAAGATACTTTTATTTCAGTTTAGATATGTATTAATATTTATTAGGTACTAGATTATGATTATTTATGATAGGTAAGTATTAAAGAATAATCTTTAAATTATTTCAATTAATACTTAGGTTAGGTTACAGAAATAAAAAAAAATATTAAGAAAAATTTAAAGTAACGTTGCTGCAGTTACCTAACATGAGCAAATTAAAAAAAAAGTACACCAACAAGGTTACAAGTCTGAATTTTTAATAAATTAAAAAATGTTGATAAATTCGGCACCACGGAGGTAGAAGTAAATAGGTATAATGATGTTTTGAATTCACAAAGTTAGTGCACACGATGTTCTAAATTCAATTTACTTTATCCTCTAGCGGATAAAAACTCAGATGTCGAAGGGCAAAAATACTTTTGCCGAGATCGGGGATTTTCTTGTGTTACCAATACTATTTATTTTTATTCTCATCAAGGCAACCCACGCGACGTATTATTGTGTTCCTCTTAATTTCGAAATAATCGTGGCTAGGTACTGTTTTCTACGTGATTCTGAAGTATTGGGTACTGCAAAGTATACCGGCAGACCAATCAGGTTGTGAACTAACTGAAGGAATAAAGATACATTCAGCAATTATTTTCAGAAACTGATGAAAGTGATTGCAACATTTTTAGAATTCGAGTGATGATGACACTCATAGTGATTCTGATAATGGGTGTATAGGCATATTTTTCTATTCGTTGATTTAAATGTAAAGTTTGCAAATAAGTTATTATTATTGACAGAGATCAAGAACTTTATATGTGTTTTTATGAGTTAAAAAAGAGCATAAATCTAAGTCTCTCACAGAAAACCGGTGTGAAATAGCGCTTGCGCTGTGTTTCACCGAGTGAGTGAGGATACTGCAGGCCCATACCACAACCCCTCCCCTCATTCCCTCTCCCCATCCCCCAAAGGTCGGCAAAACACTTGTGACGCTTTTGTTGTTGCGGGTGTCCATGGGCGGCGGTAATCGCTTACCATCAGGTGATGCGTCTGCTCGTTTGCCCCCTATTCAATAAAAAAAAAGTGTTATCTTCTTACACTTTTAGACGACAGAGCAGCAGAGATCAAATCGCCTTCTATCCGATAGCCCCTACAAGTTTTTTTACAATATTTTTGATGAAGTGATAAAAATATCATAGATTTTGTACAAAAACCTAACAGATATTAAAAAATTAGAAAAAAGTTTATTCTTCAGTTGGCCAAAAATAAAATCAAATATTTATAAACTGAAATGGATATTTAAATTTTAATAAAACATAACGTTATATTTAATTTAAGTTCAATGCGTTCTACTTATGCTTTTTTATTATTTTTCAGGTCGTATGCAGTAGTTTTTTTTGCGAGTACCAAAAGTAGTCATAAAATATCTATATTACTGTTAAAGTCCTTTCCATGGCAAAGAAATGCCAATGAGTGCATAAATGTAAAATGTAGTTATGACACGTTTCATCTGAACAAATTATAATAATTATGAACTATGAAGTCGGTGACATTTCTATACCCTGTAATTTTATTCCGATTACGCGATAAAATATGTTCTTAAAATGCACCATACAATGTGCTTTAAGTAAATCCAACCAAAATTCAACTAATTATTGTTTGCAAAACATTCACAATTCACAATTGTTGTGATATCGACTAATGAAATGGCTACGCAACTTTTTTTATTGATGCCGGATTTGCACTTACAAATGCACTATTTCTGTCATTCACGATCCTAGTGATCGAATTTGGTAGTTGAGAAGTTTTTGTACAATATTTCTAATTATTTTAAACAATTCCCACACTAAGAATATATCCTGTATCGTCTAAACGTACAAACATACATGGACCGGATACAAAGAACAGCTGAACTTAGAACAACAATATGTGAATCACACAAAGTGTTGTCCCATGTGGAGCTTAAACCCACAACCAGCTCAGAAGAAAACGGCCCGCGTGCTTAGTTCCTTCATGGTACACATATAAAAAAAATTAAAATTATTAGGAATCTTACGAATTATTATGAAATTCTTTTATAACAGTAGAGACCGTTGTTACAATATTATTGTAGGATGCGTTGCTAATCAATGTGAGGAACGATCAAATCACATTTACACATAAAAATTATAAATTCAAATCGAATTTGTACAAAACTTGCCTTTGCCAATCTCGCTTTAAATAAACAATATTATGAGACAAAAATGTAAAGAATACAATTATTTAATTCCAGGCACATACCAGGGACAATGGATGCGGGGATTGCGGCACGGTTACGGTGTACGGACGTCGGCCCCATTTGGGCTTGCGTCACACTACCGTGGGGGTGCGCGGGGCCATCGCGGCTCGCTGTCCTCACTCAACGAGGCTGGTGCGTCCGATCCCTCTGAACAGAGGGCCTCGCGCATGGATGACGCTCGAGGTGGTTTCGTTCTCACGATTAGATCGGACCAGCCATCGGGCAGACGAAGCTCACTGGTTGGAAAAACTAAAACAGGACTCCTTCATGTAAGTTAACTTTGTTATCACATTAAATTTTAATTTCGAATTAATTTTTTAACTAATTTTAATGAAACTCACCTTGATCAATCTTGAATGCGTTTTGCATAGGTACTCGTACCTATTTTGTGCTTCAGCTTCTTACTTGCACTCCTATATCTAACACAAATAAATGGATTTAGGCTCACATCTAGAATACGAAAAATACACATCTGGCCAATGTTAGCGAGAGCCTATAGGTATATTCAATGAATACATTTATAAAAGTTTAAACCAAGATAAACAAAACCAAAATTCAACAAGAAAATCTTGAATCACGTGGCCCATTTCTTTTGAACAAAAATGTTACAAACCAACCACTTACTAAGACGACGTATACGTGTTTTCAGAAATGGCGCAAACAGCGCAGCGTTGGCGACCTGGACGGGGCCGGCACTGGGTCGGTTCACTCCGGGGGCTCGGGGGGCTCGGGAGCTTCGTGGGTCTCTTCGGTAGACAGCACCCACTCTGCTATGACCCATGCCTCTTTGCACACAAACTCAAACGCAAGTTTCGTAATCGAGGTGGGACTTTACTCATTTGGTTTAAGTCACTAATTCATCACCCCCATTATAGTTCGCATGTTGATGCAATATCGTATTGCCCTCTGCCCCCGGGCCAAATCCCTCGTAGCATGTTTCACTCGTGGTGTATCCTCGCCACTATTTCACAATTACCTGAGCCCATCCCATTAATAAATATTGCTCATTCTGTATACGATTGAAGTATACCATGCGACCCTCAACTAAAATAACTCTGTTGTCATATATGTATTGTGACATATGTATCTCTAGCTCACAATTCTAAATATTCACAATGACACATCCCTCACCTGAACTAATTCTAAGAGAAAATTAACATTATGTTATATGTATTTAGAACAAAAAGAACTACATAATACAAATTAAATTTTTTTTTAATCATCTGATTAAAAAAAGGGTATAATTTGATAACAAAAACACTGCCTTTAAAATTTTCCATTAAAAAAAATTATGAACGTAAGTTAAGAAATGTATTTTGGTTTTGTCTATCAGATGGTAAAAAGAGATTAAGACAAAAAAAAACTCTCACCCAATTTTCCCTAAAAATATCAATTAAAAATAATATAATTCAAATATTTATATATGTATTATGTTACTGACAACTCTATTTTTTATGTTAATGTAATTAATTTTTATTGGTTTTATTTTAATTAATTCATTGCCATACTAAAAAAAAAAACTTGACTAACATCCTTAATAAACACTATCCTAAAACTATCAAGTCTAAAATGTTGTTAACAATTCCAAGAATAAGTTGGTTCGCGTGTTGAAGTACATCGAATGGTTGAACGCTTGTTATCACGTAACGAGTGATCCTCGGCCTCAGTTCGTTACTTAGGTCGATTTATGCCGTTGTGAAAAAAGAGCGTTAAACAGATAAATTTTAACATATATTTTCTCCATAAAGTAATTCGGTTCAATTAATAATATTTTTTACCATTAATAAACTCCGTCAAATCTGTGAATTAAAGTATCAGGTAACCATATTAAAATTGATGTAGCTAATATATGAATTGATGTTGTTATACCTGTCATACTACTTGTTTTCACGTTTAAAACGATAATCTATATCAATGAACGAATGCATGTCAAAGCCGGCAGTTACACTTTAGCCCTACAGCGCTACTGCTTATCCTCAATGGGTGGTAGGGATACTTATTACACTTAGCCCTATCGGTGAGGATAATTAATTGAACTCCCGACATTTGAATGGTTTTAAAAAACGTATTAAAACTAATAGGAATAACTTCCACTACAATGTTAAATTGGTCCTTCGAATAAATCAGAACTCTCCGTACTACTAAGTAATTTTGTTTACTTTTTTATAACAGGATGAACATCTGGATGCCAGTGTTACCGAAACATACCTTGGTGAATGGAAGAATGACAAACGCACTGGATACGGTATCAGCGAACGTAGTGATGGACTTCGTTACGAAGGAGAATGGGCAGCAAATAAAAAATACGGTTACGGTGTTACCACGTTCCGAGACGGTACAAAAGAAGAAGGAAAATATAAAAATAATGTGCTTATCACAAGCCAAAAACGAAAACACATGTTCCTCATGCGGTCGGCTAAATTCCGGGAACGTGTTGATTCAGCAGTTAATGCGGCGCAACGTGCATCCAAAATAGCATTACAAAAGGCAGATATAGCTGTTTCTAGGTAGATATCCATTATATTAATTGAAAACTACGAATAACCTACAACAAAGCTTAACCTAGTTAAATGTTCGGTAGATCTGCTTCTAACTGTCTATTACTTCACGGCATCAGGTTGTAAGCCACAGGATAAAAGGCGATAATAATTGGACTCAGTTTAAGAAAAATTTGTGAAGTTAACATTTAAATTGGTAACATACTATGACGTAAGTAGGTAGAAAGTATAAAATGTTGTAGTTTTGAACCTCAGATAGCTTTTTAGGTTAATTATATCCATTAACAGGAGTATGACACTCAGCGTAGCGTATCGAACGCGCAGTTTGTATGTTCCTACAACAGCCCGTAAGAAATGGGACAGGCAAATTCATCACATGCAAAGCAATTATGGAAATCATAACGTATTTAATTAAAACTAAAATTAAGGTGTTTATAATCTTTGGAAGCTAATATTTTACCAGAATCTTGTATCTTAGCAGTGAAAATAAAATTATGAGTAACAAAAAGCTTCCGCTCATACATATACTGCCCGCTACAATATCTCCGCTATTAATATAGGGAGCGATCGTGGCGTGGTTCCTATAAACTATTTTTGGTAAGTTTAAAAAGAAATATTAATATAGAGTCATGAGTCATGACTTTTGCAAGTTTTTAACGCGTGTTTAACAATCACAAAGCCTAATATAAGGTTTTGTGCGTACAACTACTGGAAGTACTTAACTTGATATAAAAATGTACTTGGTAGGTACTTACCATTTATTTCTTGCACACCTCAAATAATATCGCGAATATGCCAAAGCGTACGACAATCTTCATGTGTAAACCTTGGAGCCATACTAAATAGGCAGTCGAAGGAGCTCAGGTTGTCAACCAATAAAATATTCCTTTATGTAGGTGCTTACGTTACTTACTTACTCACATTAGACCAACTGACACTGACTCCCATTATTTACCTCTTTACTTCAGTATATAATGCTACCTACAAAATATTTTTCCTATTGAATTTAGCTATTTGATTTTAGTCATTTTACCATACTCAATTTATAGTTTCATTCAATATTAACACATAAATCACCTATAAGCAACACACGCATATTATATTATTAAAATTCTCCTTAAAGTATTTTTTTGAAATATTATTAGATAAATTACTTATTGTTATAGGACCTCCACGGCACGAGGAAAAGCTGATCAAGCCGATGAGGCGGCAGACCAAGCAAAAGAAGACTGTGATATAGCGCAAGCTACTGCGAAACAGTTTGCCCCAGATTTTAAGCATCCAGGCTTTGACAGAATAGGATTAAGAGAAAAATATAGACAAAAAGCTTACGATACACAAGCTACAACACCCGCTTCCCAAGAATCTGAAAAGGCCTTGGATGGAAAGAGCATTCCAAATCATATCCCTCCGATGCATTCGCAGATTCCACAAAATAATAAAGTCCCAAATACGGTTTCTTCTAGGAGACCGTCGACACAATATCCTAAGGCCGTACAGCCAGATCCAAGGCTTTACAATACTAATTATAACACAGATAGTAGAGCCCCTGGACCTCCTTTCGATCCATATTATTCATCAAATCAAGATAATTGGACATCGGCGACGACATCACCTCAACTTTCTCCTGATAATCAAAAACCTTTCCCTCCAAATGAACAAATAAATTCATATGGACCTCCATCTCAAGGGGGCTCTCAACAATCAGCTTCTAGATTTATAAGGCAAGATGCATTGCAACATCAACATAACACAGACCAAACTGGCCAACAATACACCAACCAAGATAGAAGATTATCTTCAGCAACACGACCTCAATTAAATCAAAGGTCTACACAGCAGGACTGGAATGCTCCACAAGCTCCTCCGCGCCGCCAGAGTATACTTGGTCAGCCGCCATATGATGCTCAGGGCAATACGTATTTAGATAGCAGCTCCTCGGGATATCGACCAAATGATGTTCGCACAGGAACCATCCATTCGGAGGGACCGCCGTTTAGGCAGGCAATGGATACCCAAGGCTTTAGACAAACCCACGATCATCAAGGTTACAGCCAACAGACTGACCAAATGTATCGTCAAATGACAAATGAAAATCAAGGATACCGCCAAATGGGTTCTTCCGACCAATCATATCGGCCCACCGCTCCCACTGAACAAGACATCGTCAATGGCAGTCGAGATCCTCGTTCACCTGGATCGCGTCCATCTATTGACTATTTTGATCATTATAAAAGACCCCCTAGTAGAGACTCAAGTGTTGATCGTTACGGACGACGTTCACGACAACCTTCTGTCGAAGCCGCTCCTAGTGGAGGTTCGCGAGCTGGATCCGTAGCTCCTCAGCCTCCAATCGTCAATCCATCCCGACCGCAGTCTCGTGCAGCTACACCAGCTGGTAATGGTCACCTTGCATCTGGACGAGGTTCTATGTCTCGTTCAGGTTCACGAGATCATTCGATTCAGCCATTTGAGGACTCACTTTTGAGAAAGCGAACGTTAGGTCAGGAAATATCACCGTCGCCATATCAGCCAAAGCGAACGGAAAGTTTGTACGTGGCTCAACTTCCAGCGCCACCGCCACCTAAACCTACGGGAGGCGGTGGTGGCGGCCGAAAGGTAAGTTTAAAAAATGATTTATTAATATACTGTATACAGCATAAATACGTGTACGTATGGCCTTAACCCTCTCCTGAGAGGAGACCCGAGCCCAGCAGTGGGATATTAAGGATTGTTGATGATACAGCATTAATGGCTAGTCGACATGAATAAAAAAGATTAAAATATATTGAGCTTCAGTATAAGGCAAGGTAGATAAAAAATTTACTTTTTACCTACTTTTAATGGGTCAGTGGTACATATATAAAGAGAATATATAGTATTTCATTCTATATATTATTACTAATAATATAAAGATAATAATAATTTATTAGTTTGAGCGAATGGTGCGAAGGGCATATTGCTAATATGGATTGGAAAATGTAACAACTAAATAACCGACTCTTAAATATATAATAATATCATATTGGAAATAATGAAATTTAGTATACAAAGCTACAATTATTACGCAATGTGAGTCCTAGGCTTAAAAAATATGTTAAAACGGCTACATAAAAGTGCTGTACATTTTCACATGTCATGATATAAAAGTCCCTGCTATAATTATTTTACTACATACTACTAACCCATTATTAGACTAAGATGAAAATATTTAATACTCAAGGAGGTTTGATATCAGTCATGAAAGAAGTCAAAACCATCGAATAAAAAGAAAAGAATAAAAATCATACATGAACACATTTGGAAAAAGAGGTAGAAAGATGATGAGGACAGTTTTTATTTTTTGTTATTATTGTTACTGAACACACTAACTTTAAACCAAAGATTGAACCAAATAGTGTGCAATTTTATTATTAAAATATTGAAAATATAATACCCATACCAAGGATGACTCGGCAATAGGACCTTAAAAACGTTAAATTAACTATGAAATAGGTTTTAGCCAAATTAATAAACGTGTGCAAATTAAATAATATTATTCCAAATCGCAAAAAACGTTGTCCTTCTGCTTTAAGATGGGTGATAAATTTATACAAATCCGGATTACTAGAACCGATAATATTAATCCCGAGTTTACTTTAAAAACAAGGTCAGCTTGTTAATTTCAAAATGAAGTATAGCAGTCATTAATCGCAGCTTTCTAAAAGAAACGTAACTTACGATATCAGAGTTAATTATAGAAGTTCCATAGCACTATTTTGTAAATATTTATTATTCTGCCGGCCTGGGCTATTCAACATGTAAATTAAATTCTACCAATAGAATTTTATGAAACTCAATAAAGCACCTACCTTGATAGGGTAAAAAATAACGTTCGAACTCATGGTGGCTAAGCGGAAAACTTGAAAAGACTTATTTAGAAAAAGTAATTGGTTATAAATATCACCTTAACCATTAAAGATTTAATTTACAATTTCATATTCGTTTATACTTTAGGTATATAGTCCACGGGCCCACATATAAGGGATTTCAGTGATTAATAACATTAATAACAAGTTTATACACAGCTTCGTTTTGACGAGACACCCAACTTTTATCATTGGACCAAATTCTGATTGTGGCAGGAAAAAGCGCGATAGAGAGCGAAACACGTCGATTTGATGAGTGTCCCAAATTAAATAATAACAGTTTCTAAACATCAATACTTCGAGAAAATACGATGGAAAAGTGAGAAAAACTTGTGGCATACAAATTGAATGGTACTTTCCGAGTGACCCCCAGCTCTAACATGTCAGAATGGTGACTTGAAAAAATTTATTAATAACAAGCTGATTTTTGTTTTGGGGCTCGCAACATATATATTTTTATAAAAAATGCATCGGCATACAAATTTGTTGGTAATTTTTTTGAGACCTACACTCGAAAGTTGTCAAGATTATGTTAATCTTTTTTTTATTATTAACCGTGTGCCACGAAAAATTTATGTTTATTTACTTAATTCTTAATCTAAATATAATAGTGACCTACAAAAAAATGGTATTTTTTAGTTAACCTACAAAAACAAAAAATCTAATCATTTAATATGTGCTCCGTACTTATATCTTGTAACCACTGGTTTCATTTGTATTAATGTAATTGTATATATAAAATTAATAATTTCTAATTTGGGACACTCATCAAATCGACGTGTTTCGCTCCCTATCGCGCTCCTGCCACTATCAGAATTTGGTCCAATGATAAAAGTTGGGTGTCTGGTCAAAACGAAGCTGTATATAAACTTTCAGCCTGATATTAATCACTGAAATCCCTTATATGTGGGCCCATGGACTATTATGATTAGATACCTAGTCGTACACCAGTGATGTTTTCGTTATAAAGTAAGAAAGGAAGATTTTAAGCATAATCGCCATTAGGACTAAATTAAACAGATCGGACGACGAATTGCTGTAATGCGTGTCACAAGGGGATAGATGTATGAACGGCATCGCAATATGTTTAGTAATGACACGGTTGTAGGCGGCCGGGCGGGCGACGACGGCGGGCGGCGGCGGCTCAGCGCTCAGCCTGTTCTATTTCTAAATTGAGACAGTCACTCGCAGCCGTTTTCCGCGTATCACCTCTTCGCTATATATAACTTAAAATACATTAAATTAAAAAATTAATACAAATCAGATAACTTGCTAGACAATATAAAAAAAATGAATATAACAAAAGAACATGAACGTTGTTTGTGACCCGTGATTAGTGCAATTATTTTAAAATGTGGTACCAAGGAGATGAAGATGAAGACGAGGACCTATTATGCTCTCCGGCTATCCTCGCCAGGCGAGCATCAGAGAGTTGGATTAATGTGCCTCCGGTGGAGGTAACACAACTCGTAAAATAAGTTTTTTTTTTAATTTAACGATATAGATATAACTTTTGGTATATAATCCCAAAGAAATGCAAAGTTTATATTTTAATAACTACTTTCGTTGATGGCAATGACAAAATGTAAAACAATATATGAATAGGTACTAGTTAGGTACATGGGCATTTGAACAGTAAGAGCAAAGTGCAAAAACCTACACACACATATTTGTCGCCGGCTGTAACGATAAAATCTATACTAATATACAAAGCTGAAGAGTTTGTTTATATGTTTGCTTAATTGCGATAATCTCAGGAACTACTGGTTCGTTTAGGCAAAATATTACAGTGTTAGATAGCTTATTTATCTTAGACCAATAGGAGCGAAACACCAATGAAGAATGGTTCAAAAATGGGGAAAATTATCACGCTACGGACAATAGAAGACGCAAACGAGGTTACGGGGGTCAGTTAGTATAAAATAAGCTTAGAAAAGTTGATGAATTAAATCGTGTATCCGACCACTATAGTTTCTTCGTCGTTAATTCAAACATAATTTATAAATCGATCTATGAATATACAACCTTGAAACTTATTTTATTTATTACACACGTGTTGAAAGTCAGTTCCTGACAGCTTAAAGTTGGAATCATCTAACGCGTATTAAAACCGTGTATGACGTTGCAACTAACCGATAAATGACTACTGTCGTTAAATTAAGCATATGCATACCGATAAAGTAAACAGGAAGACCACCATAAAATTATGTTCTTTTGAAACAACAGTTCTAAGTATTTTGTATATATATTAAGAATATACCTGGGTACAAATTTTCTTAACCAGCTTTGAACTTATGTAATAGGTCAAGATAAAGTAGTTTAGGTTTCCAAGTGCTATTAATCTGCAATATATATATATTTACCGAAACAAATTATAAAAAGTGACAATATAATATAATAGACAATAATTTTCCCTTTCAACATATCGAAAAAAAACATGAATTAGCAAAATATAGTTTATGAAACTAAAAAAATATTTAAAACTACAACCAATTTTATTGTTGGTTTTGGCCAATTAGAAGCTAAAACTTATTTCTCTTGTTTGATTAACAAACCACCAACCGTGTTTTAATAAAAAAAAATTTACCCTGTCTTATAGTCACTACATTATTATGGTATTCAGTACATTGCACAACTTCTTAATACAGTCTCTATTATTTTATTTAGTTAAACGTTAGATGTTAACTAAATGAATAACTTCGGTATGTTTCTGAAAATAACATAGATTATATTAGTCACCTTGACAATTAATCGATGACATAATAATGTAAATATATTTGTGTACAGATGATAAGCCAACCACAAACTCTGCAGCGTAAGAAATCACTGCCAGATGTGGCAGGAATGCCAAGAATGCCGGACGGTGGCGGCATGTCCCGTGAAGAAGTCTCGGCTCTCGGCTCAGCACGACGCGAGGAGGTGCGTCGCATGCACGAAGAGACCGAGAAACTGAGGGCCAACCCTCTGCTCTACTTAGTCAGTCCGCAAGTCAAGGTTCGAATAAATATATTTTTATGATCACTCGTAGCACTGCTACGAAATGCCTACGCATTCTTGTAATCATTTAAAGATAATTAAAATGAAAATAATGAATGTAATAAAACATTTTTCTGTTATTTTATAGGACTGGTTCTCCCGCCAGCAGCTGGTGATCCTAGTACTATTCATCAACATCTCCCTGGGGATCATGTTCTTCAAGCTGCTTACGTAGCATCGGCGTGTGGCGCATTTGCGCCTTTTCTTTCCGATGCTGTTAATGACATTTTTGTAAATATTTGTAATTTTTAACCAAAAATAGTCCAAATATTATTTGATGTGCGACAAACGTTTCAAATAACATTCATTAATTGTTCCTTTTTCAATTGAGAGTTACATTTAAACAACCGATGATATCGTATTTATTTATCAATAAGGACTTCAATTTGCTAGTGTACTTTTCTTTGGCGTTGTGAAAGTGTGCAAAGAATGACGAGACTAGAGTGAAAACATTATCCAGTTAATTTCGTCGAACTAATAATTTCGACTTGTTTTGTGCGGGAGTGAATTGAACCTGTTTTGTGTCCGGTAATATCGGAAACTACGAATGTAAGGAGAACGTTGTTCTATAAACCTGCATATTGTAGGTTTATTTATATGCCTTCATGATGAAGCTTAACGACTTTATTATAATTTTAACAACTGAGGTTTGATTGATAACAGAGATTTCGAATTCATGGTCATTTTTAAATGTGGAACGAAAAACAAATACCAAAATAATATTTACGACAGCGGTGACGAAGTCGTTTCATTTTACTACTCCAACATTGCACTCACAATATTTTATGGCAACAACCTACCTAACACCTCAAAACCGATATAGTATATAAAATCTTACTTACATTCAGATATTAGAGATTGACCGCATTAAGTATCAACAGGTATGGCCCGCCATTAGTGGATTTGTATTTGTGGCCATTATTGATAATGAATGTTATTGTTACCTACTTTGTAATTATACATTTATTTAAAAAAAAATGTCAATTTGAATAGTTCGTGCTGATTGTTAAGTAATTGAGATAGTTACTACGTACCCTGAGTGATAACAAAGGCACAAAATGATGACATAGATATATATGTAGGAGTCTACTTGTTTCGAATGTGTATATAAATAACAATGATATTAATTAATTAAAATTTTATAAATATTACACGCAAATACATAAATACCTGTAAGTAGATACGTTGTTATGCTTGCAATATGTACAAGATTAAATATAAAATGCATGTGCATTATTTTCCTATTCTATTAAAGTTGTAATAAAGAATCTAGTAATGAATACTGAAATTTTTATACAAGATTAAATCTTCATTTTATACCTAAGAAGTCAATTCTCTCGTAATCGAATTGTTTATATAGTTCAAATTATATAAATCGTATACATAAATGATATAATTTATTAATATTGGCATGGAAAGCGTGCGATAGAGACTGTTGATACGTAAATATACCTACAACGAAATTTCATGGAAGCGCACATTCGTTGAACGGTTATATTGTACAGTTGATAAGACAATTTCACAGTTTCATTATTATGTAAAGAATATAGGTTATATCTCTAAGAATTTTAATTACTTGTATCGATTTTATCTACGTTTCAGAAATAAAATATTTTAACAAAATATTAATGACTTTCACTTATTTACCTCAATACTCATAGACTGTCTTTGCTAACATTTGATTAAGTTTATGCATAGCTTTTGTGTCTAAAATTCAAGGGTTTACATTTGTAAAAATTTTTTTTTACATATGTGCATATTATTGTGACTGTACTCTGCCTGTGACGCACACTATGGTGGCATATTGAGATGCTTCTGCATCTTCTTTTCTTCTACAACATCGTTATTCCCAAAAAAAAACCTTGAATCCATAATATTTTGTGCCCGTTAGCAGAAAATTACGTTTCTTCGGAGATGGGTCTTTTAATTCTGGATGATTGTTACTCTATGATGTGTTCATTGGGATACCAGGTTCTGTGCCAGGGGGGGGGCAAATCGGGTATCCTAAAATTTATTTTTATTTATTATATCTTATTTTTTTTTCTTTCTTACTAATTCTTTAATTATAGAATAGCTATTTTAAAAACCCACGTCAGCAAAGTACTCCTTCTTGTCATCAACACCAGAATGCAGGCCTTTCTGGGTCCTGAAATAGCTATTGAGCAAGTGGGATTCGTCAGGGGTCGAGCAACAAGAGAGCAGATCCTAATTAAATAAATAAATATTCCGGACATCTAACACACAATGCCATCTAGTCCCAAGCTAAGCAGAGCTTGTGTTATGGGTACTAGACAACTGATATAAATACTTATATACTTTTGTTTTTGTAAATACATACATATTATACATAGAATTATACGATTTTGCGATTTAAGACGGTTATGCGACTGTTGGGATAGACGACGTTCGACAGTGTTGCATGTTGTCTCCACTCCTGTTTAACATTTATACGAAGTATAAATGTGACATTTCATTTGGAGGTGAAAAAGTGTCTAACTTAAGGTAAGCCGACGACACTACCCTTCTAAGACATGGAACACCTGCTGACATTTCTAGAGATAACCAGCCTCTCCTTCGGTCTTACGCTCAACAGAGACAAAATCAAGATGATGATAGTGAACCGAGCTGAAGTAAACCATCCCGACATCTTAGGTGTACCTTGGTTCCACCGTCACAAACACTGGAGGATGTGAAGATGAGATTCGAAGGAGATGCGCTATCACACGATCTGCAGTCAATGCGATGCCATCAAGCAACTTGTTGTCAAGGGACAAGTGGAAGGCAAGCGGTCGCGCGGTGGCTCACCTAGGCTTTGGAAAGTCTTTTTTTTTTAATTATTATATAGGTGGCAAACGAGCAGACGTATCACCTGATGGTAAGCGATTACCGCCGCCCATGGACACCCGCAACACCAGAGGCGTCACAAGTGCGTTGCCGGCCTTTTAGGAAGGAGTACGCTCTTTTCTTGAAGGTTTGAAGGTCGTATTGGTCCGGGAACACCGCAGACGACAGCTCATTCCACAGTTTTGCTGTACGTGGCAGAAAATTTCGGGAAAATCGCACAGTTGTGGACTGCCAACCATCTAGATGATGGGGATGAAATTTCTGTCGCGTAGGACGATGGCGGAAAGATGCGGCAGGTATCAATCCGAACAATTCCTCGGAGCACTCCCCATGGTAAATGCGGTAGAAGATGCACAGTGAAGCCACATCTCTACGCAGCGCCAGAGAGTCTAGCCGAATTGAAAGATCCCGGCAATCGACGATACGAGTCGCCCTCCGCTGAATGCGGTCCAGAGGGAGGAGCTGGTATTGGGGTGCCCCTGCCCAAAGATGAGGACAGTATTCCGAAGGCGGTGGGCCGGAGCCGAAGGCGGTGGGCTGGAAGTCCTCATCAGAGCTGCAACACAAACCTCCATCGTCCATTCCATTGTCTCCATTGTCTACAAGACTGGAGGATAAAAGCAAGTGTCGCTAAATCAGTCCAAATAACATTTACTCTTCGTCAGGGTAACTGACCGCAAGCAGGCCGAGGTAGCAGCGCAAACGCTTATTTCTGCGCAGGAGGACCACTTAAGAGAGCCACTAAGAAGGGGATACCTACAAACCGGAGGTGGCCCGAGGTACGTCGGGGTTTCGGGGTGTACCTTTCAAGGGTGCACGTGGTTCCCCGACTTTTAGTACCCGAGACGACGTTTGGTCCAGGACCAATCGGTAGTATCCGGCGGGATTTCTGCACAAAAAAGGGGAACTGTCCGCTAGTAAAACTCAGAGAAAATATCTTACCGCAACGTTAGTGTGTGAAGCACCTGGGTTTTCACATGGACCGGTGAAAAACCATACCGAAACAAAAAAAGATGATATATCAGCACAAAAATATGCACTGGATGCATGATGAAACTCCAAATTATCACTGGACATCAAACTTCTGATACGTCAGACGATTGTGGGGAACGAGTGTCATGTCTCTCTAACATAAAGGAGGATCGTCCAACCGGGCGAGGTAATCATGGATGGCGGGCCACTACCCAACAGTTGATATTGGGATGTTGTATATATGATAATCGGCGCGAGAACTTTTATTGCGCGATTCAGGATTGGTAGTTTCTTCTTATTTCACGTTACTCCGGAGTTCAGTGTAACTTCGGTAGATGGCGCTGTAGTATGCTATGTAGTTGGTGTGCTGTAAGTAGAGGTCGCCATACGATAATTAAACCTGTATGTACAGCATTTAATTGTGGGAATCCGCAAAATACTCCAATATAAATGTCATACAGAGAGCTCAGAACAAGATCCTAAGGTATCGTGTATCGTGGTTTGTTACCAATGCCAAACTGCATCAACAAGCTCTCAGTGAAAACAGTGAGTAAGGAAATACAACGTGCCCCGAGAAATATATGTACTGACTAAATTACCTTCCAAATGAATTGGCATTTTAGTTGACCATAAATGACTATATAAACTGGTTATACAAAAGATTTGATATCTTATGGCTACAGACCCTTAAATAGCTTAAAGCTACCATGCATGAGTAGTTCTTCTCGCTGGAGAGCACGTTCTGATCGTCACTATGCTAGAACATCAGTCCTGCTCATAGTCCTAGGACTGATTGTCGATCTTACAACACAAAAATAAAACTGTTTTTGTCCATAGATAGAAGAACGTAGTAGGAACGTAAATATTCAGGGGGGCAGCTGCTCTCCCCTGCCCTATAGGGTACGCCTATATGTGTTGATTTCCATCAATAATGTAACTGGAAGCGTAACAATCAAATTTACAAACCAACTTAATTTGCTGCATTTATAACCTGATTGACTAGAATTTATAATTCCCATACACGTATTTTAAAAACTTTTGTATATAGGACATCAATAATTAAAATAATACACTTTAAATAAAAGGAAAGCTGGCTACAAATACAGAGATGTTCAGTATACTTACCTATGTATAAGTTGTTTTATCATGGACCAAAAAAACATTTAAAGTTAAATTACAGGATACGCATAATGTAATTACGTATTTACAGTTAATATGTAACATACCTAGTTAATTGTAATTAAAAATGTAATAAACCAATAGTACATAACAATCACAGAGTTTAAAATAAAAAAGGAAAATGTATTAATTAATTTCTAATTGATGAACCACGATGTATATCTAATATATAGAATTGTTGTGTCTCGGTGTTTGTTAACAAATTCTTCCGAAACGGCTGGACCGATTTTCATGAAATATTGTGTGCTAGTGAAACCACTCCTATTTTTTTTATGGCAAAACAACCTTTACCTGGTCAGCTAGTAATATTATATACAATCTAAACTCAACATTTTGTTTGCATTATTACGAAATTAAGAACAAAGGTTATGTAAAAAATAGATCTGTCTATCGATGCAGAGTTTCAGTTTGTGAAACGTATACAAACCAAATTACAAATTATCATTTAAATAAATCTAAGATAAATGCCTCGGCAAATATGTTAAAAGTCAACATTCTGTGAAAAAAACATTCTTAAACTTTTGAAAGGTGAACATACAGTTGAAAGATATTACATAATGGATTAACATTATGCAATGAAAATAACTGTATCAAAATTGGTTTAACTGTTCTCATATAGACTATTGTATAGATAAGTCAACTAACATTGAACATTTTTTTTCTGAAAGTAAGCATTTTCTATCAAATGACGGCAGTACATGACTATCGCATGCGTAGCCAAGTCTTCTATTAATTAAATTAATATAGTACGGCTTCCTCCTAACTCACAAAACTGTCTAAAACTATGGACGCCAATGGACGTCACAAAAATTGAAATTGTTTTAGTGTAATAATAAGTTGTGTAGTGTAATGACGAACAATGAAAATGATGCACCTAACTACGGCACTCGGGCAAAGATACCGGTATAGCTTATTTTATTAGTGCAGTAACCGCCACGTAACTAGAATACAAATGCCATAATATTCTTCACTTGAAGGATTACTTCAACCTTACACGGAATCTACAATTGTAACTCAGTTTGGATTTTAGAGAAGAAACAACTGACAGCAATAACAAGTTTTTTTTTATTTGACAATAAGCTCTTAAGACATTGCAGCTTTATAAAGCGAAACGAATAAAACTTACCACATGCTTTTTCGGTGACACTGCATACGCGTTGTTGATATTGTTTCGTTTGTGTTGGTCCCATAGCGGATCCCCGTTTGAAAATAGTGATATCCAAGCAAATGTTTTAAATAAATCTATCAAGCTAAGAATATGGTTGCCTGTAAGAGATTGCCTTCGGGCGATGAGGCCGGCAATTGTACCTCTTAGCTTAAGTTACCTTTGTTAATTATCTGGTGTATAATAAAGCGATTATCATTATTAATAATATTAAATAGAAATATCATTAGTGTGTTTTAATTTGAATTTCGAATTTAAAGTAGTTCAAAAGTAATCGATCGCACCAGCCAGTAATTAAAAATTTTAAAAGGGTTTATCATGGTATAAGAACATTTTAAAGAATAGTCATTTAACATAACACATTTTTTATTATTTACAGTCTGAAGAACAAAACGATGCTATCGATTTGGATGACTTATTGCCAAAGATCGGAGAGTTCGGTCTTTATCAGAAGCTGCTATTGTGGCTCGTTTGTCTGCCAGCTTGCTTACCTTGTGGTTTCTGTGCTTTCAATCAGTTATTCATGACAGACGTCCCCGATCACTGGTGCAGGGTGCCGGAGTTAGAACTACTTAATCTTACACAACAACAGCGCAAAGATTTATCGATACCGCGAAAGGTAAAATTGCACATAAGTATACTATTTACTAGTATAATGAAAGCATGGCTTTTCACAGCCAACAACCATTTTTGCAAAAAATATTTTTTAAATAAATTCTCCGACAATACTTGCCTATAAAAACGGCATTATTATTTATTTTTGTTTATTTATCTTTATTGTACACATACAACAGATGGACAAAAAGGAGTTTCACGTGAGAAATTATGTCCTTTCACATGAAAATTTGAAATCATGCTGAAGTCCGTTGTGCTTTTTAAATATTTATTTGCTTATAACGCAACATTTAGTGTGTTATTTGCCATTTAAATAAATGTTTCAGTAACAACATATAATTATTTTTATTCATTTAAATGAGAAAAACAGTATGCAACAACTAACATAAAAATGTATGTTTACTTACAGGACAACGCCACATTTGAGAAATGCTTACGATATTCCATAAAATGGTCCGAACTCACATCTGAAATCGATGGAACCCTTGAAGTTAATGAAAGTCTACCAACGGAACCCTGCTTTGATGGTTATGAATATGATACATCTATAGTCGTTTCATCTATAGTCATCGATGTAAGAAAACTCATACTTAGCCGCTTATTAATAGTGGAAAATTTATTGTGGAGAATATCGAAGAACGAAATACCTTTAAGTTAACTTGCCGCAGTACTAAAGAAATATACGTATTTATTTGCATTCTTCACATAATAACAAAACGTTAAAATACGACAAGATTAATTTAAGCTATTAATTTTAGTGTTCATAATCAACTACTTGACTGCACAGTTGGCATTGTGGTTTAAAAGGTCGCCACGCCGCTTTCTATTGTACCAAGTCTAGTTAGTTCAAATCAATTGTTGTTCTGAGTCTGGGTGTTCTTTGTGTCATTTTCATGTAAGGTTGTAAAGTCCCCTAAAATATAGGATGTACTCGTATATCTCTAATGCGGGAGTTGCCTTAAAAAAAGACGGTACCCTAAAAATAATTCTAGAGGCTCGTAGTCACTTCAGACAGATGTGAATAAGTTCTGAATTTCTAAAGCATTCATAATTTGATCATTAAAAAATCATTGAATGAAAGATTAACACGCAGGTCACAGCTTGTGTAAGTCCTGTGACTACAGCCAGTGCGACGTGGACGAAAATTAAAGTAATAATAAGAATCTGTTTTGTAGGCATATCCTATAAATTCGCATAAATATTATATTCTATTTACGATGTTAATAAATTTACCTTATTTTCTTCGTTTATTATATTTCTATAAATGTTTAAGGATACTTTATCATTTGTTTCAGTTTGACCTGGTCTGCGACTATGACGTCTATCCGACATTAGGTTTAGTGGCTCTCAATATTGGAGGACCTGTAGGTGTATACACATTTGGCCTCTTGAACGATCGCATTGGTAGAAAAAAAACTTTCTTTCTCTGTTTGACTACCCTTCTTGCTGGAAGCATAATGACGGCTTACGCCCATGAATATTGGTTCTGGGTTCTCGCCAGGGTTGTAGTCGGATTGACTATACCAGCAGTGTATCAAATACCTTTCATTATTTGTAAGTATTATAATGGTATGAGTAACATTAATCAAAATTACTTTTAAATTTTGTAAACCCTTATTCTCTAACACAATATGTTTTTTTTACTGTTTATGGTATAAGAGGGCAAACGATCAGACGAATTCACGAGTTTGCCTACGTGACTTCTGCGGTCGATGTACATCCCCAATACAAGTTAGCTTTGGGTGACTCCAGGATTAAAAATGGGAGGGTTAAATGAGGTTGACGCTTCGCTTGTGTGTCCTCCTCGGGTGAGAAGCAACTAAATTGCTTACCATTGAATTCCTGATAGGCCGTGATATTATTCTGGACGAACTGACTGACGCCCTCCCCCCGCTCCACGTAGACAGATATAATAAATTATTAAAGCTCAATAGTTTAATCCACTAATTTGATATATTGTATAATTTTAGCTTTAGAATTAGCAGGACCAAACTACAGATCATTTGTTACTGTTATGACATGTGTCTTCTACACATTGGGGTTGATATTATTATCACTTGTTACCTACTTACTAAGAGACTGGAGAAGCCTGGCCCTAGCAACGTCATTGCCATTCTTTTTTTATTATTTCTACTGGTTTGTGCTGCCAGAATCTCCTCGATGGTTACTAATGCGAGAAAAACTTGAAGAGGCCAATAAAGTTTTGAAAACTATCGCAAGAATCAATGGCAAGGAATTACCGGAGGAATATACTGTTAAGCTTCAGAGACAAGTTATTCAACAAAAGGAAAAAGGGATCTCACAGGCCAAATCTGTGAGTGTTTTCGCCCTATGTCGGACTCCAAATATGCGTCTTAAAACCTGCTTAATAACCCTGAACTGGTGTGCTTCGGAAATGGTTTATGTAGGTCTAAGTTATTATGGTCCAGCTATAGGAGACAATCAATATATGAGTTTTTTCTTATCGTCTGCGGTAGAAATACCCAGCTATCTTGTCTGTTGGGTTCTCATGGACCGCATTGGACGAAGATGGCCACTTTGTTTGTCAATGGTTATTAGTGGAATATTCTGCATGGTGACAGTTTTACTTCCTGCTGGTACGTATGGCTTTTACTTATTTTGCAATAGTACTATCCCTTTAACCTCGTGTATTATAACCTACCTACACTTTCCAGATGCTTTAACGGCGACCCTTATTCTTTACCTTATATCCAAATGTTTTATATCAGCATCCTTCTTAATAATATACCCCTACGCTGGAGAACTGTACCCAACAGAGCTGAGAGGTGTTGGTATCGGAACATCTGCATATATAGGAGGCTTAGGCTTAATTGTAATACCTTTTATAAATTATTTGGTAAGAGAAATATACCGAGAATCTTGCACGTTAGCGCACGATTCACATTCTTCTATAGAACAAAAATAGCGTGTGTTCATTTATAATTGCCCGCTTTATTATAGAGAAGTGCTAACTCATTAGCTTGTTTAGTTTAGTAAGAAGAATAATGACATTATATGTTTCTATCGGGAAATAACTTGCTAACTAACTGAATTCCTATTAAGTAAAAACTTTTCATTAACTTCATGAAACTTGATACGTTAGTAAAATTGATTTTGGCTCTGCTGAGTGTATTTTGCTATCAACTAATTTAACGATGATGCTCATTACTTTTATAAGGATTATTTCAATAATATATGCTTGATTTTATTGCATAGAATTTAGCAATTTTACCACTTGTGGCTATATTATTATTCTTTAATTGAATACATCATAGTAATTTTTAAAGGAAAATGTTTATTGTGTTTGCAATAGTAACCTCCAACTTCGTATATACGATTTAAGATGTATATTTATATTAGTATTTACATCATGAACATTTTGTTTAAACTATGTGAAATTAGAACTTAATACTTAGCTACAAAAAGCCGGCCAAGTGCGAGTTGGACTCGCGCACTGAGGGTTCCGTAGGTACAAACCTGTAGGCATGTTATATGATGTAACTAAAAGTTTAAGCTTTTCGCAAGTTTTCCTTTATCTGTGCTATAAGACGTTGGTCCATACCAAATTTCGAGATCAGAATCTTCGAAGTTCACGGGAAGTACCCTGTAGGATTTGATGCCCTTGCGAGTGTCGAAAATTTGTAGCACAGAGCCTCTTTTGATTGCATTGGCTTAGAAATTTGATTTTTGACAGTTCTAAGGGACGGATCTGAGTATTTCATATGAATGTCAGCTTGATACCTCCACGTGCTTCTACGAAAAAAAGATCTTGAATACCATTTTTTCCTTTTGAAGTACGGAACCCTAAAAATAAAATAATTGGACACGTTTGTAAAAGAAACCAAGACTTCAAACTACGGAGTAATTTTCTCCACCCTGGATACTATGAATAATAGAAATTCTAGTCTCAGGAGAAAATCGATACATACCAACATCTTAATGACATGCTTTACTACATAAAGCATTAGGCAATAATACTTCACACATGGACGCGTAAAAAATTGCAATATTTTAAGTATGTACCTACTCAAGATTAAAATAATTTTCTTTCTCATCTTTAGGGTTCAAGTAATTTGGTGTTACCTCTAGTCGTAATGGGTGCAGTATCAGTAGTCGGAGGTCTGAGTGCACTTCGGCTGCCAGAAACTTTACACACATCATTGCCTCAGACTGCTGAAGAAGGCGAAGAGTTTGGCAAAGACTGGACTTACGCTGATTGCTTGAATTGTGGTGATAAAAAGTAAGGGAATAATAAATACCCAAATCCTTTCTTGAATACTGACTTTATTATAAATGTTTCAAAAAATACCGTAATTTTTGAGGTATCGTACTATCAGACTATCTAGTAACTGTAAAGACGTTCTGTTTTACTTTTATAGGAAAATAGTAGATGCTGATTCATATGAAAACTTAGATCAACTGGAACTAACACAAGCGCCTCTTGAAGAAGATGTCCTGGAGAAACCCGATTTAAGACGCAACTCAATGAGATATCTGGTACGCCAATCCAGCATAGTGGAAACACAACGTGATGTGGACGGCAACATAAAAATGACTTACTGGTTTTAATCGTTGACCAAGTGCAGTTTATATTGCCTACAAATAAAATTAAAATCATAATCATAAAAGGTATAATTTGTGTTTTCGATTACTTTTAGACAAACTTCCTACTTCCACTAACATAAACTCGAAAGTAACTGACCATTTTAATGTTCCAAAAATTTATGTACAACCATAGCATACATAAAGAGCTTAAGTACTAAGCTTGGCGTCAGAATTGAATGATCATCTCAAAAGTTCAGAATTAGCTGAACAACACTACCAAAAGTAGCTGAACACTCAAATGTCGAAGTAACTGAACAATGTGATACCTACACAATATTCAGTTTTACCAATATCTTTATTTTCCTACAAGTAATATAAATTGAATTTCAAATTAGTAGGTTAGGATTATTTTAGTTTTTTTAATACTTTAGAAATATGTTAATGATTAAAACCTACTAACTTTCCTCAAAAGAAGTATCGTTTCAAAGCCAATTCAAATGATTTTATCTTAATAAAATATCTGCATTCATACTCCTTTTCTCATCAAATATAGAATACAGAATACTACACATTATTTGTTTTCTAGAAAACCTATTCAAACAAAGGCATAGCAGTTACGTCATGCAAAAAATTAATGGACCAGGTACCTATTCAAGGAAAACGAGAAGAAAACATTTATAAATAACTATTGAATACTAAAGTAAAATCTATCTGCGGGCATTTAACGTTGATTTTTCTTTAAGGTAAAGACACATTTGACTTGTGTAGTTACTTTGGGCAGTGAATTTTGGCACTATGTTGTTAATTTTTTTTTTCTTTATTTATTTAATGAGCGCTTAGTCACGAAGTGATTATGTCGCCCTCATATAAATATAACTTATGAACTATTTAACATATACATTTTAGCTACATAATGCAGTGTTCTCGCCTTCTCGGTGCAGGGAAGAGCGAGAATGCTATTATTTTTTCCACAAAAAAATTAGGTCTATAAAATATTTTTTCAGATCATTTAAAAGTCATTATTTGACTATTTCAAAACGATTTTTGATAGTTAGATCGTTAGTTCGTGACATAGTAATCGGAATCGATTAATATCTCTATCTATTTCAAAACTCCAACACAAACTATAGCTGTCAAAATGCAAATGCATCTGTAATATGGAGGGTAGAGATAAGGAGTATCATCTGTGTACATGAAAAGTGTCCGTTGAAATGCATTAAATTAAGGTGGCGCCACATTAGCATCAGAGTAAACTTCTTAAAATCAATACACACACTTTTTCATAAAATTGAATGATAAAAAATCAATAAACGTACTATTCACAGTTCAGAAAATAAAATATATTTACTACATGATTTTGTAATACGCAAGTAGTGACAATAATGTTAAATTTTTTACCTCGGCTACTTCAATTCGTTCACAATTGCTACATTCATACCATAACCTGTGTCTACACCAGCGCCATTCTGGAAGGTTTTTGAACTGTTATTTACAGCTTATGCTGGACACTTTTTTCAATTTTCTTCCATATAAGATAACACTCCTTGTCTCTACCCTCCATAATCTGTAACTATTATAATAATTTGACTTCATTGGAAATTGGCATAAGTTTGGTTTATAACTTTGTAAACATTATCTAGTACTCCAACCTACTACAATTTAATAGTCTATACTCTGAAGTAAAACATAAGGCGAACCCTACACGACAATAAATATTGTGATAATTATCACGATATTTACTTTCGTATCTCGGGCCGGATCACAGCACACCCTACACCTACAATACGGATCGCGTCAGTACTGAAGCGTTCTTTGTACGAGGCAGACGTGATGGACCCTAGACGGAGGAAAATTAGAGCTTGTGTGGCAATAATTTTAGCCCTTTCTTTAAACAAACGAGTAAAAAGAAAGCGATGGATGAAGAATTGGCTACAAAGGAGAGAAAAGTATACACATCTGAATTTATTGGACGAAGTTCACCTTCACGATGAAATGGACGACTACGAAAATTACTTACTTAACCGTGGGAGAGCTATGCTTCGGCATGAATGGGTCGGCTCGACCGGAGTGATACCACGGCCTCACAGAAGACCGGTGTGAAATAGCGTTTGCGCTGTGTTTCACCGAGTGAGTGAGGATACCGGAGGCCCATACCCCAGCCCCTCCCCCCATCCCCCAAAGGTCGGCAACGCACTTGTGACGCCTTTGGTGTCGCGGGTGTCCATGGGCGGCGGTAATCGCTTACCATCAGGTGATACGTCTGCTCGTTCGCCCACTATTCAATAAAAAAAAAAAAAAAAAAAGATGCCTGATGTCTTTATTTTTATTTATTATTTATTATTTTTTTATAATTTACATGCCCGCTATTCCTAAGTTTTGGCATGGATTCTAAATTGAGAATAAACTCTTTCAAAACAATCTGGTCGCCTGTCATGGATTCTTGCTCGTGGCACGGGTTCACCGCGGCAGACGCGGTGTCACCGACGTCTCTCATCGCTGCCATCTCGCTGCGTACTGACACGATCAATATTGATGCGACACACTACACGCAAGATAAATATCACGATCCAAGATCTGGGATCAGATCACAAGGATTTCTAGAAATCCAGCGATAAATATTGTGATCCGTCAATACACTACCCTACACTTCAATAAATATCGTAATCCGATATTTTATATTGACGGATCACAATATGGATCTTCCGTGTAGCGTTCGCCTAAGTCATCATGCAAAGATTCTAAAGAATTTTAAATCAAAGTTTTCGATAAATCTTTTTAAAAATCGATTTATCAGTGAATTTTATATCAAAATAAATATTAGATCAACTGTATAAATAAAATAAGAATATTTGCGTCTCATTCCATATGATCTTCAGACTTTTCTCATCGTCTTATTTAACCGATCGCTTTAATAAATTTATAGAAATCTGTCTACATGGATTTAATCTCAGCCCTAAGTGTTGTATGTCATCTCTTATCTGTCACTAAATGCAACGTACGTACGTTTTACAAAAAAAAGAAAGCGTTTTGTTCGTGAGTGAAGTGAATGTGTATGTACAAGACGTATAAAAATGTTTTATCCTAGTAAAGGACTTTTACTACGCTTAACACTAGCTTGTACTATATTAGTAGTATTAGGACATAGTCACAGTCACAGTCATTCTGATAGTGATGAGCCTCCGGCTTTTAAATACTCCAAAACTGCAAACGAACAATTAAAAAAAGAAAAGTTGATAGATGAACCAGATTATGATTTATATATAAGAGCATTAAGTTCAACTCTTTTTATAAGTATAGTACCATTCTTCATATTGTTCTTCATACCTATCGACGGCACCATCGAAAAACAACCGCTACTTAAAATTCTATTGTCATTTGCGTCCGGCGGTCTTTTGGGCGATGCCTTTCTTCACTTAATTCCACACGCGCTTATGTCGAGTGGTGGCACTGACGCACACAGTCACAGCCACTCACATGATGCAGACCATCATGAACCACATGACATTACTGTTGGCCTTGGAGTACTGGGAGGAATCATAACATTCTTGGTAGTTGAGAAGACCGTGAGATTATTTGACAGTGGACATGGTCATTCTCATGGAACAGACAAGAAAAAGTCTGATGACAAACAGAAGAAGAAGAACAAAGAAAAGAAAGAAGATATTAAGATTGCTGGATATTTAAACCTTGCAGCTGACTTCACTCACAACTTTACAGATGGCTTAGCGATAGGTGCATCATACATTGCAGGGCAAAACATTGGCCTCATAACAACTGTAACAATATTTTTGCATGAAATTCCTCATGAGATTGGTGACTTCGCTATACTTGTCCAGTCTGGCTGCTCCCGCAAGAAGGCTATGTTGTTGCAACTGCTGACGGCATTTGGAGCTATATCTGGCACAGTTATCTCCATATATCTTAGAGGTTCAAGTGATGGTCTAGTTTCCTCATTAATCTTGCCATTCACTGCTGGAGGCTTCATTTATATTGCCACTGTATCAGTAATTCCAGAACTTTTAGAAGGCTCTAGTAAATTCTCCCAATCAATTAAGGAAATAGTTGCCCTTCTAGCAGGAGTTTATATGATGGTACTTATTGCACAATATGAGTAGTATTGTATATTGTTGATAGACAAAATTGTAAATATTTTTACACCATATGATTTTGTCAGTAAGTAAATCAATGAACATCACATACATTTGTTCTTCATATTTCTATTAAAATTGTCTTTTTATCATTGTTCATTATGCTGTTTTACTTTTCCTGGTGAGTGTCTTTGTAATTGACATTTAATTGATAGTTAATGATACATTTGTATTAGGACTCATTAAATGTTTATCACAACTAAAAATAATAATAATTTGCAAACAACAAAGTAATTTTACGCTATGTGAATGTAATCTCCTATGACACAGGTATTTGATTCAATGTATCAAAATCCAGCCCGTGTAGTTATTCTAAAAATCCTTTAGTAAATATTTAATACTTAATTGATTGCTAAGATATTATATTTATTTTATACGAAAAGCGACTGAGCACCTATTCAAATTAAAATAGTTTGGTATTTTAATTTGAATAGGTGCTCAGTGCTCAACACTGAAATTACATATTTTCCTTTTTGTTTATTAAAGTATGCAACAATTTTACTCATGTTAACTGTTAAAATCGAACCTACTCATAGACTAAATAGTACAGAAAAGTGTAAATTAGATATTTTGGCTGCTTTTACAGTTCTGCCTTTTCTTCTATAAATTAACCCAGGAATGCCCGAATTATTTTTTTCTTGTTTTTCTTTAGTTTGGATTCGGAATATTGTTCAATTAAGGGTTCTTAGTGACATGATATTAGTCATTTTCTTTTTAATAAATGGGAAGTTAGAAAAAATCCATGTTTCCAAATGGACACACTAAGCGCTGAGAGTGGCTAAAAAATTGAGAAGATATAATTTATTTTGTAGGAGTTATTAGATAAAAAAAAACACGATTTATCGAATGAAAACATTTACTTATTATTTTTTATGATAATATGTCAGCAAAACATGGTACCCAAAGGCCGACGTCACATGCATTCAGTTCGAACCGACGAACTTTTCGACTTATAGTAGGTATGGACCAACACATCGGCTCTTTTTCATACATTTTTTTACATAATGGTTTAAACCATTGAATCACCCAGTATCAGCTAACTTGGAGGTGGATGGTCTTCCTCCGCTTTTGGCTGCTATTCCATAGGATTTGAGATAAGTTAGCACGATTTCCCTCCGGAACTCCAGTTGTGGGATTTTATCATTTTTCCTATGTAGTTGCCAAGCATTGTGTACACACGTATCTAGCATCCAAGTAATAAGGGACCACTACCATTTCTTTCCTCTAATATGTATTCTGTACATATTTACATTTTCGTCCATCCTGTCAACACCACCCATATATTTATTGTATTCACCCAAAAGAAATGGTCGTGCCACTTGAGTAGTAGCTTTATCTTTTTGAGAGTAACGTTTCACCATAGATAATGGTTGCACGCCCAAATTATTTGATGCAATAGATACTATAGAGTTATCCATCCATTTAGCCACAATCACTTCATGGCAACCCCTCTGTTTCTTTTCATAATTTTGTTAGAAGTCAGCTTCTTGCATTTCTGCAGGCGGTTTTCTCGTACCGTTCCTGTGGCACCGTATCCCTGTTGTCTGAAGTAGTTTAGGAGGTTCAAGCTGGTAAAAAGATTGTCAAAGAAGAAGTGGTAAGGCATTCGGTTTTTTTCATTGGGCAATTCATCGATAAGAGTAAGAAGAGTAGCAGCACATTTTCCAAAATGTTGTTCATAAGCTGAATTAGCATTCTTCTATATAGAATTAGCTGAATTAGGTCTCCAGCTTCTTGCTCATCCTCAAATAAAATGTCCAAGAGTTCATTTAGGGTCCCAGTTCCTCGGTACTGGTCAAAGTCAAAGAATCTAAAAACAACAACAATTTTATATAATGACATGCGAAGTGCTTAGCGTGTCCATATGGACTCAGCAACATTAGGAGTATAAATATAGTGCTAAAATAAAACTAAGCTATCGTTGACCTATTTCAACATATAAAGACATTATTTTAGAACAATATTACACGAAAATGACATAAATAAATGTAATAATTTAAAAATTATGTTACTTACTCTCGTCTCGGGTCCATTTTTTCCGCCGTTTTTGACTTTGGTGAGAATTGAATGAAATTACTCGCGAATTTAGATTTTTAAATGACATATCAATGACATGTAAAAAAACTTTGATATTTGATAGCACAGTATGACTAGTTAAATATTTCTAAACAAATAATGGTTTGCCACAAAAAATATTTTAGCAGACCCATATTTTTGTGTCCATATGGACACGCTAGGCATTACTGGGTTAAGTTACATAAGTAATGCTTTTCTGTATATTGTTGGGTAATAAATCAGCTGTGCCATCTGTACTTGAGCCTTATTACTTATTTGAAATGCATAGTTTACTAATGCTGGGTTATTTTCATACCTATCTGAATATAATGACTATTTTTTACGACTGCAAAATTGATTACATTGATTATGAACATTATACATATGGCATAATTAACACATGGTTAATTGCACAGCAACCACCGTTATTCTTTATGTTTACAATAGGTCTTATATATGTTTGTTAAGCATTAGTTAATTTGTTTAAAGGAACAGTAATAGAGATGAAGAATTTGAATATGTTATTAAATTAAGATCAAAGATATGAAAAACAAATAAAACCCCTTTTATGCAGAAAAGATGTTTATTATTTTTAAGAATTACTTCTTCTTGGAGACACCAACAGTTCTTCCTCTCCTACCAGTAGTCTTGGTGTGCTGACCACGCACACGCAGACCCCAGTAATGACGCATGCCTCTGTGGGCACGTATCTTCTTAAGCCTTTCCAAATCTTCACGGAGTTTTGAGTCCAAGTTGGAGGAGGTTAGCTGGCTGAATTTACCATCAACAATATCCTTCTGCCTATTGAGGAACCAGTCTGGGATTTTGTATTGTCTAGGATTTGACATGATAGTAACAATCTTCTCAACCTGAAATAAACAGTAGCAGTTAGAAAACTATTCAAAATGCACTTATGCTAACATTATATTGATAAATCCTGCCGTAAAGAACTTGGAAGAAACTTTGCAACAAAACAATAAGTGTTTATTTATTACATGGACCTTCGACAAGCATACTAGTGATGTGCCAACTCGGAAAAAACTAAACTCGATTTAACCCGAGTTAAAATCCACGTAACTCGGGTTGAACTCGAGTTACGTAACTCGAGTTAACTGGATGGACAAGTTAATGATTTTTTGAGTTTTTACTAATTTATTCCCTCAGCTTTGCATTAATAGTTTAAAAAATTGGAACAGACAAATTATATTTTTATCTGTTTCAATTCTTTATTTTTTATATTATTCAGATTAATTAAAGCGTTATCACCAGAATTTTGCGTTATTTTTTTTGGCACAGCAAGACGGGTTTGGGTGTGCCCTAACCTTTTTTGAGGAGGGTCAACATTCAATATGGTTGTCGATACCAGTAACTGCGATGAAGATGAATCGAGATCGACCGAAGTACTCGTATTACTTTCATTTGTTGTTGATGAACAATGACTTTCCTCGATGGCAACATTGGTAGGATGCTTTTCTTTTAATATGGTTTAATAATGTGGCCGTATTTCCACTATATTTGAACACTGTTTACACGTAACACGTCCACTCACTGGCGATTCAAATACATCCCAAACTAAAGACTTTCTTTTAGGACCCGGCATTTTTCAAAAACATAACAACGCATAACACGCAAAAACTAAAATAATAACAGGCACTTTAAAGATAACCTTAAATCTACATGTGATGACACTTGTTTGTTTGTTATGAATGAATGAATATAGTCTCAAATGATCGGCAAACTTCTCTCCATGTCGTTTCCATTCGGTTTTCGAACTCGAGTTAGAGAGAATTCAACTCGAGTGGATTCGAGTTACGTCCAACTCGAGTTAACTCGAGTTAGTTACTCGAGTTGACCATCACTAAAGCATACCACATCGTTTTCATCATGGTAATTTAATATTGTCAAACCGGTAACAACGTAACATTTACTTTAGTTTAACAAACCAATCTTAAAATGAGTTTAATACGTACCTCCTCTTCGGTGCATTCACCAGCACGTTTGTCAAGATCAATATCAGCCTTCTTCAGGACAATATTGGAATATCTACGGCCTACACCCTTAATAGCGGTCATGGCAAACATTACTTTACGCTTGCCATCGATGTTCGTATTCATAATACGAAGAATATGTTGAAACTTATCTGGAATAACCAGCGACTGAAACAAAGTTGATACACATTTATAAAACACTGTAACCCTTGAAATATTTACAAAAACATCACGGCTAATAGTTCAAGAACACAAATTAACACTAATTTTTAATTAACACTCAAGGATTTATTCAAAATACACAGATTTTTACCATTTTGACAAATTTATTTGGTTCTTCAACCACTATCAACCACGGTTCATGGAGTAAAAGAATGACAGAAAACAGGACAGGGTTACCAACTCTATGTCAGAAATTTATTCCTCTAAAGTTGCCACAAGTACTTGTAAATTCTTCTAAAATAAAAAAAAAAAACAAAAAGTTTCAAACTTATTTAAAAATGTTTAAATTACACCTAAATAATTTATAAATGTTTTCAACCCAAAAATTAGATTAGACTAGATTAGATTAATTGTATTTTTAATCCACTTTTATAGTAACGAGCAATTGCTTTACATTCGTTCCCTATAAAGGTAGGTTAGTAAATTTATGTTTGTTATCTATAATTGTTAATAAAATAGACTCCAAAAATGTAAAAAACCTAAAAATGCCATCCCATTTGTTTATTTATATCTGCAAACAATCTCATTTAAAATTTTCTTGTGCACTTATCGCTATAACTCAATTATAACACCAGACAAATATCTTGAAAAAAAAACGAGGTCATTACCATGATCACATCATTGAAAGATTAATGGTATTATGCTAAGATCGGTAGTTCAATATACTTTATAAATCGGAGACTTTTAAATCAACTCTTGTATATGCACTTAAGGTTGGATTCCTTTCAATTTCAGTTAAAATAAAAGAAATTAAAGTGACAACCCTAAGTGCCTTCGTATGCTATGAGCAGCACTAGGTTTTATTTTTATAATTCAATGTAGTCAAACCTGTAAATTATTTTTTTCATATTCTAGCAACATCTGACTTAGGTCAACCCCCAGATTATGGAGGGTAGAGATAAGGAGTATCATCTGTGTACATGAAAAGTGTCCGTTGAAATGCATTAAATTAGGGTGGCGCCACATTAGCATCAGAGTAAACTTCTTAAAATCAATACACACACTTTTTCATAAAATTGAATGATAAAAAATCAATAAACGTACTATTCACAGTTCAGAAAATAAAATATATTTACTACATTATTTTGTAATACGCAAGTAGTGACAATAATGTTAAATTTTTTAACTCGGCGTACTTCAATTCGTTCACAATTGCTACATTCATACCATACCCTGTGTCTACACCAGCGCCATTCTGGAAGGTTTTTGAACTGTTATTTACAGCTTATTCTGGACACTTTTTTCAATTTTCTACCATATGAGATAACACTCCTTATCTCTACCCTCCATACCCCAGATAAAGAATACGGGCTAGCGCATATTACCCGTCGGAAATATCTGCGCACCCGACTGAAATGCGATTCACCTATCGCTTCCCCACGCATCGCCCCGCCTTCGCCTATCCGTTGCCAACGCAAGCGCCGACGCACGTTTATTATTCTTGATTTCGTAATCTCATTCTTGTTTATTGTTTCTCTGTTCAGTTAAATATTAACTCTTTAGTTTGCATGACGTCATTAATCCAGATTCGCAGATATTTCCCTTGCTTTACATACGTCTTAAAAGAGATAGAAAAGGAGGTATTGTGTACGTACATCCTATATTCAGTGGCAGATTATTTTGGAATATTTCATACGTTACATTCTAACTTAATAGAGCACCCACATAAGTTTTTTAAATAGAATGATCTGTACCTATCCTCGGGCGTAACCAGGCGGGTGGTTTTGGGGTTCAAACTCGAAATGTTTATCTATTGTGAGCGACCACGTCTCTGTGAGTATGTACCATCATCATCATTGGTAACATACACTGCCCAAAAACTTTCGTTGTAAGACTGGGGTATTTGGGTCGAGAAGAATAATGTACCTTACTAGCTGGATATGATACCTAGATGACGATTATATATACCTTACATATATGTAAACATCAATAACTTAGAACATTCAATTTTCACTGAACTGGGTACGACATAGAGGCATAATTTCGGGCTAAGGGGCAGCTACCCCCTCCTCCCTGGGTTTGGTTACGTTCCTATTAACTGTCTTCCTTTGTCGGTAAAAGTTAAGAAAAAGTACTTTTTGCCATACATACATAGACATTTGAAGTAAAATATACTACTTGTGAAAATCTTGCGGTGCGCTCGTTCTACTAACTCACTAGCAGCGCTGAAAGCAAAATTCTCAATCGGTGGTCGCCTCAGTCCACGCTTCCACAACAATACTGAATTTAGTCAAGCCACTTCGTGTGTAGCGAAGATTAGATCATCGAGTACTCAAACTTAGGGGTTAAATTCAGGGGTAATACTTTTTCGGGACAGCTGTGGAGCTTGCTGACCCGTTGGGTTTGTATTTACAACCTGGCCTTATAATATGCCAGCTGGCTGAAGAATGAAGGTACTGGGATAGGCATATCGGCCGGCCATGCTGTTAAGCCTTGATACCGTAATTAGAATAGTAGTGAAACTCGGAGGAGGTTACGACTTGTCTTATTTATATGACAAAATGCACTTTATAATATTTACAAATTTGTTAGACTACCGACGAAGATCGTAGCGAACTTGAAGTTGCAATTCAACCAATAGGAACGAACGAAGCTAACGGAAACTTACGTAAATACGAAACGGAATCGGTTCATTATTTCTTAGCTCACGCCGTGATTATCTTGGCGAGTCTGAACATAGACTCTGCGAACTTTAGCGCATGTACACTCGTGAAGAAAACTGTTATTATCATTTCATTAATTGACAATACAGTGACCAATGTGGTATTCCTTGGGAGAGGCCTATGTCCAGCAGTGGACGGCAACTGCAATGATGATAGTGACCAATTAGTACAAATTAAATAAATATCAAAACACTAACAAAAAAGTTATGACACAACCTTCTGCGTGAAGTTCGAACTAGCCGAGATACGTCGGCCGTATAGTATGGATGCTTATAGGTCACGCGTCGTGTGATGGTGCAGCTGGCGCGACGTGAAGGCGCGACAGGCCGGTGCCGGCGCGCTCGCGCTATCGCCGCAACTTCTACCATATTTTTAGCAATTTTGAATATAATACATTTTCAATTGTTGAGAAAAATAAAAATGCCCAAGTACCTATTAACCCGGGGGGAACCAAAATTATCCAATTATATTTATGAATTGATTAAGCGACTTAGCTCCACCTTAGACAAGTAAGTACTTATAGTCTTATACCAAAACTTAGTACTCTGAGACAAATGGTTGCATACGTTCCTATACAAAATAAACTGACAAATTGAGTTTGATCTAAATTTTATGTACCTACCTACTATGACGTACTTTTTGGATAAAATAATTAGAATACTTGGTGTCGACATATTAAGTAAAGTCCAGTTTCGTGGCCATTTGGAGGGTAAGACCAAATTAGCCTCGAAGAACCTTGGCGTGCTCTATAAATCGAGACGGTTTTTCACTCTGGCCAACTGCCTCCTGCTTTATAAAGCTTAGGTCCAGCCGTTCTCATGTTTGGGCAGGGGCACCCCAGTACTAGCTTCTCCCTCTAGGCCGCATCCAACGGAGAGCAACTCAAATCGTCGACTGCCAAGATGTTTCAAATTAACTACTCTGGCGTTGCGTAGATGCGGCCTATGAGTCTCCCATCGCTTTAACTATGAGGAGTGCTCCGAGGAATTGTTTCAACTGATCCTTGCTACCTCTTTCCGCCATCGTTATCATTTAGACGGTTGGCAGTCCACAACCGCGTACTTTTCTAGAAACTTTGTCTCACTCAAAAAAACTGTTGAATGAACTGTCGCCTACGGAATTCCCGGACCGGAAAAGGCCGGCCATTTGTGACGTCTCTGGTATTGAGGGTGTACATGGGCGGTGGGCGGCAGTACCACCAGGCTATACGTCTGCTCGTGTGCCCCTATTTCTAATTGATAAACTCAAAACTACTTAACTACTGCACGTATTCTCAAGTTTTCGTATACTGGGTCTGTCGTTAATAATAGATAATCCAGTAAGTGCAGGTAGTCCAGATATCAGGCTACTTTTTTTACTACTTGAATTACAATATAATACATTAGTGAAAAAAAAAACAAGGAAAAAATACTTGAAATGTTAATTTTATTAATGTTTTATGATAAAACGCCTCTAAATCTAAATAAATTAAATAAAACAAGTCTCTAGGAGTACGATGCCACAAAATACCAAATTTTGTTGAAATGGCACCCGATTGAGTGGCCAAATGGAACAAAATTTAAAAAAAATTAAAAGTGGACACCATTTTTACACTGTTGGTAAAACTGACATAAAACAATGATTTTATTGCAGCCTGACATCTGGACTGCCTTCACTATCGGATTATCCATTATTAACGACAGACCCTGTATAATTTGTTGGCTTAATTTTTGTCGACATGACAAAAATTAAGCCCCAATGTTCTCGGGGTAACATATATATTCCGTAAAGAGACCGTGCGAAGCCGAGGTAGGTTGCTAGTTTATTTTAAAAAGTAAATGAATAAAAAACAAGTGACTTCTAAATAGTTTAATCACCATAGAACAGTTTACAGAGTAGCAGATAGTCATATTAAAACGAATGGAAATATACGGCGTAACAAAATAACTAAATGTTTTTAGAATTGCTCAGGAAAAGTGGGTGGTATTCATTGACTCAATGCCTATGATTCTAATTCAGAACCTTTCATGGCATGGCACTAGTCCTCACATATTCTCCTATCATACTTAAATATAAGTACATACGTAACTTGTATGACATTTGGAATTATTTTTGAATAATTGTGTACACAATTAATGTTTTCTCAAATATATAATAAAAACATAAAAGTAGTAAATAGTTGTAACGACATACTTCACATTAGAAATTCTTGCATAATTCTCGCAAACATCATTCCTATCAGTGATGCTCACAGACTAGCAGACACTCAAGACATTAATCCAAACTAAATAACATTGAGGAAAGGGTATTTTCATAATCACCTCTGTTCTCATGAGTTTGAAATTGTATCGTAAAATACGGATCACAATTAAGGTGTACAACAATACAAGTGGCAGTTTCGATATGGTAACATGTAAAAGGCACTATTGATAACTTTAACAAATTTGCTCAACTAATGAAATAAACATGATGACAGACATTAAGACCTACGATAATTACCTACCACTGGTAAAAAAAAAAAACCGAGGTCTTCGTTACAACGTATATAGAATAATCTATATACGTTGTAACGAAGACCTCGGTTTTTTTATAAAATTATATATTGTGCATAAACAATACAATTATTGCCAATGTATTAAAAGTATTAAGTCCAAGATTCACAAGCACTTTGATGCTTCAACTGCAAGTTACACCTGACAACAAAAGATCCGCAGCTGGATCTCTATTAGTAACGAACCTTTTGAGAAAATACCCACTCACGTTAAATTATCGGCTAATATCGGCGAGAAAATTAGTTTTAGGAAATAATTCGATTGGGTTTTCGTCTGGTATAACTGGAGCTGATTCCAGGCTTTGGATATTAGTTGCCATTTCAAAACATATCTTAAGGAAAAAAGAACTCTTTAATTACATATGTACAATAATGAGATCAGAAGGCAACGACAATTTCATTCATCACAAAACAAATTATACAGTAGTTCCGATTTGGTAAATTAGTGATGAAACATTAGTGAAATTACTTGCTTTACATTCGCAGCTTATTTATTCGCACAGTTAATATTGCGGCACTCACTTAAGTGAGCTCAGTGCCTACAGACATTTTATAGTTTATACATAAATGTGAGGTTGTTAATTTTATTTTTTTCAATTTGAATTGTGATGAACAAAAAGATTAATCGCCAATATGGCGTCCTTCAGTCTCGAATAACGTCGACGGAATCTTAAACATACACTATATACCGAATTTTAATTATGATCGACAATGCCAAGTTTATAAAATATCTGAGATAATCATGCACGCATCAACACATGCATTCTTACCCATTCATATGTCTTTCATACTTCTTACAAAACATAATAATAATTTATAAAATTCATAATCCCTTGCACGTGTGCATGCCTAAAGTAACATACGTCATCTAACATACCAGTCTTCTTTCAAATTATCACTTTATCTCACATAAGTAAAGATACCACAGCCACTGTCTGTATTTATAATACCAAATAGGAAAAATGCTTTTAATTTAAAGATAATTATGGAAAGATTATGGTCAGGCATATATAAAAACAGTTTCAATAATGCTACGCTAAGTGCATTGTTTGGGCCTGCGATCGCTCAGTGATTTGTAATCTAAAATAATTATTCTGCAAACAAATCAAACTTTCATAATAGACAATTATAATATAAGATAACTAATTATAAATTGAATTATAAATATCAATTTATATGCTTACAAATGATGTGACATCACTATTCTCCATCCAAATTTTAAATATACGACATTTAATAAGATTTATAAGCTACTTTCTGCTTTGTCATGGTATGGAGCTCGGTAAATTAAACACAGCAATGGCTTTAATGGTTGCTATGTGCAGATTATGGTAACTAAAAGATAGATATATATACCATAATAATATAATAGGCCTGAGTACTGGCCCATAAATACAACTACCATACTATAATTATCGTCATAATAGAGTTAAAACAAATAAGGCCGTTAAACAAATGCACCTAACGACTTATGAATACGGACACCATATGCCTGCCAACACAGTCGAATTTACTAGCAGCAAGTTGTGTGAAACTGCATTACATTGTTGTGGCAGCGCGATGTTCCAAATCTGAAAATAAATTTGTACATATTACATACATACAATCAGTAATGGAAGAGCTTAACTACGGTATACGTCTTAAGCCAATTCGTGAAGTAAGTTATAAAAGATTATTTCATTTTGTGAGTCATATTTTACTAGGCTAGGGTGACATTTTTATTTCATCATCATCAACAGTCTTCGATGGTCCACTGCGGTGGCTGCACATAGTCCTATCCTAAGTATTCGGTTTTGGCCTACTGTATCACGCTGACTAAAATAAATCTTCCCGTAAGGGACCTTCGCCCTAACCACTATGACCGTATAGTCAGGCATGAATGCACGGAAGGCGGTCGTCAAGTCGTTTTCTAGTGCGCTCAGTGTTGTGGGTTGATGATGAGCCACAAATTGTTCGGAGTCTGGGGTGTTGTTGACACAGGATTTATTAGTAATCGCTGGGAGGGGTCCGGTTGTGTTAATAACTGCACTTCCCGGACCCTCCCTTCTCAGGCGCAGAGTTGGCACACCGTGTGGTTTTAGTCGGTTCAATTTCGACACACCACCCCGCCGCAAACCCCGGTGGGGTGGCGGCCCGAGGGGGTTTCCACAAGTTAAAAAAAAAAAAAAGGATTTATTAGTAATGCTTTGGTTGTATGTAAGTAGTGCATAAGTACCAGCTAGTGAGGGGCGTCTGCTGCTTGAGCTTGCGGATCTCCTTGGTGGCCCAGCTGGCCAGCGCCTTGGTGCGCGGCGTGCGCGAGCGGCGCGCGGCCTGCAGCAGGTCGAGCAGCGGCCGCGTCTCCAGCAGCGGCAGCACGCGCGCGCCGAACACCGTGCACAGGTCGCCCGTCAGCCCCGCGATCACCGACATGTGCCCGTCCGTGCGCTCGGGCTCGCACGCCACGTGCATCATGAACGTCACGATGGCCGGCACGTGCGGCTCCACCAGCGCAACATCGGCCCGCACCTGACACACACCAGTAAACGTTAGAGCCACCGCAGACTACTAACTTTTAGAACTGCCGATAGTTTAGTTTGAAGGCGGTCGTCGGCCGATATCGAATCGTTATAACGTAGGTACTACCGTATAATTTAATACTGATTAAGAAAACAACCAAACTATTGGCCGATCGAAAGTCTGCAATTTGCAATCACGTCTATACTAATAAATAGATGAACATTCGACACCGTAAGATCATATTTGACGGGCCCGTTGGCCTACTGGTTAATGGTCCTGACTGCTAAACCAGAGGTCGTGGGTTAATACCCCAAGACAGATCTTTGTGTGATAAACACGACCATTTGTTCTGTATCTGGTTGTAATTGTAAGGAGCAATAAAATATTTGTCTATGTATTGTGATATATTATGTATGGCTCCGCCATGTTGCTTTCTAGCGCATGAGTGTTCACAGTAATCGTATTGTACAAAGTAAGTTTTCACTTATAATAAACAGATAATTTAACGTTTGACTTGTTTATTACTATAAAGCGGTCTGGTTACTATAAAGTGTGACTTAAGTCTGGTCCCATACTAGACAAGGCCATATCCAATTGTGGCTTTGCCTAGTATGGGACCAGACAGCTATGTGTGAGGATATTATTATTATAGATCGCCTATCTTTCGAAACTATAGTATCTACAAGTCTTTCTAGTTATACATCTATCAAAAACGAGTTTGTTCAATACAATCATTTTTTTTATTGTAACTTCAAGACATTAATAAATAAATGAATAAATAAACACAGAATCCTTAGGGCTTATTAGGAGCCTCATAAAAAGTATTTTGGCAGTACTTCGTATATTGTCTAGTTTTTGGGTTGTGGAGCTCTGATGGCAGTTGATTAATATAAAACATCGAAGTTAATATAAGTGTGGTAGATATTTATATAATTTATCTCACCTCTCCAGTCGATCCTTTCAAGCCTTGGATGATGCCAGTGTATGCCTCAAGAACGCTTTCGTGCAGTTCACCCAAATATTCTACCATGTCGTAGTCATTGCGATCTATTTGAGCGTTGCTAGCCTGTAACACATGGTGTCAGTATTATATTTGTTGTTAGTGTATATATTTTAGTTAGTATATACATGAAATAGAAACGAATATTAACCTGCTGCAACATCTGCATCACGACATCGAAATACTTGGCAAAATCAGGACCAATACTCAAAGCAATGTCACCAAAAACTGATAAGATTTGTGGTTTCACCGACCGATGGATAGAAGGATCACTAAGGTTTTCCAACAACAATACTATTATTTCGTCGCAGTAGGGTAGTACCTGAAATACAAAAACGAATTTTATTAATGTTCTGTAAAGGATATAAAGATTACACTTCATTTATATCTTTGTTATACTTGTTACTTACTTTACTTTTCAATGCACGACAAATGTCGCCAGTAAGGCCTACTGCTGCTATACAGACTTGATATTCCCGATGATTTTTAAGCCCCACAAACAAGTACCTTTTGAAGGCATCCATATATTTTTCGAACCCTTCCCCTAACACTTCAACGAGAGTAGAGACCGCCATAAGAGCATCTTCCTGGACACCACCCGCTTTCCCCGCGTTACCCGCAAACATAGTCAACAAGGCAGTCATAATTGCATCAGAAATTTGTGGTGCATCTTCAGGAGTCACTTTACGCAGAACTGACTGAAGTGTTGCGCATAACAGACTTTGAAGGTCATTAAATTGTGAGCGATCAGCCTGACTTGAAATATGATTTTCCATTTGCATAACTTGTTGAAGCCTTTCCAAAATAACCATTGTTGTTTTTTGTACAGTGACGTAGCAATCAGTTGGGGAATTTTTAACCATTTCCATAAGGGCCTCATAAGCGGCCGATCTTAAGTTATGTTGAGCAGCATCTTGACGATCTGTAGTTTCCAGAAGTCTCTGCACAATGAAATCAAAATACTGCGACATGCAATATGTTTTTGGTTGGCTAGAATCTGCACAATCGGCTGCCTCGTATGCAGCTTCCGCAAGACCAGTAAATGCCCAGCATACATTGGCGGCTACGCGCGGTTCCGCCTTCAGACCATTGACGAGACTTTCTAAAAGTGGTTTTAAATAAGTTTCATTTATAGCAGCTTCAGGCACTATTTCACAAATCCTGCCGAAAGTCCAGGCAGCAGTGTCTCTCACTGCTACACTGCTGTCATACATGGCTTCAATTAGAGTAGGCATGGCCTTTTCTACTAAAGGTTTTAGGGTATTTGCTTCTAGTCCACCAAGTATAGAACCAAACGCCATCAAGGCAGCTTCTCTGTAACGCCAGTTTTCGTTTTTGATATTACTGTTAATAAATGGTAAAACATGTGGAACTACGTCATCTTCACAACAGTTTGACAGAAGCATGAGGCAAACGGATGCAGCTTTAGATGGATTCCATTCTAATTCATCATCAGTGTCATCTTGTTTTGTTAGTTTTTGCATAAGGACTGGGGCCAGATATTGTAACGCCCCTCTAGCATAAAATCTCGATGTTCTTGTTGGAGGTCGACCTATGAAAATTATGAAATAATTTTATTACAAACTTAAAAAAAGATGTTGTGTCAGCATTGTCAAATTATACAGTACCTGCTTCAGCTGCTTCAACTTCTTCAATAGCAAGATCTATCTCCTCATCACTTACATTGGACCAAAATTCAATGCCTTGAAGGGAAATTTCATCAACATCTGATTTCATAGCCTCTAAGGTAATAGGAAATAGTGCTTGGCCCATGTAGGGTTCCATGTATTGATAGTACAGTGACAGTATTTTAACCTAAAATATTAAAAAATATTAAACATTCAAGATAACTAGTGTACATTTCGGATAATTAGAAAAACACGTTTCCAATTTTTTTATTGTCTTATTCAATGTAATATTTATTTATACAAACTTCCTGCAAACATATTGCACAAAGCGAATTTGATAATAATTGAAGGAATACCACAGGTATTCCTTCAATTATATTTACTTTTATAGATAGATGAACAGACTGTTTACTGCTTTTTAGTTATTGATATCACATCGTAGATAATATCCCACGAATATTGTAAACGCGAAAGTTTTTTTGTATGTAAGTGAGTATGTTTGTTGCTCTGGTCGGTCCAGCCATTTCGGAGGAGTTTCGTAACAAACACCGCGACACGAGAATTTTATATATTAGATTTGTAATATGAAATTTAGATATAAAATAACAGTATTACAGTTTAGTTTGATTAGTTATTTTTCCTTAAAGTTTTTTTGTATATTTTTCCTCTACCAGACTCGAATGCTTTAATATTTAGGTCTAATTATTTTCAAATAAATAAATATATTTTTACTCATATACGTAAAAAAAGTAAGTGGAGTAATGAATAATATATACATGGTTGTTTCTAAAGTACATAATAGTATTTATGGACAGTTGAAATTGTTCTAATTATTTTTTGTTGAAGTATACAATAACTAAAAAACTGTAACAAGTCTGTCCATCTATCTGCAAAAACAAGAGTGGTGGTCACCATACTCATTGCGAATGCAGAAAATGCAGCATAGTGACCCACACTATGTTGGCTTATTGAAATGCTTGTTTGTTAGATTTAGATTTTTTTTAGATAATTTTATAAAAAAATCATGGAACAAGCTGAGTTTAGACTTGAGTAAGCCAAAGTTCAACAGAGTTTGGATTTCAATGGTCCAGCGTTAGGTCGTCGCCTCTGAATGTGAAATATTTTTGCTATTTTTAATATTTGTTACAATTCTTTTACCTAATAATTTTCTATTATGTTTTGTAAATTTAAATGAAAGACATTGACCGGTTCTGGGTCATATACTGCCCAGACATGGGAGTACTACCAAATTGTTACTTATTTTAACTTATGTTTAAAAAAATAATAGAAGAAAAATTGGTGCCAGGATTTTCTTAATTTTTATTATTTTGATTCTCCTTCCTATATTGAGTACAAATATATCGTCAAAAATCTACCACTGCTACATATTGATCCATCAGAAAAATGGTAGAATACAGTATATAAGAAACTATTCTGCTTATGTTACAGGTCGAAGGACGATTGGTAGTTGCGCCTAAGTAATGTGATGTATAGATTCTGATGAGATTTCATTTTCAGATAAGTATTAGCCTAAGGTACATAATGTACTATGTGGTCATTCTGGGCAGTGCTTGGCCCAACTCCCACACAAGAGTCAATTTCCTTTTCCTCTCGTTATAGTCGTTCCAATAGTTTATTTAACTTTTGACAGCTCTAATACTTAATCAAATAGTGATACCCTGACCCGTTACCTATTCGATTTCTTTCATCGATCGATTTTATGCATTAAGAAGTTTTAATCGATTTAACAAACTCATTATTTTATAGATAATTTCGTACTTCATATTTCTATGTGTTTCAATGTGCGACCTCCTTTGTCAAAATAAAGAAGAAATGGATTAATAGAATGTTGTTCAAATATGACGGTTCTATGTCATGAAAAAATATATAAAAGGAACTGAATTTTCAAAATGTATTATTGTATTGTGTTGTAATTCAGTGGTTAATATTGTATTTGTTAAACTATTGATGATCTTTATTAAATCTCTCTATGTCTATTTTAAAATAATCTACAGTATTTCAATGAGTAACCTTCAATATAGTTGAGTATTTATATTCCTCCTTATTGATTTATTTGTGAATTCTCACGTTTGGTTGAGTTGAGCGTACTGTTCCTGCCTTCGTTACTGTCAAAATGCCAAAAAAGAAAGTACTCAAAGGACAAACAAGAGAGTTTGTCTTGCGACTTCGTGAATACTTTGAAAAGGAAAGCCGTAATGGTGGGCCTCTTATACCAGTGACTCAAGTTAGAGACCGTGTTGCAGCAGCATTAGGTATTAGTGCTCCAACAGTGGCAAAAATAACAAAAGAAGGCTACGGCAGCAGTGGCATGGAACAGAATAAGCTATCTACACCTAAGAAAAAACGTCCGCCTAGTAAAGTTACAGCCGTTGACAATTTTGACGCTGATGCTATTCGTCGTCATATATACGACTATTACCTAAGAAAAGAGATTCCAACATTAAAAAAACTAACACAATCTCTTCGAAATAGTGGTTTGTTCCGTGGTCAAAAATCTTCTCTGACAAAGGTATTGAAAGACATTGGAATGTTATTCCAAAAATGTGACAAACGAAAAATTTTAATGAAACGCAATGATATTGCTTTGTATAGATGCGATTTTTTAAGACAAGCAAAAAAAATAGAAGATTGGTCGAATGTTGTTTTCACAGATGAAACTTGGCTCAATGCGAATCATACGCTGTCAAAAACTTGGACTGACAACACCGTTGGCTCCACTTCTACAGTACCAATGGGAAAAGGCGAACGACTGATTATTTGTCATGCAGGAACAGTAAAAGGATTTGTGCCAGGCGCTCTATTAGCTTTTAAATCCCAGAAAACAGGAGATTATCATGAGGAGATGAATTCGAACGTGTATGAAAAGTGGTTCAGAGAAATGCTTACATCACTCGAAGAGCCATCAATAATATTTATTGATAATGCACCTTATCACTCTCGTCAAATTAATAAAATACTAACACAGGCCAACAAAAAACATAAAATTATAAACTGGCTCCGTGACAATGGCGAAGAGGTGAATGAGTCCCTACTAAAAGTAGAGTTAGTAAAGATATTAAAAACAAAGAAGCTGCCAAAACGATACGTCATAGATGAAATGGCAGCAGAGCATGGGCATACCGTCCTCAGAATTCCCCCATATCACTGCCAATATAATGCAATTGAAATGATCTGGGCACAAGTTAAAGGATATGCTGCGAGGAACAATACAACCCCTCCTTTCACCGCAAGAAAAATGCTGAATTTACTGAAAAATGCGTGTGAAAAAGTAACTCCAGAAAACTGGGCGAATGTTGTAGAAAAAACAAAGAAGGTGATAATGTCGGATTGGGATCGGGATGTTGCATTCGACAATTTATCTATCCAAGAAATGATAATCAATATTACTGAGAACTCAAGTGATGATGATTCCTGGTCATACGAAGAAGACGATTCTTTATAATTAAAATTAGTATTACAGTACCTCTTTTGGTTGTTTTATTTTTAATCCGTAAATTACTACGAATTTAATTCAAGTAGGTACCGCAGGTAGCTTTTATTTGAACCAACTATAGTAAGTCTAAACAATTATTTTAGATTCATTAATTTGCAGCGAATACATTCGATCCCATTACTAGGTACGAGTACGATGGAACTGTTTTCATTACGCAAATTATTTATGCATTGAAACAGAGACATTTAGGGCATTTTAATGCAAAATAATAAAGCTTTTTACGTGATTGGATATAAAATATAATCACAATAATTTTATTGTATGTTTTATTAATATAATCGATAATCGATTTATTTCAAAACCGTTTTTATAGTCTGTGGTCATACTGGTCATTAATTACGAATGACACATCCCTAAGTAGGCGGAGCCCGCCCATAAAGTGCAGTATTATCTGTAGTACATTGTATCAAAAATTATTACAAAACTTTATGTGCGTGATCTGTCAAAAGTTAAATAAAGTATTGGAACGATTGTTGATTGTCTATTGTCACGAGCTGTGATTGTCTATTATTGGATGAGCACAAGGCATATATGTATGTTTTTTTTCTACTTATATATATATATGACTAGGTGAGCCCCGTGGTGTTACTCGCGGTACAACAAAAACCGCGCATAACGCCGCTTGGCGTAGGTAGTCTGAAAGAAGCAGCCTAATTTACTCCTTATATCATCAGGCAGATGAAACAGACAGTAAAAAATGTTAATTTGCTATATGTATTGTTTATATGTCACCATAAGATTGTAAAAACTGTTAGATTATAATCTACCTAGCGAGATTGTAAACTGTCGAAAGATTTATAACTGTGACGTACTTACAATTTCATGTACTACTCGTATTTTTCGTTAGATTATAATGTATTGAAGTAAAACTGTTACATCTCAATCTGTGGTGCGTCAAATTGTCAACTGTACCTGATTGGTTGGTCTTACAGTATGCCGTTCTATAGCCATAGCGTTAGGTTAGAACTTCTTTAACTAATCACAAATTAAATTTACTGCCTCAACAATTTTACAATCACAAAAATACTTTACATTCGGCAACAAACGAACTAACAAACAAATATGGCGGCGCGGGACATATGCTGTTCAAGCATTCAGCGCGGGAGATGCGATCCGTCGCGTACCGTATTACAATTTGACGATTTTACTTCGCTAAATTATCATCTAACTAAAAATAATATGTTAAATTGTAAGCAGTATGTTACGGTTCACAATCTTTCGACAGTTTACAATCTCGCGATATATTACAATCTAATTGTTTTGACAACCTGACGGTAACATACACGCATTTAGTAAAAAGTGGTTATTTTAATATTACAAACAGACTTTCGACTTTTATTTATTTCTGTAGAGGTGACGAAAATAAATAAAACAGATAAAAATAAAGACAATAAATAGTAATGAAAAAGTACATACCAAACACTGAAGTGCTGCAACATTGATTCTCATATCCTTTGATTGCGTAGCCTCACACACAACTTCCATTATAAAATTTCTTTCATTTTCCTTTTCAAAGTTGGCTTTAGTAAATTCTAATGAGTTCAGTAAGGCTTGAGTAGCAGCAAGGCGTACATGGCTGCTTGTTTCAATGGACCTCATACCATGGATTATAGCAGTAAGAATGGGATTGCTCTGTTCAGACAAAACCTCAGCATCAATTTCTTGGCAAATATAACCTGGAATAATGATGAATGATTTTTAGTAGTTATTTTTTTTTTTTACCGTCGGTCCCTGCCAGTCGCTCTGTGTAAAAACTGATATTCAGGTAAAACCGGTTGAACTGGTAGCCGACCCCAAATATTGGGAATAATAAAGGCTAGGAAGATGATGATGATTTTTAGTAGTTATGGAAAATTATTATCAGTCTATATATGTTTGTATGTTACACTACAGCATCTAAACCACTGAACTGATTTCAATGAATGATTTCAATAGATTCATACTAATGGCGAGAGTTATGGCATTGCTAGGTTTTAGCTTTTTGAATATTTGTGTAAAACAATCAAGGGTCTATATTAAAGAATGTGTTGTATTGTATATACATACCGATAGCTTCAAGGGTGGCTTCTTTTTTGAGTTCAGTTGATTGTAAATTTACAACATTTTCTACAAGAATTGGTATAAGGTCATTCCACTGTAGTACAGGTAATTCTGCAACTGCAACATATGCTACACACTGTGCAGCTGAACTGGGCCTGCTGTTTTCTGTTCCAATTGCTGCTAAGATCTTGAAAAATAACATTTTTCGATTATCAATTTGGTCTATAAATTTATTATCATTTTAGAAAAATTAAAATCTCATGAGCCGAACTGATATAAGTATATCAAACAATATATGAATAAAATTAAAATTTGTTTCAAAATAAATTAAAATTGGCCAAAATAAAGACCGGTTTTGATTTATTTTTTAAGGTGACAGTTTAAAATAAATATAGCATGTTGCTTAGTTTGGCAACAGAGAGATCATAAGTATCAATTGAAACATATGGCTAGTTTTATGTTGAACAATTTGAACAAAATCTTTAAAATAATGTTTGGAAGCACTACTAAATAATCATATTAGACTGATTTCTTCTATTTGAAATTTCTTATTAGAATAACTAATGAGTCTTACATTTTTCTTAATGTACAATCTAATGTCTTCTGGTAGGGCCAGCCACCTTTGCTGATATTGTTGTTTTAATGTAGCATCTTTAGAAGTCAAATGGTTTTTTAGCTGTAATCCCGCTGCCATTCTAGCCACCTGACTATTTGAACCTTGGACCAGCACATCAGACAACATTTTAATAAATGTTGTGAAGTTAGTGGCTGCGGCATGCTTAAGGTATGTTTCTGCAGCTTCCAACTCATTTCGATCTGTAATCAGAAATATATCACATAACTTTAAGTCTTTCATATTACATTAGTTATTGCCTGTGGCTTTGATTGCATAAGTATTTCTTATTGTTGTTTCTAACTTTGGTACTGAGGAATAACAATAAAACCTTACATTCCATTACTTTACAAAGAGTGTAATTGTTAAAAATCATATCTTAGTGGGTGCTTATGATGTATAAATCTTTATCTACAAAAAATTTAAGTTTGTAGTTGTTAATTTAGACTTTTCATTGTTGGATCAGTAAGGCAAGTATATGTATAGATTAATCACTTATGCATGAATATAATATGTTTCTATTAATATTTGTTCAGTTGCTAATTTTCCTATAATAATAACCAATGGCAAATTGATATAGGTATCTCATTTATAAAGAATATCTATGAAAGTCATATTACTTAGTTGATTTAATGAAAAATAACAAAACTACATTATAACAATATCTGTATCAAACCTTAATATTCTATTATCTCTTTTTCAACAACATAAAATTTATCAGTATACTAATTTCATAAATTGTAGGTATTTCAATGATAAAATTTAAAAAATTACATATTTTGTATGTTTTCTTTGTTTTTGCTAATATGTTTCTTCAATAATTTTTAGTTCATAGACAATATTTTAACATAAATCTAGTTATGAAATCATTAAATCATAGTGTTTAAAATTTGATTAAAGTATATTGAAGTTAGAAAAAACATATGTAAAATTTATAAATATGCACTTTGCAACTTGAGTCTAATAAGACTGATGTATATGAAAAAAAGCCTTCTTACTAAAACTATTATAATAACCTTCTTCTGTTCAATAACCCTTTAGAAATGATAGAAAACTGGTGTAAAGTAATGTCAAAGGTGTACAAGACTACATATTATAACCTTCAATTCTAAAAAGTCACTATATAAAAAACACATTTTAGATTAAATCCAAAATATAGAAGTAATTGAAAGAGTGTCATTGTCGAAAAATTGTTTATGTAGCTCATATCCGCGTATGATAGTGAAACTCGATTTGTAGGTGAACCTAGAATTTTCCTTACATGACAGTTAAACATCTTTGTCATCTACACCAAATCAAATTCTGTGTTAACACTTGCAATCACAACATGGTATACATGCAGCACATTGTGTACCGCCAAGGCGGTGTTTGGCCAACTTTTATTTTAAAACAGTTACGTTAGGTGTTAACTAAAACGGTTGACGACCTGAATGAAACGCCATACACGTACGATAAATTAGAAAATATGGATTCTTACCTGGTGATATAGTCTTTTCCAATATTTGTACCAGTGTTAATGTGGTTTCCGTATGCATTGTATTCACTGTTCCTTTAAACCTCTTGATAAAAACTAGGATCCGTAAAAATTAAGAAACCGGCACACCACCGACGGAAGAACACTCATTGATAAAATTGTTACTATACGTGAAAATATTCCAACTACTATCAATGTTGTCAGATTCATAATTTTTTAGAAAAAGTTTTGCTGGTTTTATTTGGGTAACGATAAATTTAAAGTTAACGCAATATTTTTGTACAATATTCAGATACACTTCTCCTTACCGCTGTTGTATTTTCGCAGATAAAACATGATAAACACGAAATAATATTTGGTCAATGAAATTTAAATAACCTAATAGGTATCAAATTGCTGATAAACATTTGTACTTAAATAGAAACACAAATGTTTATCAGCAATTTGATGTCCACAGGCTCTGTATAGTTTGAGTCTAGAGAGGTGAGTGTATGAGATTTTTATTATCAATTATTACTTTTAAAAAGACAACTCTCGCACTAACAATTTATCTTATGATAATGGGGATTTTACAGACCGAATAATACATAACACTGCTCAATAAGAAGCGGCGAGGTGAACCCATAAACCCATTGCCATCTGTACAGTCAAATTAGTGATCGATAATAATCACGTCTTGGCTATTGTGATCTCTTCGGAGAAACGTAAGGGTTGGTCTGTGCAATTATGGACGAAGTTATCATAACGAATAACCATCGGAGGTATAGGTATCCTGAAAGATGATACGGTCGACCTCTATCGGGCATGTCACCGTCCTGGAGAATCTATCAGGTATATTATTTCTGGTTGTTCTCGTCCCACTAACGGCGAATATTTGCACAGACACAAACAAGTAGCCAGGATCGTACATCAACAACTTGCTATTAAATTCTATCTTGTGAACTCAGAGGTTAGATCATTGACCTACTACTTAAAATCTGTTTGAAGTCGGTGGCAAGCCAAAAATATAAGGCACAATTATAAAAATCTAAGCGACTATCAAAATTAAAAATCTGTAAACAACACTACAGTGTGTAGTGTAGTAAAACATCAAATATCTTACGAAATTAGTAGATTAATTATTAGTTCAGTAGAGCAATGCATTTTAGTTTAATCAAAACTTGGTAACTTAAGTCGATCATCATGCATGAATATATCTAAATAGATTGTAGTTGTCTCAAAAATTGTTGTGTTGTGTGGCGGAGCCAGACGTAAAACTTATCAAATACCTGTTGGTTTTGGCACCGATTTCCAACAGATTTTTTTAATTAAGGTAAATTATTTTAACAAAAATTTATCTACAGCTATTTTATTAATCATACCTATTCCGTTTAAACATAATATCAAAGTAACCGTTACTCGGTTTTTATGGGTAAATTTTCATAGTGTAGTTAACACTGGTCAGCCATTGTGATGTTTAAGCTTTGTCTTTGTTTAATCTTACAAACGTTATTGTTCTTGTGACGCGTGTAAGTGAGACATCCGTATTTTTTGCTTTCAAATGTCTAATGATTTCAAAGCTACATCGTCGCACTTCAAAGTTGATACATTTTTTGCGACGTGTGGTAATGAAGTTTGCGCCTTTATAGGTATATCTGATATATTAAAAAATGTATACTATGTCACAATGGGTGAGAGGTACCATACTACCGGTTTGTGCCCGGTATAAATGGTAGGGCTACGCTATTGGGATCGATTTATTATCGCGGACAGGACTTTATTTGCCAACAAGCCTGACATGGGCGTACCCAGGTTCTGGGTCAGGGGAGGGCAAATCAGGTTTTTTTTAAAAGCACCTCGTCAAATAAATGGATATGAAAAAGACATTTTTTAAATAAATTATTTTATTATAGAATAGGTATTTTAAAAACCCTTTCGCAGTCCACTACTAGACATAGACTACTCCAATTAATTGCACGCCACTTGGTTCGATCTCATTTTAAAAGAAATTTTCAAAAGTCTTCGGCAAAACAGTTTAAGATGAAACATAAACGTTATCGTTAACAAATTGTTCTATGTACACTGAGCAAAAAAATCATTATATTCTATCTTTGCTTGGTCTGGTGTCAGTATAGCAACATTCACAGCGGTACTTGTGAGCTACAAAAATCCAAAGCGAGTCTCAGACTTGCTTCTTGAAGTCCACAATTGCCTGGACTGCAAAGGACTGGAGGATAAAAGCAAGTGCCGCTAAATCAACCCAAATAACATTCACTCTTCGTCAGGGTAACTGTCCGCAATCAGGCCGAGGTGGCAGCATAAGCGCTTATTTTTGAGCAGAAAAGGAACACCGGGATTTCTGCACAGGAGGGAGCCATCTACAAATCGTAGGTTGGAGGGTTTTCCTTTTCAGGGTGCTCCTGGTTCTCCGACTTCTAGTAACCGAGACGGCGTGCGGTGCAGGATCAGTCAGTGATATCCGGGGGGATTTCCGTACAGAGAAAAGGGTAACTCGCAAGTAAAAGTCGGAGAAAATATCTTACCGCAACGTGAGTGTGTGAATCTTTTTGTTTTTTTTTGTGCGGAAATTCTTTCAGATGAAAAAAGAAAACAAAAAAACATGGAAAAGCATTGAAGGATGCAGGCAAACAAAAAGTGCAGTTCCGGTAGCATCAAAAAAGATTTGCCCACAACCTAATTAGACTAAAAAGAGACGATCTCAGGAAGGTCACAGGTATCCTGACAGTGCATTGTCTCCTAAACAAGCACCTATTCACTATAGGCGCAACAGACAGCCCTCTGTGTAGGGGATGCATGGGGGCAGAAGAAACGCCGCAGCACGTTCTCACAGAATGTAAAAGTGTGGCAGACCAATGGACGGACATCCTTCAATCGGCAACACTCCTGGAAGCATGCAGTAACCTGAAGGGGCTGCTGAGCTTCTGGGACAAACTAGGTAGGAAGATGACAAACTTACGTACAATGGCCCAATCAAGAGGCTAAGTGCGGAAATGGCCCGGTAAAACAATCAAGTCACCATCTGGTGGTTATGTCGGACTCGAACCGACTGAAAACCGCACACCGTGATGGATATTAGAAACCGGGATCAGGTGCACCCTCGGAAGGAAATCCCTGGAACCCCGACGTACCTCGGGCCACCTATGGTTTGTAGATGGTCCCCTCCTGTGTAGGAACCCTGATGATCCTTTTCTATTTTAAAAAGGGGAGCGAGCACTTTGTAGAGCTCGCGCTGCTACCCCGGCTAGCTTCTGCTAGAGAGATCCTCACCTGTCACCCCCAAGCTGGCGCTTATGGAGGACGGAGATTGTTTAGCGATCTTTGGCGCCCAAGTCGTCTGCGGTACCTGGCCCGTTTCCGGGCCGGGCGGACAGGAAGAGTTCTAAACCTTGCACGGTCCCGCTCCGCCATCTCCTTCGCAAACATAACTTGCTGGCAGAAAAAGACGGCAGAGTTTTACGCGCTCTCGCTACGCAACATGGCCGCAATAATGTAAAGCGAGAGAAATCCCCACTCCGATGTCCGCCTCGACTCGCCCTACTCCGGACATTTTGCCAGTGTGTGAGGTGTGTGGTCATACCAGTGGTGGCACTCAGGCGTTGGCTCCTTGCGGATCAGACACAGGTGCTCTTCGAAGCCGCCTTTCCCAGTGATCACCTGTATCAGCCGGTATGAGAGGGTCCCGTGATGCCTCTCGAGCCAATCCTCCTAACGGGTCTTACCGCCGCAATAACGGCGTGCTCAGCACTCGGCTGCCCAAGTCGTTCCTTCCATTCCTTCACAAGGACCTGGTGGAATTGAAATTTCTGATCTTCGATTTTTCGAGTCTTAAGACTCCTACCTGAAGGTCAGCACTTGTTGCGTATGTCTCAATAGCCCGATATTGCTGGCCTTCAGGACCTCTGCCCATACTGGAAACCGCACAACTCCCGCGTATGATCTCCTGCAGGAGTCATCGGACCCCCTCATATTTGCAGTAACCGAGCCAAGCACGCGCTGCGCCAGCTTGGGCATCAGACTTCGGAAATGGTGTCCCATCGGCCTTTGAGTGCGAGCCCAATGTGGGCTTACATATAGACCGGTTTAAATACCATATCAAAGCAAAATGAGAGGATATATATATGCGGCGCAAAAACCTGTACTGGATGCTAGGACGAAACTACAAATTATTACTAGACAACAAACTTCTGATATATCAGACGATAATTATACCTGGATGTACGGCATACACTTGTGGGACTCCGCAAAAGACTACCATATAAACGTCATACAGAGAGCTCAGAACAATATCCTAAGGTCGATAGTAAATGTATCGTGGTTTGTTACCAATGCGGAACTGCATCAACAGCTCTCAGTGAAAAAAGTGAGAAAGAAAATACGACATGCCTCCGAGAATTATTTGTACTGACTAAAATACATTCTAAATGAATGGGCATGTCAGCTGACCATAAAATACTAGGTACATAAAACGACTCAGAAGATTTACTATCTTAGGACTATGATGAGTAGTTCTCCTCGCTTGAGAGCACGCTTGATAGTCTCTGCGCTCGAACATCGCAAAGCCCTAGGACTGATTAAGATGCCGATTGCCGATCTTACAGCAACACAAAAAATAAATCTGTCTTTGTCCATAGTCGATCTTAGTCACGTTTTTACGCGTCTGAGTGTGCTTTATATATAATAGAGAGAAGAAGATAGTAGGAACGTCAACACCTAGGGGGGGGCAGCTGCCCTCCCCTGCCCTACCCTGAGTACGCCCATGAAGCCTGATATTGTGGTTATAGATCGATTAATATATAGTTACTATGTAACCGATACATCACTCCCATACAAAAGCGAAAATACCTACGCTATATAGCCTACAAGATCATATTAACAATATCTGCTGCTCAGAACGAGAAGAAATGTACCATAAGAAGGCGTAAAAGAGTCGAGACTATGTTACTCACCGTGCGAGACACGCGCCAACGCGTCATCGTAAAAAGGCGCTCGGGTTGATCCTGACCTACGATGATCATTGTATTAAAACGAATTCAACCATATTTTTATTAATCAATCAAATGTGTTTTAGTTTTATATAATGATTTATGATATTTTCCCTTCTCTGAATTCTCTATTATTAAATTTTATAGTTGAAAATATCCTAAAACGCGTAAATAATTTTAATAAATAATCATATATAAAAACAGAAGCAAAGTTATGGAAAATCAACGGTTTTAACAAATTGTAGCATGGTGCTACCAGGCCTATTAATTTAATTTTTATTTATGCAGATTTTTTTTTATATTAATTCAAGTTTTTTCTTTGATATTATTATTATTCAAATTACACTTTTTGAGCGTGGTGACCGATTAGAAAACATTTTTTTTCTTTTATTGAATTTAAATGATAAGTTAATATCGTTAAATATATTTTTATTATCTTGCAACATCAACAATAAAATCCAAAATATTTTCACCAATTCCAAATCTTCTCTATCAATCTCAATTTCTATACATATATACCTACATGTATACTTACGGGGCGCACATGCGGTGAGTGTGGCATTATAAAGATACGATAGATATCTACACACCTATATTACTTTCTCACAAACAGCTGCTTACGTATTCCTCCGATTTCGGAGCAGCTCGTCTTGATCCGTGCGAGCTTCGTACAGTCATCCCATATACATACACGTTATGCGAACGCTCGGCCAAGGTAGGTACATGGTGGGTGGAGTGGGTGGTGTTAGGTTTTATTTTCGTTACGGAATTTCTTGATTCGGTCGGCGCGCTGAAAGCCCGCGATAAAAGCTATACAATAGCTTAAAATTGTTTATTTGCTATGTAATTTTTTACAAGATTTAATAATGTACCTTGGAAGATGAATTCCATCATAACGCTGGTCTTCCGAGGCACCTTAAAATACTATTTTCTAAACCTGTTATAGAACTAAACAAGTACCTACTTATTAAAACTTAGCAATAAACGTACCTAAACATTTGTAAGCATTATTTATGTCTACATATGATATTATGTATATACTTAAGCATATTAACCACCAAAGTATCTTTATTAAATGTATACTAATTATTTTGTTCAAATCAGTTTGTTAAACCCTTATTAATCTATCGAACGAAATAAAAAAGTCAAAATGAAATTGTAGATATCCGGAATTAGTAAAAAACGAAAAAAATCCTTTGTTTTTTTACTTTCGCACCATCTACTGCACAATAATTACGTTGTTTGAACATTTCGAAGCGTAAGCATGGGAAAGGAAGCTCCGGTAGGCGGGTAGGTCTGTCGGTTGTATTGTCGACGATACGCCGAACGGTTGGCATATAGCGCATGGCCTCACTCGCTCAAGTGACGTAGTCTTGCTTTGGAGCCCTAACCAACAGTTTCTTAATCCCTGTACTCAAAGTCGGTGGTTTACTAATTTTATATTTTTAAATGTCTATATATTTAAAAAAAAATGCCATAATGCAGATTTGGAAAGGAGAAAAATTATGGTGGAACTTATGCAAATGAAACAAGAGCACAATTTAAAAATGCACATCCTCAAAAAGAAGATTAATTCCCTCACTGACAAATAATAGATAAATAAAATTATTAACATTAAAGTAACCGTTTTTCATTACATTTTTATAATTTATACACAGCGCCGATTCTTTTTACACTCACTAAAAAATATCGTCACAGTGAAATCAAAAAAGTGCGTGCGTACAAAGTACACATGTCAGAAGTGAAACTTCTTAGGCAAAGAAATTTTTAAGTCTTGTTTATATTTATACAAATTTAAAACTAGATTTCCGAGACTCAGAGGGACGGAAAAAGGAAGATATGTTAGGAACTTAATGAATTTAATTGTCATTAAAATATTAAGTGTCGAAAATTAATACAAATTATAATATTTTTTTTAAATTTAATAATAAATGATGATGATGATGATGAAATGATGAATATTAAATTAAAATTCGCCCTTTCTCACTCTCTCTCAATCGGTCTCAATCGCTCTCTCCCTCTTCTTCGGCAAAAATGCTGCACATCTTCGTGCCTTTAATATTATTATAGCGTTTCATCCGTAAAAAAATTACCCTCATGCGCCTAAAGAAGTTCCACTTCAATAAATATATGGAGTGTTCAAAGGTGAAAATATTTCATGAAATAAAATGACACATCGTTTGCACTACTTTGCACATCCATTCATTTTTGATTAGCATAAATCTAAAAATCAATAGCTGTTCGTTTGTTTCGCTAAAACCGGCCAAGTGTCTTTTATACTTCAAGAACGTCGTGACTGATTTTTATGTTTTTTTAATTGGTTTTTATCCTGAAGTAGCAGAATAAGTATCAAGATATTTTAGAAATTCATGGAATAATATTATAAATTCGAAAGTAACTCTGTCTGTCCATCTGTTACGCTTTTACGGCTATACCGCTGCAGTGATGTCTATGAAATTTGGCATGGAGATACTTTGATTCTTCAGGAAAGACTAATTCAGGATTGATTCTAAAAATGCAACTTGCTACGATTTGACCGCGGTTTGAAAATACCCCTTTTTGTATCCTAAAGTAACAGTAGCGGTTAACCGGTTTCTTTAGTAATAAAAAATCTGTAGTAATTAAAAAACTTATCGGGATACTGATCCACGTTTTTGTACATTTTGCAAAAGTATCCTTTCAAATGTATTTGATCGGTTAATGGATGTACCCAGTAGCTATGGCGGTGGCGTTGTTTACGTTTTCTATTTTTTTATTTCAATACCAAAGCTACAGCACATGCTTCTCGCCAGAAATCTAAACTTTGATAATTTAATAATGCATTGTAATATAAATTTAGTCTTAGGCAGTGACTGTCTTGTTCTAGAACGAAAAAGTAAATTTAGGTATTGTTGAATTATTTGAAAAAAAGTTTTGATTTAAGTAGGTACCTACTAACTGTTAAATACCTATACCATGATGATGGTTTTAACTATTCATGGAACACGGTACACGGTATGCACACTACATTATAAGAAATTATCAATGTTCTATTACATTTACTTACTTCACACTACTACAGTACTACAACAAATCAAATATATAATTTTATTTAAATATTGTAGTTCCGAAAAATGGACAACATAAGAACCATTTCCATTTGTTGTGTAAAAGTGTAAAACCATGTAGGTTTAACTCACTCACTATTCGAATTGACAGATGTAGTTGTGTATGTAGGTACCTATAGTACGAATATTTATTTTGTAAGGTTCTACAAGTAAAAGTTTGTTGTTTCTAAATTAACTAGCTATTTAATTGTATTGTATTGAAGTCGTCATTGACACGCTCAGGTTCAGGCGTGCGACGTAATAGCTTCAGAGTCGGGAGTAGTACCGGTACCGATCGAGTTCGTATTTGTTATTTATTTTAGAACAGAACTGAATCATCTGCGGCAGCGGCGGGTTGTGTGCCACTAAGACATCTGCGGTTCTCATTAGAAGTGGAATACATTGTTTCCATTGCTCGAAATCAACTTGAGTTGTTACTGGGGCAACTGCTAAGCTTTTAAATAATATTTTTCACAAATAATCTTTATTATCAACTATGAAGCCTCCATACAAAATCGGTGAGTTTATTATTTATCTTTTCTGTCTAAGCTTTGTTCTAAGTTTATGACTAAGTACTTAAAAGATTTATCATTATAAAATCAAATAATCTGTATCTTAATGTTGTAAATATCAAAGAAATATTCATATAGTATTGATATCAGTCGAAAATTTTGTAGGTTATAAACACGCGATGTTTTTGAGCGATATGGCGATCTTTGATGGTTCTTGTTTCTGATTAGTTTCGTTTCACAGAGTTATAAAATTAACGAAAATATGGATAAAAAGCTCTGCTACCATTCCATTCAATGGAAGACGAATAATATATCTAAAAAATGTGTACTACCTACAGGTCTAGTAATTCTACTAAGAAATTAAATAAAACCAAGATAATAATCTTTATGGATGGTTAAGAATGTTTTTCTCACCGAAGTTTTTTTATGTTAATTGTTTGTTTAATGATTAGGTATAACATAACTGGATAATAGAAATAGAACAATAAATAAAATCAATTACATTGGTGTACCATCTATTTTGTAGCTATATTTAAATATTACTTAAAAACTTTACTTACTGCTTTTAAGCCGATGAGAAGCTCGCAGAGCTTGGTCGCAATGAGATTATGTTGGCTGAGAAGGAAATGCCGGGTCTCATGGCATGTCGTCGCAAATATGCTCCATTGAAGATTCTTAAAGGAGCCAGAATAGCTGGCAGCCTTCATATGACTGTGCAGACAGCGGTTCTCATTGAAACTCTCATAGAGCTGGGGGCTGAGGTGAGTCTATTCTATTTTTAAATATATTTTAATAGCTGAATATTATCTTCCATAATTTGTTATTGTTACAATATTTTGTAGTTAGTTATCATTATTAACCTTTAACCTGGTATTTCATCTATAGTAACTTGAATGTAAATAATCCTGTTATAGTAAATGTTTTGACAGGTAAGGAATGTAAATCTCATCCAGAACAAAATTCCGTACAAAAATGATGAAATAAGCTAATAAAAAAAGATTAACACATTAAACCATTTAACATTGTTTTAAATTTTAGTAAAATTGTAGTTTTAGACTTAAATACATTATTACTAGAAGTAGGCTTCATTCTAAATATATTCTGTTAACTCTACTGTGGGAAAATGTGGTTACATACATGAGAACAATATTAAATAACGAAATGGAAATACCATAATAAAATTCAAAAGAAGGTTTAAGCAATAAATATGTCTTAACAGCTTATTCACAAATAGACCAAGAAGAAACTCCTGAAAATTTAAATGTTAGAGACATTTAGTGACCTTATTGCCTGTGAAATGGCACAAGTATAAATTTAAACAAAAACAATGAAGACCCTGTAAAATATATATTTTAAGGGGTTGAAAAACTCTGGTACCAAACTCATCACATTCAAATGGGATCCACAAAGTAATTATTAATGTTATGATAAGCTTCTTCTACACTGCATGTTATTGCCTATAATCAAAGTAATTTACTAACTTGACCCATTACATTTACATTACATTACGATTTTTACAGAAACCAGGTACAAGGGATTAACTGTACTGGGTTGTTACTAAAATCTACAAAGCCTTTTAAAGACAAAAGACTGTGGATTTTAGTAATGTGTTTAAAATTGTGCTGCGGCATTACTTGATGTTTCTTAGTCAAATAGTAGAATTGGTCATAAACATATTCTACAAATAATTAACTTTTTAAATGATATCTGATGATAGGATAGATAGATACTTCTTTCTAATATCAGGTGATGTGACAACAAAACTACTTCATTTATTTGCTCTTGGGGTCTACAGGGTGCTTGGTTCATGGACTGTATAACGGTCTTGTCTAATAATAGAAACAGTTACTACAGTTACTTTTGCAGACAATACAGGTCCCAGGTCAGGGTATTTATTATGATTAAAGATGTGGAGAGATTGAGGTCGAGGACTCTTGAAGTTAAATTTTTGCATGGAAAAACACATGTTTCACTATTGCAATGTTAACAAAAAAATACTAAATTTATAAGAAAAAATATCTTGTACAGAATAATTTTAGATCTTTTGGACCAATGGTTTTCTGGTATGGGGGATACAGTTCTCCTTTAAATATAGTAATAATTTAGATGTGTCCAAATAATTTTTGCATCATACAAAAAATGCCTTTGGCAAATTTGTATTATGTAAAAGCTACATGAAAAAATAGAAAATATAAATAAAATATATAAAATTATTCATGAAGGTATATTCAAAATTCTGAAGACCATCTTTGGGATGCATCTTATTACAAAACTTGATGCAAAACTAGCAAACTGATACTAATATACAAGAGCAAGGTCAAAAATAACCACACTGCTCTTTTGAGAAATATCTATATTATCTGATAGCTATAAACATGTAATGACACTATAAATCCATGTCAGATACCAGAGATAAATATGGCGTTTTAATTCTTTTAAATTTTATTTTGTGGTTTGAGCAATTAATTTCAGATAATTGTCCTAATTAAACAAGACAATAACAAAATATTTTTGAATATAATGAACCTACTTTGAAAACTTATAACACTGCGACGCTATTGGAGATTGTGGTTTTAATAAAATATGTTAAACCCATTTTTGAAGAGTGTTTTTTATCGTGTTTGTTGAGTTTTATCAATACAAAACTATTTGAGTTTTTGAAGTGTAACCACCTGTCCATCCTCGCGCATTGACCAATCGTGTGCGATTAGGGCTCTGGCTTGTTTGATTGTTGCCACGCAGTATTCATATGGCAAAGTACTTTCGTCACCATTCTATCTTGATCTATCTCATATTTCATATTCACATACATTACATTCGGTATCCCGTATTCATATTCTAATTTATGATTTCTGAAGAGTTTGTTTGTTTGACCGCGCTGATGCAGGAACCGCTGGTCCGATTAAAAAAAATCTTTCAGTATTGGATAGTCCATTTATCGAGGAAGATCGATAGGTTGCGTTTTTTTCTCCGATGACAATTGTAAAATTACCCCAACCAAACATTTCTGTTGTTATAAACTTAAATTTTTATATATAGGCTAAGCACTATTAACTAAAATAATCAGCAAGGTCTGGAGAATATTTTTAACAATATTAAATATATGCGTGACACAATATGTTTACATATGAACACAGATGTAAAAATACTTTATCAATATTAAATAAAAATAATTTTATTTTAAAAATCAATAATTCTTCCGGTCAAAATTATCCAAACATACGTGTGCAAATAAATTATTGTTCCTAGATGAGCAATAGTTATATGTAATTTCATAAAATATAATGATGAGATTATTTAAAATGTACTGATAATTATCAGTGCCTTTTAACATTCTTATCTTTAACCTGTGCCCTCTGTGTGATGCTATTGTAAGTCTTATGCAATAGTATGGAAATCAATGTTTAATATTCAATTGGTTCAGTTTCTATTTGAGTTGTTTTTGATAATGTCAACTAGATAAGCAATTAGAATGTTGTTTTGCAAAGTTTTTTTTTTTTGAAATTACTATTTTAAAATAACTCTTTCATATTTACATTATGTGCGGTGGGGTGGGGTGCAATTGAAGATGTCTATGTCCAGCGGTAGACTGCGATAGGCTGATGATGATTAGTGAAACAATTCTGCTTTCTCTGCAGATCAGTAAATTCTCTTAAAGATATATATACTAAGATTACCCATAAATTATGTACAAGGTTGGCAATAAAAAAACCTTGGTCATGAACATATAAAATTATTTATTGCTCTTATATACTACGTGTATAACGAACTATAAATAAATTTAAACATAAATGATCTTTTTTTTTTTACCTTAGGTTCAATGGTCAAGTAGCAACATCTACAGCACACAAGATGAGGCTGCGGCAGCGTTGGTTGCTGTTGGAATACCGATCTATGCTTGGAAAGGAGAAACAGAGGAAGAGTACACATGGTGCATTGAACAAACAATTATTTTCCCCGATGGAAAGGTGAGAAGCTTGTTATTTTCCTATGAGCGATAATATAAAGCGTTAGTTGTTAATGTAATTACATTCTCACTACATTTACGTCATCGACCATACAAACTGTCGTGAGATTATTTGAGGATATTTAAGAGACTGTAAGAGGTTTATACATATTTTTTTGTAGTAACATGTTATTTAATCTAACGAAAAATATTTATTAGGGTATATATGCAACTATAATATGCACAGATTTTTAATCAAAGGCGGTTGATGATGAATTAATAACTAGTTAGTTATGGTACTAAATATATTTATCCGATTTTTTTTCATTTTTAGCCTATGAACATGATTTTGGATGATGGAGGTGATCTTACTAACTTGGTGCACAAAAAGTTCCCTCAGTTACTAGAAGGTGTCAGAGGGCTTTCTGAAGAAACAACAACTGGGGTTCACAATCTCTATAAAATGTTCCGTGCAGGTGAATTAAAAGTTCCTGCAATTAATGTCAATGATTCAGTTACCAAGAGTAAGTTTGACAATTTATATGGATGCAGAGAATCACTTCTCGATGGAATCAAGAGAGCAACAGATATCATGGTGGCTGGAAAAGTATGTGTTGTTGGTGGCTATGGTGATGTGGGCAAAGGTTGTGCCCAAGCATTTAAAGGATTTGGTGGCAGAGTTATTGTAACAGAGATAGATCCTATCAATGCTCTTCAGGCTGCAATGGAGGGATTCCAAGTGACAACTATGGATGAAGCCTCTGAAGTAGGACAAATATTTGTAACAACAACTGGTAATATTGACATCATTACAAAGGATCATTTCTTGAAGATGAAAGATGATGCTATTGTTTGCAACATAGGTCACTTTGATTGTGAAGTGGATGTTGCTTGGTTGGACAAGAATGCTAAGAAAGTTAACATCAAACCACAAGTAGACCGTTACGAACTTGCCAATGGAAATCACATAATCGTACTTGCCGCTGGACGTCTTGTCAACTTAGGATGCGCGACCGGGCATTCATCTTTCGTTATGTCTAACTCTTTTACCAACCAGGTCTTAGCGCAAATTGAATTGTGGACAAAGCACAAGACCTACCCAGTTGGTGTTCACACATTGCCGAAAAAACTAGATGAAGAAGTTGCTGCCCTGCATTTGGATCATCTTGGTGTTAAACTGGAAAAACTTACACCCAAACAAGCTAAATATATTGGTGTTCCATTAGAAGGACCATACAAACCTGACCACTACAGGTACTAAAATGTGTGGTGCCTATCAATTTGATACTTAATTACTACTATAGTGTTTTGCAACTATAGTATCCCGTTCACGGATTGTAAGCTGAATCATATGAAATGTAACATTTATAATCTTTGTAAACGTAATTGTCGTCAGTATCTCGTTTATTATATCTGATTAAAAGTTCTTTTAAGAGTATTTCTTGTTTAATTTCTGTAAAGAAATGTATAAACAAATTTTCAGCTGTGGTAAATTTGACGGCCTTCAACAAAGTTTTGTAAACTTTATTATAACACATTTTTTCCGGCACTTAAAAAGTTACTTTTTATAGTATCTCTTAATCATACAATGATTTTTAAACTATTCTATATTCAAAACGATTGGTGGAATCCAGAAAAAAGATATATATACCTATACTACCTATATTTATTTTCTTTGTCACTCATACAGGTATTGAAGCCGCATAGCACGTGTTGTTAGTGACCTTGTGTTTAAATTACAAACTGTAAGCTCATTTAAAACATTGTGAAAACTTAAAGCTAGTTTGCAAAATTGACGACTACAATTAAAATGCCATCCTAATGCGAATAAATATTAGTTTCCATTTGTTGCAAAATACATTTTAAAACGTTAAAGCAGTGTGACTAACTGCTTTAATTCTATTACTTACAGTCTTAGTACCTGCATAATAATATCCTTTAGCTATCGACCCAATGGCAAGGTTATATGTATATTAACGTCGCCGGATGTAGGTAAATTGTAATTGTTCAGTAAATAAAAATTCGCAAATGAATTATACCGAGTAATACTTATTTCTTTAATAAATGAACTAGCTGGATTAAAAGAATGTAACAATATTTTTCTACGTTAGCCACAAGTTCTGTAGAGCCATACAGAGCCATCATTATAGATAATACAAAAAATAGTCTTCTGTCGCCATTTATCTGAAATTAAAACCCTTCGATCTAGCTCTTACACTATACCTAGCCAAAGCGCTATAAACGTTTACTAAAAAATATATAAACCATCTTTTTAATCTTAAATAAGACTGGACTAAATCTGTGAACGTAAAAGTTATTATGTAACAAGCACACAGTTTGTTTAGGTTTTTGTAGCTAGGCATAGATTTCAGGTTCAAAAGCGTGCTTTACGCCAGAATTTTGCTGCAATAGTCGCCAAAAAATGATTATCAAAAGTATTTAGAACTTGTACAAATTATTTAAGACCCATTATAATTATATGGCTTCTATTGACGTTTATACATAATCAATTAGGTATTTAGTTAACATAAATATATCGGTTAGATGTAGGTAAGTATGCAAATGTCTAGAAAGTATTAAGTGTTCAATTAAATCTACCCTATTCTTTCAGACTTTTTGTTCACTTTTGTGTAGTTTAAGCCATTTAATTGCACTAGACGGCATTTTGTAGTTAAACTTCTCCACCACAACTTGTACGATACAAACTAAAAGTAGCGTGCAAGTTGTGTTTACTTGGAAGTAGCCGATTTTTTTGGCTTCAGTAGGAACAAAGGCCCTGCGTTATCTAACACCCTTATCTAATAACTTTAGTTTATTTATTGAGAAAACAGGTATTACTCAATATAATTCATTTGCATATCTTTAATTTGTAATTGTTTCAGTAATGAAACAATTACAATTTACCTTCATACAGCGACGCTAATACTTACATTTTGAAACTATTGAATATTCAAAACGATTAGTGGTATCTGTCAAGAAAAAACATAGATTTACCTACCAATACAATATTAAGACAGTGCTGTGCGAGGTTCGGGAAAATTATAAAATAAAGGCACAATAGAATAGTAAAATATTGTCAATGATTTGCCGAAAATTGTCGTTTCAGAATACTCTGACTTCGAGGACTCAATCCAGTCTTCCATCAAGTAGGTCCTTAATGGACATGATTTATGGTACAGGCGAAGATTCGTGTTGTTCTCACCCATAACGTGCTAAGAAATCAATACTTAAGTGTACTAGTGTGTACCTGAGAAAAGCAGTCCATTCCATATCAAGTTATTTCCGAAAAAAAAGAGTTGTTCGGAAAATAAAGAACACCTCGGATCGCTAGAGATGTAAATTCCACAGGAACATCGTCCAAAACTTATCAGTGCCTCGGCCAGTAAAATGTTTTTCGACTAATGTGTTATCAGTTATCACTGATAGCTGATTATTGATCCGAAGCTTGTAAACAAGTTCAGAGTCACTCAATGAGCTATGGAAATGACTCAAGAAAAGTCTATAAAAAAACATGAAGTTTTTTATGGACTTACTTAGTATTCCGTATTCCGAATAAATTGTGTCGCGGGGAACTTTACAAACATACATGAAATGAAATATTTTACAAACACAAGAAATCATTGATATTGGTCTCAATCACGAGGTACAATTCGGATCGCGGTCCGGTTTCGGGATAGGCACAATAATTACCTCCCTCCACTGTTTAGGTACGAAACCATTTTCAAGGAAATTATTAAATAATGTTACTAATATATACCTGTTTTGCATTATCGGGTAACTGTTTTATCATGGAATATGAAATATTATCATGGCCAGGCGAGGTATCTTTACTTCGAATAGCTCTGTCCATTTCTTGATAGGAAATTTCTACTTCTAATTCTGGGTTATCACGTGAAAAATACAACTCATCATTCCTCACGAAATCTGGTGTTAAATTATGTAGGAGCTGCTTGGCTTTTACCTGATCGATGTACGCTCCGCGAGGCTTGCACCCCTTCAGCCACCTCATTTTTCTCCAGACCTCACTCGAGGAACATTTTCCGTCTAAAGAAGAACAGAACGACTGCCACGAGGCTCTTTTAGCGTTGCGTATGGACTTCTGTGCTATACGTATTTTATCTTTTAATATATCTAAGTTTTCGGGGATAGGATTACGTCGAAATCTCGCTAACGCCAGGCGACGTTCAGCGACACACTTCGACAATTCTGCACTCCAATAAGGTTTAGGAGTAAATGTTGTATTAGGGTTATTAATTATTTTTATATACGGAATGTGTAAATCAGCAGATAAATTAATAGACTGGACAAAAGAATCATAACATTTTTGCAAATTATTCGAAAAAGTAAAATATTTAAAGTGATCAGATAAAAACATCCGATAAGCTTCCCAATCAGCTTTCTTATAATTTCTACGAGTAACAATGTTCTGGCTTACCCCTGTATCAGAGGAGATCCTTATGATTCGGTGATCACTACCTAGTGTTTCATTTAACGGATCCCAATCGAACTTCAATGCTATGTCAGAGGATACCAATGACACATCTGGGGCTGAATGTTGTAGAGTGCCATTAACGAGCTTCATTCGCGTCGGACTGCCATTATTTAATATAATGAGATGATGTTCTAGTAATGTATCAAAGATCTGTGTACCTCTACTGTTAGTTTTCGATGACCAATTCCTATGATGAACGTTTAAATCCCCTAGCACCATAGTGTTATTGCTACATTTGGAAAAGACTTCATCCCAGTCGTTTTGAGTAGTGTGTGCTGACGGGGGACAGTAAATTGAGTATATATAGTTTATATTTTAACAGTTAAAAATTTTGATGGATACGATTTCTATCTGGGCATTTAACTGCCTCGGTGGCGCAGTGGTAGTGAATGCGACTGCTGTGCTTGAGGTCTCGGGTTCAAATCCTGGGTCGGACCAAGTGTTTGTGTGATCTACAAATATTTGTTTCGGAGTCTGGGTGTTTTCTATGTATCATATGTATGTGTTTACAAAAAAAAAAGTATATATGTATTCATATTAGTTTTCTAGTACCCATAACACAAGCTCTGCTTAGCTTGGGACTAGATGGCGTTGTGTGTGAGATGTCCAAAAATATTTATTTATTTATTTATTTATTTATTTATTTGTTATTTGTATAGTATGTAGCTGTGATTTAATGGAGGAATGTGTAATAATGACTACGCCACCGTAACCATCTATTCCATCCGAACGGTATACGTTAGGTATACCCACTTATGCGTAATGCGTAGGAAGCTATGCGGCACTAACCATGTTTCACTTAGGACAGCGATGTGAATCTTTTCTTGAACTAACAAACTCTCAAATGCGGTTAATTTGGGACGTAAACTTTGTGCATTCCATTGGATAATATTAAGTTTACGTGTTAATTTTGTTTTATACATTAATTAAATCTAGAATATTTTTTAATATTGGCCAGTCTGCAATGTTTTCAACTACCACTAAAATTAACCACTGAACACAACATTTAACAATACTATGGAGCTTAGATTGAAACGAGACATTTTTTAAAAATACAATTTCCTTAAGTCTTAAAAGTAATTCATCAAAATTAACTTCCTTGCTTTTTTTATCTGACGAGGCTGTCTTAGGAGGAACACAGGTATCGACTTCCTCCAAAATAGGTTCTGGCGATAAAAGATTTGCTGGTGTACTTGCCCTGTAGATCTTCTTTTTATTCACGTGATGGAACTGTCTAGTCGTTTGTTTTTCATGTATCAAGGCTTGTGTTTTGGCTATGTTAGCGTATGTGGGCGTATTACAGTAATTAGCTTCACTGACAGGTGTGAATATATTTTTGTCGGCGGTGTTTTTTATATCAACGTACGTAGATACACTAGGGGGTACGTAAATTGTAAGAGCTTTTCGGTATGTACAGTTTAATTGACCCATTAAGTCTCTGATCTTTTTCTCTTTAACATACACCGGACACGACCTGAATAATGCCATATGATTTCCACCACAATTAACACACTTGAAATTTATATTGTCGCAGTTAGGGTGATTATCTCCACATTTTGGACACACTATTTGTCTAGATGTACATACCTTAGCCAAATGACCAAAACGCCAACATTTACTACATTGAGTCACTGGAAATATGTAGGGTTCGACTCGTAGCCGTAGTTCATCTACTACGATATATGAGGGAACATATGAACCCTTAAAGCACAAAAGAACCGCTTCACTGTGAATCCACGATTCTTCGCCTGCCGAGGCGTCTCTGTTTCGCCTTTTAATACGTTTCGCTGACAGTAAGTACACACCTTCTGGGCAAGAAATACTCTCAAATATTGTTTCATCAGATATATCAATATCAACATTTTTTATTACTCCGTATGTGGTATTCAAAATTTTTCAAAATCTTTTAACTCTAGTCGTATTTTGTAAGAATTTATATATTTAATTTTTGCTATATCTGTGATACCTTCTTCCTTGAACAATCTTGCCAAAGCGAATTGCTTAGGTAACATTACATGAATCTTTACATGAAATATATATTTCGATCGTATCTCTCGTCTTTTTCTCCTTTTTTTGTACTATTGACCAGTCTTCTTCCATATCCGCTTCCTCTCTTGCTCTTTTTTCACACTTTCTTTCTTTACTTATCACGAGACCTTCGTTATTTTGATCCGTATAATCTTCTAACATATACTGCTCGCTTACTAGATCCGTCTCTGATAGCATATTTGTGTAAACATACTTATTTTTATTGTCATCTCCATCATTCTCCATTATGCGAACAATAATGAAGATAAATAACTACTCACACATCGTTTGTAACGCAATACAAGACAAATTAATTATTAAAATTTTATAACACCAAAAAAATACACCCGTTCGAAATGACGTTTCCCGCGCTTTTACACCCGACATACATGAAATAGAGAACTTGACTCAGAAAAATAATTTGTGAATCAAACAGTGTTGTTTCCATATAGGTATTTATTAGTATAGTATTAGGTTTTCTGCCTTTGTGGCGCAGTGGTAGCGTATGCGCCTGCTATTCTTGAGGTCTCGGGTTCGATTCCCTGGTCGAACCAAGTGGTTCCGGAGTTTGGGTGTTGTCTAGGTAGGTATAATATGTATGTATTTACAAAAAAAAGTATTTATGTAATTATATCAGTTGTCTAGTACCCATAACACAAGCCCTGCTTAGCTTGGGATTAGGTGGTGTGAGAAAGTCGTTCGAAAAAAAAAATAGAGGTATGAACCCACAACACAATGTTCTGTGCCCCCAACTCAGCGCAGTAAAACTGTGTGGCGACCGCTTAGAGCAAACTGCAGACTTTTGTTCGGTGTCATAATCAGTATGAAGATGTATGGGTATGCGCACGTTATAACAATTCGGTATTGGTATATCGATAAAGAAAGATCACGCCTACTACACTACCTTTAGACCAGCCAGAATGACAAAATTTGCATTCTGACTGGTCTAAAGGTATAATTTTTTTTTTTTTTTTTGATGATGAATGGCAACTAGCCGGATCACTCGGATCAGCTATTTCTGCCAATGACAAGTATTTATAGTCTTCAATTATCAAGTCTTCAAGTCGTCGTCGTGATGAAATTAATGATAAAAAATATATAAAATGTGGATGACATGAAATGGGGACCATCTTCCGAAAAAACAAAAAACGATCTCCCTAAAGGTATAATGGCTAAATTATAAAATTGAAGTATCTGTTTGTAATTTCAAATCAACAGCTTTTTACAACTCCAAATAAAAGTAAGTTTATACGATAAACTTATTTCAAAATATTATTATTCAATTATTTGCCTGCCTGTTTTTTCGTTTTGGCTAATCTTTGGAACGGCTGTACCGATTTTCATTGATAGGTAGGTTGCTGATGACATAAGGAGTGACTTAGGTTACTTTTTTAAAGCAAAATATACATATAAAAGAAAGAAAGAGAAAGACTATCACTACTTATTAGCTTGACCTTCTGCTCACCATTTTCTTTCTCACTTAACTTGAATGATGGTAAAGTGAATTTTTTCAAGAAATTAAATTTATAGGTTATTTTTATTCAAATTTACCAACCATGGTATTTTATTAAAATTTACCAACCATGGTATTTTAGTAAAATTAATACTTAATAACCTCGTTGGTCTAGTGGTTAGCGTAAACAACTGCAGATCAAGAGGTCTTGGGTCCGATTCCCGGGTCGGGACTGCTGTTGGGTTTTTCTTACAAGAAATTCTTAATAGCTGCCTAGAGTATGGAAGATGGCGGTGTTTTCCGCCCATGGCTCGGAGAGCACGTTAAGCCGTAAGCCGTCGGTCCCGGTTATCATCTATGGCAATTGTTATTGAGAAGTTAGTGCCCTCAAATATTCAACTGACATTGACAACTAGTTCAATTTTCGAATTCAGTTCTCCATCAGGGTTGTGGAGATCAGATGACAGCCGCTCTGAGTAAAAACTAATATATGAAACCCAAATAATCTTGGGAATATTATCCCTTCTAGGCCAGGAAGATAAAGATGATTAAGTAAAATTAAAGACATCAATAAATTTATGTTTTTTATTTGTTCTAACGTCTAATAAAGTTCATGTAATGCAATGACTTAGGAATTAAAGAATTGTAACAGCTCTTCATCTTTAGGCTTCAGAATACAATTATCTTTTAGGTTCACAACCCATCCCGAGTGCAGGCCATAAAATATTTGTCTAGGATCCTTCCTTTCACATAGCATATCATAGTTTGGATCATTTTCAATGTTGGGCAGATCATATCCATATTTTTGTGCAAGCTTCAATCTCTCTTTTGATATCTCTTCTGGATCTGCCAGGTAACCCCTGGTTTTAGCACTTGTATAATACTCAATGGCATCAGGGGGTGGGATCATTCTTCTAGGGATAGCCTGGCCTGATTCAAAAAACCTTTTAGGATTATTGAGTAGAAAGAGACTGTGTGGGTCATAGTATGCTGTAGTAATGACTCCCCCATTTCTCTCTATGGCTGCTATAACCTGTTCAGTAGCCCATTGAACTTCAATATTTATTTTTGCTGCAAAATTATCCAACCCTTCATCTGTTAGGTGAATGCCAAATTGTTTTTGTTCTGGATTGAGAGTATAGATGCCAGATTTAATAATGCTGGCAATATCTATAGGTTTTGAAATGTCCACACGATCCTTGTCAATTATAGTTTGCAGCTGAAGTAAAGTCAAAGGTGGGTATTCTCTTTTCAGACTGAAAATTACAAACATCAAATAATATCATGTATCTGGTTAACAAGTCAATATCTTTTATATTAATCTTTGCAAATATCTCTAAATACTAAAGGCAATCTATACTACTATAACTTAAAAGTAGCTGTCAATGAGGCTTTGTTTTGGTATGGGTCCATTCTTTAAGTTACTCATGTGAATATTAGTAAACTACTTGTGGAGCCCATTGGACATGTTATCCATCTCCATCAAAGCTTTAACTAGGTGTTGCAAGTAATGTTTTTGGCTGTAAAATTTCAATATGGTGCAGGACTACAATGAGGCTTGAAGATCCTTATAAAAATCATATGTTTTTAGGGTTCCATACCTAAAGAAAAATAGAACCTTTATAGGATCATTTTGTTGTCCGTCTGTCCGTCAAGACCTTTTTTTTTTCAGGAGTGTATGATATTCATAAATACAATATCTATTCTAGTTTTTTTTTTTATATCTTAGCTGCCAAAATGACTCTGCTCTGCCTGATGGAAAGCACGAGCAGAATCCAAGAGTGGTGGTCACCATCCTCAATGCTAATAGGGACATTGCAGCATGGCGACACACACTATGGCGGCCTAGTGAGATGCTTCTTCACGCTCCGCTTAAAGGACCCGGGTTCATAGCGGGAGGGAAACACGTACGCAGGTAGTGAGTTCCAGGTTTTGACCGCTCGGCACAGGAAGGAAGAACCGAAGCGGTGAGTACGAGAGTGTATATCTACCACTCTGAAGCGGTGACATCCAAGACCGGCACGTGTTGTCCTGTAGAGGAAGGGAGAAGGGGGGACCAGTTGGAACAGCTCTTCGGAACACTCTCCATGATAAAGGCGATAGAGGACTGTACTGTGTAGGAGTTCTAAGTTTTACTTACTGATGACCTCTGTAATAATGTTCTTGAGGGACTCGTAAATAAAATGGGTTATTTCCAGTCTCATAACCTAATCTCATGAAATTCTGTCTCTGGCCTGACCCTTTGTTGCCAGCGCCATGTTTATCACCACCATGCTGCGCACGGCCTCGCTTTGCCTAAAATATGATAAATTATATGACACAAAATTGTTGAGAACAAAATAAAAACTGAGGAATTGATAAAAAAGTATGCATTACTTTTTTCTTGCAGTTAGGGTTATCACGTATGTTGGCGAGTGATATCCTTGGCAGGGATCTTAACATAGACAAAGACTTTTCTACAATTTGTCTTGAACCCATTTTTTATGCTTTAAGTCATGAGACATTAATTTATTATTTTATAATTTTATGTTAACACAATGCAATAGCAGTGATTGTGACATTGACAGATAAGACATTTACAAGTACAAGTATTACCAGATATAAAAATTTTAACTGAGTTGTTGAAAATTTGTAATAATTCTTTGTACAGAGATTATGTCATATTATAATCAACTAGCTGACCCGTGCCCACTTCGTTGGGCATAATGTTAATAATCCTTTTTTAGTACAGAGTGCTATGTTTTAATTTCTAACTGCCAAGAATAAGATAGAAAGTAGTTCTAATAAGAACCTTTTATTTAAACAATGTCGAAAGTGTACTAATTACGTTTCGAAAAATTCTATTTCGGAGACGTACGCTGCGTAAGAAGCCGACCACGCGCCTGAGCCGCGCGGGTACCTACCTCTAAAAGGCCACGCCTCCTTCTCCCGAAGCTAGCACGAACGCGAACCGAATTACGCCCGAAGCCATCGCGCGCCGTCCGCTGCTTTGGCCTTTCGTTGAAATTTCTCCGATTCACTTTGCAAAACCTACTACCACGTAAAAGCCTTTTTATTTTTCGGTTTTTTATATAGCCTATGACACTCAGCAATAATGTGCCTTTCTATGGGTGAAAGAATTTTTAAAATCGGTTTAGTAGATCCCGAGATTACCCCCTACAATTTAACAAATATACAAACACACAAACTTTACTTCTTTATAATATTAGTATAGATAACAGTTTATAAATAAAATACATATAATAACCAAATTTTTAATGTGTGAATAACAGTAGACTATTTAAAAGTTCTTGTAATCAAGAGCGCACATGAAATATAGTATAAAATATTATCTGTCAAAGAAGCACTGTCAGGTACCGATGCGCTCCAGAGTGCAACTCTTACCCTTACACACGCACTCTCTTTAATTTCTTCTAATTTCTTATCTTCTTCAATTGTCTGTGTTCTTGAATTGTCGACACCGGCACAAATTGCCACATCAAAAAAAAAACTGACTTTAACTGACCCTTGGATGAGGGAGTCAAAAGTATCAGTAATTTTTATTTGAGAATGTTATTAACATTTATTGTATATTACTCTAATTTTAACACTTATGCGACAAATTTATTTATTTGAATGCTTGTACAAGGTGTTACAATAATTGCTGATGGTACCCAAACTAAGCTACGCTTTTATCTTGGGCTGCCACAAAACATAAATATAATTTTATGAATTAGCGTATAGGATACATGATACAAATTATAATACTTAAATAAAATTAAATTAAAAAGACAAAGTAAAATAAAGACAAAAGAAATTGTGTGTATTTATGATTTTGATGTCGTCCTATCTATTAGGTGACCTGTCTACTTTACCCCTTTTTTTTTTAGTGCGGAAATCCCCTCGGATATCACTTGTGGTTATGTCGGACTCGAACCGACCAAAAACCGCACACCGTCCCGGGCACTAGAAGCCGGGGAACCAGGTGCACCCTCGGAAGGAAATCCCTGGAACCCCGACGTACCTCGGGCCACCCATTGTTTGTAGGTGGCCCCCCCCTGTGTAGGAACCCCAATATTCCTATTCTATATAAGGGCGCGAGCACTTTAAAGAGCTCACGCCGCCACCCCGGCCTGCTTCTGCAAAGGTGACTGGTGGCCTCACCTGTCACCCTCAGGCTTGCGCTTATGGAGGACGGAGATCGTTCAGCGATCTCCGCTGCCTGAGTCGTCTACGGTACCTGGCCCGTTCCCGGGCCTGGCGGGCAGGGAGAGTTCTAGACCTCTCCCGGTCCCGCTCCGCCATCTCCTTCGTAAGCATAACTTGCTCGCAGAAAGAGACGGCAGAGTTCCACGCGCTCTCGCTCCGCAATATGGCCGCAATCATATTGCCAAGCGAGAGAACCCCCACCCCGATGGCCGCCACGAGATCACGCCTCGGCTCGGCCCACGCCGGACATTCTGCCAGCGTGTGGAGCGCCGTGTCTACGGTCTGGCCATCGCAGTGGTGGCACTCAGGCGTTGGCTCTTTGCGGATCAGACACAGGTGATCTCCGAAACATCCTTTTCCGGTGATCACCTGCGTCAGCCGGTATGAGAGGCTCCCGTGATGCCTCTCGAGCCAATCCTCCATAACGGTGTCTACTTTACCCCTAGAATATGGAGGGTAGAGGTAAGGAGTATCATCTGTGTACATGAAAAGTGTCCGTTGAAATGCATTAAATTAGGGTGGCGCCACATTAGCATCAGAGTAAACTTCTTAAAACCAATACACACACTTTTTCATAAAATTGAATGATAAAAAATCAATAAACGTACTATTCACAGTTCAGAAAATAAAATATATTTACTACATTATTTTGTAATACGCAAGTAGTGACAATAATATTAATTTTTTTAACTCGGCGTACTTCAATTCGTTCACAATTGCTACATTCATACCATAACCTGTGTCTACACCAGCGCCATTCTGGAAGGTTTTTGAAATGTTATTTACAGCTTATGCTGGACACTTTTTTCAATTTTCTTCCATATAAGATAACACTCCTTGTCTCTACCCTCCATACCCTAGAAAGAGTTCACGACTTGTGAAACCAAAATCTGTCATTATTGCGCAAATAAGTTCAGAATAGTTTACATATAGGCCCAAAATTATGAGTACTTTTTTTTACCCATAAAACAGGTGTTGATTAGGTAAATGAAAAACAAATTAAATGATTAGTGATGCCATTTTCATGTATTACTAAAATGTTTATATAAAGGTGTGTGGAAAGAATTTCACTCAATCATAAATAAAATAAAGACAACATAATATTATTTTACAGGATAGGTAATTAAACTTCACTTCAATTTCATAACAACACTAATGCTACACCTGACATCTAGTCTTATTATCTAAACGAATATTATTTAACTTTTAAAATATGCAAAATTGTAATAGTACACAGCAGTAAGAATTATTAGGAATATAAGGACTTTTTTATTTGGCTCAACTTAGCCTTAGCTTAACCTCCTAATGAAAACTTTAAATCTCATTGTCACCTAAATATTGCAAAATAAATAATATGTTTCATAGAAATACTTTACTTTACACAAGTAACTTGTTAACTTCTTCAGGTTTCCTCCGTACTATAGTGTGAGGTTCAGCATAGCCATTGATAGGGTCATGTACAGCTTGATACAGTTGTGTATAAATAGCAAATATAACTTCAAAAGCACGCTTCTTTACCATTGATTTGTGGGTGTGACTCAATAGTAAGTTCAATTGCTGTAACATGTACACATCGTGTGATACTAAGAACATGTCAAACTTATTTAAAAAAGTCTTCAAAGATGATGTATCCATTCCAGGTATGGCTGACAAAGGACCACTTATTTTCTCCTGTAAGATAGTATAAATTGGTCCTAAATTCAAATTGGCTACTAAGTAACTGGCTTGTTCTGATGTTAATGTATCAATTTGGGCTTCAGACTGAGCTTGCAGCCTCTCATTATATTCATCCATAGCTGTGTACAGAGATAAGGTACATTGTATATGATAAATGCAATTCAACATGTACACAGACATATCTGTTGAGCTCAAATGGCATGCAGTTTCATTTATAGCGTGTAGTAATGGATCCAATATGTGTGTTATTATCATTTTCTTGTCAGCATTATTGATGTTATGGGCTGCATTCATTATAGCCAAAAGGTCTCTTAGAAAGCTCACTAAATCTGTGACCACAATTGAAGGATTCAAATCGACAGGAGGGGCTTTGACTCCGTGACTTAACTCTTTTTGTATTTTACTGTCAAGTGTTATAAGAAAGACCTCTTCACTTTTTTTTAATAATTCCTCAAATGTGTTGATGAGGTGGCCAGATGGTATCACGGCTTGTATAACATCTTTGTAATAAATAATGAGATTGGCTATTGACCAAAGAACTAATGGCTCTTTATCAGGTTTCAAAATGAGTTCTGCTCTAACTTTTAAAAGTGGACAAATAGCTTCCATAATATTTGTCAAGGCTTCAATTATGAGTTGGTTCTTTTCTGGCATATTGCAAAATTTGAATAATGTAGCCAGATTCTCTTTCTCCACTGGTATAATGTGGTATACCCAAGTCAATATATCTCCAATATAGCGCTTAGCATCATTGGCATAAAATTCTATAGGTCTATAGCCATCACTACCCTTTGTTAATGCATCAATGAATAATTGCACTATGGTAGCTTTGCGAGCTGCACAATATTCATCTATTATATTAGCAAAAAGAACTTGTCTATTTTGAAATTTAGCTAGCGCAGTGGGAACTAAAGCATTATTGGGTGAATCAGTGCTGAGGCAAGCTCCAATAGTCCAATGATATAATTTTTCAATTGCGACTTCTTGTTGGAGGCCCACTGTCTCCATTATGTCAAATGCAGATGTCTGATGCCAACACTTTATTAGTGTCTTGCAGTTATTATACAATTTTTCAATATGTGACAGTGTTCCAAAAAATTCTAAAGTCAGAGGTGTTTTTATTGAAACATTATACAAATACTCATTTTGATCAGGGGACAGTTGGAATTGTTGAACAAATGCATTGACCCATGTTTGTTTTTTCTCAGTCTTCTTTCTTTCCTCTTTTAATTTTGTCGTCTGTGTAATTAAATGATGTGTCTTGGTTTTAGAGTCGGCCAATCTGCTTGACATATCTTTAACTGCGAGATCTAGGGAAGACAGAGAGTCTAGTAACACCTGTAGTTTATCTTTTACCTTGTTGTATTCCAGTAACACGGCTTTATTTACTAGCATATCTTTCTTTTCTATTTCATTTAATATTACTCTTCGCGTGTAAGATGAATTGGAAGAGCAAAATCCGGATACTGAATGCAATGCTTCTGTATTATCGGAAACAACATGACTATCAAAAATCTTGTTTATCCTCTGTCTTAGAGGATTATTATAAGTTGAATCCATTTTGTGTTCAATTTTAAACTCTTTAAATAAAGTGTATCAAACACAAAACATAAATAGGCGAGCTATTTATAACTACTTAACAATATAAAACTTCGCCGTAGCCTAAAATACGTAATACGTATGCAAGCAGTCCGTCAGACTCTGACAGATCTTTGTTGATAAGTTGAAAATTTTGACAGTTAATGGTAGGGATGTCAGTGTATAATCATTTATTATAATCACCCAGTAGATCAATAAAATAATGATTTATTTTAATGCACCTCTTGAAGTCGTTACCTATCTTCTTACATTCTGTAAGTTACTTCCGGTCCATCTTAAAAGTTAAATTAAATATTTTAGTTACACAATTTACGCAGCGTAGGAAGACCTCCCGCGAGGTGGACGGACGACCTAGTTAAGATCGCAGGGACTCGTTGGATGCGGACCGCTAACGACCGGTCAATGTGGAGATCATTGGGGGAGGCCTACGTTCAGCAGTGGACTTCTTGCGGCTGACCTGATGATGATGAGTTACACAATTTCATAACCAAGAGCATAAAATTCAACGAGAGCATGTGTACCCAACCCGTCTAGCCAAAAAGAAGAAACTCTTCGTTCCGAAAATTACGAACTACTTTGGTAAACGAACAAGAAAATATGTGGTACCGTTTTTGTTAAATGCCTTCAGATCTAATAAAACATTAAGGTACATTCAAAAGATCACTTTAAAATAGAACTTCACAAAATTACCTCTCATTATGTCCCTAACTAATGAGGAACATCCCCTTTATTTTTTGTTTTATTTAATATAAACCGTGGTTTTGTAAATATAAGTTCTTGACACAGTTTTTAATATAAAACCAATTTTATATCTGAATACACTGTCTATATATACATATAAAACTGTTATGTTGGTTTGTGTACGCTTCAAAAACTCAAAAACTTCTGCACCGATCGAGCTGAAATTTTAGAATGATATATAATCCGTATCAAGGATTGTTTTTATCTAATTTTTGCATCAGTCACATATCCGCGACCGCGAAAAAACACGAAAAAACCGACATAAACGCGGGCGGAGCCGCGGGCAACAGCTAGTTATATATATTTATGCCGAACTTCTGCCGACAATCTGTGTTACAGTTTGGCAGACTTGAGCATGTAGAATGTGTTTATGATTTAAAATAATATATATATAAATAAATGAATTGCTATTCGTTAGTCTCGCTAAAACTCTAGAACGTATCTGCCGATTTTGGTTTTAAAATATTTGTCGTAGTCCAGGGAAGGTTTAAAAGTAAAAAAATGCTCGGAACTAAATAAAAAAAAAAAATTGAGCAAAGCCATCAATAAAGAATGTTACAAAAACAGGGTAAGTTATTACACTACGGGCAATAGGATGTTGGAATAGTATTATGTTCTACATGTGTGTTATCTGTTATGTCTTGTCTATGTCAACACTGTTGTTGTCTTTGGCCTCTTGCTCGCCGGCCATCTTTCTGTGCGCATAGAATGTATCTACCATCGTTAATTATATTTAATGTTAGTGTTGAACTGCATATAATTCCTTATAAATATAATCTCAAATCGACCTGTAATCTTGAGGATTAAAGGAAGTTGTTGAAGACCTCTGTCTTTGTTTTTATGGGCACGCGCCTGACACCTGTGCAACCTGCTTATTTACAGGTTATGTGCGCCAGTACTAAAAAGATACATCAGACGCTAACGCGTTATTATAATATTTTGTCAGGTGAAATAAATACCCATTCGCGAAAACATGACAACTGAGAATTCTTCTAGTCATCGTCAAGTGACTCAAGAAAGCAACGCCTCGTGGCAGGTAACTAACGCTTCGTATAATTTTGAGAAATTAGAAGGCGTGACGAATTATACAAATTGGAAATTTATAATGCGCATGACACTAACATTGGATGGATTGTGGGGTTGCGTGGAAGGTCAGGATACGGATCCTATCAGGGATCAACGTGCGCTCGCTCGTATTTGCATGTGCTTACAAGCTTCGCTATATCAGTACGTGAGAGAAGCCACAACAGCGAAAGCTGCGTGGAGCAAGCTAGCAAACATTTTTGAAGACAAAGGTCTCTATCGGCGTGTGCTGCTCTCGCGCCAACTACATCAAACGGAATTCAGCAAGTTTGCATCAATGAGTGAGTACATAAATGGAGTAATGACACTTGTACAGCAGTTGGGAGATATTGGCAAGATCATTGAAGATGCAGAAGTTGCCGAAATATTGTTAAGCGGTTTGCCAACTGAGTATGATGTCCTCGTATCCAATCTGGAGACGGCATGTATTAGCGGTAACCTTACTTCTGAGCTCGTTCGCACGCGATTATTACAGGAAGAATTTCGAAAAGTGCATAGTGATACAAATAATTCAGCTTATATTGCTAAAACTAAACGTAAAATAATATGTCATTATTGTAAAAAGCCAGGGCATGTGAAGGCTAAGTGTTTCAAGTTAAAGCGTGACAAAAAGTGTGAAAATTTTGAAAAAACTTTAATAACAACCGAAGTGGCTTTGGTTATTTCAAATGACTGGATTGTTGATAGTGGCTGTACAGCACACATGACAAACAATAAAACGCATTTAATGGACTTCAAGCCTAGCAAAAGTAATAATAATAATAATAATAATAATAATAATTTATTTCTCTTCTCACAATCACCAAATACATGCAATATTATTTTTCTATCACAATACAATACAGGACAACAATACAGCAATTGTAAGAGGACTGGTGTCTGAATTAGACGTGAGTCTGTAGCTCAGATCACCAGGCACCCAACCCGCTGACATATAGCTTAGCTGTTTATATCTTTATGTTTACATTATAGTATATTGGACAAGAAACTAAATTGTGGCTAAAATAAATTAAAAGAAAATTAAGAGAAATAAACAAAATACATACCGGACACCTCAAAGAACGATTTGCACTGGGGTATGTTTGTGTATATGTGTAAGTGTGTGTGTGTGTGTGTGTGTGTGTGTGTGAGTGTGTGTGTGATTTTGTTACACTAGTAAAGTTCATTTTGAAATTCTTAAAGTCACCTTATTCCATATATCCAATAAACATCCCCGTGCATGACCTTATTATTCGTGTAGTAAACCTTCTGTAGTTCTATAATCTAAGGTTTTCAACCATTCAACAATTACCGATTGGCATGTAGACGTGGTCTGTGCATATATTGAGAGGATGCGATTTACTTTATTGTAGAGGGAGGCACCCAGATAGCAGAAATACCTCTGTGAAAAGCTAGTATTACATTTGTCAATGTTACAGACCCTATCCTTCCTACGCCTCCGAGATATAAGTGCTGGATCAAAACCTATGATTGAGTGCTGCCTAATCACTGTATGCAACACAAAGAGTTGTCGAACTGTTAGGACATCATTTTGTAGGTAGACGTCAGTGGTAGGATGAAAGAAGGGTAAAAAGGAGCCTACTTTAAGAATGGCTCTTTGTGATCTTTCAATCAGAAGGAGATACTTTTTAGCCACTCCACCCCACGATGTTATGCAGTACGTTATTAGTGACTGGCAAAGCGATAAGTAGACGGTCTTGATCAGATTCCTATCAGCCACATGTCTTAGGTTTTTAAAAATAAATATAAGCTTACGTACTCTTTTTGATAATTGTTCAATGTGCTCTCTAAAACTCAAATTTCTATCAATTATTACACCTAGATATTTAACACTATCTGCAGCCTGCAGACTGGGACAGGAACAAACCAACACATTATTATTTGGACACTTATGACAAAGAATATCAAAATGATTCTCCTCCACTCCAGGACCCCTCATAGAGAATGTCATATATCTAGTTTTGTCCACATTAACGGTTAAAACGCTATCTTGCAGCCACTTGTTGACTATGTCAAACCCCTTTTGAGCGTAATAAAAAGCCTTGGCCCAGGTATTTCCCCAGAACAGTAGAGCCGTGTCATCCGCGTAAGTGTAGATTTTATTGTGAGGAAGATCTAACTGACATAGCTCGTTAATATAGGCTAGGAAAAGAGTAGGGCCCAATATACTCCCCTGGGGCACGCCGTAAGAAACGCCTATTTTATCACTCCGGACATTGCCAATCCCTACCAACTGCGTGCGGTCACTCAAATAGCTCTCAAATAATTTCAGCTGTAAGCTCCTAATACCCAGGCCTTCCAGCCTCCTCAACAGTAGCGGGATAGAGACTGTGTCAAATGCTTTTGCTAGGTCTAGAAATATTGCTATAGTCTTTTCCTTTTTGTCCAAATTCTTAACTACAAAATTAGTAAGCTCATGCACCGCATCAGCTGTCGATTTTTTAGCCCTAAATCCAAATTGAGCATTTGCTAGCAAATTGTGTTCTTCTAGATATTTAATCAGCCTCTTATTTAACAATCGTTCCAAGATTTTTGACAATGTCGGTAAGATAGAAATAGGTCTGTAGTTATTGACACAGCCTCTATCCCCACTACCTTTGTACACCGGATGAATACGTGCCCTTTTTAATGACTTAGGGAATATTCCAGTTGAAAAAGAAAGGTTGCAGATGTGTGTGATAGGCAATTTAAAGATGTCATTATATAATTTAAGAATATTCGACGAAATCATATCCAAACCCACCGCACTGTCACTCTTTAACTTAATCAATTCAGTTTCAATCTCAGAGCAGTCAGTTGGCAAGAGCACAAAAGAGTGTGAATACGTCTTAGACTTAACCAACCTAGTGTAATTTGAACTAGTTATTATTTTTTCAGCCAATACTCTCCCAATATTGCCAAAATACTTGTTAATCGAATTGACGTCCTCCAAGTCGTTACCGGAACTTAATAAATCCTGTGACGAATCTTTAACTTTAGTTGTATTCGTGATAAGTTTAATAGTTTTCCATAATTTCTTGTTACTCTGCTTTGAATTCTGAATTAGTATACTTTCATAGTTCCTTTTTAGTTTTTTCAGAATTAAAGTACAATAGTTTCGGTATCTCCCATAAGTGACTCTCAATATTTCATTGTTAGGATCACTTTTTGTTTTCTTATATAGATTGTCCCTATTTCTGATACATTTTAACATCCCTGGTGTCATCCACGGTTTCAGTATTCTTTTGCGGCGGGTAATTTTAATAGTTTTAGTGTTATCAATGATAAGTTTCCGAATTGTGCCTATAAAAAAATCGGTCGCTAAGTTAACATCATCATAATTATAAATAGGGCTAAAATCCACAAGCTTGATGGCTTTATCGAATTCTGAAATATCCAAACGGTCAATGAATTTGGGAGGTTTAACTTTTAGTGTTGATGATATAAAAAGGGCTATACTTTCATGATCAGTCAAAGAAGTTGGAAGTACCAGACATCTTGCAGACAATTTTGTCCTGAGCAAAACATGATCCAAACAAGTTTTACCATGGGTTGGCATAGTATAGGCCGGCAAACAACCATTATATGCCAACATGTCCAAATAAGGTGCTTTATTAACATCCGTACTAGTGGGTGCAATGTCAATATTAATATCGCCCAGAATAACGATATTTTGTACTGTAGAATAACATTGTAGTAATTCATTTAATGACTGAATAAAGTTGTTTACGTTTTTGTAGCCTGGAGGTCGGTAGATAGCTATAGTGATAGTATTTCTGTTGCACTTTACAATCAGACAATTTGCTTCAGATAGTTCTTTTTCTTCAACCGAAATAATGAGTTCACTTTTAAAATACACCACAACTCCCTCATTCTGGGAATAGTTTTTAACTGTAGCGTAAGAGTTATAACCGTCTAAAACAGGAATACTAGGCGTCGACGGAAGCCAGCATTCAGTCAGTACAATACAGTCCCATGTTACTCTGGTGTTTACTAGTATCGCGAGTAACCCGGTTATATTACACTTTATACTTCTTATATTTTGAGTGAACACCTTGAGACCATGGCTGGAGGGAGGTAAATATAGCTCACAGTTTTCCACCCCACATGTGTATATCTCAGCTATTTCAAAATTGTCAATATCAGCCTGTATTTGATTAAAAGAATCGAATTAAACCCAAAAATATATCCGAAAAATGAAATGCCAAACAGGAAGTGCCTTAGTGTCATGTGTATGTGTATAAGATGCAAATCGTGTACATAGGCAATAAGCGCAATGTGTATAGAGGTTGCCGGTTTTAAAACAATAAAACGAAAAAAAAAAAAGACAAACAAAAATAAACAAAGAATAATAATAACAAAAGCCACACGTGCAACGACAAACAAATTTCCCAAACCCCCGAGCAAAACATCCCGACTTAGGGAAAAAGACATTAAAAAATTGTGTACATAATAAAACTTCCGTTTCAATTAACTGATAACACGCGACTATCAGCAATATATTATATGAATAACAATAACTGTGACCAGAGTAGCCTCGCAGATAGTCAATTGCTGTAAACTTGTAAGAGCTGCATAACAGTTTAACAGATTTTTTTCTATACTGATATAAACTTTTAGGTAATGTTATTTCAGTCAAACACACATTGAGCTTTGTTATAAAGTAACGGAAAAATAAAATAAATTTGTGCAAGAATAACACGCATGCCACCATTATTCCATAAAACTCATTAATTAAAAAAATATAACTTAAATTTAGTGTATAGCTAATAAGAACACAATATTTGATGTAAATATGCATTAATTCACAGCAATCCAAAAATACTATTTCTTGGATAAAAAAGTTAAGCATTTTACAGTCTCAATATGAATAGGCTTAGCCTCTTTATCAGTACGCATCAGAATTTTACCATTAGAGTGCCAACAGGAGTAATCATTTTGTTTAGCCACGATGCGAGCCTCATATAACAACTTCTTAAGGGAAGGTGTAAGATGCTCGTCTACAAAAATTGGTTTTTGATCCCCTGGCAAGCCAATTGTTTTCGTGTTTAATTTATCACTCACTGTACGTTCTTTGTTGAATGTGCGCACCGACAATAGATAATCATTTCTTGTAGAAACTGATGTAAATTCCGCCACGATCGGTCTTACCGAACCCGGTCTACCTGGGAGGCGGTAAATATCTCGGAGGTCCGAGGATTTCACACTTGAATTAACAGCCAGACCAATGTTCGACACGACGTCCAACAGATCACAATTTTTTTCTTGACTTCTTAGTGGAATATTACGAAATTCTAATGAGGCAGATCGCGTCATCAAACACATGTCGCGGATTCGTTTCTCGAGTCCATTTATTCTTTCTACACTTTCTTTTTTCTCCGCCTCTAAAGCACATATCCTTGTTTTCATGTTTTCGTAGTTATCGCTTATATACTCCATTCCCTGTTCAATCTCTAGGTTAGATTTTTGTATTTGTTGGCACTGCTGTTTAAGATCAGACACTTCCCGCACAAGCAGAGAAAGTGTATTATCCTGCTCAGATTTCCATTTGGTAAACAGTATATCCTGCTCGGCTTTCCACGCAATAAGCATTTGCATAAGGTCATCTTTTAGGCTGTCAATATCGATTGACGAATTGTTAGAACTCTTAGAAAGTGAATCTTCAATTCTTTGGCGTTTACCTCGGAGTGTGGCATTATTATTGAACTGACTTTTATTTTGTGAAGTCAATAGGTCAGTGTCTGAGATTGATCTCTCTGGAGTTGTCTCCTTTTTGTCTGATGTGGGGGGTGTCCGTAATGTCATCCTCTTCATATTCCGAATTCAATAAATTATCCAAATATAGGTAATTAAAATACACAATACAAGGAGTGTACTGTCACGTCCATTCAGTGCAATAACTAAAAATTTTTGCACCTACAACAACAAATACGATACCACAATAACCTCAGTGTGTTATTGCCATTCACAAATATCAGGCGCTCGAGAAGTTGAGCATTAAATATAATAATGTTTAATAATGTTGGAAAAAATAAAAAAATATGTATCACAAACACAAAAAGAGAATTTACGATAAATAAGCCGACCACGAATCCGGGTATCGATCGCGAGCCTCACGAATGCCAGTCCCCGATATCAGCTGTTCAGCCACATCAACATTAAGACTATTTTTAAAATATTGGTTCTTGCGATTTCTCAAGCAAGTCTAAACGAACGAACAAGGGCAGATCACTCCATCAGCTCAGAAACACGGCCGCACTTCACTGCCTAATTTTCTGTTCACCGTCACTTTTTAAATGTTCCGTCACGAGTTCTAAGTTTTTTGTAATATATAATGTAATAAAATATTAACCCTTTTCAGCGCAAATAAAGTTTGTTTCGAAAACTAATCGATTTTAAAAGACCGTGGTACAAAGTCCATTGTATTAAAGTCAGTTTTTTAAGTTGTAGTGAATTATTATTCGCGGAGCAAAACTAAACACGTCCACTCGCTTCTGATGCGCAGCGAGGGGGGGTAATGTATGTATAGCAAATAATGATAGATTATGTAGTATCGGCTCAGGTAAAGTTAAGTTTTCATTTAATAATAATGATTGTACGGTTGCTGAAACTATGCTAGTCCCAGATTTATCCACGAATCTTTTATCTGTCAGTAAACTTACCAAGGAAGGTTTTACTGTGGTGTTCGACAAGGTAGGGTGTCACTTTTATAAAGCTTGTAAAATAATTGGGGATAGCCTAGGTTGTGCTAGTAATGTGAATGGTATCTATAAGCTAGATAAGGTTGTTAATAGGGTCTTGCAAGTGGAGCATTCTACACCTTCCCTAACAGATGTGCAGGGAAGAGAGAGTGCAATGGTCGCAGCATTGCCAGCATCTATCTGGCATGAGAGGCTTGGGCATTTAAACTATACTAGTATATGTGCTCTGCGGAAGGCTAATTATCTTAAATTTCAGAACAGTGAGAACTGTGAAAATAAGATGAAGAATTGTGTAGCATGCCTTGAAGGGAAGCAGGTAGCTAAACCATTTCCTTCTAGTGCGAAACGTGCTACCCATCCGCTTGAGCTGGTCCACAGTGATGTGAACGGTCCCGTAAGCTGCTGCAGTTGGGGTGGTGCTCGATACCTATTGACATTTACTGATGACTACAGTAGGAAGAGCTGGGGATACCTGTTGCGGAATAAATCTGAGGTAATGTCAGTTTTTATTCAATTTAAAGTACTAGTAGAGAAACAATCTGGCTACTCCTTAAAGGTTCTCAGATCTGATGGTGGGGGCGAGTATTGTAATAATAAGTTTGCGACATACTTGGCACGTGAGGGAATTGTTCATCAGGTGACAGACCCATTTACCCCTCAACAGAATGGTGTATCAGAGAGGCTTAATAGATCTCTGATGGAGAAAGCTCGTTGCATGCTGCAGCAATCTGGTCTCTGCCAGCGCTATTGGGGAGAGGCGGTTATGACCGCAGTCTATCTAAAAAATAGATGCCCCTCTGTTGCTGTGGCAGGACAGATGCCTGAAGAGATATGGACTGGTTCAAAAATTGAACTTAGTCATCTCCGTGTTTTTGGCTGCATTGCTTATGCATTAATACCTGATCAGAAGAGAAAGAAACTTGATGCTAAATCTAAAAGATGCATCTTTGTAGGTTATAGTGATACTACCAAAGGATATAGGCTTGTCGACCCTTTAGTTCCCCACAAGATATTTTATGCAAGGAATTTGGTTTTTTTTAGAGACTGAATTTTTAAAGTCTGGTGAGCACAGACCAAATAGTTTTAATTTTTATGAATATGACTGTAAGTCTTATTTAAATGATCAGTCTGACATTGATATAAGTATTAATAATATGGATAATCGTAGTGGAAATGATAATTTGAATATTTTAAATGAAAATAATAATATTAATAATTGCAATGATATATCTGATAATAATAATTTATCCATGAATGAGATAATAGATAATGACAGTTTTTCTGATCAAAATGTAGCAGTGGTTTCAGCTCCTGACTCGGAGTACACAACCGGTGATGAAGCATTGAATTCAGAGAGTCCGGTCACCATTGCTGGTGTAAGTGACACATCATCGCAGTCTGATGGGTGGTCTCCTACAGGGGAAGAAGCCGTGACTAGTCGTGAAGGTTCAGTGACCGTCACTGGGCGACCCATGAGAAGCACCCGTGGTATACAGCCAGTCAGATATGGTGATTATGATATGTCTTTGTTAGTTCAGGGCGAGTCTGACCCTATGAGCTATGAAGAAGCTATGTCTTCGTCTAGCAATGAGGAGTGGCAAGCTGCCATGCAAAAAGAGTATAATGCTCTTATCAAAAATGGAGTATGGAAGGTTGTAGACCGACCTAAGGCTCATAATATAGTCAAATGTAAATGGGTGTATAAAACAAAGCAGAATAATACAGGTAAGGATAGATACAGAGCTCGTTTGGTGGCGCGGGGTTTCTCACAACAGCAAGGTGTAGATTACAATGATACCTTCTCACCTGTCGTCCGCCACAGTACTATGAGAATTTTATTTGCATTAGCAAATGACTTGAATATGAATATAGATCACTTAGACGTAGAAACTGCGTTTTTAAATAGTGACTTGGATGAGCATATTTTTATGGAACAACCTGAAGGTTTCAGTACCGATAATAGTAAAGTATGTTTATTGTTAAAAAGTATATATGGCTTAAAACAAGCAAGTAGGATGTGGAATTTAAAAGTGCATCAATTGTTAAATAATAATGGCTTTACACAAAGTAAATGTGAACCATGTGTATACATTAAGAAATGTGAGAAATGTATAACTATAATTGCCTTATATGTTGATGATTTTTATGTATTTAGCAACAGTTCCACAACTAAGGCTGAACTAATTTCATTGTTAGAACAAGAATTTAATGTGAAAAATTTGGGTTCATTGAAAACATGTTTAGGTATGAATGTAACTCATGATAAGCGCAATGGTATACTGACTTTAGATCAATCTGATTATATTAAAAGATTGTTAGTACGGTTTGGAATGAAAGATTGTAAGGCAGTATCTACTCCCATGGTATTAGGCAATAAACTATGTAAACCTCAAGGTAAATGCCTAGATGAGAATATATATAGGTATAGAGAGTTACTAGGGTGTTTGATGTACCTATGTGTTTGTACAAGGCCTGATCTGAGTTTTGCATGCAGTCAACTAAGTCGGTTTACTCATGGATTTGATCAATCTCATTGGCTCGCAGCCAAACGTATATTGCGATATTTAGCAGGGACGATAAATTATAGGCTATGTTTTTATAGGAACTGTAATTTAACCTTAACTGCCTTTGCAGATGCTGACTGGGCTAATGATGTGGTAGACAGGAAATCTTGTACTGGCTTTGTTATTAAACTAGGCAATAATACAATTAATTGGGAGTCTCGTAAGCAAAAATGTATAGCGCTTTCTAGTACTGAAAGTGAGTACTTGGGAATTACAGAAGCTGTGAAAGATTTATGTTTCATTAAAAGTTTTTTGTCTGAAATTTTGGATAAGAAGTTAGAAATTGTATTGTTTAATGATAACCAAAGTGCTCACAAATTACTGGAAGCTAGGGAATACTGCCATAAAAGAACAAAACACATAGATTTAAGATACCATTTTGTAAAAGATTTGATTCAAAATGGGTTTGCTAAAGTCAAATATTTGTCAACTGACCAGATGATGGCAGATGTACTTACAAAACCATTAAGCGCTATTAAACATTGTAAATTTGTAAAGGCAATATTAAATTTTAAATAGTGGAGCTGTTGTATTACAAAGTATTATAAAAATAGTGCTGTGATTGAATGCAAAGCATGTAGAAAATTTTTGTAAATCTTGTAATGTTGTTTTGCCTAGCATGGTCATGCATGTTTATGATTATATGTTTTGATGAATGATCATGTATGGAACATAATAAGGGGAAGTGTTGGAATAGTATTATGTTCTACATGTGTGTTATCTGTTATGTCTTGTCTATGTCAACACTGTTGTTGTCTTTGGCCTCTTGCTCGCCGGCCATCTTTCTGTGCGCATAGAATGTATCTACCATCGTTAATTATATTTAATGTTAGTGTTGAACTGCATATAATTCCTTATAAATATAATCTCAAATCGACCTGTAATCTTGAGGATTAAAGGAAGTTGTTGAAGACCTCTGTCTTTGTTTTTATGGGCACGCGCCTGACACCTGTGCAACCTGCTTATTTACATAGGAGACATAAAAGAGGTTGCGTGGGTCAGCTAGTAGGTAATAGGTGTTATAAAATCTTGGGCGACAGACTTGAAATTCACTTTATACTAACACTATTTTATACTTATTTTCATTTTATTAATATTTAAAGGAAATATTAATATAACATTAGAAGTCCTTCCACAGCGACGATGTCGATTCAATCAGTCTTTCTTCAACATGTTTTCTCTATATAACAACATATCGATTAAATAGCAATTTTGCAATGAAGTAAAATTTTTAAAACATAAATTCTTGGTGCAAAAGTTATGTGTTGGAATAAAAACTACAAGCGTAGTAACCCATAATATTTACAAGACCAATATCGGTAAGGCTACGCAAAAGCACTAAAGCACACACCTATTCTTAATTCAAGTTTGTGTTGTGTTGGATGCCTTGAATTGCTCTGCAGCTGTATTGATATAAATATGTGATTACTATGATATATGTATGATTATATATACAATCATTTGCAAAAAAAAACGGGCGGTTTCGATTTTCTTCCTGGCTGAAAAAAATAAAATACCAAAAACGTTTTAATCATTTGAACATGTTACTAGCCAGTTATAAAAGTGCCATAATGTTTAGAAGAGTACATTTCAAATTCAAATTTTTGACTGAGCCTGGTTTTCAAAGAAAACAACTTTTAACTACATTTTGTGGCGCGAATTCCCTATAGTTAATATCGACTCTAATTAACTTTTTGTCAATTTTTATTAAATTATCTGATATCCTTGACATTTAAAAGTATTGTTATTGCTGTTTAGCAATCTTGAAAATGGTAGATAAAATCATAAAAGCGAGCAAAATTATTGCGCTGCTTGAAGAAGGTTGCAGCCAATGCTTCGTGGCTCAGAGGCTAAATGTGAGTCGGTCGACAGTTCAAAGGACCTGGCAGCGCTATCAAGAGACCGGTTCCGTCAAGAGAAGGCCTAGTTCTGGCAGAAAGACATGTACCGAACCACAGGATGATCGTTTTCTAGTTAGTTAAGCGTTGAGAAATCGCAAATCTTCTTATGTGGACCTCAAGAACAGCCTCGAAGAAGTAAGAAATGTGCAAATTAGTCTATGGACGGTCAGGAGGAGGCTTCTCGCTGCTAATATACACAGTCATCGCCCGGCACGCGGCCCTAAATTACTTCGTGGACATCGAGTTGCCAGGCTTAGCTTCGCTCGAAATTGTGTGTCATGGACTCATGAAGACTGAGATAGGATGGATATTGTTATCCGATGAAGCCAGGATATCTCTGCATGGTGAAGACCGACGTCGGCGAGTGCTACGTAGACAAGGAGAACGCTTTGCAGAGGCATGTTTTGAAGAAATCACACCTTATGGAGGGGGCTCTGTTATGTTTTGGGCAGGAATAAATTCCATGGATCGTACGGAGTTAGTCTTCATCGAAAACGGTACACTGACTGGACACCGATACATAACGGAAGTTCTAATTCCTTATGCACAACCCGCTTTAACGGCTCTTGGCGAAAACTCATTTTTTATAGACGACAACGCTCGCGCCCACCGGTCTGGCGATGTGGAAGCGTATATGCTAGAAGTCGGAATTCGTCGTTTGGACTGGCCAGCTAGAAGTCCGGACCTCAATCCCATAGAGCATGTCTGGGACGTTCTGAAGCGACGAGTGAGATCAGTGCAGCCGGCTCCGCAGACCATCAGAGAGCTAAAGAATGTGATTACCGCGGAGTGGGAACGTATTCCCCAAGAAACCATAAAAGAAATACTCGCTAGCATGCCCAGATGAATGCAAGCCGTGATTTCAGCAAGAGGGGGTCACACTCAATACTAAACTTTTATCTGCTTTTATTATGTATTCAAGAAAAACAAAGAAATTAACGCGTTTCATTTTTATTTAGCGAGCAGGTACAGTAATAGTGTTTTGAGCTTAAACATTATTTCTCAATAATTTAATGTTATGATAAAACTGATGATACCTATTTCTTCCTAATTAATTTATGAAATTCTGAGGATAACAATACCTAAAATTGTCAAACAAACTAACTTCTTCGCTTAAGTGCCCGTTTATTTTGCAAAAGAGTGTATATGTTTTCTTTCTTTTTTTGATGAAATGGCAACCAGCCGGATCACTCGGATCAGCTATATCTGCCAATGTCAAGTATTTATCGTCTTTAATTATCAAGTCTTCTAGTCTTAAAGTCGTCGTCGTGATGAAATTAATGATAAAAAATATATAAAATATGGATGACATGAAATGGGGACCGTCTTTCGAAAAAACTAAAAACGATCTCCCCTCCCCAATATATGATTACTATGATTTTTTTTTAATATTTATTCATGACCATAGATACAAGTCTTTCAGTCGCATACATAAAAGGGTTTAAACTTAAAATATTAAATTAGTTAAGGTTACCTACTTATTGTTAAGTTACATTTTTCATCAGGTAAATATTAATAATCTATTATTCATTCTGTTTTTTTACATATGTTTTTCATATATTACCTACTTGCCGCCCTCTCAGGTTCTCAGGTTGGCTGGGTACATCTCCGTGTTAATATTATCATAGTTTTTGTATTAATCTAAATTACAACTAATTAACTTATATACATTTATAATTACAATAAACTAAATTTTTTCAACCGTATTACAAATATATTTATACAACACACTAAAAAAATTCCTATTTGCTAATAAATCCTGAACGCGGCGAGGAACACTTTGTTGCTGTTCACTTTCAATGTCATTATCACCTGTCTTGTCATCTAATTCACTGACTAAAATCAAACGTTGAATGTTAAAACTTGAGCACTTTAAGATAATGTGATCCAAATCAGCATCCTCTGTTCCACAATGATGACATCGGCTATTGTTAATTATGCGAATCCTATTCAGGTGAGCTGGTGTTAAGCAATGTCCCAATCTCATGCGTGATATAATAGTTATACATCTTCTTGACATATATTTGAAATTATGATACCAAGGTTTAATCAGTAATTCATTTTTTATTCCAGCATACCATCTGCCTTTCGTTTCCAGGGTTATGTCCCAATACTCTTTCCATAACTGTCTATTACGATATTTAATAAGGCTGTAGTAATCGGTGAATGGAACCTTGACCAAATCGGATAGATCCTCGTCATGGTTTGAACGGGCCGCAGTGTCAGCTACTTCATTTCCACGAATGCCACTGTGTGAAGGTACCCATATTAATTCTACTTTAACATGTTTATCAAGTAGTTTTTTGTTTAAAAATCTAATATTATAAATAATATAATTTAACTTAAAAGAAATATTTACATTAAGTAGAGTGGACAAAACACTTCTGGAATCTGTAACTATCAAAATATTATGTACATTATTTACAAGACTATTGACATAATCCAGTGCACAATAGATTGCATAGCATTCTGCAGTGAAAATGCTACACACTGTTTAATTTAACACATTTAGTGAAGTTTAGCTGTGGATCATAGAAAGCTGCATGTACATTATTGTCTGTTTTAGATCCATCTGTGTATATCACATAATGGTCTGGTCTATTGTCTATAAATTGTAACAAATCAAATTGATTATGCACTATGTCTAAGTGGATTGCAAAGCTGCTAATGATACTATTATAAGGAATTTTGTATACAGGCCAAATATAATTTTTAACAATATCTTTTGAATTATTGTTTAAATATTTAAATATTATTGGCATTTCAGGTAGAGTTCCACCAACCAGAGAGGTAGCAGAAATGGCATTGGAAGCTATTGAATGTGAGATTTCAGGATGTAAAGTTAGTTTTCTAATTAAAGGATTATCGTTTGAGGTCATGACTTTTAATAAAAATCTCTCAGCCAACAACAACCTTCGTAATGTCAAGGGAGGTATACATGTCTCAACTTCTAATGAATTAATAGGTGTGGAGCGCATAGCACCACAAATAAGTCTAAGTCCCATATTTTGAATTACATCTAGTTTTCGTAACAAGGTGCTATTGGCATTCATGTAAGCTAAACTGCTGTAATCAAAATGGCTTCTCACTATACTTTTGTACAGCATACTCATAACTTTGGGATCAGATCCCCAGAAACTTCCTGCCAAATGTCTCAATATATTAATACCTTTTAGTGCTTTGTTACTTATATGTTTAATATGCTCATCAAACTTTAATTTATTATCAATAATGACACCTAGGAATTTCTATATTATTATATGAAATTTTGACATTGCTATGAGTATTTTCATTTTTATTGATAATTAAAACTGTACTTTTTTCTGGACTTATTTCTAATTTAAGTTTACTATAATAATAGCTGCATAACTGAGACAAAGCCTTATTAATATTAGCCACTGCTATATCTATGTTTTGATTTATACTGTACAAAAGCAAATCATCTGCAAATTGCAGTATATTTACATCTGATACATCAACATATTTTAGTATTTCAGAAGTATACAAGTTATAGAGCAAAGGAGACAAGGTTGCCCCTTGCATTGTGCCTTTGTTGACAGTCCTAGGTCCATGCAATTTGTTGTTATATTTAACAAATACAGTTCTATTGTTTAAAAAAGTATAGATCCATTTTAGAATGTGATCAGGTATACCAATATCATGAGATACTTGAATGAGTTCTTCTATGTTTACATTGTCAAAAGCACCTTTTACATCTAAAAACACGCAGATTGCATTAGAGTGACTTAGTTTAACCTGTCTTACATCGGATAATAAAGATACAAAGCTTTCAGAGCAACTTTTACCTTTTCTGAAGCCAAACTGTATAGAAGGAATCAAGCTTTGTGATTCAACAAAATAATCTAATCTTAACTTCAACATATTTTCAAAGAGTTTACCCAAACAAGATGATAGGGAAATAGGTCTATAGGAAGAAGCACTATTTACAGGTTTATTAGGTTTTAAAATTGGAATGACACATTGAGTTTTCCAAGATTCTGGTATTACTAATTCATCCCATAGTTTATTATAAATAATAAATAATGTTGTTTGTGCATTTAAATGTAATTTTTTGATTAACATGTAAGGTATGTCATCCAATCCCGGTGTAGTATCTTTTCTGCTATTTAAACATGTTTTCAACTCTTCTATAGTAAAATTGTTCTTGAGAAATATATTTACATCATTTTCTTTAGCATTTTCGAATAAATACTCAAGCCTATTGTCATCTATTTCAGTAGAATCTGCTAAATTATCTAAAAAACTTAGAACCCATTCATCATTGATGTTTTTGTTTCGATTTGTTCCAATTTTTTTAAATTTTTTAATGTATCCCCATATCCTAGAAACTGGAGTTAACCTATTGAAGCTACTACACAAAGTTTGCCAAGAAGAAGATCTTTCTTCCTTCAGAATTTTTTTCTTTCTAGCATCTAATCTTTTATATTTTATCCAATTTTCAATGTTGGGTTGAGAAAAATAATATTTTAATGCATCTCTTGATTTTGCGACACAATCACTACATTTTGCATTCCACCATGGTACTGGTTTCTTAACAATAGTGTTAGCACCTAATTTTCGTTTTGGAATTGTTTTATTCCTTAAATCATTTAAATTTTTTATAAAATGGTTATATGCATTGATAGGGGAATCATTTATTGAATCCAAGTGTGAAAAACAAGTTTCTGATAGGCTATAATATGCGTCCCAATCTGCCTTACTATAAATATATTTCTCTTGATCCACAGAAGGTGACGTGTCATATAAAGAAGGTTGAATGTTGATCTCAAGTAAAGTTGGAAGATGGTAACTACCCATAGGATCGTCATGAACATACCAGTTACATAGATGAGCTATTGAAGAGCTAACAAGGGCAAGATCTATTGCTGAAGCTTGTCTATTAGGATAAGGAACAGTTGTTGGTGATCCATCATTTAAAATACATAAGTCAAATTCATCAATTATATTATATAAACATCTACCTCTATTATTGTCACTATGACATCCAAAAGCTATGTTATGAGCGTTAAAATCACCCATAACTATACAAGGTTTGGGTATGTTATTGATTAAATCCTTTAACTTCGCTGAGTCAAACCTGATACTTGGAGGGCTGTACACACAAAGTATTGCCATTGCTCCAAATTGTGTTTCTATAGTGATACATAAGTTTTGAACAGATTCTGAAAAGTGTGTATTAACTACTTTGTACTTTAAACGATTGTTCACCAAAATGGCTACTCCATTATGAGAATTTATGGAATTTTTGTGAATTAGATTATATGTAGGAAAGTATGGGATTATAGAATTAGGTTTGAACCAAGTGTCATTAAGAAGACAAACATCTATATTTTTTTCAATTAATAAATTTTGCAATAGGCTCTTTTTACTCTGTAAACTCTGTATATTATACTGTAAAATATTTAAATAAGTATCCATGTTTAAATTAAATTTGATAAAAATATTTCTTTTATTTTCTTATGCGTGAATGGCCCATCAGAGTCACTCTTGTTTCCTAATGCAACCAATGATTTAACAATTGCGTTAATTACAATATCATTATTAGCTATTTGTTTAATATCAAAAGTGTCAATGGCCTTATCAGTGACCTTAGGTAAAGCAGGGAAAGATTTTTCATTAAATGTAGGGGGTGGGTTCACAACAGTGGCATACGATTGCTGCCGAAATTTGGCCTTTTTCTCTTCAATTTTTTGTTTTTTAATGGGACAGTCTCGCGAAATGGCAAGATGATTACCTGCACAGTTGATGCAGGTGATCTGATCTACATCACAATCTTTGTAGGAATGACGACCAGCACAAGATGAGCAGTGTTGTTCGCCTCTGCAAGCCTTAGCAGAATGGTTAAATTTAAGACACTTATAGCATTGTAATAATGGTGGTATGTAAACTTTAACCTCATATCTAAACAGCTTTATATATGCGTATTGTGGTAAAGATGTTGACGCGAATGTAACAGCAACTGTATTGAGGGGCACTAATTTTCCCTCTAGTTTACGCATAAATCTTTTAATTGAAATCACTTCAGAGTCGCACACTATATTTTTGTAAATTTCTTCATTGGAAAGTTCGTTGGGCACAAACCTCAATACACCAATCCTTTCGGTCAAATACGATGGTATAAAGGCTTTAAACTTATATTTCTGTAGGAAGTCTTCCATCTTCAGAAAATTATTGGCCGCAGCCGCCTTTCTGAATGTTACTCCTATTTTGTGCGCATTTATTCTATGTACTCCTAAGACTCCTTTAACATTTTCTGATATTAAGTTGGTGAGTGTGATAGGATTTTTATTCCCTACCTTCTCCTGCTCTGTTGATTCGACGTATACTACATACTCTGAATTGGTGTTTTCTATAAACAATCTTTTATAATTTGGTTTAGTGAAAATGGTATACTTAGTATCTGAGTCAGGTTTTCGAGTCCTGAGATATTTTCTTTTCTTCTTTTCCCCCGGCTTTGGCGGCTCCTCACCGCCACTGGAGGCACTCATGGTTATTTGTGGTCTTGTAGACGTATTTTATGTGGTATTTTTGTGAAATTATCTATTTAATTAACTTTTTGCAAAATCAGAATTACCGCCTCGTTTGACTTCCCGCCAAAAAGTCTCTGATTACTATGATTAAATCTAGGGCTGCCATCTTTATAAACCTGTCATCTCGAAACCAACGATAATTTTCTATACTTAATTTTTGTAGAAAATCCACTTTTCATTTTATAAATTAGAAACTATTTGGGGATAATCAGTCAAATAATATAAAAATACTTACAATAATGATATGGGGTGCAATTGCAAATAATAATATCATTTCTTAAAATCAGTTCAGAAATAGTTTGTCAATTTGTCATTGTCTATGGAAGCATCATATGATCATTGATCACAACTTCAATTGATTTCCTTCTTCTGTGTCTCTTTGGGCTGGTTGCGATTGCTTGAATCCAATATTAGTATATAATTAAACTGTTTCAGTGAAATAATATCTCAAGCAAAATGAAGGGGTGCATTTTTAACATCGATGGTGGCTATTTAGAAGGTCTGTGCCGTGGCTTCAAGTGTGGGATTCTTAAGCAAGCTGATTACTTGAACTTGGTGCAGTGCGAGACACTAGAAGGTACGTAAATAACGTAACTCAACTATCTAATTCCAAATATACATCTAATTGGTTGTTACATTCTAATTAGTTACATTTTTTATTATAATTGTTATCAATTTTTACAGACTTGAAACTACATCTTCAAGGCACTGATTATGGTACCTTCCTAGCCAATGAGCCTAGCCCTCTTTCTGTTTCCACCATCGATGATAAGCTTCGCGAAAAGTTGGTTATTGAATTCCAACATCTTAGAAACCACTCAGTGGAACCATTGTCTACCTTCTTGGATTTCATTACATACAGCTATATGATTGACAATATTATTTTGTTGATTACTGGTACTTTGCATCAAAGACCCATTTCTGAGTTGATTCCAAAGTGCCACCCATTGGGCTCCTTTGAGCAAATGGAGGCTATTCATGTTGCTGCTACACCTGCTGAGCTCTACAATGCTGTACTTGTGGACACTCCTCTTGCCCCATTCTTTGTGGATTGCATCAGTGAGCAAGATTTGGACGAGATGAACATTGAAATCATTCGTAACACTTTATACAAGGCATATTTGGAGGCATTCTATGATTTCTGCAAGCAGATTGGTGGAACTACAGCTGATGTAATGTGTGAAATCTTGGCTGTAAGTATAAAAATAGCAACATTAATCCGATAATTTAAAATATATTTTCACTCTACTAATTTCTTGAGCCTTGTCCTGACAAGTGTTAAGTGGTATAGGCTTTCAAGTTTTTTTTTTGTGTGGAGTGACAAATATCAAACCTACATATCGGAATTGCGCGGTGACACCCATAACAATTGCCACAGATGTTTGTATGTCAACCAGTACAGTATCCTACTATAATATTAATGTTCCATTGACCCATTTTACTGTTAAATATAATGACAATATTGATAAATGTTATTTACAGTTTGAAGCTGATCGCCGTGCTATCATCATTACTATCAACTCCTTTGGAACAGAGTTGTCAAAGGATGACCGTGCTAAACTGTACCCACGTTGTGGTAAACTAAATCCTGATGGACTGGCTGCTCTTGCCAGGGCTGATGATTATGAGCAGGTCAAGGCTGTGGCTGAGTATTATGCAGAGTACCAAGCCCTCTTTGAAGGTGCTGGCAGTAATGCTGGTGACAAGACCTTGGAAGACAAGTTCTTTGAATATGAGGTAAGGATGTTCTTAAATACTAAATACGGTTTGGGATTTTTTCTATTGTTGTTCTAATTTAGTAGAAAGAAAATATAATTGGATGAACAAGCTATTACTCTGTAAAATAAAAATATGATCTCTGTTAAACATTATATAAACAATATAATATATTTTTTAACACTTTGGACTAAACAAGTAACAGTCTAAGTAGTTGGGAGTATCCTGTTATTAATAATATTTTCTTACTGCTGCTTATTAATTATGCACATGTCATAATGTGCACAATGTGCATAATTCCATCCATTCCATCAGTCAAAGTAGATTCATTAGAGACATACAGACAGCTACTACATAAAAAAAACATGTTCATAAATATATAAAATACAAATCATTACATACGCTTACCAAACAATTTGGTTAAAGATCTTTTTTGTAACAATGACTAAAGATTGTTTTCTAATTAAATATTATGTTTTCTTTTAGGTGAGCCTTAATGTGCATGCATTCCTTCAGCAATTCCACTTTGGAGTTTTCTATTCTTACTTGAAACTGAAGGAGCAGGAATGCCGAAACATTGTATGGATAAGTGAGTGCGTGTCTCAGAAGCACCGTACCAAGATTGACAACTACATTCCCATTTTCTAAACATCAATTATTATTTTGAACTCTAAGAATTCCTTTTGAAATTATTATTTTGCTCTGTATATATTATTGTCGTGTATTAAACACAACAGATTGAATATGTATATGTTCACAAAAATACTGTTTAATGTAGATATTGTAGAAGATAGTTTATCTTAAAAAGGTTATGAGATTCAAAACTTTGGGAAAACCCTCACTGACACAACAGAGGAATGAATGAACTCGGATTGCAATAATTTAATAAGACATAGAGGATATTCTAACAGCCCTTTACAAACAGTTGTTAATAAATTGTTTCATGTCTTCAGGAAGTATGCTAATAGTTGAAGAAATAACAACAAATGTAATGTAATCATGAAAATAAGACAGGGCCACATATTTAGTAAAATTTCTTTTCTGAAAATTAACTGAATCACACAGTACCTTTTATAAAAACTTTGGTTATAATAACAACAATTAGCCTATTATGTTATTTTACCAGTATTTATAGTTCATTTTCCTTTCATGCAGAGTGACAAATGATTTGGAACATGATGTCATCCTGTGATGACTGTGAAGTTCATATATTAGTTAAGAATTGTTAAAATATTCAGTGTTATAATAAAATACTATATATATTAAAGGAAAAGTGTAAATTATACATCAGATTTTTTCAGCCATGTACTTCAAACCAAAATCCTTGAAGTTGTAAAGTCTAAAATGTACATAGGACAAACCTCTACCACTTATTTATTAATGGCTTTATTTTGCAGCATGTCTGCCTATTTAAAAATTGTTAAAACCCTTTTAAATGTTGATTAAAGTATTCATAGTAATCTAAATCTTGTTTTTATTGTATTGCCATAAAGGCTCTTAAAAAAATAAATTTCTGTTAGTATAGACCATAGTCCAAAGCAATCAAACCTGGCTGGTAATGAGCAGGATAAGAGGCTTTTTAGAACTACAAGGAAGACACCTTGATCCAAAACAATAAGCTGCTACCTGATAAAGTTCTAAAGCATTTGAAAACTACCATCACATGGTGATGTTAGCCATCATTTTTCTTTTCTACACCATGAGTAAGTATAGCCTGTACTAGTACTAAAAATATCATCAGTTGATCTTGGTTTGGTTGTTCAGTTCTGGTAAAAATGCTTATGTTCTAGATTCAACCTATAAAGTACTATAAACTTTAGTAAATGCCGGTTTGACATGCCACATCAGAAAAGTAAAAAAAACAAAACAGCAACAAGTATTTACCTCTCTCCCGAGGTCATTTGTGCCGTTTCTAGTTATGTAACAACAGTAAGTTGAGTAAGCAACAAAGGTACAATTCAGTCAGTCCATCTAAATTCTAATTGAAAAAACAACATAATAGAGTAGCTCTCGTTAAGAAAAAAGTACTGTTCTGTAGGGATATAATAATGTACACCTATGTGAGAGAAACCATAAGAATGTCAAAATAAAACACTGCATGAAATTACTATTTTATTATTAAACAAGTTTGTTCACTTATTATATCTGTACTTGGACCATTATACAAATTAATTTCTTTTTGCTTTGATGTTAATAAACTTGAATGCTGCTTCCAGAATTTATCTTTTAACATATCATCATGCACATCCACTATAATATTTTTAGTTTTATTATTTAATAACATATTCTGTCTCATCAGTAAGGTGCCTCTTTTAAATATTTCGGGTTCATTGTTGTAATTAATTCCAAATTCTTGAAACAATATTTCATTTTTATCTGCAGACACAGTCCCACATAAACGTTTTTCAGCCTGTAAACAATTACAGATATATAAATTCTATTGTCAATTGTCAATTCTATTCTATTATCAAGTAATGTAACATGCAGTAGATGATTTGTCTGATCATATGTTAGTTAAATTACCTGCGATGGAGTAAGATTTCCTTTTTGAATTAGTGTCCAAAATGATGTATTGTATAAATTATTAATGTGTACATCAGCTTGTCGCCATTTCATGTAATCTATTAAGTTTTCATCACTGGGATATAGAACTACACGACCATCAAATGCTGGAGGATATTTTAACAAATCACTTCCAAAGAATTTCTCCCAGTGATATACATAGGATGAAGTAAATTTGCTGGCTATAGTAGTCAAAAGCTTAGCAGAACGACGATTGTGTAGTGAGGTGTGTTTTTTAAAGATAAAAGAGTACTCATCACTTTGTCCAAAAGCCATTAACACATCATTGAACTCTCTAAGGATTGTGAATGCAGCATAATTCATTAGTTTCAAAGCTCTTATATCGTTGGGTTTGGCAAAGTTGTGGTCATCGGAAAACTTATGAAAACACTTTCCATCTAATCGTACCACTATCCAGGTGTTTGGTAATAGAGTATCATCAACTTCGAATTTCTTTACGTATTCAAAAGTACTTTTAGCCATTTTTATATTTGTAATAACTTCTCGGTGACTAAAAAAGCTTTTTAGCAAGCACCTGCTGATCATTACCTATTTAATGAGAATGTTTTTTTCATATATATTTCCTTATTGTTCTAATATGTACTCTGCAAAGTTACAAAAAATATTTTTTTAACTTTTTTAATAACTTAAATAGCTTTTATCTAACAATGTTTGTTCTAAATTATAACATTAGGTAGACGAAAACAAACAACAAAATTCACTGTCAACGTCAAATTGCCATGCCATGCCACATGACCACATGTCATTAATTTTCGCGTCACGTGTACGTCTACTTCATTGACTGCATAGCTATTTCGAATAATTAATTAACTATTTATTAAATTATAACTTGATCTCGTCATGATTTACAGATGGCTATGAAACCAATGAATTTAACGCGTCATGTTTAAATTTCCTTTTCATGCAATTCATTTGGAACTTAACGCCCACCTCTTGTAGTGGCAAACAATCACTCTAATGCTGGCGTACGCATAAGTTCTCAACAGTCCAATTTTTTGTTGATTGTCAGAATCAGTGTTTAGTTGCTATAGCCTAAAGTTTCTTAAAGAGAGTCCTATTAGAAACTACTAAAGCGAAGAAAATCTCAAAGGAAAAGCTTCGCGAAGTTGATAAAATTATGTTCGATGCAACGGAATCAAAGTATAAACCAAAAGTAGCAAGTAACTCACAAGGAAATATATTCATAGAAAATAACATTATTAAAATGTATATTTTTCATGTGTGTGAGTTGTGTCCGTGCACTACAAAAACACTGATATATTGTCGGTTAAGAATGGTAGGCACCCATTCATATTTTTATTAATAATTCTATCTATAGATAGAATTATTAATAAAAATCTTAAATAAGTACATGTTATAACAGATTTAATATTTTATTTATATCCATTTATAGATTGTGTGAAAAACTGTTAACTGTTTTTTAAGCTATGAGTTGGTAACATTGATTGTCATTAATGTCATAATGTCGAATTGTTGGTTTTTTTATTGTTGTTTAGTCTGCTGAAATAGTCTGAAATCGGAACGACTTAACTCAGCTTCTTGTTATCCTTTTCAATATTTATAATGAATGTAATTACCAATTTAATTCGTATTAATCCTAAACGTAAGTACTCAAATAATCGTGATAAAATTTAAAATATCTAGAATATTTTAAAGCAATACTGTCTGTTGCATCACTGTACCTCACACAAATTTTAAAACTAAGCCTTAAAATTACTCAATCCAACAGTTTTGTAACAGACTCAAAGCATACACTTATTCTAAATTACTTAGAAATTAAGACATAAATATTAATATGAACTTTTGCAGAGTTGTCTATTGGTGCATTATCAATTTGCAAACATTCTCAGAAAGTAACAGCTGATGATGTCGACAAGCCTAGCAATGAACCTAAAAAAGCTCAATCTAAAAGATTGGAAGAGTTTAGAAAAAAACTAAGGGAGACCACACCAATTGATGATCTTGGAGAACAGCAATTACATCCTTCACAAGTAAAAGATGATCCCTTGCCTGCTTGGCCAAACAACACAAATCCCCAAACAGGTGAAGTAGGAGGCCCAAGGGGACCAGAACCAACAAGATATGGGGATTGGGAAAGAAAAGGAAGAGTTTCAGATTTTTAAAATGTATGGTTAGCTTTATAGTACTGTTAGAGTTTCAATCAGTGCTGCATTTTTTTTATTAGCTGTATTATTTATAGAGTTGTTGCCTGTATTATAAATGTTACATAATTATTTTTTTAAGTAGTTGCATATAAGTAAATAATGGAAAATAATAAATACAATGTGCTTTTTCTACATTTTTGATTTTTAATCAATTTTGACCTTGATGTGTTAAATCAAAAATTACACAAGTTTACAAAAAATTGTATGAACTTCATCTATAGTGTGCGTGGAAGCACTAATCACCGCCTGAGGTATTTGAGCAGCAGGGCAGAAGAGGTTTTATTGTCAAGCTAACTCAGTCTGCCGTCAACCAACACAACGGTTATAAAATTCAGTTGTTCTCACTAGTTTGTTCCAAACACACATGAGACAAAATATCCTAAGTAGGGAATGCAATCTCGTTCTCGCGAGATCTCGGCCTTTTTTAGCGAGATTGATCTCGGACGAAAAAGAGGCGAGATCTCGCGAGTTTAACGAGATTGCACTCGTTCCCTGGAGGCATTAATCAAAAAGGAAATGAATTTATACGAGTTCGGGGGGGTCTAAAGGCCAACTTTTACAGTTCGTGGATAACTGCCTGAGATCTATGGTTCCAACTAGCATTGAATATGAAAGGGCATTCTTAGCGGCTGGTTATCCGGCCAACAAATTATTTTGTTTGAAGCCGTTTAGCAGACGATTCTTTGGATATTTTGTTCTTCTTAGCTCCTTTTAAAATAATTCGTAATAATGGCTTGTGATTAGAACTGAGCAAATCTTTGTTTGACTTTGTTAATTAATCTGTAATCTGTATATCTAATATCTAATGGATCTACTGAGTAGATATAGTTTCATTTAATTCATAATAATATCTCAGTTTAATATTCAATACAACTTAGATAATAAGTTACATTTTTTTTGACTTCTCGTTGTTTTGCTTGTTATAAAAGAACTGTTTTATTACTAAAAGATTTTTGTTTGATATTAGAAGAGAAGACTGGTTGTTTCTTTTATTTGTTATTTGATAGATTACTTAAAAAAATATAGACAGATACGTCAAACAATATTTGATGCATAAAAGTCTAGTGGGAGATCGTTTTTTGTTTTTTCGGAAGACGGTCCCCATTTCATGTCATCCACATTTTATATATTTTTTTATCATTAATTTCATCACGACGACGACTTGAGGACTCGAAGACGATAAATACTTGACATTGGCAGAAATAGCTGGTCCTAGTGATCCGGCTGGTTGCCATTCATCAAAAAAGAAGAAAGTCTAGTGAAAAAATTCGTGAAAATAAATGTTTATCATATAATACTTATTATTGTTTTCCTAATTTATTCAAATATTGTGATTATTTGCAAAAACACACCAACATGCTAATCTCGCGAGATCTCGAAATTGGCGAGATCTCGCAGTATTGTTATTCATAAACTCGCGAGATTTGCATTCCCTAATCCTAAGATGGGTCCACCAATTACACGACAAATGAAAAATTTAATTTACAATGTGCACAGTTTATTTATCATGTCAAGGGTGGCAAGGGAAGTGAAGAACACAAATATGAACATTAATAAATTAGTAGCAGTGGCTACAGGAGTTTCAGCTCTATTTTATTTATTTTTTATTCGAGCTACCAAAATGACTCTTCTGATGATTCGGCTGGTGCTTTGATGGAAAGCACTAAGAATCCAAGAAGCTCGTAGCGTAATGAGAATTGTAGCTGAAGGAAATTCAAATCGGCAAACATAGGAAAAAACTAAAATTTACTTCTCCACGAAAACCTAAAAAATAAAAAAGAGAATCCACATTGATGATTTCGACATGGGGGTGCTAATGAAGAAAATTTTATACGTTTGATAAAGAAAGCCCAAGTATTCATAAGCTGCTTGCAATTTTAAAAGAAGATGGTATCCTGCACTACATGGAAACGTTCATTTTCTGGACGAAACCTACGTTAATAGTAGACACAACTCCAATAACTGTTGGCAATCGGAATCTGAGCCTGGAATTTATACTGATGTTGGCAAAGGGCGTCGTTTAGTGATTATTCATGGGGAAGCCGTGATGGATTAATTGACGGGGCCTTATCAATTTTTAAATCAGATTCAAAATGCGTGGATACCTTGGTGATATGGATTCCACAAATTTTCTTAACTGGGTTAAACACAAATTGTCAAATAATTCAGTGGTCGTAATGGACAATGCCTCCTACCATTGTGTACCCCATTGAGCTTGTGTGGGCCGATACAAAGAATAATTTAGCTTCAAATTATTTATATTCATTGGATGACAAAATTACAATCATCACAAGATTGTTTTCTGAATTCACTCCGGAAAAATGGCAAAAGTGTGATGACCACGTACAAAAAATTGAGAACCAATATTGGAACCATGACATGAGCTTTGACAATGTTTGCTTTTTTTTTGTTTTTAAAAAGACAACTCCCACATTAGGAATAAACATCCTGTGTCGTGGGGGACTTTACAGACTATGAAACGGACACAAAGAACATCCAGACTCGGGACAACAATTCGTGGATCACACAGAGTGTTGTAGGTACCGCGTGGGATTTGAACCCACGACACTTGGCGCAGTAGCAAGCGGCATGGCGACCGCTGAAACCACTCGGCCAACCGTGCAGTCGAATATGTGATAGAGGAGTTGATCATAAATGTAGGAAACGAGTCAGATTCTGAAAAGAAAATGAAAATGGAAGACATGTCTAGTAAAGAAGAATATAATATGGATTAATTTTGTATTATAATGGTGATGTTGATTTTGTTTATTCACTTATAGAGAAAAGTTAATTTGCTTAAAAAATTTTTTTGTATCGTACATAATAAAATATAATAATACACGTTTAAATATTATAATTACCCATTATATTAATTCTAACATGTTATTATGAGATTTATCGGTACCTCAATATCTCGTGTGCGTCTTGTCAATCGCGCCCTCCCTCGTCTAACCCCCCACATACCTCAGAAGGTTTTTACGCAAAATAGGCGCACTGAAGTCGTCGAGTTGCGGAAATCCAGCCCGCGAGTTTTAAGTACCTCAGAAAGTCACCTTCTGAGGTACTTGAAAGCGCTTCCGAGCGCTCTATGGTGTCCAGGGGGGTAGGTGTCAAACTTTTGGGTTCTCAGGCTACAGGCTCTTCCTTTGGTTTTAGACATGTTAAACTAAAGTTTTAAATGGATTTACTCGAAATCCTTGTTGGTTAAAAAATATAATTCTACTATATTTTTGTTAAAATTATTATTACATGAATTGTTGTTACTTATACTGGTTTCAACTTAAATACATATTCACCTATTTGAGGAATGATTTGTTCTTGTAACATAAATATAAAGACGAAAAAATGTATTATAAAAACTTTTATTTTTTTATCTACTATTAGATGATTTTCCAATAGTTTTAGGCATTTTTTTGTTAGTGGAATCCTCAAGTTCTTTAGCTTTATAATAATGTGGTGCAACTTCTAAAAGCCATTTACTCTCTATTTCAGTAACTTGTCTCATGAACTCTTTTGAAGTAAACACTAATTCATGATAAATAACCCAGCGAGGAAGTTCTTCAAATAATGCACTGTTGGGGTGAATCATAACAGTCTGAAAGCAAAGAATTATATTTATGTATGAGAATATTATCTACGCGCACATGTCAAGTTCTTAATAAAACATACAAAATATTATTGACATGTATGAAAACCCTTGAAGCCCTACGGCAGATCCTAACATGGTGTTAATGGGATCACCTCGGGAGTATAACCTCTCCAACACAAAAAAATATTTGAAAATTGATTCCCTATGACTAATTATATTATTATAAGAGTTCTGTCCTCTAGCTCCTAATACATAAAAAAATTACATCAATTAAACTTTTTAGTCGAGTTGTGGAAAGGTCTCGATTAATGAAGTCCACGCTCCGACCTACCGCCCAGTAGCAGCCCATATACAAAATCCCGAGACCTTTCAACTCGAGCTTGCAAATCGCTTCTCTGGCCCGGAGGATTGCGTTTCTGTGGACGAGGTCAACAACAGGCTGGTAGAAACTGTCTACAAGGTAGGGAAAGCCTTCTTTAGACCCCGCCGGAAACAAAGACCTCAAAAACTATCAGATCACACCCTCGATCTTATGGCAGAACGACGCTCATTGGCGCTACAGACTTCCGTGGACGCTGAAGCATATCGGCAGCTCAATAGACAGATTCCTAAGTCCTTGCGGCATGACATCCGGCATACTAACAGTATTAAAGATACGATAGAGTGAATAAAGGGCTCAAAAGTGTTCGCAAGAGACTTGTCTATTGGACAAAGTCAGTTGATGAAACTGAAGATAGAGGACGGCAGTGTAGCTTCTACTAAGTCAAAGGTACTGAGGGAGATCAAAATGTTCTATGAACAGTTATATACCTCGATTGCTAAGCTTGTTGACGATTTGGATAAAGATCCAAGAGCCAAATTAAACCGACACTACACAGAAGACATCCCGGACATTAGTCTGTATGAGATTAGGATGGCCCTCAAACAGTTCAAAAACAACAAAGCGGCGGGTGAGGACGGAATTACATCGGAGCCTCTGAAAGCGGAGGGAACACCGATACTAAAAGTCCTTTAGAAGTTCTTTAATTCCGTCCTGCTCGACGGTAGTACGCCCGAAGCGTAGAACAGAGGCGTGGTAGTTCTCTTTTTCAAAAAAGGCGATAAAACCTTATTAAAGAACTACAGGCCCATCTCGCTGTTGAGCCATGTTTATAAGCTGTTTTCGAGGGTGGTCACAAATCGTCTCGCACGCAGATTTGATGACTTCCAGCCCTCCCTAACAAGCCGGTTTCCGTAAAGGCTATAGTACCGTAGACCACATTCATACGCTGCGGCAAATTATACAGAAGACCGAGTAGTATAATTTGTCACTATGCTTAGCGTTCGTGGAATATGAGAAAGCCTTCGATTCGATCGAGACTTGGGCAGTCCTGCAGTCTCTTCAGAGATGCCACATTGACAATCGGTATATCGAAGTGCTGAAGTGGTTGTATAAAAACGCCACCATGTCGGTCCGAGTACAAACGTTATTCCGTTGCGGAGGGAGTTTAGCAGGGTGATGTCATCTCATAAAGAGTTTTACCAATGCAATGGAAGACGCCTTCAAGCGTTTGGATTGGGAAGGATTCGGCATCAATATTAATGTCGAATGCATCCCTCATCTTCGTTATCGTAGTCATGGCAAAGTCTTTAGAGGAGCTCAGCACGATACTCGGAGGCCTCAATAGAGTGTCCCAGCGGGTCCCAGACAAAAGTGTCCATGTTTCGCCCACCCCCGTATTACTGGGAGGCTCGCAATCAATTTCAGTCTATTTATCTCCTAAACAAATCCAACAGTCTTCTGTAGGCAACGACCGAGTCAAGATGCTAAGTACAATGCCGTTTAACCATAAAGTTATAGCTTAGCTTTGATATACGTTTTTAAAAGAGATAGGAAAAGGAGGTATTGTGTTGTGTATATCCTATATTCAGTAACCGATTGGAATATTTCATACGTTACTTTCTAAGTCAATAATAGAGCACCCAGATAAATTTTTATAAATATTAAAGAATGTTCTGTAATGGTTCCCGTCATTGTGACAAGAAACGTGGCGCAGCTTCAAATGCTAATATGAGTCTGAACACTCTCGGATCGACTGTTTAGTCGAAGTTATGCGCACTTACTTCAATAGATTGCAATACAAAATGAGCACGTGATCGATTGTCGTTATCGTTGTCCAATTTTTTAATCAAAAGTAGATAGACACAGCTTATTGATTTCTTTATCGCGCACTTACTCAAACAGCTATTAACTTATGATACACAACAAAATAGTTGTTCAACTAAAAGTTGTATGTATGCGTTAGGCCTAAAAGTTCAAGGTCCTTTCCATCATAAGCTCGGTAACATGATAGAGAATCAAGCTAAAACATATTGTCAAGCCTATACATTTGGCGGTTTCACATGATTTCTCTGAGTTAAAACTAATAGTATATAAACTAAATGAACATCGATCCACAAATGACAGAGATATCTACTCGATATCATGCAAAAAAAACAAATAGCGAGCCTTCAGTTTGTTAAAAATATTTCAAAGTGCATCCTACCCTTATTTCTTATAATTTTTTTAACTTGTAGCACATGAAATACCAAGCTAATAAAAAGATGTTAAGAAGATGAATGTACAATACGTATAATTGAAAATTACTTACTTGATTATGTTTAGCAGTCTTATAATGTCCTCCTTTGGAAAACTTTGCTATGTGATAAAAATAACCAGCAGTTATTGCTTTACGGATATTAGCATCTTCATTTATACTAGATACCATTTCAATTTCCACTCTCTCCATGAGGCTAGCGAGTTGTTCACGGACATCACGTGCTCTCTTCATAGATCTATATTGTACGAAATTTTCATAACACCACTGTACTGAGTAGTCTGAGCCAAGCCACTGGTTGTATACATTCATTAAAGTTAAGTGGTCCCCATGTGGATGGAAGAAGTTTTTCCGAGCATTGTCAGCATGTATTATTTTGTCCTTTGGTCTGTAGAATATTGAACTATTTACAGATAACATGGCTGCTATTGTGACAACCTCTTCTGAACATTTATACCTAAAAGAATAAATAAACAAATATTAGTGTTAGAATAACACTACTTAAATAAAAGTTTTTTAAATGATTTATTAGGTGTGGCGATAGGTAAAAGGAAAATTTAAAAAAACGAATTAAGAACGCATTTGAAAAAAGAAACTGATTTGCAACTTCGATTTTGCCACAAGTGAAAATAAAAGTAACGAATAAATAGAACGAAACCTTATGAAAAACTTTTAATAGCAGCATCTAATTTAACCGTGGGAGAGCTATGCTTCGGCATGAATGGGTCGGCTCGACCGGAGTGATACCACGGCCTCACAGAAAACCGGTGTGAAATAGCGTTTGCGCTGTGTTTCACCGAGTGAGTGAGGATACCGGAGGCCCATACCCAAACCCCTCCCCCCATCCCCTTTCCCATCCCCCAAAGGTCGGCAACGCACTTGTGACGCCTTTGGTGTTGCGGGTGTCCATGGGCGGCGGTAATCGCTTACCATCAGGTGATACGTCTGCTCGTTTGCCCACTATTCAATAAAGAAAAAGAAAAAAAAAAAAGTACGATCTCTCGATTAACTCACGAAGCCTGATAGCCTCGATCTCAAAGAGCAAGTATAGTTTTAGTGATGGAAATAAGTACATAAAAAATTTAAACATGTAAGTTGGTTAGGCTTTTCTTCACACTATGTTATACATAAAAAGCATGTAATTACTTTTCACTGGCTAGTAACATTTTTGCAAGCATTGGATCAGTAGGGAATTCCGCCATTCTTCGTCCAGCTTTAGTTAATTCTCCATGATGGTTTAGAGCTCCTAGTGCATACAACTGTTCTAAAGCTAATACTAATGTCTCATGGGGTGGTGGATCCAAGAAATCAAAATGAATCAGGTCATTTATTCCTAAAGCTTTCAATGTTAGTACAGCATTGCCTAAATTGATTCTCTGTATTTCTGGAGTAGTGTTATCTTCAAGCTCGTACTTATAAGCCCAAGCTGTGTACAGCCTAAAACACTTTCCAGGAGCTACTCTACCCGCTCTGCCTGCTCTTTGATTAGCTGACGCTTTAGAAATAGGTACAACCATTAAACTTTCCATGCCCGTTTTAGAGTTGAAATTATTCTGCTTGGCAAATCCAGGGTCTATGACATATATAATATTGTCAATTGTTAAAGAAGTTTCCGCAATGTTAGTTGCCAGTACAACTTTACGGGCACCTTCTGGGGTTGGTTCGAATATCTTTGCCTGCATGTCACTAGGTAAGTTTGCATAAACAGGTAGTATAATGAGTTCTTTAAGTTTTTTGCCTATCCTTTTTGTTCTTTCTTGTAACATTTCTACACAAGTTTCAATTTCTTCTTGCCCAGTTAGAAAAACTAAAATATCACCAAGAGGCTGTGTAGCATGTATTTGTAAAACTGATACCACACTTGCATCAACATAATCAGCTTCAGGAGCTTTTGTATAATAGATATCTACGGGAAATCTCCTTCCAGGAATTCTAAAAATGGGTGCGTCATCAAAGAAACTCGAAAATTTTTCAGCATCTAACGTGGCACTGGATATGAGCAATTTTAAATCAGGTCTGAATCTAGTAATGTCTTTGACTAGACCAAAAAGAATATCAGTGTGAAGTGTACGCTCATGGGCCTCATCAATGATCATTACACTATATGAAGCCAAGTCAGGTTCTGATAAAAATTCTCTGTGCAATGTACCATCTGTCATATACTTTATGACAGTTCTATCAGATGTGCAATCTTCAAATCGAATACTATAGCCTACTTCATTACCAAGTTTCACATTCATTTCTTGTGCCACTCTAGCTGATACTGACATTGCAGCTACTCTTCTGGGTTGCGTGCAACCTATCTTTTTTCCATCTTTAGTAAAGCCAGCCTCATGAAGATATTGTGGTATTTGAGTTGTTTTACCAGAGCCAGTTTCACCTTCCACAATCAGTATTTGATAATTGTTAATAGCTTTTATGAGAGAGTCTCTGAAAGGGTAAACTGGTAAAGACTTTTTCGTTTCCTCAATTGACATTCTCATTTTTTGATATGCTGACTTCTCTTCTTGTTCTTTTTTTTCTTTAGTTCCATCCAGTTGGAGAGCTTGAATAAAATCGATTTGCTCATCCAGAAGCAGTTCATACTCATCTTGTGCTTTTGCATCTTTAGCACCAACCTTAAAAAATGCAGATTTAATTTGTTCTTGTTCCCATTTTTGTTGTTCTGAATGTGGCACTTTTTCATTTTCATCAACTTCAATATATTCTCCTGAAAACAATAAGGAAATGTGACGTAGTATTTTGTTATAAAAATTAAATGAAAGAATGCAATGTCCAAATTCAATGTTACATTTTGCTATTTATTGTTATTTTTTTCAAAATGGTCAAGATTTTCTAATAACTGGGTATCATACATAAGAAATGTCAAAAGATTTTGTTGTCTGTTTTATGGAATATGAATTGCTCATGTTGGTTCATTATAATATAAAATTGAAAAACTATAACTATTTATTTATTTTAATTTAATTAGGTAAATCCAGAGGAAAGTTACTTAGATTAGTTTGATTTAAATCTGATTAATTTGATTTAAATCCGATTTTTTCTTTTTTTTTCTTTGTTTTCTTTTTTTTACTTAAATGGTCAGTTATTTATTAAATGAAAACTACATGTTTTGATTTAATGTAATTATTAATACAATTAAAAGGTAATTCAAAAAGTTGTACAAAAATAGTAGTGTAGTAGTACTCTGGACTATGGTTGAAGGAAGGATAATATTTTTGGCAGTCATAATATGTTTGTATGTTCCACCCTATACTGATTTTAGTGAATGAGGTGTCAATATACTAGTAAAGGCTGGGTGACTTAGGCTATATAAATTTTTTTCAAATGTTTTTATGTAGTCGGCTTATACATTTTTAAAGTTTTTCTTGTTTTTTTAATTAAATGTGGTCACATACCTTTTGCATCTTTGCCTAAGTCTTGTGGCATATGATACCTATGAACATTTTCCAATTCACGGGCTTTCTCATGTTCCTTAGCAAGTTTAAGGATGGTCTTCTTGTGTTCTCTCTCCTGCCTCTCCCTTTTAGTAAGCCTATAATATGAAACAAATAACACTTTAGATTATTATGTCGATAGAAAACTCATTATTTGAACCTTGTACTACAGAATTAGACGAGAGTACATAAAATGTAAGATAAATCCTACTACAGAATAACACATAGGCTACAATTTATAAAGATTAGCTTCACCTAACAGCGTTGGCTGCGGTTATTGTCGTACCACGGGTAGCACTGCAGGGTTCAGTTAGTATGGTACAAAAGGGTTGCCTTATTGTCATAAGGAATGTCTTCCTGGCAACCTTAGATGTTTTTATGATAGATCAAAAGATTCATATTGTACTTTCGATATCCTATATTTATGTAAATTATAAGTATATAAGGAAATAGGGTCTACCCTATCCCCTATGAGAGAAGCCTCAGTCCAGCAGTGGACTGCAATAGACTGATGATGATGATAATATATATTCTGTTACAGCTATGCAAGGTTTTTCAGTTATTAAAGTTGTTATTTTGTCATATACGATAATGATGTATCAATATTGAATAGTATTACTATTAAAAAGGTATAGATAGGTTAGAGTTAAGAAACAGAATTTGACTGGTTTCATGGTTCATTTTTGTTCAACTTATACAAATGGATAACAAGTTACACAAGTAACATATATTTCTAAAAACTTACGTGTTTTCATCGAAAAGATATTCATCGTCAGCTATGTCGGCTTCCAATTCAATAACCTTATCCTCTTTTCTCTTCTCTAAGTACTTACGACGAGAGTCAATACGCAATTTGGGTAGTAATTTTTCCCTGTCTTGAGCTTCCAGCTTCAAACGCTTTGCTGCTTCTTCATAAGACCTCGTGCTTGAAGCTTCAGCAATCTTCTTCGTCTTTTCCTCATCGCGTTTCTTTAATCTCTTCGCAAACTCATCACGCTCTTTTAGATCCTTCTTACGGGTTTCCTCAGCACTATCAGAGCTGGATGACGAATATCGTCGTTTACTAGATTTATACATTTTTAAAAGTATTTATATTAAATTTGTAATAATCTTTATTTAATTTAAACTTATTTTATTTCGCTTTTGTATTAACTTGACTTTGTTTTGTTTTATGACTTTTGACATTTATTACTGACAGTTCACTCACCGAGTTGACGTTGACAGTCTTGAAATTGAATTAATTTAAAACCTGTGGAACCATTGACAAATATTAATTTCTTTGGGAATGTTTATGATTAAGTACACAATCGAATTAATAAGACAGTGTAAATGGATAAAATAATAGCATCTAAACAAAAAGCCAATAACAGAAAATATTTTTGTCGATGCGACCATTTACTCTGGCGTTCCTCAAGGCGGTATATTATATCCTTTTCTATTCGTTATAATTATTACTATAATCACATAAAATCTTCAGAGTGAGTATCACTTGCATGCTAATGATATAGTTTCAATCTTCGCAAGTATGACCACGTGTCTGCTTTAAGTTCCCAACTGAAACAGTTACCCATTCGCCAACGACGCCCCTGCATTCTGCCCCTTCTTCTTTCTGACTCTGTATATTCATCGTTCGTGGGGGAAGGGGGGGAGGTAAAATTTTAGAAGCATCTGGTCAAATAAATGAACATAAAAGATTTTTTTATTCTTTAATTATAGAAAAGCTATTCTAAAAGTAACTTTTGAGGGTCTTTAGCACAAGGGTTTAAAACACTCAATTTTAATCATAATGAATTTTCAGTACGTAGAGGCATAACGCAACTATTTATCACTGGGTAGTTTTAATCTATGATTGGCTAATTTAGGTTGTCCCAACATAAAGGTATAGGTAATTAAACATTTTTATATTTATAAACAATTAAAAAATCTATAATTAAAAAAAAACCTTATAAATATCCTTAGAAGTACATACATATATGTCCCCTTAAAATCCCATTCCAGTAATTTATCTTCCAAATTTGGATAAAAAGTCTCTAAGTATGGAACTCTGATCTTCGCGGCTCACGATGTGGCTGTGGGAATGAAAAAGATAATTAGATATTGGCTGATCCTCAGACCTACCCCATATGCACACAAAATTTCATAAAAATCGGTCCAGTCGTTTCAGAGGAGTTTAGTAACAAACATAGCGACATGAGAATTTTACATATGTATTCGTATTTCACAACAATTGCTTGCGGGTGTACCGACGCTACCTAAATGAATGGACATAAAATAAACTTAAGGCGATCTGTGTTTACATTGTTGGAGCGTAAATAATTAGTATTTATTATTTTATTACATTTTGAACGTTTTTTTTCTGGAACCAGTATGTATGCACACATTGCTTTTACTCCTTGATGTGTAAGTGATTGCAACCTTATATGCTATGGACTAATTATAATTATTTTATTAGACAAAAAATTGATTTCCCTAATTTTAATATTTCTTTAGACCGTTTTCTAGCCTTTGTGTTTTGGTTGCCTTAACTTGCACATATAAGTATTATTGTCAAAAACAAACAAACTTTGTATGAATTATTGGAAAAGATGGTGCACATGAGTTTCTCACCAGCTCTTCTCATGAATGCAATACCCATCGGAGCTGGTACTTGGATTGATTTCAATTTAAACCTTTGAGTTGAATCGAAATCAATCTAAGCTCCGATAATTCAAATCATTGATTACTTGAGTTACATCCTTTTATCACTGATCAATTCAGTACTTGAGTTTTATTTTATATTTGTATTAATAATGTTTGATGTTTGTATTTTTGACGTGTTCAAGTGCCTTTTGGGGCCTATGGAAATAAATGATTTGACTTTGACTTTGACTTTGACTTAAAATGTAATAGTCGAATGTATGTATATATATTTTATGTACATTGGAATATTATATGTTTATTTTAATTAAGTACCTAACCTTTGTGTGCTCAATTCACAAGATTTCAGCACCATCCAAGGTTGACTAGTAGAGAATTGCCCTGAGTATTAAGTAAGCCGATGTGTCAAAGTGAAAAAAGCTATAAATAAATAAATGCTTGCAAAGAAAAAAACAAGATGCCTATGTATTTACCAGTTTAGATGTAGATTAAATTTCTTTGTGTCTTCGAAGTGTCAAAATAAATATATAAATTCAAAAGAAGAGGTTCGGATCTATTTGCTATGATGTTTGTGTTTTTGAATTTATTTTCATCCGGAATAAGATAAAAAGTAAATATGTTAAGATATTCATTATAAAAAAATTGATGTAAGAAACATAATTGGTTCATTCATTGACTGTTAGACGAAACGAAGTTTGCCGAGTCAGCTAGTTACCTAAAAAAACATCCGAAAACGATAGTTTTTCATTTTATTTAGTACAGTATTTTTTTCTATTACTAAGAACAAAGTGACCTGGCTCCACAGAATAGATAATAAGAGAACCACTGAACCCTCCAAGTAACGGTGTGTCTTATGCCTGCTCTACACGTAGACAGATGCGCATGCAGACGTCGGCAGATGGACCACTACGAACCCTCCACACGTCTGTAGGTCGATCAGTCTGTCTGTGTTGGTTCTCGGCAGACGCAACACGTACACACTCAAAATATTTATTTTATTTCAATTTTCATTTACTGAGTTAGTTACATTGTACGCGAATATTTTTACAAGTTATAAATTATTAGAAATAATAATGTCAATTTCATGAATTTAAATTTAATTACCTAATTAAAATAAACATTGATGACAACACCATAAAATATGAATAATAGAGATAAAAAGGCCCGTATTATAGAAAAAACTACCGTGGGTCGTATATCCTCATTTTGAAGACACTCCCCTATCTGCCTTAGCCAATATTGGAGTACTTGGTGACGACGTATCGAGAGAAGTCCAGTTTCGTGGCCATTTGGAGGGTAAGGTCAAATTGGCCTCGAAAAAGCTTGGTGTGCTCAACAGATCGAGGCGGTATTTCACTCCGGCCCACCGCCTTACGCTTTATAAGGCACAGGTTCGGCCTCACATGGAATACTGTCCTCATCTTTGGGCAGGGGCACCCGAATACCAGCTCCTCCCTCTGGACCGCATTCAGTGGAGGGCGACTCGTATCGTCGATTGCCAGGATCTTTCAATTCGGTTAGACTCTCTGGCGCTGCGTAGAGATGTGGCTTCGCTGTGCATCTTCTACCGAATTTACCATGGGGAGTGCTCCGAGGAATTGTTCGGATTGATCCCTGCCGCATCTTTCCGCTATCGTCGCAATCTAGATGGTTGGCAGTCCACAACTATACGATTTGCCCGAAACTTTCTGCCGCGTACAGCAAAACTGTGGAATGAGCTGTCGCCTGCGGTGTTCCCGGACCAATACGACCTTCAAACCTCAAGAAAAGAGCGTACTCCTTCCTAAAAGACCGGCAACGCACTTGTAACGCCTCTGGTGTTGCGGGTGTCCATGGGCGGCGGTAATCGCTTACCATCAGGCGATACGTCAGCTCGTTTGCCCGCTAAACAATAATAATAATAATAAAAAAAAGGCGTCTCAAGTATCGTTTGAACTCTGATCAGCTGAAACCAGTTTCAAGTTCTCATCTTCAAATCTTAAGCGTCGCTCTTATTATAGAATGCGTTTTAAGTTCTACTCAGTTGAAACTAGTTTCAGTAACTAATCTCAACTCACAAGTCTGTTCTCAGTCACGTTTTCTGCATGGTCGAAATTAATACCACATCATATCTAACAAATTTATATATTATTGGGTATTAGTGTTACGAGCTGGGTATTAAATAAAATAAAGTACTCGATTAATTACCAAAAATAACACAATATTTATTAAGAACACTTTTTACAATAAGAAATCACTAAGTCACTGGTTAGTCGCACTAGAAGATCTCTATCCGCTTATCTAGATGTTTATCCGCTGTATCGTGAAACAATACTGTCCCTACGGCCAACACGTTCCGCTTTTATATGGCCGTGGAAATTACTCGAAACTACGAAAACATTCGATCGATGTTTCTAGGCTAAATAGATTACTCTAGAGCTGCTTGTAGCGCCATCTAGCGTCGAGTAATCGTCATAATGCACACAGTTGCGCGCTTTCCGACACTAGATGGCGTTGTCCTCGACAGTTCTCGATTATTCTAGTGGACACGAGATTCATCTGGTTATGGCGCAACACTGCCCCCTCCTAAGACATGCTCGTCCCGAGCATTATCGGTTCCATAGTATCGCGCCAGTCGATCTACATGAACTATCTTTGGGGCGCCTCTTGGACACTTCTGTATCCGGTAGGTAACATCATTGATTTTAGTGACTACCCGGTATGGCCCATCCCATTTTGCTTGTAGCTTCGGAGATCTCCCTTTACTGCGAACTGGATTATGTAGCCATACTAGCGAACACTCTTCGAAGCCCTTATTATTCGCTTTCCGGTCATAACGGGTTTTCATCTTTTCAGACATTTGTTGGCCCGATTGTCTGACATGCTCATAAATGTCATTCATCTTGTTCCGCAAGTCATTCGCGTACTCCGTTATACTTCGCGGGGTATCAGGGGGTATTCCAGTGATCAAGTCTGCAGGCAACCGTAGTTCTCTTCCGAAGTTTGCAAAAGCTGGTGTTACGGAAGTACATTCGTGGACTGCACTTCGGTATGACAGAAGAAACGGTTGGATGTGTTTGTCCCAATCTTTTTGCTTACTTTCAACTACTTTTGCCAGATACCTCTCTAGTGTTTGGTTAAATCGTTCCACCATTCCGTCCGATTGTGGGTGGTAAGAGGTGGTTCTGGTTTTGTGCGCACCCATCACTCGACACATTTCTTGAAATATTTGAGACTCAAAATTTCTTCCTTGGTCACTGTGGATTTCTAAAGGCACTCCAAAACGACAGAAGACTTCGTACACTAATTTATCTGCAACTGTTGATGCCTCTTGGTTGGGAATGGCAAAGACTTCTGGCCACTTAGTGAAGTAATCCATTACGACCATGAAGTACTTGTTTCCGCTTTCACTTTCAGGAAACGGTCCTGCCACGTCTATAGCAATTCTTTCCCAGGGTGCACCAACATTATACAATTTCAATGCGCCTCTGCTACGTGTATGAGGTCCCTTCACGGCCGCACAACTGGTACACTTGCGACACCAGTCCTCAACATCATCACGACAATGAATCCACTAGAATCTTTCCCTTATCTTTAACAATGTCTTTTTAACTCCCATATGACCTCCTGAACATCCGTTATGGTAGAGCTGCAGGACCACTGGTATCTTAGCTTTAGGAACAACCATTTGCAGGTGACAGCTGTCTCCTCGAGCGTTTTCCCATTTACGGCACAAGACTCCATCCTGGATGACTAGACTATCCCATTGAGCCCAATAACTCTTCGTGGTCGAGCTCAGCGATGCAACTTCGCTCCAGTGTGGCTTAGGAGTCTCAGCTTTAATCCACTCGAGAATTGGTTTGATATCTGCATCCTCTTGCTGTGCTTGCTGCAGGCTTTCCTTCCATTCTTTGCTAAGGTCCGTCTTTATCGTCCTTATAGGAACAGCTTCCTTTACTTCTTGCTTGGCGCAGTGCTTGCAGTCTTCAGGGCAAGGTCTTCTTGATAGTGCGTCTGCGTTACCGTGAGACTTTCCACTGCGATGTTCAATCATGAAGTCATATTCCTGTAATAACTCAATCCATCTCGCGACTTGTCCTTCAGGATTTTTAAATTGTAAGAGCCACTTTAATGCAGCGTGGTCAGTTCGGAGGTGGAATTTACGCCCAAGCAAATATTTGTTGAAATGATGCAGTGTCTTCACTACGGCCAGTAGTTCCCTTCTTGTGACGCAGTAATTCCTTTCCGGCTTCGACAAAGATTTACTGAAATATGCAATAACAACCTCTTGATCACCTTTCCGCTGGGATAACACACCGCCAAGCCCAGTATCACTTGCATCTGTGTCAACTATGAATTCATTTTCGGTATCTGGATACCCTAAGATGGGTGTGTTGCATAGACGTCTTTTTAGCTCTCGAAATGCAATGTCACAACTTTCATCCCAGCAGAAATGCCTTTTCTCTTCAGTAAGTTTATGAAGGGGTTTGGCAATATCCGCAAAGTTTTTCACAAATCGCCGATAGTAGGAGCACAAGCCCAAAAATGCTCTTACTTGGGTCTTATCTCTTGGAACTGGCCAATCCTTGACGGCAGCGATCTTTTGCGGATCCTTGACGAAGGCTCTATAACGCCATCCCTGACCATTCCATCAATCATGGTTTGCACTTCCTGTTCTCGTGCTACTGGTAGGCTTCTTGGTCGCTGACGAATTGGCAACTCACTCCCAGTGTTTATTTTGTGTTGAACCAAACCAGTCTTTCCAATATCAGCGTCATTAGTAGAGAAAATATCAGTGTACTTAACTAACATTCTCTTAGCCTTGTCAATTTCTTCCCTAGACAAGACATCTCGACAGTCTTCTAACAGTGTTGACACGTTGACTCGTGCATCTGTGCTAATATTCGAAGTAGTCAAGTCTTGGCATCGACGCATCCAATCCACATCTTTGCAAGTGCCACTTAGTGTGCCCTTATGAATCACATGTTGCTTATCACTAAGATTTAGCACACGTACTGCAGAGATATTAGTGGTACTTACTAGAGTTCGTGCGATCTTCCATGGAAGATCATTATCTACCCTTTCAATAAGGACACACCGATGCATTCGTCCAGAATTCTGAGGGAGACTAACTGGCATGATTGTTTCTGATCTGGGAGGAAGAACAACGTTCTTTAAGCTGTACACTTTTCCTGATGATGCTCCTTCCATGAACAGTTCTTCTTGACTACATCTCATTACACCTTGGTTGATGTCGATCTCACAACAATTGTTCTTCATGAAGTCTAGGCCAAGGATGCAATCGTCAACTATATCGGCCACGATGACGTTATGCAGGTAAACTTGGTTGCCCAACTTCAACTCCACCTTCTGTTCGCCTCGGACGGGTATGCCAGCGCAGTGGCTGTTACTAGGTTTATTTGCTCACGGTTACATGCAATGTCCCTCAGGAACCGATTTGCAAGTTGGGAACTGACAACTGTGCGAGAAGCTCCCGTATCAATCGTCAGCTTACATGACGTTCCGTTGATTTCGCCTCTGATGACCAGGCTGTTCCCATCATGAGTCTGCGAGATCGAAATCCTTGGGGCTCTTTGAACACCAGCCAGCACCCGCCCCGCAGTCCTGGCGTTTACTCGTTTCCCTGCTGTTGTCGAGCAGTACTATCAACCGCCCTATTCTCCTGAGACCGCTCGTATTCACTTCCTATGCTTCGCTTAGGGCAGCTGGACCGAAGGTGACCTTTTTCACCACAGGCGTAGCATCTAGGGCTGTACCCCTTAAATCGGTCCCGCGGAGGTGATGCCACAACCTCCCGGACCCGATGAGACCGATGGTCTTGTCTCACAGCTTCCACCTCCAAAGCATGGGCCAGAGCGTCCTTGAGAGTTTCATGGTGCCCAAGTCTCACAGCAGCTCTAACTTCGAGGTCACGGATGCCATCGATAAAAGCTTGCACCAGATTCCCGTCAACGAGCGCAGGTGCAGACTGGTATGCCTTACGGACCAGTTTCTCAACTTCCAGAGCCCACTGTTGCAAGTTTTCACCGATGCGTTGGGCACGATCCTTCAGCTGTGCACGAAACACGTGCTCCAGATGAGAGTCACCATATCTTGCCTCCAATGCCTCCAGCAGTTGCTCATAGGTTACCTTCTTACCGAGGGCTTCGAGGACGGTTAGAGCCTGGTCTCGAAGACCCAAGGTGAGCGCGGTCATAGCTTGTTCCTTTGTCCAGCCGTTTGCCGTCATAACAGCCTCAAACTGAATCTTGTAGGCTGACCACGAAGATGTTCCATCAAACGGCGGTACTTTGAACCCCCGTACCGAAGGAGCAGCAGTTACTATAGTCGCCGCTCCGTCTCCAACTTTAAGGTTTCCTAAGGCCTTCTTCACGTCAGCAATTTGAGTTTCGGCCTCAGTGATACGATTCTCGTGTTGAAGAACCTGATCCTTCACTACCTTGATTTCTTTGCCGAAAGTCTCATGTATGCCTTTTAACAAGAGCATCTGTTCCTCCTGGCGGCGGGCCTGCTCCTCCTTGTCCCGCTGCAGTTGCTCTTCCAAGCGGCGGGCCTGCTCCTCCTGGCGGCGGGCCTGCTCCTCCTTGTCCCGCTGCAGCTGCTCTTCCAAGCGACGGGCCTGCTCCTCCTGGCGGCGGGCCTGCTTCTCCTGGCGGCGGGCCTGCTCTTGGAGCATTGCCATTAGGGCCGTGATATCTGGAGCTGCTGCCGATGTGGACGGCGTGGTTTCCATAGCTGGCTGCTGATCTTCCGATGTAGGCAGTTGTGCACTTCCAAATCGCCTCTGATCAGCCTCTTGCTGGCGCTGACTCCTAGTTCGGATACCTTCCGTGTCTTCCTTTGGTAAAACCGGCATACTTTAATCCCACTTCTGACACCAAATTGTTACGAGCTGGGTATTAAATAAAATAAAGTACTCGATTAATTACCAAAAATAACACAATATTTATTAAGAACACTTTTTACAATAAGAAATCACTAAGTCACTGGTTAGTCGCACTAGAAGATCTCTTCGATGTTTATCCGCTGTATCGTGAAACAATACTGTCCCTACGGCCAACACGTTCCGCTTTTATATGGCCGTGGAAATTACTCGAAACTACGAAAACATTCGATCGATGTTTCTAGGCTAAATAGATTACTCTAGAGCTGCTTGTAGCGCCATCTAGCGTCGAGTAATCGTCATAATGCACACAGTTGCGCGCTTTCCGACACTAGATGGCGTTGTCCTCGACAGTTCTCGATTATTCTAGTGGACACGAGATTCATCTGGTTATGGCGCAACATTAGTTTATATTCGTATTCAAGGCTATATCAGTACCTGTTGTTTTTTCTTTATTATTTAGATCAGACATACCATACCATAAAAATAACATGTACTTCTTACATTTTGTGCATAAAGCTGTGAAATAAATAAAGAATTATCATTCAACGTTGTAGTTTTATTCTATATAAGTATTTTATATATTTATGTAACCTTTTCCTTAACCCGACTTTCTCGTCGCTCACCATGTATATTTTGTACATAGTTAACGAAGTATTGTAATTTTTGTTGTGTGTGTGTTTACTAAAATATACATTGTGGTATCGCGAATTCGATTTTCAAAAACGGTAAAAGTAAAAAAGTAGGCATAGTGCGATCTAATGTATAAAGATTTATTAAAGACGACAAGTTATTTCGGATATTATAAAGACAACTAAGTACGATTATAGGCATCATGTTACAAAACCCTTAAAGGCCCGGCGGCGTGACTGTACACCTATCTTCACAAATATTTATCTATTGACTGTTTCTATTTTTATCTGGCATTTTAAAATTAATAATACTACTTTGAAAGTAAATGCAATTGAATAGATCAACTAAGATTAACGCGGACGTTTTAAGGATAAATAGCTCGTCTCTGATGAGTTTCACTGTAGCACAATGTGGTTATATTTGCATTGATGAGAAATAACATTAAATTGACGTGAAAAATGTATGTATATGACTATCTTTGAAATGGATGGTATATCGTGTTAAAATTTGAGATCAATAGGTGCAGAACTTTTTGAGCTTGTGAAGCTTACCTACACATATCAACTTTACATTTTTATAAGTATTTCTGTTAATAGTCCTATGTAGGAATATCTATATTCATAAGTAATCGTCCTAATATATACCTAACTAGCAGCCCAGCCCGACTTCGCACGGGTGTCTTTTTAAAATACTCGGATTTCCTCTAACTAATACAATATATGCACCATATGGATTCCTTACCATCCTCTTGAATCACTCCCTCCATTGACGAAAACTGAAAATATCTTTGTTAGGTACCTAAACAGCCAGGAGAGGCGACTTCATTACAAACTATGTAAATAAGATGAGTAGGTATAGCTATGTAGGTTTTTACAAAGCATAGCTGAATACAAATTAAGTACTTTTCTGCTTATTTCCAGGCCGGTAATATTGAAATGAATTTAAAAATATTTATGACAGTTGAAAAAAGTAACATTACAACGAAAGTGTACGTATTATGTTCATAAGTGTCAGTCTATTATTTAAACTATGTATCGTTCCTTCTTTCATCGGTAAGTTCAAGAATAATAGGATTAAGTAGACAGTATAGTAAGATGGAGATGAAAGGATTAAGGATAACCAACCACTATGTAATTAAATCGTAATCAAACAAAAACCATTCTTAACACGAGTGATGTTTATAGAACTTAGATGTAGACACACTAAATCTCAGTGCATACCTCTTTTTATGTATACACGCAATACCTACTCACAACTCAAAGAGCCCAGTCAAGTTTTTTTTGGAGAATTCAGTTTTAGGGTTTCATATTTTAATATTTTTTATATTTGTAAGTCTTAAAGTGCTCATTCGATTGAATGAAAATTTTAAACCAATTTAGCAAAAGAATACACACAAAATATTCCATATATTTATAAAATAAAATATTTGTCTCAATGAGTCGTTTTGGAAAAACGCTACAGGACATGTTGTTATTCCTTTACTGCGCCTTATTTTAATCCGTTGTCCAGGAAGAAGATTTTAGTCCCATCGTCATTGACTTGTGAAGGAGGCGATGCAACTAGAAGAGCAATGTATATTACAATTCAAATCGGCTTTAGGAATAGGTATAGATATATAAGTGTAATTAATGTAGAACAAATTCTACATTAATTATTTCATTTTTGAGTCTTGAGTCTTGAGTTGCAGTTTTGTCACATCATCTACAAGATCCTTCCACCTGCTCCTGACTCAGGAGTTGCAGGTACTCATGGGCGATGGTAGTCGTCATAATTACATTTACCAAAGTGACTCTACTCTGCTTGATGGAAAGCATGAGCAGAATCCAAGAATAATGGTCACCTCATTGCGAATGCAGACAATGAACCATGGTGAACCCACATATGGCGGCCTATTGAGATGCTTTTGCATGATTGAGTCTCGTATTCACCAACGAAACGCAACATCACGAATGCTGTCATTTTAGTTTGGTCTTCTGTAAGAGGGTAGTACCTACCACTCCGGTGGAGCCGGCTCGTTCGTGCTGAAATCAGCGTGGCTCTATCACCTTATGAAACATCATCCATCAGGGCCAAGTGACAAAACAAATCTGTTGCAGGACTTCTTACATATCTAATCGAGCTGAAATACAATATACCTTTACTACGTCAAAGAGTTTATACCATAATTATGTCGACTTTATTCGTGAAATTGTACAAAATATGGGGATTTTGCAACCGACATCTAATGAGGTGAGATAGGTATTGAAAAATATCCAATATTTAATAAGAAATAACTTCTGTGAACCAACTCAAGGGCCTGCCATATTTGTCCAATAGTTCGTGTGCTGACGGACTAAAAAAAACAAAGTGACACTATTGAGTAGTCGTATGAACCTACCAAGAGAGCAAACTTTGTAGGACAACAGCACTACGATTAGAAATAAATCTTTAAAACAATTTGTACGAACCCATCTGGACGACGCGCCGAGCCATAGTGGATCAAAACCTCCTTTGTATAGTGAATGTTATGTCCAGCAGTAAATAAATAAAGGCTGTTGATGTTGATAAATAGCCGTACTTATGTATAGCTAGCAGTTGTTTTGTTATAAAAAAAAACTAGGGCAGTAAATAATATACTATGCTTAAGGGAATCAAGAAAAATGTATTTCTGATCTGATTTAATTGCTCCCTGTGCACGCAGTAATCAGCTACATCAGTGGTAAATTTTTATTGAGCGTCAAATGTAAGGGATTAATTCAATTATTATTTCTTAACTTGGTAATTATTTCACCTTTTACATTTGTTGAAACATTGTACTTATATTGTGATAAAAAGTCACTACTGAATCAGGAGTGTACTAAGTATGTATTAAGCATCAGGAGTCCTAATACTGAATATATAGTACGAGTGATAACACTTAGGCTTCATAAGAAAAGTACCTATGTTTTTATAATGTTTGTAGATAGTGAAAGATATTGACTTGGCGAATAAAACCTGTTTAATAACGGGTGCAAATAGTGGAATCGGACTGGAAATGACGCGCTGCTTGAGCAGTAGAAATTGCACGGTAATAATGGCTTGTCGCAACACATATGCAGCCGACGTTGTAGCCAAGACTGTTTGTAACAGGACTGATCTGTTAAAAGTATATGAAATAAACCTTTCGTCACTTTCTTCCGTGAAGAAGTGTTCAGAAGAAATCCTTAAAGATATACCGTAAGTTTGTTTTGTATTTACCTACATGTAGTAAAGTATTAATGCGGCATATGTACGTACATATGTTTACTACAGTGTTTTAATGGCGTACTGAGTCCGACCGATAACTCTAGCAGGCAAGTCGTATTCCAGGTTTTCAAGAGCAAGTACCTACAATAAAATTTCAATTCTATTCCTATTGTTTCTTATTAAAATTATTATTGATGTTATAATGATAGGATAACTCGCATATATGTTCATAATTATTCTGTGAACGATTGGTACCTTTTATTAGTAAAATAGAAGCTATGAAAACCCTCAGTATCAAACTGGAGAGTTAATAATACAACACATGATTTAATACTTATCAACAAAATAACCCTTCTGCATTCTTCGTTATTGAGTAAACAGATGGAAGTTAATTATGTTAATATTTTGCAGGAAACTCGATATAGTCGTTTTAAACGCGGCCGTGTTTGGTTTGCCTTGGACTCTCACTGAGGACTCGCTTGAAACAACATTTCAGGTTAACTATTTGAGTCACGCGTACTTGCTTATGAATATTGAAAGAATACTTGCTCCCGACGCTCGTGTGGTATTTGTATCTTCGGATTCACACAGGTTAGTTCGTGATTCAAGTAATGTAAGAAGGTATTTGAACGTGGGTGTTTTGAAAGAATCTTAAACATTACAAGCAGGTGGAACCATAGTAAAATGTGACGTATATTTACAAACCGTGTAAACTCACCGTACTTTTAAGCCAGTCTAGCATTTTTTTTTTTTTTTTTTTTTTATTGAATAGGAGGCAAACGAGCAGACGCATCACCTGATGGTAAGCGATTACCGCCGCCCATGGACACCTGCAACACCAAAAGCGTCACAAGTGCGTTGCCGACCTTTGGGGGATGGGGAGAGGGAATGGGGGAGGGGTTGGGGTATGGGATCATGGTCATGTGAAAGGGCCAAACCAGCAGACCGGTCACCTCAAGGAAAGTGACTACGGTCACCGTAGTAAGTACGGCGACCTTAACCTTGAATGACTACAACTCAAGAGTTACAAGTGCTTTGGTCTCTTCAAAACTAGGGAGAGGTGAGGTTCTCACTCAGTAAAATAAGTGCAGCCGCAATGATTATATAGTTCAGAAGCTGACCCCCACAACCTCATCTGCGTGAACAAATTTGATTAACATAAAAAAGTAATAGTGATCCAAACTCAACAAATAGACATGTGCTGTAGCGGACTTCTTTTAGAACTTTTAAAGGGGAATAATTCTCTCATACATGATATTTGCGGCATTTTAACCGTTTACCCAGCGCACACAGCTGGAGCTCTCAAAAGGAAAAAAAACCTGATTTTGAAACATTCTTTAGTGCTGCTCCTCTGCACTACTATTAGTCTTAGCGTGATGATATATAGATAGCCTGTAGCCTTACTCGATAAATGAGCTATCTAACCCTGAAGAATTTTTCAAATCGGACCAGTAGAACGCCTTCCTCGAAGAATGTCAACCATTCTGGTCTCCCGCATCCATCATAAAGCGTCGAAATATTTAGAAATATCCTCACTAACAATTATTTTAGAGCTTCGTAAAAGTTTCCTGAATCTAAACAAAGTTACGTTTACACGTAATGTAGTCTGAACATCCTTTTCAATAATACACAACACAAAAGGATTTAAAAAAACAAAACAGTGTATGAGCTAAGCCACGTACCTACAGACTGACAGGGATAGGATTTTAGTATTTTCAATATCTATATTTTTTATAATTTTCTTTAGAATTAAATTATTCGTTTTATGTTTCAGACATGTAAATTGGCCTTTCATCCACAAAATGTCACCAACTAAAGAAATGGTGTCACTTCCAAAACACGAATACACTTCCATAAAGGCTTACAACATTTCTAAACTTTGTGGCATATTTTTCATGCACTACTTGGGTTACCGTTGGTTGAACACTGGTAAGTCAGTGTTCTGTGCCAACCCTGGCACTTTTGTCAAGACAAGACTTTGTACCAACTGGGGACCATATGAGACTCTTTATAAGATAATGAAACCGTTTTCTAAGACAATTGTGAGTATTAGCGATGATTATTTATTGTTTTTAAAAAGTTTTAAAATCGGTCTAGTCGTTTCGGAGGAGTGCGACCACAATCACGGTTACACGACATATTTGTAATTTCAAATGTATTATATATCATATATAGCATATCTACTGTCGCCTGTACGCGTTTCCATCATTGTTTCTGTTATAATAACGTATGATTGTTTTTATTAAATGATTGATCATCGATGACGTGTGACGTTACAGTTTTCGCCACCTCGTGTCATGTCTCCAAGCATCTGAGATATTAGTGTAGCTTTACCATGACTATTTTAGTGGATTTTCTCTTATGTTTATTTCATTTGCTACATCAAAATAACTTTATCTATATAGAGCCAGGCAGCCAGTACACCACTATATTGTGCGGTGTCACCGGAGCTGAACGGAATGACGGACCAATATTACAAGAACATACAACGATGCGACGAGAGCGATTTAGCTCAAGACTTACACTTATCGTTTAGATTTTACGACTTGACGCGTGAGTTGTTACTCGAGCATGCCGTTGGCAGAGACTCGGTCACTGTTCCTGAGGAAAAGGTAGAGGAATACCCACAACAGACCAAGGAAACCATTGATGATAGTACATTGGTAGCTAATTATTCCGGTTAATTTTAAAATTGTAATGTGTATTTGTTGATGGAAATAAAAACTATACTTTAAACAATAATCTTTATTTAAAAGTATTCTATATTGTTTACGTACATTGTATAATGATATAATAAATATTGTTAACATTATGAAGTAACTAACAAATGCAAATTAATTAATACATAGCCTATTACTTATTTCTAGTGCAGAGTAAATAATTTTCGATTATATAGACATACAAATAGCTATAGGTAACATTTTCAAGCATTGTTATTGTCAGAAATTGAGTTGATAACATTTTGGCAAATTTTACTTTGTAATTATTTTTTACATTGTAATAGAAAACTTGGTTACGAAGTATTTTTTTAAAAAACCTTAAGGAATATATCCAGTGTCGCCGGGGTCTTTACAAACATACATGAAACGTACACAATGAACACCCAGACTCGGAACAACAACAAAAATTTGTTGCATGTGGAATTCGAACCCACAATACTTGCCTATACCACTACACCATCCGTGCTGTCGTTTTCATTTCATTAAAACCATGCAACAATAAACCTTCATCTATCATTTGAAGTATAAGAACCTTATTTTCTTTGTTTAAAAACATAATTAAATTATACGTTTATATATTTGCTAGTTCATACGAAGAAGGACATAAGTGATCACTTCTAATTAATAATTTTATTTAAATTGGTTATAACATAACATTGACAACAATAACATGACAATTACTTTAAAACATTACATGCAGTAATACAATTTACAATAACTACTTAAAACAGATAAAATACAATTTGATTACAATTCGCATAATATTGCCTTTTCAGCCTTATTTATTTATTGCTAATAATTTTAATAACTTAATGTCATACTTTGACTTGACCGTTGAAGTTTGTTGAAAAACATGAATATTTGACAATAAACGGTAAAGCTTAGAAATTTAAAGCTGAGATTCTTTTGACAATTATAAATGAACGATATATTAATACGTGAAGCAAAAACTTTGTATCCCGTTTCACGAAAATTATGCGAACAGAGGAGTATGTAATTTGGCACAGATTAATTTTAAACATGGAGGAGAGGAGGGCAAAAAATTATGGTCGACCATTAGTAATAATAAATACCGCTGTATAATTTTATTTCCAATGGTATGATATGGTATTATGTACATTTTAAACGATGGCATCCATGGAATTTCCATTATTTAATATTATATAAATTTTTGTATTGATAACTATTCATTCATAAGCTGGAACCTGCTCAACACATTTCCCTTATTATTCATACAGATTGTACCTACGGCAGAATAGAAACAACATTATCTCAGGGCCAATGGCTTTGACAAATTCTACAAATATTTGAGTTTTGAGACATCGAAATCAAAGTATACTTACTATACTTATGAAATAATCATAACGTTTTCGTATTATGTTATAGGCCTATTTATTTGATTTTATTTTAGCATTATTTCAAGTCACTATGAAAGATAAGAGACTATTAGAGAAATCGTCAAGGAAATTATATTATTCTAATACGTCGTATTTTTATTTGTACATGTTAAATGCATCGGATAGATTAACTCAACATGGTGTAACTTTACAGGGCATTCATAATTACGCCCAGAATTTAATAAATGCAAACTTTCAAAATAAAAATGGTTAGTGAGGCATATGATATGAACAATTGCCACAGTAAAATACTTTGCTTTTGAAGTTTTTAATACTTTGTGTTTTAACATGTATCAATAGGAAGAGTTTGAAACACGTTTAAAATAGAGTAAACTTGGGAAATAGGTACTAGCATTGTAACAAAATCAGCCTTAAAAACCTTGATTCAAATTCTTGGTTAGTAGAGTAGGATGCGCTTCTCGACTTGCTTGCGACAGATCGGACAAACCGTGATGCGGTCGCCACACATCTGACACATGCCGTGCCCGCACAAGAAGATCATGTTCTTCAACCGGTCTAAGCAGATTGGACACATTGTCTGAAAAAACAAATAGTAAACGGACTCGTACCTCATATTGGTTTTTAACCGATTTCAAAAATGGAGGAGGTTCACAATTCGATTTTACAGTTAGCAGGTATCAAAGGTGAAAAAATCCATGCTAACTTACGTCATTTTAGGAAGCCTGAATTATATATACTATATCATATATAAAATTCAGGCTTCTTCATTCTTCATATATATAAGCATAATATTTAAAAATTTCTCCAAAGAGCTAGACAAATTTGACAGGCCTAACACTCAGACTGTTTAAAGTTTAGAGGAACTTAACGTCTCTGCTGTATTTACGGCAGATATATGCGTCATGTGTATTGCTCGTATAAGTCAGCGTAGGCGTTCATACTTCTCAACAATATAGACTAAAAACTAACAACACACTAACTCGAGACGTTTTTTAAAATATTGCCTAATGAGCCCGACAAATCTGACGGGCCAAATAGACATCAGTCAAAGAAAACTCGTTAAAAGATCCGCTTTGCTAGGAAGCGCGAGAGCATTAGAGCATTATATGAGCGCATAAGTACAGGTAAGATGCACTTTGACGCGTAAATTTCTGTCTCTTACAATTTCTGGCTACTCTGAGTTAGTGTGTTGTTAGTTTTTCTATACCGTTGAGAAGTATGAACGCCTACGCTATCTCATATAGCTGTCAATACACATGTCGCGCAAGTCTGCCGTAAATATAGCAGAGGCGTTAGTTCCTATATAATTTAAACAAGTCTGGGACGGTGTTTGGCCCGTCAGATTTGTCTGGCTCATTGGAAAATATTTTAAAATACTATACTTAATGATATATGTCATTTCTTGCTTGCTTTTTAGGCTTGCTTGAATTTAAATTCAAGCTTCCTAAAATGACGTAAGTTAGCAAGGTTTTTCTCCAGCTTTGATAACTGCTAACTGTAAGACAGAAAGGGATGGATACTGGAAAGCGGGGCTTTCAGCTTAGCGAGTATCCATCCCTTTCTGAGTATATGTTAGACTACCGATGCTAAAATGACGTAAGTTTGGGGTGACGGGGATCTCAGTCTATAAGCTGACCCGCGGCACCTTGAGATAAAAATGTTTTAATTGCTCAAAAATAAGATTTTATTTTTGTAGTTAATTCTTTTTTCTAATAGTATTTTATTCTTTTAAAATATTATTGAACCGCAGACCAGCGATTTACTTTTTTAATTTACTTACTTACTTTACTTTATTTTACTTACAATTTGTAGCTATGTCTGGTTTATACATGGAAAAATGAAGCAAATTTGACGGAATCGAATAAATCGAAGTTATCAGTAATAGCCGCTCAAGAGTTCTTCCTCTAGGTAATAAAAAGATATCTGTCGTCGATGTCGACCTATAACTAACCTGTTCTTTGATGTCCTGTAGCTGTTGTTGCAGCTTCTGTACATCAGCAGCGGCGGGAGGGGCGGGTGCGGGCGGCGCGGCGGGAGGCGCGGGAGGGGCGGGAGGGGCGGCAGAGGCAGCGGTCCCGGCCGGCCCGGCCGCGAACCGCGACCCGTTGTTCATGTAGTGCGGGGCAGACTGCGCCGGCACCGGCTGACCCTTGTTCACCTGCACCTGAGCTAGGTTGCTGCTTGCTCCTTCCTTCTCCACTGAAAATGTATGATAAGATTATTTTACTTTCATCGTTCAGACCTCTGAGCCCTTCTTTTTCCCAAACTTATTTGGATCGAAGGTATTTCTTTCATGCGAAGTCATTGCTATTAGACCTCCACATCCAAATTGCTAAGAAATTGTAAAGAAAGACAGTGTTCTCCTAGCTAATTTTGACCACGGCGGCCAGCCTCAACGGAGACCAGCCAATTACGCAGGAGATATTATAGTGCACAAGTGTGTGCGCAATCACAGGTGTCCTTCACTCTCATAATACGATGGGACGGTTATCCGACACTACCGGGGAGAGATCAAGTGCTAGGCCGAACGCTTTACATGTTCTCCGAGCCACGGGGGCTAAGACTCCGAGTCTTTGTTAAGCATTTCTATTTTCAGAAAAACTCAATAACGCTTTTTGGCCCGACCCTGGATTTAAACCCAAGGCCTCATGATCAGTAGTCGCATACGCTAATATAGTGGATATGAATGACACTAACACACATATTACTTGTATTTTGTGGTTAACCTCTGAATTTGTTTTTTTCCATAATCAAATGTAATTTAACTACGAGAAAGGACACTGATCTCTGTAACACAGGTCATAGAATCTAGCTCAGAGATCAGGGAGATCAATATGATTTGTAAAAATTGTTTTATGGGAATAAAACTTTATCATTATTTACTAACAGTCGATCTTGAGCGGCAGCGGTGCGGGTGGCTGTGCGGTGGGTGGCGCGAGGGTTGGGAGAGGCGGGTGGGGCGGGAGGGGCGCGGGCTGCAGCGGCGTGCGGCACTCGACACACTTGCGCATGAGCGGCGCGCAGGCGGCGCAGGCGCACACGTCGCCGCACGGCCGGAACACCACCGTGGCCGGCGCCTCCGAGCACACCACGCACTCGCCCACGCGTGCTCTCCCCGACACGCACGCGCGGCACACCAAGCACTTCTTTACCTGAATCAACACACATCATACGGTCTTCGATTCGAGTATAAGTAACACAACAGATCCAAGTAAAATAAAAAATAACACAATATACATATCAATTAAATTTTTAAATACATAAAAGATAAAATATGTATTTAAAAATATAAAAAAATATAAAACTGTTAAAAATGTATGTAGAATACCGACCACCGACTTCGGGTACAGGGACCAAGAAACTGGTGGTTAGGACTACAAAGACTGGAACCTCCTCACTATACGTATCGTGTCAAGGAGATCTGCCTTCTGCATCAGACCCTTGATCTAGCCCTCTAATGTGAACCTCTTAAGGTGTTGGTCGAAGCTCTTGGCACTCAATCCGTGAACAGATAAGACTATCGGAACAATGATCACCAAATCTACATTCCACATGTCGAAAATCTAGTGAGATAAATAGAAATATTTCATTTAATTTCTTTTTCAACTTTTACGAGATTCTGGTCATGAGGAACGGCAATATCAATAATCATTGCGCGGCGCTCCAACCGATCTATCACTACAATATCAGGCAACAATAGTCTTATCTGTGATAATAAATCGATCCCAATATAACGTAGCACGACCATTCTCGAGAACTGGGTCAGGCACATACCTGTAGTATGGCACCTCTGAATTCACAAGATGGTAGTAAGTGCAAGTTGCTGATGTACGATTCTAGCTACTTGGTTGTGCCTGTGCAAATATTCAACGTTAGCAAAATGAGAATAACTAGAAATATTATGCCTGATAGATTCCCCGGGACGGTGACATGCCCGACAAATATCAATCGTATCTTCATTCATCATCTTTCAGAATATACTTCCGATAGTTATTCGTCATGATAACTTCGTCCTTAATCGTACAAAGAAAACCTTCGGTTTCTTCGAAGGGATCACCACCATAGCCAGGGCGTTGATGTTTTGAAGTCTATTTCGGATCAAAAGACAGTAAAAGACAAAACCATTCATATTCGAAATTCAAATACTGAAATCTTCTCTTTAATCATTATGCTGCTAACAAGGCCGAGGCACTTGAAGGACTGTGTAGATTTTCTTAACATTAATAGAGTGTTTCTTTTTGCCTGGCATTGCCCGGTATTTCAATGAAATTTGATCAACCACATACAGATTGCAAGTATATTGGAAATATAGTACTTACCCGTGCAGCACATACGTTACAGCAGCAGATGTGTCCACATGGACGGAAAAGCGTATCTCGTTTAGCGTCAGAACAGACGAGGCACTCATCCGCAGTTGGGTCAGAAGCTTCAGAAGTGGTAGATGTTACTTCAGTAGATGCAGTCGATGTTGTTGGAGCAGATGAAGGTGACGCTATTGGGGCGGCGGCTACAGTGCCGCTGGCTACGGTACTCAATAGACTTGTCTCGGCGTCTGGGGTACCCTCGGAGCCAACTCCACTGCCTTCTTTTCGACAAGTAGTCAAGGTCTTGCAGAGATTCGGATCAGGGCATAAGTCAAGGGGTGTTTGGCCTGTAATACAATATAAATATTCATTAATAACATGTTTTGTGGTTCCGTAGTCAGAAAGGTATTGAAAAATCTTATAATCACGCCACATCTCAGTTTAGAAACTTTTAGTACTAAAAAGCTATCAATTGGCAAGTAATACCTATTTGTTGGCATATACATGTGGATTCTTCGTACTTATACAAATAATAATAAAAATAATTAGTACCTCATCGTCCTAGCCTTTATTATTCCCAATATTATTTGGGGTCGGCTACCAGTTCAACCGATTTTACCTGAATATCAGTTTTTACACAGAGCGACTGGCATCTGACCTCCGCAACCCTGAGGGCGAACTGAATTCGAAGGTTGAACTAGTTGTCAGTATATTTGAGGGCACTGACTTCCCAATAACGATTGCCATAGCTGTTCATGACAACCGGGACCGACGGCTTAACGTGCTCTCCGAAGCACGGGCGGGAAACACCGCCATCTTCCATACTCCGGGCTGCTATTAAGAATTTTTTGTAGGAAAAACCCAACAGCAGTCCAACCCGGGAATTGAACCCGAGACCTCTTGATCTGCAGTCGCTTACGCTAACCACTAGACCAACGAGGAAGTCAAAAAAAAAAAAAAAAATTAGTACCTATCGTAGACTTTAGTATTAAGAAAAAAATTTAAGCATTGTATGCAATATAAATTCTAAGGTTTTCTTACTAACTATTAACTTGTAAAACTAATAATGGTTGTTACCTTTTTTGTTCTTCACAGTGAGATCGGCGCCATGCGCGGCGAGGAAGCAAGCAATGGAAGCCGAAGACTTCTTATCGTGAGGATGCGCTAGCCCGGTTAGAAGCGATGCGTCGCGTGCGTCTTGCAAACGCCGTAATTGTTGTAGTGTGTGGTGACGCAGGGCTTCATGTAGGGGGGTATCACCATCCTATAACCATTATATAAAACGATTTATCATTAATAACGTATGGTAAAATTTTATTGAAAATTGCAAAAGTTTTTATCTGGAGGATAGATTTATTAGCGAAAAAAAGTAAAGTTAAGTAGAAACAGACAGACAGATTAAAATTGTAAAAAAAAAAATATTTTGGTATATGTACCGTGTGTACAGATATATTATGCATTCAGTAAAAAGCACACTCCAATTTCATTTATTTGTATAGATTAGAATTATAATCATTTTTAGAAGAAGGTTTTAAGTTGGGATACTTCCTGAAAAGAACAATAGTGGCAAATATGATGTTCTTATAATAAAAAGATATGAAAGTACGAAAATGAATCAGAATGTTTGAATGCTTATTCTCATAGCTGCTAGGAATTCTGCCATGCTGAAACAGCGCCCTCGGCAGAATCTATTGGACCAAATGCTAACTTAGTGTGAGTTATACATTCAAGGATTTGCAAGATATGCTAATTTCGAATCTCTCATTGGATTTGAGCAGCATAACTAAATAACAGGACCAAGTTAGTTAATTGTGGTGTTTTTGAAAGCTCTGTTATTTCGAAGGAATTTAGAGAAAGTAAGAGCAGATACCCTAAAGTATTTTAACGCAATTTTTAAAAACACGAGATGATTAAAAATAAATAAACAATAAATAATTACATTTTTGTTGAACATTTTCTTCTGTAAATTTAAATATAAAAGAAATATAGTGAGACTATAGACCATATCATTTTAAAAGAAATGGCATGTCAAAGCATGCTTCTAAAGCTATTGCGTATTAGCAACAAAATATTGATGTGAAACATTTTGACTGCCTCGTTGGCGCAGCGGTAGCGTACGCGACTGCTGTGCATGAGGTCTCGGGTTTGATTCCCGGGGCGGATTAAATGTTTGTATGATATACAAATATTTGTTTCGGAGTTTGGCTGCTTTTTATCTATACTTCTATACTAATATTATAAAGAAGTAAAGTTTGTGTGTTTGTTAAATTGTAGGGGGGTTTTGCAAAGTGAATCGGAGAAATTTCAACGAAAGGCCAAAGCAGCGGACGGCGCGCGATGGCTTCGGGCTTAATTCGGTTCGCGTTCGTGCTAGCTTCGGGAGAAGGAGGCGTAGCCTTTTATATCTGAGAGGTAGGTACCCGCGCGGCTCAGGCGCGTGGTCGGCTTCTTACGCAGCGTACGTCTCCGAAATTGAATTTTTCGAAACGTACTACTTTCTATCTTATTCAGAACTACTTTCTATCTTATTCTTGGCAGTTAGAAATTAAAACATAACACTCTGTATTAAACAAGGATTATTAATATTATGCCCAACGAAGTGGGCACGGGTCAGCTATCTATACTAATCTATACTAATATTATAAAGAAGTAAAGTTTGTGTGTATGTATATTTGTTAAATTGTAAGGGGTCATCTCGGGATCTACTAAACCGATTTTAAAAATTCTCTCACCAATAGAAAGCCACATTATTGCTGAGTGTCATAGGTTATATAAAAAACCGAAAAAAAAAGGCTTTTACGTGGTAGTCGGTTTTGCAGGTTTTGGTAGTGAATCGGACAAAAAACGGTCGAATGAAAGCGTTTCTTACGAACGCTGCCTTAACTATGAAAGATATATATTTGAGTTCTAGAGAAAAGATGTGGAGCTTGAAAATGCCTATTTTGAACAATTAAAATTACCATAACCAAACTAACTTTTCCCGCAACTTGGTCCTCATGGAATTCGTTTATCGCAAATCCCGCAGAAAATGTGTTTTCTTTTGGACATATTATTAGCATGCAAATACAAACTATACCTACGTATAACCCTCCTTTTGGCAGTTAGAAATTAAAACACAACACTCTGTTCTAAAAAAGGCTATTTATTATCTAACTTTATGCCCAACGAAGTGGGCACGGGTCAGTTAGTGTATAATATGTATGTTTTTACAATAAACTAGCTGAACCCCGCGGTGCTACCCGCGGTACGATGATAACTGCGGGCAACGCCGCGAGGCGAAGCTATATCTTTATAAATAGTAGCCTATGTGTTATTCTGATGTATAAGCTATATTGTGGTAAAGTTTCATTCAAATCCATTCAGTAGTTTTTACGTGAAAGAGTAACAAACATCCATACATACATACATCCATACTTACAAACTTTCGCCTTTATAATAGTAGTAGGAGCTCATAATTACTTAGCTCTCGCGACGAGCGGTCGGGCGCATGCTACGTGACGGCGCGGGGGCGCTGTCGCCACAAACCAGTTGCATATATATATATATATATATTATGTATTTATATCAGTTGTCTAGTACCCACACTACAAGCTCTGCTTATTTTGGGCATTGTGTTAAATAGCCGAAAAAAATATTATACTCGTATAATGCGGAGAATCGGGCTAGGCAGCTGTTGACGAGGCAACATCGCCATGCAGAAGTGACACTCTCGCTTTGATTATCAAAATTATTTTCTACTCATTTTTTTCAAAAAATAATTTCGACATTTCACATCTGCCAGACACCTTGCGAAGGTCCATTTTGTTTTGTAATACAACAACCCAAAATAAAGGTAAATTTATTTGACAGCAGAAATCGAAATTTCATCATTTAGCAGAACGACGCGTTTTGTAAAGAATTTACATTTTCTTTTTGCATATTTGCCTAACCCATAATTTATAATCAATTTACGAGTATATATAGGATTTGGTCATCATTGGCATGGAATAAGACACTGTATTGTGCTTCTATTCTTTGACGTTCCTATTTGCTTTCTAATCTGGTATTGCAAAGTCAATATCCAAAGCTTATCTATCTAATTCCTTTAAAAGAGCAATTCTTATACATAATAATCTGAATCTCGGAAACGGATCCAACGATTTTCATGAAATTTACAATGCCTGGGTTTCGGGGGCGATAAATTACTAGAATTCATTTTTAGATAATTTACCAAAAAAAATACCGGTCATCCAGGTACTACGTATTAAACAAGGAACTAACTCAAATTCTAACATAATCATCGCCATAAAATAGCTAGAGCAAGAATGTGCAACAAGGTTTCCAATAACATGTATTTTTAGAGTCTGTTTACGAGCCACTTTATACAAATCTTTGTCACAATTCACGCTCATATCTCTTGTACACAAACATATTTAAAATTACAGAACCGTATTTCTGAGCATTCACTATGTTAAGTATTACTGGTAATTTGAAATTCAATTTTGGTACCGTTGGGGCGATCTGTCACTGTACCATGTTTTACATGTTTGCTTATTTAAACAGAATACGGTTGAATACTAACTATTATAAGAATTATGGAAAAAGTGTTTTCTGTTTTTCCTTGCTATGAGATATTTTTTTATGGGTTTCCAGAGTTCAATAGACAAAAATTTAGTTTGATGTTGGTTTACTGTCTGTAAATTTGTTCGTTAAAACTGGAATAATTTTAAATAGTATCCAGGAACTGTTGGCGGACTGTGCGATACTTTGCGTGTACGGTTTCTCTTGTTATTGTGTGGTTTTAGTTAGTTCGCGAAGTCTACATAGTTACTTTGTCGTACCCGGACGTTTCCATTGGTATAAAAGGTAGCGGTTAACAATGTAATACAACATGTAACAGGTAGTGGTTTACCATATACATTTATCTTAAGTTTTCGTTACGTCATATTAGTTTAGTTGATCTCAGAATTTATTCTTTATGCTAATGAAACGTTAGGTATTAGCAATAACTGTCAAATGTAAGTTAAGTTTTTAATGGTAAATTTCAAGATGCTGAAAGTCGGTTTATTTCAGGATTATTTTACTCATCTTAGTTCCTCTATTACCTTACCTTGTCACAAATATTGAGATTCGCTCCATGGGCGACAAGCAGGCGCACTATTTGCGTATGCTGTCTCTCGACCGCGAGGTGTAAGGCTGTCTGTAAGTTAGCATTCTGTAGATCAGGTCGTGCGCCTCCTCGCACAAGTAACTCTGCTACTTCGGCGTGGTTGTTGAGAGCGGCCAGGTGTAATGCTGTATACCCATCGTCTTTGGCATCATCAACTATCCATGGGCGTGGTAACTTGCCGAGCATTATTTTCATAGCGCTGAAAATAGAAATAGATATTTTTTGTATTATTTACTAGAAAATTCTTGAACAAAACTACTAATATATATCTTGTTAAGCATCTTTATTTCCAACTAATTTGTAAATCATTCCTTTTTTACAATTAATTTAATTATTCAGAAAAGAATGAGGTTTATGTCGCCTATTTTATTTACTATATCCAGTTTACCAAAGTTTACTGATGTAATAAGAGAGTCCTCCTTATACACACACAATGGTTAAAGTAACTAAAAGACAATTAAGGGCATAAATCATAAACATAACATATTATTAGTTTATAAAAAAAGTGTCCGAAACATTTCATGCTCAATTTTCATCCTTCTGTACACTTGTATTTTATTTTATGTTTCTTTATAAATACTGAACGCCACAGAAAATACAGATTATCATTCACTAAGTTCGCATATGCAAATTTATGTAAATAGCATACGCTGTATGCAAACTTTACTGCGGGCAGAGAGACTGTGATTGTGATAAAATATTTTAATTAAAAAAAACAAACATTTACACCCCCACGTGCTTTAACCGATAGGCTCTAAAGTATTCATAGATTGTTTCAGAAAAAGTGGATTTGAACGCGTCCCCCGCTGAGCCTGAACTATTATTAACAGTACCATTCATTTAAAACTTTTTTAAAGTGAACTTTTAAAGACCCCTTAGTGAGAATGTCCTTATTTAAAAATATGCAATGAAAAAAGGGAGAAGTTTTTATCATAAAATACCTATTATTCGTGTTTGAAATAATCATGACTTATTTGGAAAACTGTATTAAAGTATAGGCACCCAAGTGAGTAACTTGTATTATAACTAGTGTAAATAGGCAATACGTGCTAAATATGCCAAATAAACCTAGAATTAAATAGATAGTAGGATTGAACAACAAACGTAACTTAACAGTCGTAGAATAAGATCAAAGTGTAATAGAATAAACAATAACATGAAATAGAAATAAGTATTAAACATAGGTACAACAATTGTATTAAAATTGTATAAATTAACAAAATAGATTAGACTAGGTCACAGACAGGCTGGTCTAGAATCTGCAAGGACAGTCTGTAAAACACTTAAAGATAGACAAATTTAAGTAAAACACACGCTGGCTTAGAATGTCCACTGTGCCTGTGCAAAAACTGTTTGTTTATTAATAAAAGTAGTAGGACCCCTATCCCTTTAGGGTCGACACCAAAATGTAACCCGTACTATATTAATAATAAGACAAAAGACGAGCTATGAAACTAATTCGAGTCACAGGTGTTGTTAAAAAAATGTTTTGCATTGAAACATCACATACACTGCCTCGTTGGTCTAGTGGTTAGCGTAAGCGACTGCAAATCAAGAGGTCTCGGGTTCAATTCCCGGGTCGGACTGCTGTTGGGTTTTTCCTACAAGAAATTCTTAATAGCAGCCCGGAGTATGGAAGATGGCGGTGTTTACCGTCCGTGCTTTGGAGAGCACGTTAAGCCGTCGGTCCCGGTTGTCATGAGCATCTATGGCAATCGTTATTGGGAAGTCAGTGCCCTCAAATATACTGACAACTAGTTCAACCTTCGAATTCAGTTCTCCCTCAGGGTTGCGGAGGTCAGATACCAGTCGCTCTGTGATAATAATGGCTAGGAATAACAAAGGCTAGGAAGATGATGATTGAAACATCACATACATAGGCATAGAAGTGGCGTACAAATTTGAACATCGGTGGGAAAGCATTAATGACCCTTGACTGTATCATTGATCGCTCAGTTTTTTGTTCGTTTGATTTTTATTTTTGTAGTACTAAAAGTTTCAAATATGTAGGCGAATATTTTGATGCACAATACGCTAACCTTTTGCTTTCTTCTTATACCTACATATTATAGTTATTCAGCAGTTTCCTTTAAAGAGATAAGGATGGTGCAAGAAAGAAAACGGGACTAAAAATATCAAAAAACAGTAATATTTCCTAAATAAATGTAACACGAAAATAATTTAAGTAAGTAGTTGTAGTTCGATACAAATACTTATTCATATAATCTTAATTGTAGAAATCAACGATGGACCGAGGTAGGTGAACTCCAAACAGAAATAGATCGAGAGATCGAGTTAGCTACATCTGGAATACAAGCTTTAAACAACATGAAAAATAAAGACGTACGAATATTTGCTTCATACAGACACGCGAAGAAATTAACTTTACTTTGTTTGACCGTGTGGAACCGTGTGTGTGTAAGTACGTAAGTACAATTAACTAGATTCTGACGACGGCACTGTTAGTTAAGCGACGACAATATTAACCGAGTGGCTGACAACAATGAATTAGGCAGTTACACATTTTAATATGCTATGTTACATTCAAAGAGTAAAAACGAACGAACTAATTAAATAAGGTCAAACGTCGCGGGCGCGGCACGGTCGGCGGCGGTGCGCAGGCACGCACGCCGCATCCTACGTACACCAACAGTCCGCTTCGGCGCGCCGCTCGTCTCGTGCTCGCATGCCTCTGCGCACCGCATCTTCAGTGTCATGTTCACTCATGCACCCCGGTGCAACCGTCTACAATTCTTAACAACCTCTGCACTCTAGTGACATCATCACAAAAACAGTGAAATCATGACAAGATATGTTCTGGACCTAAATTACACCGAGAATGTCTGCGTTGTTTAGGTACATAGTACGGAACGATATAGTAGTGGTGAGTCTTAAATGGTGACAATTCGTGTAAGTATTATTTTTAATTATATTTATTGCACGTAATTAAACAAAATTTCAGATAAACAATGTAGAGTTTGCATGTAGTAGTAGTATGGCAGCACTGGTGTGTATAAAAACAAAGAAGTATTTAAATTTAATTTAAAATAATAAGTTAAAAGATACTAAAGATCTTTGTCATTTAAATTTATAAAACACTAAACTAATTTTATACAGTCGACGTACTTTATTAAGAAATGGGAATATATTCGAAAAAAAGTAAAGTATTAAATCGCTGTAATGATTAGTAGGTATTTAAGTGAACTTGCTGTAAGTATCAATAATTAGGAATCCCACTACATAGACTAAACCTAGATTACAAGTTAATTCATCTGCGTGTCATTATTATATTTTATCATTAAGTTTTTTGTTTTACACTTTTAATTTACTTTTTTCACGAGGACATTACTTTTAATTAATGGTACGTGGTTTGCGACATTGCCCTGCTTCAAAGTAGTTTAATTTAAATGTATTATTCTGTGCCTCCGCGCTTGGTTGTTTGATACATATCTCGGCTTGTAAGTCGCGCTTTCAGAATAAATACATATTTTTTGTGAATGTCGAGTCATTCTAATTATTTAGGAAATAAAGATGCCTTTACTGTGTTCTGTTACTTAGCTAATTAGTTATAACAATTACACATCACTGTGTTATGCGGTAAGAATACTTAATGTTTTATTCATGTTTTTTATTTTATTAGAATATTTTAGGTATAGCCCTATTATATTATTTGGTATCATAATATATCTGTTCCATATTATTTTAAATACTCAGCATTCTCTGTGCGAAATTCCAACGATTTCTTTGATATAGGTTCATTAAGGTTCAAAAGAGCCGAAGGCAAGATCTTAAATTGGATTTATAACTGCTGTCTCAACTTGTAACGTCTCTTAAGTGATAGCTTCGAGATAAGTAGAGCTCCAATGATTACTAAAGTTTTAAGCGTGGCGATAACTCTGCTGGATTTAGGGTAACATAGTGCAAAACAGTAGTACGTTGTTGGCCAATAACGTAACATAATATATATAAATTAGTGTGCTTTGTCTAGTAATTTTAATACATTATCTACAAAATATAAAAATAAAGTCATTCAAATACACTTTGATATATTTGTATTATAGTGTTTCATTTCTTGTGCTACCAGTTAAAACATGCAACGCTAACAGAATTTTGGCACGATATCTCTAGATAATTTTGTTGATGTTTCCTATTTTGGATAACTCCTGTTATAAAGATTACATATGTATTTTTCCCGAGAATTCTAAATCTAAATGGGTTTAGGTTTCAATACTGACTCACAGACTAGGTATAGTATGACTAATGAAGCTAAAGATATTGACTAAATTTAGATGTATATCCTGGATTTCTCACTACAAGAGTGTAACTATCGGTAGATATAAATCTGTTACAAGGTTTAAGAGTTCCGATATTTAAATACATTCAAATAAGTATAATAGACATTTTGAGCATTGAGTGTAAAACATCCATTGAAGACATTTTACAAAAAATAAAATACGTTTTATTATCCTTGTCTTGTTTCTCTATAGAATTGGTTAATTTTATAAAGTAGTGTATGGATTTTACAAATCATCTCAATATATATTAGGTTGGAACTTCTGTTATATTGTGGTTTCTATTACGACTAGTATGATTTAGGCTCAACTTAGGAAGTAAATCCACCGAACACAAAGCAGAAGCGAAGAGCTGCCAAGCATGTTGAATGTAAAATTACAGTTATCTTAGAATACAAATAATAAAGTGTACTTTTTGAACTCTTGAAATTGTGACGTGGTTAGAACAGTTCCCGATACCGATTTACATGCGGCACATTTCATTAATTGATTGTTTATATCAAAGATAGAATCAGTGACTAGTGGAGCGCGCGATATGAAACAATCGACACGTGAATCATCGCACAGTCCCAGAACTTACCTTCATCCGGAGTATTCGAGAAGGTAGCTAAGTTGCCGTCTACTTATAAATGCTATTATGAATAATGTAATTTATTGTCGCGACAGAACAGAATTTACAGGGCAAATATAAGTGACCCAAGTGATCATATTCCTATATAGTGAGCTGATTCCCCGCGGATCCAGAATAGTAAGTTATGGAAATGTGCGATTGGGGCAGCAGCGGGCACTAGTGGCCAATAACAATGTCGCATTAATATTCAACAGACGCTCTTTGGACGGACGGCTGCTTTGCGGACAGCATCGTCGCATTTCTTTGCTCAGTAGGAGATCCCAGTAGCTGATCTTATGAAATCGAATTATACTAAATGAACTACCCACAAGAATATCTTAAGGGGCGCATGAAAATTAAGATACGCTACGTGAGACGTCAGATTTTACTACATTGGTGTTCAAATAGAATACGATATATACAATAACAATAATAAAATGAATTTTGAAAAATATACGACTCTGGTTAAGTCTACATACGTATATAAATAATAATGTTAAGTATATATTTAAATCATTGATGAATGTTTAAAAAAGTGTTTCTGTGATAGTTCCTTACTATGTAGTTACATGAAAACCTGGAATAGCTCATAGGCTGACTCAATGAATCTTATGGGTTAAATTCATTCAAATCTGAATAAAAATACTTATTTTATGATTATGTGATCAAACATTTATTGATCTAGGATTAATTTTATTGAAAAATGATATCTACATTTCAATATTCACTGAAACGATTACTGAACATTGACACAGCTGGAGTACATATGTCACAGGTATACACTTTTTCATAATGATTAAATTTGTTTAACCAATAATTTAACAATAAGTAGGTAAACAAATTTAATCATTTATTTGTAATTTTTGATTTCATTTACATTTGTGGCTTACAAAAACTAGCATATTTAAGAGAAAGTTGCGTAACGTCTTCCTGGAGTTATATAGTCGTGAGATGCATTTCACAGTTTTCTTATTATTTACGTAACTGATATTTATAGTGAACGAATTATACGCATTAGAGTTTTTTAAAATTTAAATATATATTTATGAAACTTCTGATTATTCAGTCATTTCACGAAATCGATGATCGAAACTGTTTTTTTGACAGAATCTCGTCTAATAACTTATATTATAAAAAAACTACATAGAGTCAACGACATGAACGGCGCTTAGGAAATAAAAGTTTAGATTTCTCATCAAATACACGAAAATAACTTTATCAATGCTATAACCACAACACAACTTTAGCAAACGCTTAGTTTTTGAAACATTGTGGTATCGAAATGCTAACAAAATGATGTTGCTTTCAACCAGACAAAAGATGAGTTGGCTGTCGTCCCACTTGTTTGTCTACAAAAGTTTGCCAAAATTCTTTTATTGACTGAGTATACATAGAGGCAGGCTTTACAGGCGGGGTATCGGGAATTCTCTGAAGCGATACAGCGGCTGGCATGCTACATACATCGTACATTTATAGAACGTTTATTTACAATTCGAATTCTTTAAAATAAAATCACATACGTTGTATAATACTGCTATTAGTTGTTTATGGTAACAACATTTTACATAATTATTATAGGTCTTTCTTGACGTACTAATTATATAATGCTGACAAATGATCGTGTTCATCACACTAAATATCCTGGGTGGGAATCGAACCCATACTTACTATGGTCTTTACTAGTTTTAATTCACAACCTGTATTCTGCACCGTACATTGCAGTATTGAATTATGCATAATATAATGTTTTTACTACAACAGATTGCAATACGTCCATTCTTGTTTAAATTAAAGGATTAATTAGTTGTTAATATGGATTAAATAGATAAATGTGTTTAAACTTTGATGATATTCCAGAGGTCAGTGAACGCTCAGGATTGCCAGATCCCGTGATCGGAACTATGTATAGCTTGACTACCCTGCGGGAGGTGACAGTGGTGGATGGTGTATAACTAATAATAGCCTCCCCTCCAGCGCGCGATCATTGGAACGATGACGGGAGTGCGCACATGTGGCGCCCGTCGGCGTTGTACTCAGCGTGCACGTTTATTTTCGAAACGGTCGTCACGCGGCGCGGTTCACGGTGTTCCTTACATAAGAGCCGGCCTCCGACAAGTCCGAAGCCGAGGTTCTGTCATGCACTTCGACCAGTTCCCGCACGTTGCAGGTCGCTGCACGTTCGGGTAACCGATCCGATGGACGCCCGCCGCCGGTCTATTTCGGGAAAATACAAATTTGGAATGGATGGTACTCTCGAGTCGTAAGCGAACTCCGGCGGTTGACTCCATTTTTAGAGCTGGTCTGCGCGTGCGCTCAGATCGCGCTGCCAGTGCTCGGCGAGCTGCCATCACGCCGCGTCGCTCGCCACCCCCACGTTGACGCCGACTATCGCGTTGTGCTACCATTACCGAAGACATCAAGCGTTACGTACAAAACGAACTGTGTACATTGCCGTTGTGTCATAGCTAGTTAGGAATTGCAACTGCACTGGAGTGCAGTACCTACATTGAAGATGGAAGATAAAGCCTTGCGCGAGTTCCGTGCTTCCTTACTTCCCATAGTGCTTATAATCGTATGGAATGTAAAGAAGTATGGAGCTGCGCGGGCGTGTCGTCGGGTCCGGAAATCGCATCATCGTTGTTCACATGTGTGACAGAAGCTTTGTCTTGTTATTTTGTGCTTGCGGCTTTACAGTGTATTGTTTTCATTTAACTGTGTGCTATCGGTTCGTAATTCATAAACCAATGTGCTCTCTTATCAAGGATATTCAAAGAATTTGCTTGTGAGATGAACCATTACATAATTATTATCTCCATATAATTGTTACTGGGTATGGTAATTATTTATCATTTCAAATAAGATGACGTACCTTACGTTATTAATTTATAACGGTTCTCAAGCTACATTTACATTTTTAAATCCTTCAATTCCATTATTACAGTTTTTTGTATGAGTCATAAAAGTGTAAAAAGAGAGATTGTTTATTCGGTGGCGAGCTGTCGTAAAATAACATCTGGCGTAGGTAACAGTTCTGACTAAGGCAACGTAAATAAACGCGAGGTTAACGGGAACCGTGGCTTGGAAATTCTGTTTCAACTCAAAAATAATGTGTATTAGACACGCAGAGGTAAAATAAATATTGTACAAAAATGCCAACTAAGGATCAATTGTCTATATGGATACAGCCCTTTCAGTATCTGTCATACTAAGAAGTCTCAATATACATGTATGACTGCAGTTGGTCTACAGAACTTGAACAAAATTATTGTATGAAAATTGCAGTATGCTTTACCTGAAAACCTAACAGATGGTATCTACGAGACCATAAGAATTTAAATGTTAATTTAATTAATTCATTTTTAATAAATGGAGTAGTTCAAAGCATCCTTCTAAGGTGAGGCCTATGTCCAACAGTGGATTTGTACTCTCTTAAGGTTGATAATGATGATACTAAATGAAATTTATTGTTCGGTACGTATAGTAGTTGTAAATGAAACAACTATATATGTTATAGATATACACTTATATTGTAGTTAAACATTAATTGTGTAGGTTCCAGACTGTATTTTGCTGTGTAATTATACGATACAAGACTATAACTACTCTTCTTCTTCTCTAATATTTTTTTAGTCGAGTTTATTTAAGCTTGGGATCATAAATTCTGGGACGACGAATGCAAGCCCCGAACATTGCTAAAGCGTTTATCTAGTGGAATGGCAAAAAAAGGGGAAGACAAAAAACAGCAGTGAGTTGGGGCCGCGCCTGCGCCACATCTGGAAGAGCACTGCATCTCATTATGCGCATCGGTCGCGGCTCAATGGACGCCGCCCGTGCCCTCACCAAACACAATGCTCGTAATATAACAATATTATTTGGTCATTCTAATAACTCAGTTTATTCATTCCGATATTTTTTTCTTTTTCGTATTTGCACATGTTTTTGATAAATTTTATATGTCGACATTAGGCAGCTCTTATCGGCGCCTAAAACCGCGGCTAAAGGTACATGTTAAATGTCAACATATTTACAGGGTTTTGTAAAAAAGGATTATCTTTTCCTCAGTGCTATTCTGCAGTGGGAACAGATGTTCTTTTTTTTTGTTACTACTAAATAATAGACTTTTATATAATACCTACTCTAATTATATATGTTTTTTTTAGGATTGAAAAATTATTTCAAACGCGATCTCAGAAAACACGGATTCATTGATGCTAATTTGTATGTCAACCACAGAAATCAATGCATTATGAGGACTAGCATAGTTTCATAAGTAATGGATTTTGATTTCTAATTCTAGATTGACGAATTTAATCTTAATAAATAAGTTAGCTACATAAAATAATTTACAAAAATCAACCATTTTTGACGTTTTTTTGAATAAGTAACAGGCCAAGTCTTAACTAGATTCCGTTCATTGTTTTAAAACACAAGGGGACATGTGGGGGACTAGGGCAATGAAAGGGAAGTGCGCATAGCAGCAACGCACACATTCAAAAGTTTAACTTTTTGCAAAACACGTAACAAAAAGCACACATGATGCACGAAGTAGTATAGACAGGCATCGAATGCAACGTGATCCCTAGCCAGTAAATCCAGCTTTTCTACTGCATAGTTTAAATAATAATTACACATTGCTACTAATCCAGAATTTACCCGATCCGAAGCCCTTTAATAGTAAACGCCTTTTACTATCGCACAAAGGAGTCTTCTATGAGAAAGGGATCTTGACCTACCAGTTTGCTCGGAACTCTCAAAAACAATTTATTCATGCATCCATGCAACGAGTACGATCAACAAAAGAATTTGAAACTAGACAGGGGGATAATGAATACTAGACAAAGGGTATTTTAATAGAGTTACTTGCGTGCAATTCGGTTTAGTGATTTTTATTGTAGTTGAATGTACGAACGGGTTTTAAATGCTTGTTGGAATATAATAGCGCTGTATGAATGATAACAACATATACATTGTTAAATATCATATCTGTACAATATGTAATTTGATTAAGGAGAGATAGAGAACTCTGTCGGTGGATGTTTTGTTAGTCGTGGATGATGCGAGAAAATAACCACCAGACAAATTGTTGGCAACGTTCCAGAGGCCTCTGAAAGTCTCCAGTATCGTGCTTCACTATTTATACATATATTTCCTTATATTTAGTGTAAGTATATTCACAGTTACAAAAGCAACACACGTTAATTTGTGCTCGTTTTTCATGTTATCAATGCTTCTGAACGAGTGATTATGGTTATACAATGATGGATAAAATCATTTTGTATTACAGGTTACTACTTTTGCTGTTGGACTGCATCACTCTTCCGAAAGCAGTTTACCTTACCTATTATAAATAGGTATAATATATGTACTTATATCTACATATCTACATATTAGAACTAAATATATATATATTTTAATACTGTGTAATTTTTTTTCACCCTTTTAATTTATTTGTACATATCAGAATTGTCTGATTTTACAGCACATTGTTATCAAATTCACTTTCAATTCTTACTTATTATTATCACCAGTGTATAGACTAAATTGGAGTTCTAAAAAGGAAGACTATTATAATAGCGTGAACTTGTATAGCATAATACTACTAAGTATAGAAATTGCATTTTTACATTTACATTTAGTTTTATACTTATAATAACAATCCTTAAGATCGGGATTCATTTGACTTTATTTATTGTGCACATATCTTTGTCTTTGCCTCTGTCGTTTTGGAGTTTAGTTTCAAAGAACTTCTAGAGGTGTCTGATGAAGCTAAGATTTTATCTTATTACAGTGTAATATTAGAAAGGACACATCGTGTTGTATCATAATCACGCTTACACTGTGTACGACATAGCAGGATAGGTCAACATTATTTTAAATAAGTGATTTAAAATTTACAAAGGTAAACATAGATGAAATTTATTTTGAATTCATTTAGTTTTCAGTAACTAAAAGGATAACTAGAGGTCGAATATCTCCGAAAAGACGTAAAATGTCTACTGTTTTTGTTGTCGATAACTCAAAAACTCGTCAAAAAACCATTAGTTAACTAAAACAACAAACAAATTATAAAAAGAAGGATACTGAACTGCTAAGTGTTGTTTAAATTAAAATTTAGCAATAGTTTAGTTTAGTTGGCGGCGCCTCGGTGGTGTGCGACTGCTGTGCTAGAGGTCTCGGGTTTGATTCCCGGATCGGAACAAATGTTTGTACGATTTGTAAATATTTGTTTAGGAGTTTCGGTGGTTTTAATGTTTACGTGATATGTATGTATTTACAAAAAAAAGTTAATATGTATTTATATCACTTGTCTATTACCCATAATACAAACTCTGCTTTATTTGGGCATAGATGGCGTTGTTAGATGTCCGAAATACTTATTTATTTGGTAAAAGATATTGTAGTCGCAGTCTATAATATTTCGCTGAGATATACGTAAATATAGATGCGAAATAGTAAGAAAGCAAAATCTTCCGAGAGCGATCAATTTTGTATACTACATTTTTTTCTAATTTTCACACAATAAATATAAATAATAAAACATGAAATAACATCTGATAATTTGAGACTGAAATAGATACCAACTCTTATGGTTTCTAAGAACTCTTATAAGTGCTATGCTAACTTTGTTCTTAACTGAAGATGAGATTTTTTCGAGACAGACAAGGTAAGTATGTATCTAGTGAGTAAATTATTTATTTCTGTTGCCGAATAAATACTGAAAAACAGAACAAAATAAATATTTAACTCCCATGGAACAAATATAATTTTTTTAGGAATATCAAGCCCTCAAAATGTCCTCACTGCTGCCAAAACAGTTCAGGACTAATTTGACTGTGCTAAGAACCTTTACGACCTTAAATGCACCATTAATGAATCCACCATACATACACCCGGAACATCATTTGCCGATATGGTTAAAAAGATACCAACAATTTTATGCCAAAGGAAAACATAAATTCAGTGGTCATTTATCCCAATGACAAAGGTATTCCAAGCAATGATACCAAGTCATTAGTACAAAAAAATATCTGTCCTGAACAGATGAAGTTGCAAGTGAGAGGGCTGCGTAAAACAAAGAACGGTGACAATAGAATCAGTACAGATACGAAGGGAGTTATTGAAAAATTAAAACAATCAGCCAAGCTTAAGAACTCCGGCCTTATCATTGACAACCAACATGAAAAGGAAGTTTTTACCTGCTTATACCACTAGAACCTAGCAGATAAACTGAAGGACTGCCGCCTTGAGATTTTTCTGAACTCAATTAGGTTAAGCCACAAGTCAGGTAAGAAAGATTCGGAGACCTGCAATTACGTGATTGAAGTATCTGCGAACATTCGTAAAGCCCTAATAACTACAGACAGAGTATTTGTGAACTGGTCATCCTGTCCTGTCAGAGATTTTACTCTTGTGACTAGGTGTTATAAGTGCCAGCAGTACGGGCATGCAGCGAAAACGTGTCGAGAGACGTCTTACACCTGTGGGCACTGCGGGGAGGTAGGGCACTCCTTAAAGAACTGCACAAAGAAGACGGAAGTAGGACCAAAATGCGCTGCTTCCCTGCGCTTCAAAAAGCCGAACAATCATGACACAGGAGCTCTTGACTGTCCAGTGAAGCTAATGGCTGAAAAAAATACTTAAACTTTATTGACTATGAAGGCGCCTAAGAGCGGCATTAACAAATATATTTACCTCTCTGTTTATATAACTATAATTCATAAGTATTTCATTTAATCGTTCAAAATTCATATTCGTAAGTAAATTATTTGTTCTATTATATCTATTGTTATGCCCAAATAGAACACCTAATGTTAAGGTATACCATCTAAGTTTATATATATTAGACATAAAGAACGCTTTATACTTCCCCACAAAACACATCATACATTTGCTCACACGAACTTATGCAATAAACACTACCTGATACAGACGCTGCTCCCTTTAATAGTTTGTTATTTAGTATTAAGAGTTTGTACCTAGTTAGTGGCCAGAGCGACAAACCACTGATGACTCATCACACAGGTTTAAACCTAGTTTTAGGGTCAGAGGCGACTCGCTATTTGCCCCATGTAAATCCCTGTATTTCAACTGGGTATAAGTCACTTATATTGTAAAATTACCTAAATCTTTTTTATTTTGCTCGATATTGATAACGGCAACAGGTAGACGCTTCAAATATTCACAGAATGTTTAGATATATATTCACTTTAAAAACAATTATTTAAATTACAATAAAACAAATATTTAAGGGATAAAAACGATAAGTGTTTGTTTTGCTCGTTTTTTTTTTTTTTTTTAAAAAGACATCTCCCACATTAGGAATAAACATCCTGTGTCGTGGGGGACTTTACAAACATACATGAAACGGACACAAAGAACATCCAGACTCGGGACAACAATTCGTGGATCACACAAAGTGTTGTACCGTGTGGGATTTGAAACCACGACACTTGGCGCAGTAGCAAGCGGCATGGTGACCGCTGAAACCACTCGGCCACCTTTCGGAACGGAACCCTTGGTGTGCGAGTCCGACTCGTACATGGGCGATTTTTTTTATTGTAAACACATTTACCGTTTGGCAAGTCATGTGCACATATAAATAGCGATATGAGCCAGTTTCTACACTTCCTTATAAACTCCCTGATAGATCTTAACTTTCTGTCAAATAACTACAGATTTCGGTTTTACAAGACTTTGATAGAGACATCTATGTCAGAAATAGGTAGTAGAGTCACGCTGATTGCAACACGAACAGGCAAGCTCGACCGGGACGGTACGACCCTCGCACAGGTCACCGTAAAATGACAGCGATCGTGCTGTCGTGTTTTGTTGGTGAGTGCGAGACCGGAGGTCCAATGATGTAGAAGCATCACTAGGCCGCCATGGTGTGGGTGATGCTGCATTGTTCCATTGTCTGCATTCGCAATGAGTATGGTGACCACCACTCTGGATTCTGCTTATGCTTTCCACCAGGCAGTAGAGTCACTTAGGCAGGACCATACATAAAAAATACATATATTTATTGGTTACTTTTATCTTTTAAATAGTGTATATGGCTGATAACTGAAGTGAAACTGATGAAACGGGCCTTAAATCTGGTTAAAAGACCTCAAATTCATCATAACAATATGGTTGCATCATTTTTAAACATATGCAAATCGAAAAATTATAATACATTATACCTATACGTACCCATTACATAAATGTTTATTATTCTACGTAGAAAAAATAAGTTATTTGAAATACAGCGTAAGTCCAATACGTATCGCACAGATTACGTAATTTTATTTATGTGTAAAACGCGAGGGTAACGTCACTGTGTTAAATCATGAAACTATTTCAACCAGAATGCACGTAAAGCTTTCAGGAGTGAACGATAGATGGCGACGTAATATGATCAATACGAAGTATTTGAAGTTTCACATTGAACAATATTTACCTACTTTGTGATTAATTTTAATACTACTCAATATTCATTAACCATTCCATTTAATAATTTTTTTAATTCACTTATTGCTTAATATTACATTTGAATGTTAAATGAAAATAAAACCTGTGTGTTTTGCATGCCAATTTTCCAAGGTGTTCATTTAATAAGTAAAATTTAAACAAAAAGAAACGACTAAGATTTCAAATGAAAAGATTTCGAAAATTTCAAATCAAAATCGGTTCACCCAACAGAAAGGTACTCACGGTAACAAACATAAAAAAAAACAGTCGAATTGAGAACCTCCTCTTTTTTTGAAGTCGCTTAAAAAATTAAAACAAATCATGAGTATACGAGTATCAACACAGTAATAAGTAAATATTAACATCCAGCATGTATTAAATGAAGTCTATGTGTGTGAAAACATTCTTTAAATTTTTCGTTGTAATAAAATCTTAACTAGTCGCTGTACAAAAGAGTTGAACAGCGCTATCACTACGCTATCAGTGCAGTCAATAAGGTAAGAAATAGTATTACCTGGATTCTAGATGGCATTATGATAAGGATAGTCGTATGTTTATCTACTTGATTATATAAATCTATTATTTCTAAGGGCATTATATATACAGGTATATACATATATATAATCTTTTTGTGGACGTAAAATCTTTTAGATTCCCCAAATCTCTAGGGACGTTGCTTGTACTTCACGTTAAAGCTTACGGTTTCTTGCTTTCTATCGTACAATTGGATTTTGATCCTCTTTATGTTGATGGCTTATGGACATCCTTCAAACTGTCATTTGATTTATATGCTCATCAATACTATGTATTACACCAATACCTTCTTCTCAAATATTTGTAAATCTTTCTTTTTTGCAAAGGAATTTATAATAAAATTGTACTTTCAAACTACAATTATTGTGATATAGCTTAAAATTTTTGGGTCTTAAACTTTCGAATATATATGTTAATTTGCCTATGTTGTTTCGTCCTATCAAAACCTACATAAAATTCTTTGTAGCGTAAAGTTTGGTGAACTTCAAATTGAGATCTGATGTCAACTGCAGAATTTCAGTTTATAAATTAAAAAATTAAAATAAATGACTTCTTAGATAGTTTTAAAAAATCTAAAATTACAATATAATACATACATATATACATACAACACATAAGGTTTTTCTACTGTTTTTTTAATCATTATTTCTTTTCCACATTTTATATTTTTCAATGCTTTGAAGTAAACTAATATCCCGACATCGTAAATGAGTTAGTATGTTTATTTTCGTAAAACTCTTAAGACAAACGTAAAATCAATTACTAATGTCAAGATAAGTATTTCTTTTATGCCAGTGTAACTCAATATTTTACATTAAAGAAAATAATTTGGAATGTTATTATTTTGCACCATATAACTCACAATTCAAGTCAATAATAGAAAAAATAAACACTTTTATAAAAAAGTACCTACTTCCCTATTTGTCGTCTATTCCTAGATGAGAACAATTTCAATGTATATCAGTAAGGATATATCGGTGGAGTTATAATTAGGTAAATGCTATATTTAATTTTATGTTTTTATATCTAAATATTAAAACGTCTGAAGCACATTTCATAGTTTTTTTGAATTATTCAATACGAAATGTTTTTATTTTCTCCGAGATTTGAAGCGTGTGATCAATAGGTAGACCTAATCCATTTTAAAACGTCGTCGATACTTTTTTACTTAACTAAGATACATTTGATTAATATAAATTTAATATATAAAATTCTCGTGTCGCAGTGTTTGTTACCAAACTCCTCCGAAACGGCTACACCGACTTTTATGAAATTTTGTGTGCATATCTGGTAGGTCTGAGAATCGGCCAACATCTATTTTTCATACCCCTAAACGATGACGGTGATCCATCTCTAAACATTTTTTTATATTTTATAACAAAACAAAGTTTGCCGGGTCAGCAAGTGTTACTAAAATTATCTTGCAAGGAACCTAACAATTTTATTCTACATCTTATGTGTTTTTTTTATATTTATTTTACATATTTAACTAGAAACTAAGAGCAGATATAGCAGAGAAGTATGGTGTTGCTGCTTCTGATTTTTTCAAAATCTTCGATCTATTTAAGAGCTACCCCGTTTAAAGAACTGTTACTTGTTCTCTCGGCATTACCTGCATTGAATGGCAATCGATCATTACAAGTGATGTTAAATATATAAAATAGATAAATAAGGCTGAAAAGTGTCTAAACAAAAACTGTTCTTTCTACGTAGCAAAGACATGGTATTACTTATTAAAACTATGTAAGTATTATTTAGGATTTTGTAGCGAGTTAGCAATTAGTGGTATAAGGTTGTGTGTGTCCGAGTAATCAAGCGGCGCAGCGTTATGCGGCCACCATTACTAACGCACCGTCTGTCCCAAGTGGCGGCATCGTATAATAAACCGACACGAAATTATCTTTTCAAACAATTAGCTCAGACTTATTGCTCAACAAAATCTGGCCTCCACAGAAATATCGGAGTAATTAGCCATGCTGTAATTATACCAACGTTTTTATAACACAGAAATAATGACGCATTTAATTCACGACCCGGTTAAGTCTTATTTGTATGACTGTAAATTATTTTCCTTGTATCGTTAGCGTTTATCATTAGTAAATTGTATTATTTGCCTGCTAAATTAAATCATTTTTTGTGAATATGCGAGAATTAGTATGATTAAGTAACATGTATAACATATTTTGTAGTTCGTACCGATACATACCTACATAGACAGATAGAAAAGACAACATCATGTACATACATTAAACTGCATTTATTTGTAAGCAGAAAATGGACTAGTTCTTCGAAATACTCAGGATTTTAGAATGTTTTTACTAAAAGTAAGTTGCATAGAAAACATACGAGTAAAATGAACTTTAGTCATAAAACAAATAGACCTCTTTATATTTTCTTCGCTCGTGATAGCCGTCGTTACATGAAGTGGCTTTTCTAAAAAGACCCGTGGCGAGCTATTGCCTGAAATGAGGTGGATATACTGCAAGTGTTGCAACAGCTCACACGGGACTTCAGATTCTACAAATAGCTATCTTAAGAACACAAAGTGCTCTGGTACTGACAAAGTATTTTGATATTTCCCCCTTTAAATATTTAGACCTAAGTATAAAAGTAAAGCTTATTGCATTCATTGGTTAACTTAATTTATTCTAGTAGAGTAACTTTTATATCGTTAGCTAAAGAAAGCGTTTTGCACAATACGATATTTGTGACATTTGCCAGGCTTGTTATTTTGTTTTTCTAACGTGGTCACCAAACAAAAGAAGTAGGTTATACTACTTTATTAGTTTAACACAGTCTTTTTTAAACGGTTTTGTTTGTGAAAAAATAGACTAAAAAACATAGAACGCCTGACGCATTCTGTGCCGAGTTACAGTAGCAAATTTTTCTTAGAGAACCTTTTGGATCTCGTCTCATTGAAAAAGCGTCAGACAACTTTGAGTTCTATACTATCTTTGGCGTCTATAGGAGCTGACCAGAAGGTGTTGAGCAAGGTATTCAGATATCATATCAGACATCTCCTCGAGGTAATGTTACCGGCTGGTTATTTTTACACGAGAAACAGGTTTTCTTTCAATTTATGTTATATTTAAATAATTAAAAATCTTCGAAGTATTCAGCTAATAATAAGACACAGATAGATTTTAATTAATATACTGTTACTAATCCATACAAATATTATAAATTCGCTAGAAACTGTCTGTCTATTACGCTTTAAAGACTAAACCACGAAATCGATTTGAATGAAATTTACAGCGAAAACCAAAATACTGTTTCATACTACTTGTGTTTTAATTTAAAAAAAAAAACAGTAAACAGCATCATTTTATTAATTTGTATTTTAAATTCATTTCTGTTTTTTATTTATTCAGTTATTATATATATATACCTAGTCCCTATTTAAGAAAATCATAAAGCAATCGTATCAATTAATGTTCTATTACAACGCATAAATCAATGTCGAGTGTTACAAGGGCGGGCAGCAGTAATTATTTGTTATGAAAGGCACTTCCAAAAGCTATCGATTACACGAACCACGAGTCTGTATCTTTTAGGTAATAAATAATTAAGACATGCATATATTTATAAGGCTATACTTGTGTGTATCCGCGTAATAGAAACATCTTGATGAATTGAAACAGATCGAAAAGGTTCTCAAGGAATTTTATGTTGGAAATAATCCCAAAAGCGGCCGACACAATTCTTCATTTCATTCACGTTCCCCCGCGATGAAACTTTTTCTCTGCAATTTTTCTGTGAAGGGCGGGGAGTTATCAGGTGGGGCGCTTTGCCAGTCGCAGCACGTAGCACCTCCGAGCCCCGCGCGCCGCCCCGTGCCCGCCCGCTGAATACAAACTTCATTAGCCGTTTGATAATTAGCCCGTTAAACGCCCCTCACTCAACCAGCTATCGTCTCCAACGACTGAATAACATTTGTGTGTACTATATAATAATTACTCTAAATAAACTTTATTCTAATGGTAATAAATAAAGTCCTTTAAAAACTATAAGCTTATATATTATATATATTACATACCTAATAGTTGATGTTGAACTTGTAATGTGTACGCTAAAATGGTATAGTATATCTGACGAAACTAGCTATAAGAAAATTCTTACCTATAGAAAGGAATCAATAAGATATGGACTTTGAAATCTATTACAGCCGTATATTCGACTAATGTCGTTAAAGTACAAAGATGATTAATCTCCATTTGGAATACAGTCAATTTATCTAAGTCTTTTTGAAAGTGAAATAAATAAATTGCTAAATGTAACTGAAATAAAATCAAAAGAAAGGAAATAATGACTTTAATTTTATTTTTCTAGGCTAAAAGATACCGCTGTTTCTTATATATATAATAAAAGTGACAATTTAACCGGAACGACTCCGGAAGGAAGCGACAGAACAAAAAGAGCTCGAGTAAGCGAAGAGTAGAAAGAACTTAGAAAAATTAGGAAACAATGAAGCAGGAAACGTGTTTCCTTGCAAATGGCAATGACGCGGAAGTACGCTCGACGACTACAAGATAACGGGTTTAACTATATGGGTACTGGCTCATAATTAATTAATTTGTTACAATAGTTACTACGTACAGTATAACTAACCTATTTCAATGAAGATGAAGAAGAAAAGATGAAGAAAGATGGTCATGAAGATTTTAACATTGCAAAAATCTACTTTCCAGTGTACGATTAGTAAGTATATGTATTATGTATCTATATATTTATATATATATATTTATTTTTGTATGGGTGTATGTATGTATTTAAGTATATGAATTTTTGTGTTGGTTAGATTAGTTTAGGTTACAACATTAACCTCGATGCACCTACCTTACTAGATCTCTACACCCCCCAAAGGTTGGCTGGTAGGTATGTGCATGAAGTTATAAATAAATAAATAAATAAATAAAATAAAATAATTGAGAACAAATTAACTATAGATTTTATTTGAATAGGCGTCATTTTATTTATTTTTTGGAGGCGGAGAATATCTAGAAAATAAAACAGAAGGCGATTTTTTCAGTAATTTGGATAAAAATAAAGCGATTATTGTTTTCAGAAATATTGAAGCGCGTATTTGAGCAAATGAGTTTTTCTTTGTTCTACCGTAATATACACACGCCTGAACAGATTTATTTGTATGTATTGGATATTGTAAGAATCGACATTTTACAAATATCGTATAAGTTAATCACAAGTTGTAAAAAAGCAGCTCGTTTTTTTAAGCGCGTTTTAAATAAAGATGTTTAGGAGCCTACGCTTTAGAGTCTGATCAGTAGTTATCAACTGTCTCGTTAGCAATCGAACAGTTTTCTTCATAATCACCATTTTTTTAATGGATTATGTATCATACGAGCATACGTATCACCTGATGGTAAGCGATTAGCGCCGCCCATGGACACCAGAGGCGTCACGAGTGCGTTGCCGGCCTTTGAAGGATGGGGAGGGGAATGGGGAGGGGGTTTGGGTATGGGTCTCCGATGTCCTCACTCACTCGGTAAAAGACAGCGCAAGCGCTATTTCACACCGGTTTTCTGTGAGGCCGTGGTCTCCAGTCAAGCAGGCTCATTCATGCCAAAGCGTGGCTTTCCCCGGTAATTTTTTTATTCGTTCTTATTTTTATCCCGGTGTAAATAAAGTAGTTTATAGTTAGATGTATCTGTTTTATAGCTATGTGATTTTCGACTTTGGTAAAAAATATCGCTGACAATTCGTCTTGGTGCTAAGTGGACGTAACTATTGTCATCGACCGTCATTTCTTGTCGATAAGAATTCTTTATACTATAGGCGTATATACTGCTTACTGCAGCTATGTTGAATGTTATCTCGATTGGTTTTGTGCATAAAAGTAAAGGTTTAAGGATAATTCCATATTACTAGGTTGTCGGAGAAATATGTAGCAATAGTTATGAGAGAAATCACGCTAAACAATAAACTATAACCCGATTACGTACAAAAATATATAATTTTTAGGTAGCACAAGTAATGTGCAATGGGAGAGGCCTATGTCCAGCAGTGGATTGCAATAGACTGATGATGATATAACCTCTGTCAACCGAGCTATTATCACGAATCTATTTAAACCTGATTTATTAAAATCGGTTCGTAGTGTAGAAGATACGGTGGAACATACAAGGATACACGGACTGCCAAAGCTATTACCCTTCCTTTTGGCTGCGTCGTAGTTGGGTAAAAATAACGGCATATTTGATATTCGGTACTACGAGATATGTAACATTGAAGTCGATAGGAGGTTTAAATTATATAACTTACGTAATGTTCCAGAACAACGATAGATGGCGCTGGTTATCACGTGGGACATAAATTAACGAGGGTGCGCAATTAACATTTGAAGTGTCAAACGCTCCCCGCGATAGCTGTTTCTCGATTACCCATTTCTGTTTATTTAACAAAGCATATAGAAATACATGATACATAGATAATAATATATATCTTTGCTAACTTAAAGAAACCTACTTCATAAAGCTTTTATCATAAGAGATCTTTCCTTTATCCCCTAAAGAAACTAAGCTTTGAAATATAAAAAGCGGATAACTCTGCGGACCGAGTGTTGTGGACAGGGAAACACGATAAATTATATTATCCTCGAAAACTGATATAGGAGGGTTGTATACAAAATGACAACAACATAATACCTCAGTATCGATTGGAAACCAGAACAACAATTGCGATAAACGTAGTTTTGTCTCAATTCGCTCTCGGTAAGTTAGATGTCGAAATATAACTGTTGTTTGCATTCTATTTGATATTTTAACTTCGATAATTTTTCCGAATCCGAAAATTTTCGGTTCAATTAGGAAAGCGGTTAATTTATCAATTTTAAGCTTTAGGTAGCCTGGTTTGTTAATTTTGAATCGTGGAATCGGTTTGTTTTTTATCATTAATGGGGTTTGCAATTTGCAATGGATCGAGCGGGTCGGTGCTAGGCAGGGCGGTGCGGCGGTGGAGCGTCCGCGGACATAGCGACGGGTATTTCGACGTAATTAAAACAAACAGGAGAAGGTTTGCCACTCCTCTCTAATTGCGTTCGCGTTGAAATAATCATGGAAACTGTGACAACCTCTACTATGTATATCGACGTTTCTGATTAAACAGATCTGTGTAGGGTGAATATCGAAAATACTACGAAATAAAATCTATATAAGTGAAATAAAATAGGGTATGTGCATGTATTTTTTTAAATAAATTTTATACATAATTATGTAACCGAAAAAAAATATTACACTAGCACAGTTGTAGTAAATAAGCTGAACAAAATTATTAAATTCACAATAATTTCGGAATGATTTAAACGCCGCCATTTTTGAGTTCTTATTTTGTGACATCAGCGTCCACTGAGAATAATTTGTCAACGAAGTGTTTGATTCACAGTTTTAATAAAAGTGAGTGATTAAAACTTGTAAAATCAACAATCAACAAATCAACTTATTGCAATGCGAGAGCATAAAAAAGCTTATTATAAATATTGTTTGTGCGAAAATAACATTAAAACTGCCCCGGTCAAGATATATTTTCATCTGTCCAGAGATGCAAGAATAAGGAAAAAGTGGTGTAAGGCGATGAGAAGAGATAATGTATCGTGCTTTATCATTTTGACTTGAGTATTAAATATGTATGTACCTAAAATCTTTTCCAATAGGACTTGCGAAAAATGTAAATAAGAACCTAACCTAAAAATTTCACAATCCTACTAATATTATAAACGCGAAAGGTTGTGAGTATGTAAGTGTGTGGCTCATTCAAGCAAAAACTACTAAATGGATTTTGATTATACTTTCCAATAATATAGCTTGTACATCGGAATAACACACAGGCTTCAATTTATAAAGATACCAGCATCGCCTCGCGGCTTTGCCCGCGGTTATCGTGGTACCGCGGGTAGCACCGCGGGATTCAGCTAGTGTATACACAAAACTATTCTGATTCTCAATATTTATAGTTTTCAAGATACAAATTAAAAATTATAAATATTTTGATTTCTGTTGATTGAATCGTTTTTTTCTGAGCGCTTACACGAACTTGTTTTACCCATATTGTATTATATTATTTCTGCTTTTCAGATTGAAAAAGATACCGAAAAGTATATGAAGTACAAACTAATGGTATTGGAACATGGACACACGGTGTCACTATTATTAAAAAAAGTCGTTGTACCATATATATTCCAATGTCAGAAAAAAGATAAGTTGCGGCTACCACCGGAAAGGTTGCTTTGAAAAGGAAAAAGCACTGATTGAAGAAGTTTAATAGATCTATCAGAAGCAGGTCCCAGTACAACATCAATACCAAACTACATGGACGTAGAATTTAACACTCCGAGATTACTGAAGCTATTTGTAACTGGTCATTAAATTTATGTTCAAGTTACTAGTAAAGTTCATTTTCGAAGCAAACGTGTAAATGAGAATATAACAGCAAAGACAAGTAGTATAGCATTATCTCCGTTTTCGATACCAACAAAAAAATTATCTACATTTTCTTTAATATCTGCTCAGTTTTCTATCATTATAAGGAAATTATTCTTAAGCAATTCTGCTGATATTGTTTCTGTCACTAGTATTAGTTCACAATCATACACATTTTCAACAGATTATGCACCAGTGCGTAGTTCATCTGATTCAGGTTGGTACCAAATCTGATTTAAGAGTATAATGCGTAGGGCCATGGAAAGGGAACCAAAAATGTCATTGGGCTTACCTAAGAACACATTTTATTTAATAAATCTATTATGTGAATATGTTTCCATTCCCACTATACATATTCTTATTACATAGAGAAAAATAAAACTAAATGAATCTTTTAATTTATTGGCTGTAAACTTTGGATTTTCACAGAGCACAATCAGCAGATTTTTTTCTAAAAGTATTGTAATAATTTTAAAGGTGATGAAAGAGTTGATTGTTTGGCCAACACCATCATAAATATTTTAAAGATTACCTATTTCATTTAGAGCTAGGTATTCTAATGTTGTTTCTATAGACTGTCTGGAAATACAAAACAAACAAATCCAGTGCATCAATCATTAAGTTGGTCGTAGTATAAGAAGTGTAATACTTTAAAATATTGGATTTCTTGTACTCGGATGGTCTGGTTAATTACATATCAGAAGGCTACAGTGGCAGGGCAACCGATGTCATCGTAGTAGAAGACTGTGGCTACCTTCAACTTTTACCTAGCAGTTATGGCAGACCCGGGTTTTAAAGATTTAACACATTTGTTGGCAAAGAAAAACTGTACTCTTGTTAGAACTCCCTCTCTTTTAGAATCTACACCGAGTACAAAAGAAGAAATAAAACAATCGAAACAAATTGCAACATGCAACACATCAATTTTGGGCAGATTATCCGAATATGCCTTGACAAAACCACTTTTAGTCATTGTAGCGAGTCTTTCTTCGCAAAGAGTTCTTTCATTTAATAATCCTCAAAGAACACAAATAATTTCATCAAAACAATGCGAATAATCTCCAATACTTATACAAACGACCTGTTGACATGCCGTTTACAGTGGACGATGACGTCACGTTTCTTTACGCCAATAGCCTGGCGTTTTAGAAATTTGTGAGGGCATTTAAAAAATTCTACTTTTAAATAATTAAATTTATTAATAAAAAAATGATTATTCGGAAAAACATTTATGTGGGTAAATTTCTTTAGCTAGAACACATGATTTTTTGGCCATTTCTAACTTACATGCATATTCCCTGTTACTTTGAATTTGAGATCAGAAATAAAAAAAAAGACGTGTGGCACTCGGAGACTGCCGCGGTAAAGCTATTGCATAGCATTTTTTATCAAGCGCAGTAACGCCGATACAACCAATGCCATGCCAAAGCTTAAAAATAATAAGTTCTGGTATTTATCGATAGATGGAAAAAACTTAAAAGTATTAGCGCTGTGCCGGTCGGAATCGGAGGTGTTGGGTTTTTTTCGTTACGGAATTTTCATGATTCGGTCTCCACGCTCAAGGCCTGCAATAGAAGCTATGCACTAGCTTAAAAGGAATAAACATTTATTTGTGTTCTAAATTAGAGACATTATTAAGTATGTGATGTATATCGATTTATATGATCGTCGAATTTATTAATTTTGTCGGTTACTTCGCGTATAAAAGCGAAAGAAAGAGCGCGCGTTATAAAAGTATTTTGCGCGTGTTTTATACCGGGTAACCGTCTATTCACTCCTATATTCGTAGAACAGCTTAAAATAGGGCTCCGTCGGGTTAGAAACTAGTCAGGCACCCATAGGGGGTGCACACACTTGAGTTAAATCATTTATCTCTATAAATATGAATAATATTGATGAAAGTTTTTGTATGTGTGTAATTTGTAAGATTGCAAAATGTCGAAAGATAGTCAATTGTGACCTTCTGCTTACAATTATGTACGAGTATGTATATATATAGGTACTGTAGTATAAGAATATCACTTATTTACTGCCGCCAACTTTCATCAAAAGTTTTACATAATTTTTTTTTCACAATCTTTTATTTATCAATAAAGAATAACTTATTTCCTTTTTATAACTTAGGAGAAAGATTACCAATAATACACGCAAAATGTTATCGCACGCAACTGTGTCTATTATTGCTTCAGAGCAATGAGTGGTAATATGCAGACTACACAACCCGAAAAATCAATGGAAATGAAATGCCAACCGTGCTATTGCTAGTTGGACCGATAGTTTGTTCAAATGAGCGGGAACGCATTGGATATCGGATAGCTATTGGACAGTCAAAGAGTAATTGTTTAAATATTAAGAAGATTTTTGTAACTCAGCAGGTTTAGATTTGTTTAAATAGATTTTCTTTACTACATGATATTGACTGAAGAAAAAAGTGAAAATAAACTTTAATTACTTAAAGTTGTAACATATACGACGAACGGTATTTTTCAAGAACTTGTTTCAGGTTGCCTGAATCCACCAGTAAACCCATCACATCACCTGCATTGAGAGAGCATCTAGAATATATGTAACGGCTTATTTTATGTAAGTATTATCTGCATTACAGAAAATTCAAAGAAGCATTAGGGTTGTATGAGCTACAGGTAGCCGTTCGCACGTGAAGCATAAAGATCGTGATTATGGATAAATTGAGTCTCTCGCCATTGCTAGTAATATTATGTATCACAGAGATTCAGTAAGTCTAATACTTAAAAATATTAAATGTGTTGGATGTGGGTAGCGGCCCGGTTGTTGTGGTGCGAAACTTGATGGAGACCAGAGAGAGACGTCATTCGGCTGAGATGATGATGATGAAATCTGTATGGCCGTTTTTGGTTTTATGTAAAGCATAAGCAATAATACATGATTGGTGACCACCATACTCATTACGAATGCAAACAATGTAACAATGCAGCCTGGTGACCCACACCATCGCCGCCTAGTGATGCTTCTGCATCATTGGGCCTCCGGTCTCGCACTCACCAACGAAACACGACGGTACGAATGCTTTCATTTTAGGTTGATCTTATGTGCGAGGGAAATCAGCGTGGCTCTAGTACCTTTTGCGTGTCTTTTGCAGACATCATTGGTTGTTTTAGAGCGATGTTAAGTGTTACCATTTTATTTAATCCAATGCAGTCAGCGGTGTAGCGCTGGCCCTCAACGTAGAAGTTATGTATTTATTAATTAATGGATTGAATTTATTATTATATTCTATAGATCATGATCTATTTTCCCACCATAGAAATATTCATGTTGTTACATATTGATTCAAATAATTTCTGTCAAAATATGACACTATAATATAGAGTTTAAAAGTGGTACCCGTTTGAAATTTAAATAAAAAATGAATCGCCAAATGTGTAACTAAGCTCGGGATTGAATCGACGGATCCGGTTGATTTTTTAAAATATTTTCGTTAAAACACAAGAAATTTTCTTACGAAAAAAAAAACTTACGAGAAAAATAGTCCAAATAACACTTCTTTTCACATACAAAACATAGAGTAAATTAAAACATCTATCCGATTTTGAAAGGAACTTGTACAGGCAGATAGCCGATGATATAATATGTTATTCAATTTACTTTTATTTTAGACAAACTTCGCTCCGCGATGTTATCATGTTGCCCGCTGTTGTAGTAGTAAAGATATAATAACAATCATGGGTAACACCGCAAGGCACAGCTGGTATAAAATAAATCCGACGAAAAAAGTACCAATGGTAAATCTTACTCATTACTTGTTAAGTCTAATAGGACAAGAAAGAAAACAAGCAAAACTCGATTTAAACTTTTTTCGTTATAGCAAAAGTTTAAAAGTCATAATTATCATATTTAAAAATAACTTTGAGTTGCGATGTATTTTAAAATAACCTTAGTCAAGTCTTAGAAGTGATTTTCCCGAGAGTGACAATATGTGAAATGTTTTAAAGCATCGGTAACTTTTTATGTTCGTCTTGACGTTCCGTTCGTGACTTATATTTGTGTTTAGTTTAGTTTAAACATGTTTATGTCTTTTTTTATTTTTTTTTATTGAATAGTAGGCAAACGAGCAGACGTATCACCTGATGGTAAGCGATTACCGCCGCCCATAGACACCCGCAACACCAAAGGTGTCACAAGTGCGTTGCCGACCTTTGGAAAATGGGAAAGGGGATGGGGGAGGGGTTGGGGTATGGGCCGCCGGTATCCTCACTCACTCGGTGAAACACAGCGCAAACGCTATTTCACACCGGTTTTCTGTGAGGCCGTGGTATCACTCCGGTCGAGCCGACCCATTCATGCCGAAGCATAGCTCTCCCACGGTAAAATACTTCTACCTTTGAACTACCAATCATGTTCGGTAATTTTAAGGGTTCCTTACTTCATAACGAAAATGAAAACCTTATAAGATCACTATGTTGTCCGTCTGTCTGTCTGGCTGTCACGAACCTTTATTTCGGGAACGCTTGAAGGTATCTAATTGAACTTTAAGTCGTATACGTCTACGGTCCCCTAAAGTTGTGGAAAAATAAAGCCTTTAAATTTACGTAAATAAACTTGGTAGTAGTACTTTTCCCATTGATCTAGAAATAACATGGTTATATACCACAAACACAGGGAAAAATATTCAAACTGTGCAATACTGGTAACTTAAGGGAAACGTGTGTGTATTTCGGTACGACAATAACCACGGGGACAATATCTACGACGCGGGGCGAAGCTAGTCTAAAAAAGTAGCATATCAGTCATCATCGTCATATCAACTACCTATCAGTGAAAGTCCCGTCAAAATCAATCCAGCCGTTCCAGAGATTAGCCGGAACAAACAGACAGACAGATAGACTAAAATTGAAAAAAATGTTATTTATGTACGAGGGGCGGCTGATAAATTCGCGGCCTAAGGTACTTAGCAACGACACATCATCTCGCTACTTATACCACTAATTGCGTGACTCATTGTTACTATAAATAGCAGATAGTTTTTTTATTTGGTTCATAAACACTTTACCTTTGGAGCAAGCAACGACAACATGTCAACGGAAACTGGAAGTTCTCGCAATTTGGAGCACCGCGCCGTGATAAAATTCCTTGTGAAAAAAGGAAATACGCCCAGGGAAATTTTCGAAGAGACGTCATCAGTCCTTCAGGGTTCTGAACCTTCATATACGATGGTTAAAAAATGGGCTCGGCTATTTCAACAAGACAGAGAGACATGTGAAGACGACCCTCGCCCGGGTCGCCCTGTGACGGTCTTGACCGAAGAAAATGTGAAAAATGTGGAAAAATTTGTACTGGATGATCGTAGAATTAAATTGTGGCAGATAGCCGAAGAGCTACAGATTAGCAAAGAACGAGTTGGAGAAATTTTTTATAATCATTTGCACATGCAAAAAATAATGTGCAAATAATAGTGCACGTTGGGTACCGCGAATGCTCACACCGCTTGACAAGCAGCGACGATTAGAGAGCTGTAAGGATTTTTCGAAGTTGTGCGAGCCTGACCTGAATGAAATTTGTAATCGCATTGTGACCGTTGATGAAACTTGGATTCGTTAGTATGATCCCGAGTCCAAACAAGAGTCGATGCAATTGATAAAAAGGGAGAAAGGCCACCAAAGAAATTTAAAGTGGAGAAGTCAGCAGCCAAGCTTATGGCTACCATTTTCTGGGACAACGAGGGGATTTTATGAATTGATTATTTGTCAAAAGGAACTACAATGAACGCCCAGTATTACGTTAATTTACTGGGTCAGGCACGTGAGGCAGTCGTGCAGAAAAGACGTGGCAAGTTAGGGCGCGGAGTGCTTTTTCTGCAAGACAACGCACCCGTTCACACCGCTCGAGTTGCGAGAGATGTCTTAAAATCTACAGGCTTCGCAGAAATTTACCATCCACCCTACAGTCCGGACCTGGCTCCCAGTGACTTTTTCCTTTTTTCTAATTTAAAAAAGGAGCTACGGGGACGATGATTTTCGGACGACAATGAAATGATGGCGACCGTAGACAGCCATTTTGCAGAGAAAACTAAAGAATATTTTTTTGGTGGTATAGAAGCATTATATTCACGATGTAAAAAATGTATTTCACTTGAGGGGGATTATATTTAAATATAAAAATATTAAAACTGTATATTTCTTTCATTAAGTACCTAAGGCCGCGAACTTATACGCGCCCCTCGTATATGTACCGTACATAAATACGCATTTAGTAAAAAGCGGTTATTTTAATATTACAAACAGACACTTCAATTTTATTTGTTTGTATTGATAAAAACGATAAACAGGAGGTATTAATCTTTAAAAATTAACATTAAACTAAACCTCACACTATTGTACTTCTACTAAGGTTTCTAAATGGCAACTGACTAAAAGCCTTAAGAATTCAATCAGGAATTATTTATTAATGTTTTAACATTGTAACAATAAGGTAAAACAAAACATTAGGTAACGAGAATGAGTAATCCACGTCGCTACCAAATAGCTTAATAATTTAATAAACCGTTATTGGTCACTCAGTGATCGAAATTCAACCATAATTCATTATTTTTTTTAGCTTTCTGAACTCCTCCGCCATATAAACTTTAACTATGCTAAATTATATAATTTTCGTAAAAGGGGTTAGTTTTTGCTTCACGTAGTAACTTATCGATAAACATTTCAAATATTATTAAAGGCAACTCATGCACGTTACTCGACAATATATTGTACATGCTTTTATTCTATTAGGTATAGTATTAAATTAGATTTTTTCTGAATCCTATGTTTGACCATAGAAACCTTATGATAATTTATAAAGTTTAAATAATGATAGTCACTATTCTAACTCATTCGTTTGCTCGGGTTCACAGCAAGTTCTCATAATGTAAATATATTCTGAGTAGAATGACATAATTTCCTTTAAATTCTCGAGAACCCATGCCCAAGAGATTAAAGGTAACATTATGGAGACACTATGTACCTTTTGGTCTGTATGAAGTCGGCGCCAAACCAGAAACGCATTACCCTAATAACAAATCTTTATTAAATATTATCTCTTGTTACGAGTAATGTGAGATCTTTGTTTGGACAACAGTAGTGAATATGTAGTTTATGTCATTAACTACTTCCACTTCTTTAAGCTACTCGTTTATGATACATTAGCTTTGCTACTGATTATATACACACTAAATACAGAATTACTTCCATTAATATTTCGATTAATTCGTGGATGAACAAAGGCAACGAGTCAGCGATTGGGTATCTGTGACATCAGGCTAAAAGCCCCAAATCCCTAGTTTATTGTTAGTCGATAGACATATTACGTGGATATACTGTTTTATCTGCTGTATAAATAGTCTGCTTTGAGTAGTAATAAATTGACGTCACAATGTTAAATGTTTTGCAATATAGTTTTGTGGCTCCTGAAAACACTTAAAATGCTCATATGAAGTATATACACATCCTTATTTTAAGTACTTTCTAAATCTACTTTTTCATATTTTATCGTTTGTTGTGTGGTGTAAAGTTTTATATATTCTATATTAATTTAAATTAAGTACAAAAAAGTTTGTACTACGTTTGTTTTATGTTGACTTACATTCATAAGGCCTAAGATATACTTGGCTACTGATAGCATAAAATATATACCCAGATACACCTCAGTCGCTTGATTGTGAGGGGAACTATGTAGTACCGTGAGGCTTGTATCACACGTACTGAGTGCTTTAGTCTCCGCCAAAAGTAAGTGGACCGTTACTAAAGCTATAGGACTTTAACAGGGTGAGTGGAAAATGGCTCATAAAGATTTATATATTTGTGACGGCGTAATTTAAGTTTTTGAAGAGGTTTTGTATAAATACCTTTTTTATTTGTTTTTGTTGTGCTATATGTAGTAAGGTAGTGAATGAACTTTTAATTAGATATAGTGAACTACGAAGAGAATATGTTCTGCGCTGCAGCATTAAGTTAAAGTTAAGTGATCACACCAAGCTTTACATCAACTCAATCAATTGAAGTGCGGGAAAGTTCTGTTTAATTAGCAAGTATTTTTTGACAAAAACAAACAAACGTATCCCAATTACAATGGCAGATGTAAGGAAGAAATGGAGAAGAAATTTCAGTATTGTTGTTAAGTGATTACTAATGCATAGGAATTGACTTTCAAGACAAGTCTATGAAACAAACCTAACAAAGAGTAAAGCATTTGTATGGACGAGCATGGTAGACACCCCTGACCCGTGTAAATATTTGTGTGTGTGTGCGTCTGCATGTGTGTGCTTGCAACACCAATTACCCGACAACTCATCCAGTTAAACCTTTTTTAACATCATGTTCTCAATATCATTGTAGCAGTAGTCTTTCAGCCATTTTACTAAAATTAATTAAAATTTGGCGCTATTGCATTTCTTACAGTCTTTGTGTACTTTTATTATTTTATTATAGAAATTTAGCGCTTTCACATTATAGTGACGTTGGGCATGGGTACTTTCTACGCGTGGAACTGGGCAACGATTAACCAGTCTAAGTGATAGGGGCACAGTTGGTACTGGTGGTGATTCTGTTGCTATTATCACAAAACTAAAATTCACTAAAATTTATTGTTGGATTATACACTTTACTGAACTAAACACAGAGACAGCTGAGATGTGAAATATCGAAAAATAGACTATAAGCTGCTGAGATTAAAGTACATAACAACAACTAATTTTAGCTAATTTTAGTTTGGTGATGACCACAACAGAATCACCACCACTGACTTTAATGTAGGAATCTCAACAAAATTTCCTGTATAAATATTTTTTTCACAGTTAGGACGTTTGCCGTAACGTATCCGTTATGTGTTGAGTGCCTGTAGGGTAAGTGCAGTGACACCTTTAGCAAAGCATGTTGGGCTCTTTCAATTGGAATGAGATGGCTTTTACACGTACTACCCGAGACACATATGCAGTACCTGATAAGGCACTTACACAAGGCCCGGTATGTTTGGATCAATAGTTTACTACTTGCCACCACCTCTCGCAGATTCTAAAAAAAGTATATAAACATTCTAACCCTAGCGGCCAGCTTAAGAGTGTGCACGTGCCAGTCAAGTCTACTATCCATGATTACTTCCAAGTACCTAATCGTGTTCACACGAGCCAGCGAGGCACAAGTGCAACCGAGGCGGTTGCTAGTGCGATTACATGGAAACGTGGCTTTTCATATCGAGATTTTGAGGTGGGTCAGTAATATTGGATTTGCTAAAACATATGTATTTCGTTTTGGAAGCATTAAGTGTGAGTAAACTATTTTCTAGCCCCTCAGTGACTTTACTAACACCAGATTCAAGTACCTGCAAAAATCTGTTCCAGTTTGTGTCATGGAAAAGAAGTACAGTGTCATTTGCAAAAATAAAGAGGTCCATTTTGGGCAAGGTAATGTGTCAAGACTATTGATAAAGATCAAAAATAGGGTTGGCCCGATTGTACTACCTGGCTAAACGCGCACACTCTGAAGTCGATTGGTAAGGTAATCCTTGAACCAATCCAGTACAATGCCTCTAATGCCAACATTCTCCTGTCTGGTTAGAAGAATTTTGAAAGACACCAACACACCTCTCTCTAAAATAATTACAGTAACTTACCGAAATTTAAACAAATTATGTGATATAGTAAAAACTCTTTAATGTTAAATACTAGACAGATTACTTTTTCACTTCAATCTCAAAGAAATGCTTCCTTTGCATTAAACTAGAAACTATATTATTTATTTTTAAACAAAATATAAATAAGTCTCATATTAATTAAGTAAATAGGTATAAATTAAATCTTATCACTATTTATCATTAAATGAGTGTCTTACTTTTTTACATGTAACATTTTTATGTGATTTTATTTATGTATTTGTCATATTTTAGGTATACTATATGTCCTTTTGGCGTCAGCCTTGCAGTGTTCTCTAAAGAAGAAAAATAATTGATTTTTATTTAAAATTATTTGTTATGATTTAGTGCGAATTCAAGGTGATTTTTTCTTAGATTAAATTATTATTAATTGGCAGCAATAGTCCTGTCTTTCCTATCTATTGACTGCCTCTGTGACGTTGGGGTAGCGAATGTGACTGTTGTGCTTGAGGTCTCGGGTTCGATTCCCGGGTCGGATCAAATGTTTGTATGATCTGCAAATATTTGTGTCGGAGTTTGGATGTTCTCTACGTATAAAATATGTGTATATATATATACATATTTTATATATATATATATATATATATATATATATATATATATATATATATATATATGTATATATTTATATTAGTGGTTTAGTGCCCGAAACACAAGGTTTACATAGCTTGGGACTAGATGGCGTTGTGTTAAGAAAAAATCTACTGCCATGAATATGGACACTGCAACTCAAGAGCCACAACTGTCTTCAAAAGAGATTTTTTATTATTTTGGGCTATTGATAATCAAACCTACAGATGTCTCTAATTAAATATGTTTCGGTTTCTGAACTATGAATTATACACTATCCTACTGTAAAGATCTTTAACATTCCTTTAAGAATAAGCTTTTGACTCCTTGTAAAAACAAGCAGTCTACTACTGTTTATAGTGAAAATTGAAATAATATTTTACAAGTGTGTATTGATACAGGTAACTATATCGACAAGTGGCGTAAATACATAAAGTTGTTAGGTATTGGTATGTAAAGTTAACTTTTTCCAAGGCAGGTGTATAGGTAGTGTACGCTTGGCATGCGCGGGTAGTGATGGCCTGCAGACGCCGCAGACAGTGCGGCTCGTGGCGGCGGCGCCTGCGGGAGCGCGGGGGCCCCAGAGGGCGCGGGGCGGCGCGGCGCGGCGGCGCGATGCTGCGCGCCTCTCAGTCGAGACGCGAGACCCGCCCGCCCTAGCCGCCCGTGTAGCCGCCCGCCCGCCCCGCGCGCTCGTCACGCGTCGCTCTCTACAATTCGCTCTACCTACGATCGTTAATTACATCCCTATGACGGATTCGCATGTCTAATTAAAGATTTATCATATTCGGCAAAATTTTAAGAATTGTCTCTCATTAATTTGGCCTTACACGCGCGTATAGACGTCGAGTATTTTCAAAGCTTTTGGACGGACCGGAAGGGGGTGGGGGGATCGGCGGATTCGGAGGGTCGCGGGGCGCAGAGCCCCTCGCTACGCGGGGTTAGTAGGTTCGCGATGTCGCGTCGTCGTCGGTCGGAATGCATTCGCGAACGTAGAGCGGCGACCTGAGGTGCCACCGCGTATCTCACCTGGGCGGGCGCCTGGGGTCGGTCACCTCATTTATTAATGAAACTGTACCAAAATTGTCGGTCTACTTCGTATTTTTCTTTTTCTTGAGTCTATAACCGTCTCCGATATAATTATTTTTGGGTCAAACCTGACGAGATGCAAGGTCAGACCAGCTAGGTGTCAACGAACCCCTCGTCCGGTGCTTACGTCAGGTCGATGACGTCGAGATTGTCGAGTCCAAAAGTTGAACATCCGGGTTCCGTACAACCAATTAAATTAACCGATTTTCAAGTTAGAACTTTACTGTGCTGTGATCTTGTAGTACAAATAAAAGAAACGATCCGTAACAAAAATGAGTGTCGATATGAAGAACGAAGACGGAAGTGTGTAACGACTGGCGGCGATCGGGGAGGCCACCGCGTTAACCCTGCCCGAATTAGTGCACCGGACGAGACCAAAATAGCGAGGCGGCGTGTACGGTTACATACGGCGCGTCAATGTCGGCGCGCCGGTACGGCGGCGGCAGCGTATGCTCCTGAGCGGCTCTCGGTGGGTAAGTTTACACTGCGTCTGATTGCAGAGAGAGCTGAGGCCAGCCCTATATGTGGAGGCGGCGCTGCGGGCTCCGCCACCGCCCGTCGCCGCCGCGCCACGCCGCGCTCGCCCTCGCACCTCACACTACAAGCTATTTCTGGAGTCATCTGTTTCACTGTATACGCTAAATTTTACACCTTTCTAAATATATATTCACTAAGTATGCCGATGACACAAAGCTTCATAAAACACTTTTTTTTTCGCACTAACCCACGCAATTTACTTTTTAAACACGCTTAATATTATATTACAAGAGCCAAGATGAAGATTAACATGACTGAATCCTATTGAGAAGACAAGAATTTAGACTGAAGAATTTGAAGATCTTGCATGGAGTTGCTGGAAAACAATGAAAGTGTGAGCGTTGTTCGCTTTAGCTGGTTGACTTCGGGTCAAATTGTAATTTTTATATCATTTGGTCCCCTTCAACCAGCTGTAGTTGACATCTGTTTCGCTTTCTGAACTGACGCCTGAAGACAAGAGAGAATGAGATATCTTCTAGAAAATACATTAAATTTTACACATTTGTACAATTTTGGAATCATTTTTCATTTAAGTACAAGTGTAGTTATAAGATATGTCTAAAAAGCCTCTAAGCATTTTTTAAGTAACTGAATCTGTTAGAAATATTATATTTATGTAGTTTTGAGGAAACTGATTCTAAAAAGTTTTTTAAATATTTTTGTACAATTACACTCTATTTTATAAATTGTAAAACTATGTACATGTAAATATGGTTGTACTTCTACACGGTTAGACACTAGTTAAAATTTAAGTAAGTGCTAATGAAACTGTAACAATAAGATGTGTGCATACGTATAAGTCATAGATGGTATCGTAATTGGGTTTAGTTATTTAAAATAATTAATTCGTATTTTGGCCATAGAATGATCGCTACACATATTTGTATAAGTAATGCAAGGAGAGTCCCCACAGTAATTAATTAATTACATTTTGTCTCACCACACCCAATACGACACACGTTAACATACTGTGTATACTAAAACATCCGCGAATAAGACATATTATAGATACTGTTCATATGAAAACCTATTACAAGTTTCTATTGGTTTATGTCTTTAGTTCTCGATGCGTTTTCTAGATAAAATATATCTCAACTCATTAATAATTCGATTATCTAGTTTTCATCATGTATAAAAATATACTAGGCATTATCCTTAAAACTTACAGAGCAATCAGAGATTCTCACAGATATATTCACCGATATTTTACCATATATTGTTTGGTTTTCTAAGTAATATTTCATTTAGTTACATTTACGATTAGCCTATATCGTTACTGTTAGGTACTTATAACAATTTCCCGTACAAAAGTTTGTAGTACACATAAAAAATATGAACATAAAATATGAAGATATCAAAAATAGTAACCACAAAAAGCAATGTAATGGCTTTTAAAAGTTAATGTAACTATTGGCTCTCGTGAGTCGTACCTAAATTTAGGGCGGACGGTTTGATGGCTTTACAGTTTTTTTTATCAAGGAGTACCTTTGGGAAAACAAGCTTTCAGAAGGTAGTGGATAAAGTCGTTTATAGATGCGGGATATTGATTTAAGATAGAGACGGCTTTCGGAGTCCGCACGCGAGGGAAAGATCATAGCGCACAGCGTACTTTGATATTGTAATAAGATTATTTGAGTAACTGTTAACAGCCCGCTACTTTGAGCACATACCGCATAAACATCATCTATTTACACACATGATCGTAGCTACAATAGTCAGTACATGTGTAAGTCAGTACGTATCAATGTGTTACATCTATGCTTTGTTGTAACGATGTGTTTGATCGCATAATTAAATAAGGTATTTACGAAATACATTTAATAAACAGTTTAAAGAAAAAAATACATTAAGCATTTAAAGTGTTAGTTTGTCGGTAATAAGTGAAATGTCGTCTAAATAATCCTCATCTAGATGCTCTTCAATTTACGTACTGGCCTTCTTTGATGCACAACTTTAATTATTACATATTATCTTTAAATTATATTATTTATTTCTAATGTAGTAACAAAATGCTGATGTATCTGCTACAGTTTAAATTGCATCCTCAAACTTTAAATTGTTTCGTGTTACAATGTATATTTCTTTTAGACAAATTTAATCAATGAACTAAACTAAATTAATCAATTTATCAATGACAATAATGCAACAAAAACCATTTATTTCAAATTAAAAAACCCAAACCTGAAGAAATATAATGTAAATGGAATATTTATTGCAGTACTACACAAAATTTCTGCAAACACTACTGACTGCTCTACATGATTAGTTTTTGTTGGGCTGAAAGTGTGACTGCTGAGAGAGGGTGGCGGGGTCGCGCAAAAACCCCTGAGGCAGTGGCTGCAGCCGCGTCGGCGGGCGCCGTTCTGCGGCGCGACTTTGTGCCATAAATCAAAAGCACCCACGGGAACCCTCAGATGGCATAAAGTAAGTAAGTATATATACGATATATCACTCTGTTACTGCTAATAATACAAAGGAATTTCAAGTAGCCGTGCTAATAGTTATCTTCAAAGTATTTTGTTTATGAATATATTTCGTGATGTAATGAATTCCTGCGTTCTAAGTTTCAGTTCAGAATCTTTTTAGCTTTTGAAAGGAATGTTATTTGCAAAGAACCCTTAAACAATATATCATTGTAAAGAGATGAATACGAGGTGTTGGGCACATGAAGATTTTAACCTGAAAAGTTGGACATTTAGAGTTGTTTCAACGACATTGGCGTGTTGAGGTGGTGCCGCTTTGCTCGAAATACGGCTTAGAAGGAAATCACCTGGCAGGCCATTAACCTAATTCACGGACGCAAAGACAGGGCGGAGACGCGGGTGGCGGCGTAGCACCCGCTTTAATATCGCCTCGCTGCCGGTAATAAGATGGAAATAAGGCGGTGGCAAGAAACCGGGCCAATCATTGCCGTTCGCAACTTGACACCGACAATGTAGTACTTCGATAAGTATAAAGTAAATTTATTTCCTACAAATGTTTTTTTTAAGTCTAAAAATAGTATTTACAGCCAATACAGTCTTCAACATGACTGCCGCTAGTTATTTTTATAGTCTGTAAATTTGCTACGAGCTTTCAACTTAGAGTCCAAACATATTTCAAGTATTTTTTATAAAAGTATGTAATAATGTTTACCCTATTAGTATTGTTTTCCTTTAACCCTTATAACGATACAAAGTTTCTAACTTTCAAGTGTTTGTAAGCACTCAAAGTATAACACTTTATTACAGTCTGCGAGGGATAAGTACTACAAACTAATTTTAAAGTAGCTGCATTATGAGTTCATTTAAGATTCATGAAACATAGGGTATAGGATTTGATGTTCGACATCTTAAATATTATGATAAAAGTATTACAGAAAAGACTGCGCCCGGTGGCCCCCGCTTTTCTTGCTGGTATCCGCGTGTCGAGTGTTCTCGGAGGATCTTAATATTTTCACACGTTTTGTTTTTACTTAATATGTTTACTTCTGTGATATAAATTGATAGTTATTTTATTTTGAATTTCTGTGCTACATATATTACAAACGTCCTTTTTATTTTTGGGAAAGACTTATATCTTTTTTTCAGAAGTAGCTTGAATGAAACGTAAGACCATGGTATGTTTATTGGCCTAAGAGTGACTACTTTTGTTAGGGTCCTCCAAATGAAGAAGTTCGACGGTAATTCGTTAAACTATTAGTAATAAAAAAGGTCTGTTGTAGATAAGGAAATCACTATTTAATATTTTTTGCTATTAAAAGAAAATATAACATCGAGGAAGAAAAAAAGATTGTACTAGTTTATTTTAATAATTTATATACCCATAGATATTTTAATTCCCGACCAATACAATATCGGTGGCATTGGTCTGTACATTAATTGTAGATTGTATGATTTACACATTTTTAATTATGTATTAAATGCACGCTATATTACATTAATAGGCTGGTCCTGAATTTATTTGCAAGTTTATATTTTGAATTCAATAGGGTAACCAAATGAAAACAAATTGCAGAATAAAATAAATTTGCAAAATATATTTGGCATCTTTATTTGAAGAGAACAGTAATGCTGAGAAATTAGTGAAGTGTTAACTAAAATAATGCTGATGTAAATTGCTATTACCCTAATGGCGATTTATATCAGCATTATTTTGGATAAAAAATCGTGTCTAAACGTTCGTTTATGTACACCGCATATGCATTGTAACCTACAGAGAATGGAAGTGAGATAGCTTTAATTTAAAAGAACAGTCACACGGGCGATCATCAGCAGGAAAAGCTTTAAAGAAAACCTCTTTGTCAAAAAGTTAATTTTACATTGATAGTACTGTCTAATTAGTTTCCTGTAGAGTGGATCTTTTTACATTAAGTCAGGCGTATTCAATTGCAAAATGGCATAGACAAGAATTTTCATATTTATGTCAGTTTACTTCCATATGACGGACGACAGCATATATATAACAGGTAAGTGCAAAGTAATCTTATTTACAGGACGTAGTTTCAATCGAATAGAAAGTGCCGTGAATTTTCGTTTCCGGTGAATTAAATCACAATGGTTGGTCTGAATTAAATATTTCAGGTGGTGCGCCGTTCTCACGAGTTAGTGCGGAGGTTGATGAAACGACATACTCCGCACTCAACGCCGAGAGAAAATTTAATTATTGTTCCACTGCTACAGCGCCACAGTTGAACACACTTTTAAATGGTGAAGCACATTTCAGTGACATTAAATGAGTTTTCATGTTGAGTTATAATAATTACATAAAGAATAACGTGCCTCACTGGCGCTACTGGTATCATTTTTAAAATAACAAGTCCCCCAACATGTGACATATAATCTCAGTCTGAGTCTCATTTATTTACGTACATGTCATTACGGTAACTTATTGGCTTTGTGACTTGTTTCTGAGGGATCAATCTTAATGTTCTATCCTATCATCACGTTATTATACGAATGTATAAGCAAATAAACTTATATCGTACATGTAAATCGATCAGCTAATGGCATATGAATGAAGCGGGCGTGGAAGTTGCGGCGGCGGTACACACGCTGGATCTAATGGAATTCACTTGTACGCAAACAACCCGCAGAACGCCCTCGCCCCACCTGAACGTAACAGACCTAAGTATCCTCGATCTGCACTACCTATTTTCATACTATACCATCGTTTTAATATCGCTACATTATACTTAACATGCGATCATACTCATGTATGAACGAAACGAGAGGATTATCTACAGTCGGTAAATTAAAAATAATCTCTATGTAAAAATACATAAATGATTACATACTGTTATTGTGATATCACGTTGATATACCTGAAACAAAGCATAATATGATATTAGTTACATACAAATACTCATATAAAAAGAAAAAATGAAGAAGCGCGTAAAGGAAAATATTCGGCAGCCGCTGGTGTCCTTTCATATTTCACTATAATGTCTCTATTTTACGTGATGTCTCAAAGATAAAAGAGTCTACACATGTACGACATATTTTACAAGTTTAGAACAGTAATAAGTAAATTTATACCAATTTTACGTACCTAGACCAACCAAATATAAGATTTGTACACATAGATACAGCACTCTAGTACACCACTTACGTAGTAGTAGTTATGTAGCACCAGTAAAACATGAAAGCATTTGTTTTACAGGTCATGCATCTAGGATGAAGATTCATGACCTGTAAAACTTTAACTGAATATTCGCTAAAAAGTCGTACCCAATCGAATCATTCCCTTTAAACCCAAGGAGAGTCATTCAGCACAAACAGGCTGGCTTCTCGACCGGGGCGGTACTACACTCTCACAGAAGACTAACATAAAAAGTCGGCCAAGTGCGAGTCGGACTCGCGCACCGAGAGCTACGTACAAACCAGTAGGTATATTATATGATGTAACTTAAAATTTATGCTTTTCGCAATTTTTCCTTTATCTGTGTATTATAGATAGTGCTTCGTACCTTTCAAGACTATGAGTTCACGGAAAGTACCCTGTAGGTTTTGATTCCCTTGCGAATGTCGAAAATTTGCAGCATAAACGGCTGTATCTTTTGATTGCATTAACTTAGAAGTTAGTATTTTTTCACAGCTCTAAGGGACGCGTTTTTGATATGAATTTCAGCTTGATATCTCCACGCGTTTCTGAGAAAAAGGTTTCGTTGGTGAGTGAGAGGTCGGAGGTCCAATGATGCAGAAGCATCTCAAAAGGGCGTCATACTGTGGGTCACCATACTCGCATTGAGTATAGTGCCAAGACTATTTCATCATCTTGTTACATGCAAAGTTCTACTATATTCGTATAGTTTTGGGGCATTACTTAGACATTGAATAATATATGTACATCGAGGGATAGCTACCGAGTAGATTTCTCGGAAAGCCTTAGTTGGTCTTAAACCAGATTGAAGCGCTTAGAATTCCTTACATAAGCGCTCCGCTATAATATCGGAAAAGAGATCAGAAGTTAATCTATCGGCAACATTCCTCGCGTTTCGCCGGAAGGCACCGCCGCGCCGAGCCGCCCGCCGCCCGGCCCGCTATGGCCCTTGTGCACGCGACCGCGCCCTCATACAAACTAATCGATCCTTAGCTCTGCAACTTAACTATGCACTATAATATATACACAACCATATACTTTTTTCGTATATTTTGCAAAATTTCCAATGACGATAATAATTTTGTAGAGTAGAGCCGAGGTAATAATTTTTTTGAATATGTGATTTAACGAATCATGTCATGTGTGTTAATGAAAAATAATATTGTTAGATAAATAAGTACATTATTGTGTGTATGTTCATTATATTGTTGAAAATAATAGGGTAAGATCAGCTTAGGATTGAATAAAAAATGTTGAGTTACTAAAAATTACATTCTGATCAGACCGAAGAATGTGATGTCTTTGCAATTATACGGTCTGTGTACGCTTTTAAACTTAAATGTTTTACCCCGATTGAGTTACATTTTTCACACGATATGGAACACTCTTCAAATATGGTTTTTATCTATTTTTGCAACCAAATAATGTTATAGCGAAGTATGGCAAAGCACAGTTAGTAAGTACTGTATAAAATAATTCGATATCGAAATTTGTCTATACTAATATTATAAAGAGGAAAACTTTGTTTGTATGTTTGTTTGTAATGAATAGGCTCTAAAACTACTGGACCGATTTTAAAAATTCTTTCACCATTCGAAGGCTACATTATCCACGAGTAACATAGGCTATATTTTATTTTGGAAAAAAATAGGGTTTCGTAAGATATTGGGGTTTTTCGGACACAAGGTGTAAAAAATCAACCCTATACGGGGGAAAATTTTTCGCTACGGGCAATAAAAGACGCAAACGAGGTTGCGTCGGTCAGCTAGTTTTATTCATAAAATAAATCTTTGTTCATGCCGCTTTGACAGTTAAATTATTTCAAAATAAGAATACATAATCGTTAGCATCCAAAATAGAAACGTAAGCATGGGGACTGAGGGATCGCAATCAGACGGTACAAATTGGACACAGTCAACGTGAATATTCTTAAAAAAGCTTATTACGTTATTTGCTTTATTCATGAACTTCCACAAAATATGATGTGCTATCAAAATATTATGAGGCCACTAAAAGTAACAAATACATTCTACATTGGTTGTAGACGGAGAGTTGTCTACTTTGAGAAATGACTAGCTATATGTACATACAAAATCGACGCTGTCAAGTAGCAAATATTCAATAGTTGATGTGAGCTCAACAGTTTTGCAATTGTTTAATCTATCAGTAAAATTGAAAGATTTAATATAGAAATAACACCTATTATACGAAAACAGATATTATACCTTTTTATCTAATCGATGAAAGACACTTAAAGAGTCGATTGAACTTACATATTCTGACAAAACTGTCAGAAACAGTTAATTTTGTTTTCAATATCAAAGCTCTAAAAATATCGCCAATAAATAAATAATAAACATTTATTTATCGAAAAAATTACAACAATCATACACCAAAGTAGTTTTACAAGACATGAAATAAATAGTTTTGGAACACTGATACTCATGGTAAGATAACTAACTCGTGTTATGGGTATCAGGCCAAAGCAAGTGTTTATAAAATTTGACCACTGTAGTTCAATCAATCTTATACAGTTTTAAAGAAACTAATAAATGTAAAATGAAATGTCTGCTTGTGTTTGTATGTGAAATAAAACACATTCATCTCATAACATGTAATAAGAACTTCCTGTTTCCACTTTCAAAATTTAAAACGGTTTAGACGTATATTGACCAATACATTTTGAAAAAAATAACGCAAAAGAACCAAAACGTGTAATGACCTATACGCAAAATGACCAATCTCTAATTTGCATGTTGACCAATCTTCTTATTACGCATACGCGACCTATAAGTCGTAATAAGAATGATAATGATGCAAGGAGAGCTAGACTTGGTGAAAAATTATAGTTCGCCTCTTTAGTCTGTTCTTTACTTATACACTGACACTATACTAACAGCATTGTGGAGAGCTGACATCACCGCCTTAATGTGAGGATCGGAAGAAACCCTAGTTTGTATAATTGCATTCATTATTTAAAAAAAGAAGCCAGCTTACACTGTCGAAGAATAATAAAGAGCTTGTATGACGGCAGCAGACGTCAAAAACTCAGCAACAAGACCATTAACTTCGATATTGAATATTGTTACGAGTTAGGGTTTGATGGATTTCAGAAATAAACCTTCTGACGTACAAAAGAGTTTTATTCAAAACACTTTTAAAATCAAAATATCGCTTAGTATAAAAAAAATAAGCCTTTATTGCTGTAGCATAACATATAAATAATTTATTACTAAATATAACGTTATAACACACTATATATATTAATTTAAACTAATTGATTTTTCAATTTGTTATCGGTAGCCGGTTTTACAATACAGCTTGTCTTCCGACAAAAGCCCCTTCTAAAGCTTTCCATTTCGTCCTGTCTTTGGCAACGCGTGTCCATTCTGGACCAGCCGTCCTTTTTATGTCGTCTTCCCACCGTTTGGTTTGTCTACCTTTACTTCTATTTCCATCTCTCGGGTACCATTCAATCACTACTCTCGTCCATTTTTCAGTTCCTACCCTTGGTATGTCTGCAGCCTATATCCATCATCAAAAAAAATCGCTTAGTATAGTAGTCCTTAATTATCGCCGAGGTCACTAGATTAATCACTGATATCACTTCAATATTTATCGTACTGTAGCTCAAACTGAACTGAACTCCAGCCCGCGAGAGTTCGTATTTATAACCATAATTATTATTAGTAACGCATTCTAGAAACGACTCGTACATACAAGGTCCTCGTACCAAGGACGCACCCGTCGGTGAGATCGCTGGAAGCAACAGCGCAACAATCAATCGATATTCAACGCTATGGCTTTCGATGTAAGGTTCATTATTCTGTGCCTCAGGAGATCAATGAGAACTTTCTCTGTGTGTGTACAAAAAATAAAATGACTGCTGTTGATTTTCTAAGAAATATTGTTTTTGGTAAATTTTTGGCATAAGTTATAATATAAAAAAATCCATAATAATAAGTTTACTAATTTGTAATACTTGATAAGAATTAAAGGTTTATTTGAATAATACTTATTTTATTTTACTATATTATACAGGGTTTATTATGTTTTGATGGTTCAGAATATGAAGCGTTCGTGTGTTTCCACTTTTTGTCACGCTCTTAATATGACTCTGTCACAAACTCATTTGTCGTGTTGGTCATTTCAAGTATTGGTTGTTTTGCGTATTCATGATGCTATTTTCATTGGTCATTATGCGTATTGGGCAATGTGCGTCTAATGGTTTAAAACAACCAATTTTTTTATGTAATAGGTGGCAAACGAGCAGGCGTATCACCTGATGGTAAGCAATTACCGCCGCCCATGGACACCCGCAGCACCAGAGGTGTCACAAGTGCGTTGCCGACCTTTGGGGGATGGGGAGGGGGAATGAGGGAGGGGTTGGGGTATGGGCCTCCGGTATCCTCACTCACTCGGTGAAACACAGCGCAAGCGCTATTTCACACCGGTTTTCTGTGAGGCCGTGGTATCACTCCGGTCGAGCCGGCCCATTCATGCCGAAGCGCGGCTCTCCCACGGTTTAACGGAACAAAATTATTTTTCAAATCAATTTGGACTTGGAAATGAAAATATTTTTTGAATACAATTTCGGATTTTAAACCAGATCAAGGCAATATTATTTCACTTTGTACATGAAATACAATAGATTAAACAAATCTGAAAGTAAATTCAATAATAAATTTACAGATTTATAAGTGATAAAACCACAGATATAAAAGAAAACAATAGGCATTACTTTGACAATTGAAAGCGAAGGTCGTCCGGGCCGAGGGTTGATTTAGATGAACTTTCGGCCCTCTTTGAATGATACCTATCATTCGTAGAACCGGTATTGATATATTTTTTTACAATAATCCTTTTCCAGAGTTTTAATCTCAACACGAGGGTTCTTTCGCAATATTTTCTTGAAAGCTGCACAAGTAATGATTCCTGTGTCGTAAGGGTCTTTGCAAATATTAAGACAATGAAAACGAACACAAAAATCTTTTAGATCAAAAAATATATTTGTTTCGTACGTGTATCGTATCAAATGTACTATATCTGATGAATGGCATTATTAGCCAGATCATTTCTATTTATTGATTAGCTCGCATTTTATCAAACTGGAGCAGTGCAAAAATTTTAAATATAATAATAATAAATAAGTACATGTAAAATCTTGCCTATATGCCTGGAAATAAAGAATTTAATTTAAACTACATAGGATAGTTACGCTATAATGTTTTGAGGTTTGACTGGCAGTAATGTATAATATGTATGGAATCACCGCAGAAATCTAATCACTCTTTCAATCAGTTATACATTGCATGCATTTAAATGTTTAAATGTGGCGAAATTTTGCATTTGCTAAAAGTCTCGATTGTCATTAATGGTTCGTTTCGTTGAGACAGTAAGTTTGTTTGATATATTCTAAGCCTTTGTTTGTTTAAGGCATCACTAGAGTATTTTATTCCCAACTAATTCAAAAGCATGTTATTAATATTTACGTTGTTTATCAAAGAAATAAATGTATTTTATATCGACACGGTTCAAGAAAAAGTTTTTGGTTAACAAATTCTATACCAATTGGACTTTGTTGTTCCGAATAAATTGAATTTACAAACTGGTAAAGTTTATAATGTCATTTCCGTGCAACATTATTTGCTTACATATATTTTTAGTTGTTTCCTTGTAATGTATCTTACAATCACTGCATTTGTAATTATTGTAACTTGTGCTAGGCGTTCTTATTAAAACATGGTACAATCTTAATTACTTAGAATTTAAGGAAGGCGCTAAAAGCCGTCACACAGTTTATACTAGTACGGCTGACAACGTTTACCATATCTGCTCAAACACAAATGTTTATGTTTTTATTCAAACCTTGGTGATATATATATATATATATATATATATATATATATATATATATATATATATATATTAACTTACAGTTAAAATATGCTTCTTGTGTAATAATGTAGTGTCACCACCGCTGAGTGAAGCACTTTCACAATTTTAGGTTACGTGAAAATTAATTTGATGGTTTGTATGGCGCTGACAGAAGTTATTTAGTGTACGTTTAGTGTAAGAGTGTATTCATGTTATAAACTGTGTACGTTTATTTATCTTGTATCTCTATTAGTAATTTATCTATAAAAAGATAAATACGGTATCAGTATTTTTCTCAATAATTTCATAAAAGTTTTGTCGAGTTTAGTCGAGTCGATGACCGTGTGTGAAGACTCATTCAAATCAAAATGATTACTAAAAGACATTTAGAGCATAATTATATTTGTGTATAATTTAAGACAACTTGCCTTTCAATTGAGATAATGAACAATACAGGCACGAGGGTAGGAGGCAGGCGTGTCTTTGAAAACTTGACATTCGTTGCTGTCGTAAAAATATAATGGTGTAACTTGTATTTTACGAGCGCTAGGAGTCTCAATGACGAAAGCGAGAGTAAGTGCGTGTATGCCTTCTGATGTAAGTGTCCTTGAATATTAAGTAGCTTGGTTTAAACATGATTCTTCACAATTCGGTGCCTTAATACCTTTGTATCCTTGCGGAGACGTATTAAGAATACGAAGTACCATCATCTCTAATTCATCCTGTGGGCATTGTAAAAGCCAACTAAGGGAGCAAACTACAAGAGGTAAAAGCAATACAAAAAGAAGGAGCACTCGAAGTAAACTCTACAGTAACTCATTTGACCAGGCTGGTATAGTAGTGTAAGCCCTTCTTTTTAAGAGCCAGTGGATTTTTTGATGAAGATAATAATAATAATAATAATAATAAATATTCCGGACATCTAACACACAACGCCATCTAGTCCCAAGCTAAGCAGAGCTTGTGTTATGGGTACTAGACAACTGATATAAATACTTATATACTTTTTTTTTGTAAATACATACATATTATACATAGAAAACACCCAAACTCCGAAACAAATATTTGCAGGTCATACAAACATTTGGTCCGACCCGGGAATCGAACCCAAGACCTCTTGCTTAGCAGTCGCATACGCTACCACTACGCCACCGAGGCAGTTTTTTTGAAGATGAATAACTTTTTTCACTAAGCGCTGTTTGGACGATCTGATGAACGGTACCGGATGGGACTTACGTGCTAATAGGGGTACAGTCCCGTACAGTAAAGTTACAGTTAGTTACACTGGTACGGTTTATTACTTTACTATCTGTACATTCATTCATAAAAATAATTCTTTTCACGCAAAAGGATTTTAGTAATTTTTATAGACCTTATTTATTTGCTTTCGAAAAGCATTGTTTAATTATGTGTTTAATTTAATACAACAGAAGATCAAGAGTCGCGATTTGACGTTTTCAATATAAAATATGAATAAAAAAATATATAAGAAATGTTTTTAATTTAACTGGCTTTATTGAAAATAATGTACTAAAAGCTAAAAAATAATTCGGTAGGTCCCAGGTTCCAGTCATTACACCCTCTCTAAGACATTCATCAGATAAAAAAAATAAAATCGATAGTTAGTATCGTTCTTCTTGCGTCGGGAAAAGCAAAACTTTGTAAAAGGGTTTGAGCGGTCCATGTCTTAACATTATTTATCTTAACATCAGCTTCTTAACAATATTATTTATCAGTAAATATTAAATAACTAGCTTTTGCAAGTTTTCAAAAGTCAAATACATTTTCAACTGGATTGTTTGGTTGCTTCTCAAAATTCTCTATAATTTGCATATACCTATAAGCTTCTTATAATGTGATCCGTGCATATACGGTGCATACGCTTGGCAACTAATACTAGCAAACACTTTTCCAATAGCTTCTGATAATGCTTTCTTTAAAATTACGTGTTAGATCTATATGATACAATCACGTATTTGCAATATCATTTGTTCACTGTCTGGGTGTAATTAATCTATAAAATGTATGTACGAGTATTTAGAAATCCATTATATATTATTCTTGTGTCACGTTATTGCTCACAACGAACGCCGAATCTATCTAATCAATTTTCACGTTTTTTTAAATGTGTGTATTGCTGCCGTTCCTAAGATAGGACAATTACCATTTAGCTTAGACAATCATTAAAAAGAAACGCTGCCGAAATTGTGTGGTGTCAGCTAGTAGATATATAAGTCTATTTATCGTCAGAAAGGTTTAGCGCAGACTTAGCCTAGTTTGGGACTATTTATCCAGATAGATGCATTAAAACCACGAAAAAGCAATAAATGAATTTAAGTTTTTTTAATTTCATAAATTTTTAATACATAACTTTCATCACATGAAAACCCATTTATTCCATAAATATTATTTCGTTACACAAAAGTGTTGATGTGTTTGGACTGATTCAATGTGGCTTACTGCGCGATTCGCTACGAGGAATAGATTCCTTTAGACACATTTATGGCTAATATATTCATGAAGTTTCACAAAAATATTTGAGCGTACTCTCAACTGCTTTGTTACGAGCATGGCACAGACAAAACACACGAGTTCGTATCAACTTCATATTAAGATAAGCTCGCTTCCTACTTATGATGTCTTTGACTGAAATAAACATTTTGTAACTAACATTATTAAATAAGTTTATCGCTTTAAAGAGAAAAGTAGAATAAATAAACACATTTAATACTTTATTGCAAAGTAGAATATTGCAATATTTATGATTACAAGGGTACTCATTGCATGTGCAAAAAAAAGTTTGTAGAACTGTTTGTGGCATCTATAATACCTTGAAAGATTGGTTCTCACCATCTGGTACGTTATCACTATACCCTTTTCTTTATAGAAGGTTTCAATCAAGCAAGCGAAGTAGACATCATTTCTAAGCTATTAAAAGTAATCTATTTTGTAGTACATAATGATGTGAAAAACCAACTTAGCAACAGCATAAGCACTTAACAGAAGTCAGAAAATTCAATGTATGAAAGAGTTCACTTAGAACCAAAAATACCTCCAAAGATTTTGAAAGCATACGAGGAGATTCACAAAATAAAGTAAAATATCAACGATAGAGCACACGTCACAGACACGCGGCAAGCAGCGCACGCGACGCGCCGCGCAATTTCCGCTTCGCTATCAGATGCGACGCTCGCGCTGCCTGGTTCAGGCTTCCCTTGCCACCATGTGAACTGAACTGAGAACGTGAATAGCGACCGCCACCCCTAAAGCTGCCTAAACAATATCGTCTTTTATGTTCAATACATGCATTCGGGATAAAAGAAACGATGACAACAGAGTCATGGACATTGTTTTTTTCATAGGCAAAAATAAAACAGTGGCAAGTTTTAGTTAACGAGACTACCTAGAAAAGTGTTTAGCGCAGTCAATGGTATTTTTTTTACACTATTTTTGAATATGGTGACTAGCGTATTTGGTATGTTCACAATGTAGGTAAGAAACGTAAGAATGTTGTGCTAACTGAGCCCCAGTTATTCCTAGTAAGCTATTGAAGTTAATGAGCATGGTTCAATAGTTACGGTAGCTCTTTTTATTTGGGTGTGCCCCTTTCTTGGCGAGCTCGAAATGGATTTAATAATTATGGGGCAAAGAAGCGAAGCGTGTGGGGTCTCAACGGAAGGATGGAGTGAGGTAGGGTGCGATTAAATCGCAGGCGTTTCGGCATGTAACAGGAAGTGGGTCAAGCGGCGCCGCCCGAGCTATTTATTGCGTTTCCGACTAAATTGCAACCGCTATCGTGGAATTTTTATTTAAAGTATCCTTCCTAAGTGCAAGTCTACTAGGCATTCGTTTTCAGGTATCAGACATGATCACATCCCTTTTGAACCAAGTCGTATTTCGAGTATAAATATCAAATAAATACTATGTATAGGTTTGAATATACCTGGTGCCGAACCTACATAGAGATTGTGAGGAGAATTGGACAAAATAGGAAGACATAAATCAGTGTTACTGTAAAGGTGCTACAAAGGGATACCATTAAAACTTTTTTATTCGATAATGCCACCCGTTCAGTTAGGGTAAGTCTTAGTCGCTCTGCAATTACAGACAAGTGCCTTTAAATGAACCGAGCTCTCGAGCACGGTGCATCGCTTCGCATCCGACTGCGCCCACTCCACCGCGCTCTATGCAGCCATTTGGACACTGTGATAATTTCATTACAGTTTTTACTAAAGAATGTAAGCGTAATATAGTAATAGTAAATGTTGTACACACATAAGTAAATTAAAGATGTAAATTTACTTTTTACATCTTCCATTTCTTTTTATTAAATTGTAAATCTTACTAATCATTGTATCTTTCTTTATTATTATGTTTATAGCTGTATGGTTTTTTAGGTTGAATGGGATAAAATCTTTATAGAGAAACAAACAATGAAAAACTAAAACCATATTCTTAATAATTTATTATTAATAGTCTTGTGGTGTTCGGTGCATATATAAACAAGGTGCACATGTAGTAAAAATAAATAAATTCTTATATTTCATAATATCCGTCAATGAACTAAATCTGCACATCTTATATTTCTATTACTTGTTGTTGATGTTACGGTAGATAACATTTACGTACTTGTAAATTGTATTCAGAAAAAGAAACGTCTTCGGAAAGATTTATTTTTCATGTATTATTCATTCACGTGTCCTCGAGCGTTTTCATTTCGACGTGATATTTTTGGTCGTACGATAATGATATTTGCTGTTCATTGCTTATGTATACCTACATATATGTTTCAAAAAGTTTAGATATCATCGTGCGTTTCTAATTCCCTCGTTTATGTTTTTTCTCTTATATACATTCTGATTAGCTTGAAAAAATAATAAATACATTTTAGAATTTACATCATCTTAATGACTTAATTCTATACTTATATATAAAGACATTCGTAAAACAGTATTCAGCAATATCAAAAATGTTGTGTAAATGGAATAGTTAAATAATTTATTCTCTTAAGGTATTATTATTAATACAATAACTGAAACAAACAATAATATTAGCTATCAAGGTCAAACAATTTTTTTTTCTGATTGCGTTAAAATGCCATAAATTCATAATAATTTAATGTTGTTTCTTGCATCAAATTTTATTAATATTCCTCTTTGTGGTAACCCAATAATTGTTCAATGGAGAGACCTGAAGCTATTCCGATTATGGTACAATTATACTTTTCTTAAATAAATTCTAAGTATGGAAGTTTGATCATTTAAATATTTTTGACTATTTTCTAAAAGCAAAATGATTATCCCTTTAAATTGTAAATTCATCAGTTAGACCCAAATGAAAAGTAATGTAGACACATATTTCTAGTCTACTGCACGATGCCTTTTCAGTAAGATTAGTGCAAAACGCGCGACGGCCCGTGTATCCGAAGATATTGATTTTGGAAAGTAGCCAAAAAAACTCCTAGAGCAAGCACGCGTCAACTGCCGCGCTGCCCCTATCCGGACGTCAACCCTTTTACGAATATTAAATTCTGTTTTGCCACTTCGCGATTCCACATTTCTCTGAAAAAATATGATCCGATTCGTAAGGCCTTTGCATTATTCACTGTTTTTGGCGATGTGCGCTCTCCTGCCTGTGCGGTTGGTGAAACATGTGTTGCCTTTACTAAATTAATACCTCTACGGTCTTGCCCGATTTTTAAAATGAACTAAGTAAATAATTGAAAAGTATAATAAATCTTGTTGTCTTCTATCTTTGGTTAAATATAAAATTCTTTTGAAGATACTGTTGTAGATAAATAGATTATGAATCTTAATTTCGGAGTTCAAATTGCTTGAACCTTTAATTACTTTAGAGAAACTTGTACAAACGCGTTCTTGGGAAGGGATTAATCCGGGCTTTGATGCAAAAATAGAAAATTTGCTTGATTGCAAAGAAAAAGTTGTGAATTTCTTAGCTTTAAAAATATTGACATAATTTTACACATGAGAAATAATAGATACTTTTGAAGTTTTGAACATTCAAGTCATGAAAAAAACTAGTAACGTTTAGTCACTAAACTAACTCTTACAGTATCGTTCATTAATAAATATTTACTTACTATCTTATACACAGATCTAAGAAGTGCCTCGTCACAAAGTTTTTTGTTGCACTAGCGTCTGTTGTCTACTTTTATCTATGGGTGAGTATGTTTCCGTTTATGGTTGCTTTTTGTTAGTGTCAGTTCTTCCGTATCTCAAATTCCACCGTTACATTTGTTGCAAATATACAATACTATACTACTATTATAATTATAGGTATATGTTACGTTTATGTATTGAATTTTGAGTTAATCTTCTTTGTATTTCTAAGCTAATACTACAACCATACTTGCCTGCCTTATGACTTTAGCATGCTTTTACATTTTTATTTACAATCGTAACACACATATTTTAGAACCCCATGTCGCTGTAATTGGTCTGCTTTTGCTTTATATACGAGTATCTTTTTGATTTATCAGTATTCGTATTTTCGAATTTGATTTAAAAATAATTCTAGATATCTAACAACCATTGATAAAAACCAATTGACTGTTTTAAGATCTAAAGTTTTATCTCAATAATTCTTGCATTTCATCTATAGATAAACAGTACACAGTTATAAGATTGACTAGGATTCGTACCGTTAATTGACGCCTGGCTGAGTTCGGTCTTAAATTGGTGTAAATCCTCAAGGTACAGATCATGCCAACCGAGCGGAGGCTCTCAACGTGCCTCCTCCAATTACTTTAATTAAAACAATACCACGGCACCAATGCTTCGTCGACTTACCGCGTCTGTTTCCCATTTCCCTATTTAAATACGAAAACGAGCACGTAGCTTAAGTTTAGCATACAAGATGTTACTATTGAACTACTAGGTAAACTAACAGAGATATATATATGTATATTATAGACATATTAACGTAATTCACAAAGCTGCCATGTTATGTACCCAAATTCTGTTTTTAGATGAGATATCTATGGGAAATAATGTCCAGTTCCAAACTTTTCGTTATCCATCTAAATTGAGAAATTGCACTGATCGATTTTCAGTTGTGCGGTAGTCATTTATAATCATTTGTGTCTCAAACTCTTGGGCGAGTGGTTTGAAAATCGATTAAGGAGTCGAGTTGATTCAGCGACTTCGAAGCTAGTAATTTACTCTCGAGTTGGCTGAAGGCGACACCTGTCGAGCGAAGTGACGGTTGATAATGCGACGCGAGCGCCATTCACGCCCAGTCGAGTGCAAAGACGCGGATCCTTGAGCTATCCGCGGTTTTTACTTCTTACAAACTCATAATATAATACGAATGAAATGAAATAGCTACTTCAATCGTCTATATCAAACTAATAAGGGACGAATTGTTTTATTTCATATTTTTATAGCATATGCATTTCTATAGGACTAAAGCTGATTCATGCTTTATAGGTAGGTATCTTTAGTTCTTAAAGGCAACATATATCAAATAACTTCTGGTGGAGGTAATATAAAGCTGCTAAATCCTGACATCATCTGCGGGATTAGAGTTTACACGAGGTCGGGAACGTCGCTATGGCGATACGGCATACCACATCTCCGACGGGAGGGAACTTTACCAACTTTCTTAAGGGCGGTTAGTGAAGTTTGACGTGCACGCGCCAGCACCGTAAGCTCTAGGCTTCGATACTTAGCAACAACATCCAATAAAGAGGCAGAGCACGCATGTGTTTACGTTAAACATTGCAGCTACAACTACTGAAGCCTTAGTTTTAACCGGTTAAACTTTTATTAATGTAAGATTAAGTCATCAGTAGCTTAATATATTGTTTATAACCTTAATCCTGTTATACTAAATGAGAACCATTGTGTTTCCTAAAACTAAATTATATCTTCAATTGAAATATGAATATATAGAGAAAGCTTTAACGTCAAAACAATTGCGAATGTAATTATTCACTACCACCTTAATCGTGGTCGCGAAAAGCAGTCGACTGTGTTATTAAAAGCGTGAGCTTTACGAAGAAGGTGGTTTTAGGGGAAGGGCTCATATAACTCCTACTTTTCTATCGAGAGCCGTTGCGCGTCCATCCTCGGACCGGCGGCGGTAGGAAGCTACCTCGAGTTTTATGAGTTTAATCAAATCGTTTTAGGGGTGTCAGGGCGTCTCGTAACGTCTGATTGTATGTGCGGAACACGTGTGCTGACCCGTACGGTTTCACCGGCTACATACAAATATAGTTTCATTAAACGAAACGAAATACAAAAATATTACTTTTGTTACAGTCAGGAATGAAAGACACAAAAAAATTATAGGGTTATTTTTTTATTACAGTTCTAGCTTGGAAACATCAGTATACGATATTTAAATTGATTTAAGACTGATGTTTCCACAAAAAAACTTGAACATTTTGTATAGCGGTTCTATTAAAATGATAAAATTTTGGTTTAAGACGTGTATTTAAAATTAACAAAAACATCGATAACAATAACTTTGTGATGGTATATAAAATTTAAGAACTGTGTATTTATACAGAGTCGTAAAACATATAATGTACATCTTGTATTAGCTTATCTCGGTGGGGTGGGTCATAGTAATTCTTTTCTAAGCATCGCGTAAAGTTATTCAAAATATGTATAAGTTACGTCCTAAGCTGGTCGTAAAACGGTATTACAAACGTTATGAAGGCCGGGGTTCGGCCGGATCTCATCACTTAGGGTTGTACGTCCAAGACGACTATCTTTCAATAAACCCATAAAATTGCCTCATCCAGAGCGAGTTTCGACCTCACCCGCCGTCCCGGCTGCTTGTTGTTAACAATGAACGCGTCAATATTAAATTTTAGGTAAAGTAACAATATATCGGCGCTCAAATTTAGGGGTAATATCCTTTCGGAGCTTTACATGCGCATCTCGAGAAGAAAAGGAAATACACGTCGAATATTCATATACAAATATATTGCTGAGTTGTTAAAGGGCTAACAGACGTCCCGAGTGTTGATTCTTTTTAAAGATTTTGTAAATGGAGTTTTAAAAGTTCTGTTTAGGTGCTTTACTCTACTCTACTTTTTTTAAACAATTTACAAATTATTGCACTACAAGAAGGTACCGGAATAATTAGCAGTAATGGTTTAAGTTGAGAATTCACACCTAGCTTCCCTTCTACCCATTCAGAAGACAGAATCTTTATTGAAAAACATCATTTCAGTGTGTGTACTTAGACCAAAGAGAACCACGTCTCTGAATCATGATAAAGCAAATGTACCGAAATATTTACGAAAATTAAGCTAGTTTTTCTTTATTGTAAGATGAGTCTTAGGTTCTCAATTTTAGTTAATATAGAGATAACTTAAAATGGAACAAGCCAGTATTTTATATTAAATAAAGTTTGTTATACCATTATTGGGCCATGACATGGCACGTAGTGATTCCTTAAGATTTTGTCTCTACTACCGATTAGATTAGCACGAAATAATAAATAATTAAGAAAAATCAGTATAATTTACTAAATTACAATAAAGAGCATTGTAAGTAGTCCATACTTATATCTATATATATTAAAATGTAATGTTGGTTTGTGTACGCTTCAAAAACTCAAAAAGTTCTGCACCGATCGAGCTGAAATTTTAGAATGATATATAATCTGCATCAAGGATTGTTTTTATCTAATTTTTGCATCAGTCACATATCCGCGACCGCAAAAAAACACGAAAAAACTGACAAAAACGCGGGCGGAGCCGCGGGCAAGAGCTAGTTATAAATACGAAAGTAGGTTTGTCCGTGTGTCACTATTTCACGGCCAAATCGCTGCACCGATTTTAATGAAATTTGGCATGGAGATAAATTGATTCTTGAGGAAGGAAATACACTACTGCGATAGCCGACACACAGGCGGGTAAAAGCGAGTAGTTTTATAGGTCCTTTTTATACCTACTCATACGAACGAGTGTCACTTCCATGTCCACACCAAGTTTTCAAAAATAATCCATTTTATTTAACATTAGCTGAGCTCCGTGGTGCAACAACAACCGCAGGGAATGCCGCGGGGCAAAATTAGTCTAAAAAGTAGCTTAAGTTACACCTTATACTCGTATCATCAGCTACTTGTCACTGAAAGTCTCGTCAAAATTTGTGCAGCTGTTCCAGAGATTAGCCGGAAAAACAGATATAAATTGAAAAAAAAAAAATTTTTAGGTACATGTACCATATGTGGTAAATACATAATAAAATATGTATGTAATGCATTCAGTAAAAAGCAGTTATTTTAATATTATAAACAGACACTCCAATTTTATTTATTTGTTTAAATTTTTAAGTTCTTTACTGTCTTAAGATTAGTCAATCAGTAGAGTATGTAACGTTATATGACTAGGAGTCAAAGGGTAATGATATGCGGGACGTGACGAAGCCGGTGCTGGGTGCTAGCGCATGCAAGTCAGATGATCTTCGTTCTCCGCTCCACAGGTGATGTCCAACTTATTTTTATTATGAATTAAAAAGAGGATTATTAGTCTTCTCAAATCTATGCAATTAAAATAAGTAGATTTACTTTGATATACCACCATTATTTCACCCACAAAGCGAAGCCAAAAGTTCATTAATGATCATACCCTTCTCTTAACGCAAAAGGTGAAAAATTACCGGTTGGAAGCTCATTCACGGACGGTTCTGATTATTTTAAAAAGGGAATTTTTGTTTTTTTTTTGTTCTAAAGACTTTTAGATGAAAGGGTGCAGCCAAATTTGCCTAACGCTACATCCCATCTGAATTAGAAGATTTTCTAATTTTCCAAAGTAGCATTTACTATGTTAAACCTACTGGTCTATACATAAGCGTCAAAAATTTCTAGATCTGAGTTTTATATAGCAGCAAGATGTATATTCTATATATATTTTGTTTTTTATGAAAATTATTAATACTAAGAGTGGTGAGTTCTAAACTCTTTTCTAAAACTTGATATTTACTATGTGACCCACAAACGATAGGAAAACCAGAATTAATGAAGCTTTTCAGGTGTAGAAAGCTTGACTAGACGATGACTACCTTCAACTCAAGAGAATTAAGGGGGTACCTCTGTTACCTCATCCAATTAGCTCAAACGCAGCTAGCTCATTACTAATTTATCATAAGTAGTGGTCGCCCTGTGATCGATATTCGGGTATAATACGAGTACATTTATATATTTTTTTGTTTTTTGGTAGCTTTCTGCCCCCTCCTCTATATAAACTTTAACTGAACAAAATTTGCACATACCTACAACTGTTCGTATAGATTTCGTTATTGCTTCACGGTTTAATGTAAATTTAGCAATGTGTCTAAAAGTGAGTGTTATTTTTTTTCAAATTAACCAATGAGTTCATCTAATTTAATAGATAAAACACGTCTTTACATAGTATAAAATGAAGCCACTTCAGATTATATAAACTACTCTTCGAATTTAAATGCAGTTTTCAGCAATAGATGGAGTGATTTAAGAAGAAGATTTTCAATGACTTTCGTGAAGCTTGGCCGGATAGCTAGTAATCTAAATATTAGTACTTAAAGCAAAAACTGCGTACCGCTTTTTGCAAAAAAAATTAGTACGAAATTATGGTCTAATTTCGACCACTGGGCCACTAGTAAATCCTAATCCCTTTAAAGGCGACAGTTTTACAATGGAATGTTAGCTTCTTTTTCAGGTCATTTTCGAGTTAAACATAAATCATATATCAAGCAGAGACGATACATAAATCAAGCTATCCTATTCCAGAATTTACAATTACAAGAAGTCGATGGGAATCCTTTAGTGACTAATGTTTATAGTTTTATAATTTGAGTTGCCGTCCTTGTAGGCTGATAGTTGGAATTAATTAATATCTTTAAAACCAGTGTATATCGTAATTATTATGCTATTATAATACTTTTTAAGCTTATAGGTTATATGCAGTAATACTATAATATTATTTAAGCAACAAAAATAGTAGTGAACTATCTAACATAGCTTATCAGATTTTAAATTTGAATTCAGGATGTTGGTCCAAAGACATATGGTAATAATATCTTAATATATATAAATCTCGTGTCACAATGTTTGTCCTCAATGGACTCCTAAACCACTTAACCGATTATAATAAAATTCGCACACCATGTGCAGTTCGATCCAACTTGAGAGATAGGATAGTTTAAATCTCAAATTATAGTCGCAATTTTAATTTATTGCTAATTATTTGTCTGTTATTATTTGACAGTCACAATTATCTGTTAACTCAAAATGATTCTAACAGATGTCGATACCTTTCGACTGGGTTGAGTAAGTAATCAATAGATGGCTATGGTAAATCTATAGGCTATATTTTATTTTGGAAAAAATAGGGTTCCGTAAGATATTGGGGTTTTTCGGACAAAAGGTGTAAAAAATCAACCCTATACGGGGGAAAATTTTTCGCTACGGGCAATAAAAGACGCAAACGAGGTTGCGTCGGTCAGCTAGTATTGTATATATATTTGATGACTAGCTGACCCACGCAAACTCGTTTGCATCTTATATTGCCCGTAGCGTGAATTTTTTTCCACGTTTTTAAAACGTTCTTCATTGGCGCTCCGCTCCTATTAGTAGTAGCGTGATGTTATATAGCCTATAGCCTTCCTCGATAAATGAACTATCCAACACTGAAAGAATTTTTCAAATCGGACCAGCGGTTCCTGAGATTAGAGCGTTCAAACTAACAAACAAACAAACTCTTCAGCTTTATTATTAGTATAGATAAATAAATATTATTATAAACTGCTTTAATTTATAAAATCAACTTAAAAGCTAACAGTGCTCCAGAGCTCACTGTCAATGAATAGGAAGACTCAATACCCGCGATATGGATGTTCATTAATAAGTTATGTTAAGTTATAGTGTTTAAAGCCGACACTGTCAAGCATTATTTTTATTGACACAAATTGTTTAAAATAGATTTTATTCCTCATTGATGATGTATAACATTATTGATTTTAACAAATATATGAAATGAGGTTTTTTTACGTTGTAGGTCTGCAAAACGCAGGTTCTACGCTTATCTATGCTAAAATTAATGCATGGTCTAATATTTTTATTACACTATGTTGTCGCTTCTCCTATTTTCTTCAGCTTTATACAGTTTGGTTTTACTAATTTGCATCTCAATTAACATAATATTCTAAGATGTTAAATATTTAAGATGCATACTATTGTATATTGTAATATTATCTTATATCGTTAGCCCAAAGCAAATTAGGGTTGTTTCAAAATAACATCAGACGCATTATCAGCAGACGAATGAAAATGACTGGAATACCAATGAGTCGCTTTGGCATGTTCACATACCCCTACATTCTGTACAAGTAAATACAAATAGATTACTGATTAGACACTGACTCGGTTCGTCAGAAATGTGTTGCGAGAATTAACGGTTCAAATGGAAGATTTGGTTAGTACAAAGATAGAAGACAAATTAAAAGGGCACTGAAACGCTAATTCCATTACGATTCGATGGACGGCAAAAGTCGCCTCAGTTGGACTCAAAGCCGGTAAAACGTAATTGCGACTTTACTAAGCTGGGCTCCGTGCGGCCCGATACGGACGAAAGGGGACCTCTCTGTAACGGCTGATATAAAAGCGGCAATAAATTTAACAGGATGAACGCACTACTTACATAGAACGAGCGCGGACGCCGCCGGTGCCCGTAACGAGGGGGCAAGCAACCACCGGTCTGTATTTTAACCCGCCCCGCCCTTCGTTTTTCAGGCTTCCCAGGACATTTTTATTTAAAGCGCATTATTAATGACTTACACCATTCCATTAAAATATGTGCTTCTGATAATACAAATCCTATACCGTTATTCACGTTGCACAACTGTTAACTTTGTTATTTATAGACGAACAATACTTTTGTAAAAAATATTTTTGCGTATAAATCTTTTAATTCGAAAAGCTTTGCCTCACTTCGATAGTAAGAGCTAAGTAAATTATAAAGAAACTCTGAAAATATAAGCAAGGCGAAAATTTATCGAAGCAAATTTGTGACTGGGCACTTAACGGAGTTTATTGTACATTTTTTTGGCGCAAGTTTGTTTTACGATTTGTAAACAACGTTTTTGTTCAAAAGAAATGTTAGGAGATTTATACCTACCTTCTCTATTTGACTATTTCCTAGTAGGAAAACAGCCTAAGATATTTTATTGAAATTATTTTCAACGGCAAGCCTTTGGGTGAGGTGATGATGATTTTTATGTATACGCTGTATATGTAAATGCATATGTTATAATATCTATGTACGTATTTTGAATTACTATAGTATTTTCAGTTTTTTTTACTGAATTTGGTTAAAAAGGAACACATTTCTATATTATGGGAAATTGAGTCGGTTATTGATAAGTTTTAAATCGGCATACTTTGAATTTTCAAGATAATCGTAATTTGCAGCTTCTTGTCTTCCGACTTTACAAGGTAGTACGATAAATCGTACAATATTATTTATTATCATTACTTTAGACACTTTTCAACGTCATTGGCGGACGTAATGCGTCGCTCATTGTTTTTAAATTAAATTTCTTGCACTAGTCTTTTTATTGAACTCTCTAATTATTTAAAAGCTTTTTATAATATCGTTAAATATTATCGGGTTTTGTTTTTTTTAAACATACAACGCCATCTTGTCCTATGCTAATTAGCGTTTGTGTTATGGGTACTAGACAACTGATATAAATACATTTATACTTTTTTTTTGTAAACACATACATATTATACACCCAAACTAAGAAACAAATATTTGCAGATTATACAAACATTTGGTCCGACCCGGGTATCGAACGCCAGACCTCAGTCGCATACACTACCACTGTGCCGCTGAGGCAGTAAAATTTTGTTGTACATACTATTACTACTGCCTTCTCCAGTGTAACTAATATAGTAAGGGTTGGAGAAGACTGAACCACAGCGAATCACGAAATAGTTGTCACATGATTTTTTGTATGAAAGTATCTAAAAGAAAAATAGTTAATGTCGTTATTTTGGATACACATGTTTATTGCTATGAAACATGGCAGCCTCATAACAATCCCTTTCACTCTCCACAAATTGGAAGGAGCGCGTAAAGGAAAACATGGCCATAAATAAAACTGGCAGATCAACTAGATAGGCGGCCATTACCCGAGATAAGCACGACTTATATACGCGATACGTTCTTCGCTTCGGCAGATTAACGGAATAAGACTGGGTTTGTTTGCAGATATCGACATTGAAACATTTTGGCAAGTCACAGCTAGGAAATTTATTGTGGTGTTCAGGGAGATATCTTCTTACGGGCTCATTAAAAAGGAGACACGTCATACATAAATCAGGGGTAAGAGGCGTCAGCAGCGGCGCGAGCGCGACCAACTCGGTAGCTCTTATCGGCACCGAGTACGCCGGCAATAGGCGCTATCCGGTTCCGTAGCCGTCCCGCCGTCGCTCTCATTGTATCTCTCCGACTCTCCACTGTGCGCTACCTAGTATACGATCACCTAACTATATTACATTATCCCTTTTACCGATACTTGTATTACACACAATACGGTACATATGCCATGCTACCGGTGAACATAATATAAATATAATTTTGTACAAAAAACTATTACCGGTCATACATACATTTTATTTAGCAATGCAACGTTATAAGGTTGCATATATCGGTCGATCGATTACAACATTCGTTAACGCATTTAAATACAGTGGTTACACTATAATGCTGTTTATGAGGCACGTAATGTATGAAAATAAAATTAATAAGATATTTGAATCATGTACTAAAATGAAAGAAATAGGCTTAAGTATAGTTATCGTGTAAAATGTTATAAAACGAGGTAATAACGAATGACATTAAAGAGTAATGGTCGATATGTAATTACTTACGCATGTACATACTTGTTTTTTAAACAACTCTCTTTAGTCGTTTTAGTATTTAACACAAACATTGTTTTTTTAGAAAGGCAGAATTGTTTGTCTAGTACTAGATTTACACAAGCTGATGTAGCTTCAGTTAATTAAATCCCTCTATTTCAAAGTGTTATTCGGTGATTTAATTTATGATGACAGACATTAACAATATTCATATTCAAAATTCATATCCATCCAAAGTATTATTATGACGTGCATGATACGTTTCTTTTTAAATGTTTTGGTTGGTTTTCAAGTAAAAAAGTAATTAATAAATCCATTGACCATAGATGCTATTCTTTTAAAATATCGTACTTACTCCTCATTATTATCACAAACAAAAACATATTTTCATAAACATTTACTTAAATAAATACTTGTGTCATTAACTTAAAATATAATTTATAATCTTTGTTGATTATGTAAATTTGATAATCCGTCTTTACATTTTGTAAGTAGGACATATAGAACGCTGCAACGGGTGTTTATCTGATCCGAGTAAAGAATATGCCTCAGTATTAACTGTTTGGTCACATCTTATACTTAACCTAATGATAATTTACAAATTTTAATACGTAAATAACTTCAAAATCATAAAAATATGATAGAGAAAAGACACTTAATCGGTTATATGTATTTGTAACCCGTGAACTTTAAACATTATTTCAAGATAAACCAGGCGGGTGACCAGGCTCAAAGGTATCATGATGTAGACAAGTATTCTGGTTTCTTTTTTACTAAAACTCATGTTAGAAACATGATATACGAGCAACAAAAAACAAAAGTAACGAAAGTTCTTGGACTCTCTTAATCCATTCCTGCTAAAATCCGTTCTTAGCAAACATATCTTGTAAACAACTTTCATAATAATTTTCAGGTTTCCAGAACATAAACAAATAACTTTCATTTAACCTTATTACTTTGTTACAAAAACGTAAAAATATTTGCATGGCAATTTTCAGCGCTCTATATTATAAAAGCTTAGGAGTTTTGTAGTAAGAAAACTCTACATGTGATAGGATATCGTCTGTCGGGTCCACTAATGTTTACTATTATTTGAAACTTACCTACTCAACAATTAATTAAGCATGTCAAAATGTTGAGTACTTACGAACATAAAGATAAAGATCTAGAGAGCGTCACTAGTTCACTGGACTCGGAAGATCCAAACTTTTCAAAGAACCCTGGAAATTTTCAACATTACGACCACCCGCTCCTGTTGAATTATTGGTCTTACACACATACTTACCGTCGAGAGTGCAAAGTTTTGTTTCTTGTTTACATGTAATTTCTGTGTTGTTTTTTAGCTGTTGCCAAGCCTATCTATTCTATTTAATAACGTAAGTTATTAAATAGATTGTCGTAGTTAACCAAATGTTACTTTTTCGATAGTGACAAATTGATGAATGTAGGCACTTGACAGAGGCAGTTTAGTAGATACATGTGTTGTGTGTCGTTACACGGGAGTATCGTGCCGCGTGACCGAAGGGTGTACACGAGTGGATGACTGAACAAATGACAATAATTGGCGTGTGGAGAGCAACGACATCGTGGCGTTCACTGCCGACACAGACTTTAATTGACTAGTGATTTCAATTAATGCGCATCAGTGAGTTTGCAAAATGCCACTATTCCTGATATTATGGTACCAGATATTCACTCAAAATGTCGTTGGCAGCTCGCTCGTTGTGAATTTACGGCTTTGACGACGACCAATAAATGCAAATTTTATTGTTTATGACAGATTTAACGGCGGCGAACTCTTTTACCAATACCATAAAGTGGTCCTTGCCCATTTATGTTAACCAATTTGTACGCATTAGAATGCATTCTAAATAAAATCAATTGACAGGGTATAAAAACGCCATCATGAGCTAAAAGTTAACCGTAGAGATACTTCTGTCTGTACTCTATATATCTTCCCTTTTAATAAGGCATCTGTCTAAAGCAAAAAAAATTACTCCTTTTTGCAAAAGTTACGCAAATATACAATAATTTGGCATAGTTATAGTTTATAAGGAGGAGGAGTGCAGAAAGCTAAAAACATCAGTAAAAAGAATTCACTATGTTCGAAATTCGAAAGTTATAATGAAAATTTTTAATTTAGTAAATAATAACAAACATTAATTAGTAAATAAGGGCAATGAAAAAAATTAAAGAAAGAAGATTAGAAAGGCAGCTTTCTATTTTCAGAGTGCTTAATAAAGGTTGATGAAGGCGTGGAGGCGATGGGTGAGGTAAAGATAGAGAAGGCGGTCTGTTCGAGTACTGATAAGGCTATTAAAAGTTACGCTTACAGACTGAGCAACGTTCAGATTATTTAGATACAACTTACCGTCATTACAAAAAGCTTACTTATAGAGAAAAAATAAACTAAGTCTAACCAACGATATTGCAAAATTGGAAGCCAGTTTCAAACGTAAACCGTCACGGTAATGTTGCTGCCGAAGGAAAAGGAATACTCGTTGCCGTATTATTCGTTTTTTTAAGATGGCGGTTCAATGACTCGGGGTTTATTGGATCGAATTTCTAATTTTCTTGAGCCCATCATACAAATTGAAGGAAACAACATGTCACAATACGAGCAAGATACTGCTATTACTACCATTGCTGCAGTTGGAATGATAAAGGTAACTTTTAGAATTTGAGTTATTACTTTTTAGAATTTTAATTTTATGATTGCTCATTTAACGATTCGTTCAGGATTTGCGCAAGTAAGTTTTTGTTTGCATTAAAATAAATTTAAAAATAATCTGTATAATAAAAAAATTCTAAGGAGATTATTTATTTTTTGCGATAAATTATTATATACGCGAATAAAATGTGTCATTTATCCAATATGTCAACTCAACTGCATGAAAGTATTGTCTTCCACGTTACTCCGCATATAGATATATACCTATGTATTTAGCTAGCGTCTAAACCATTGAACTTATTTAGCGAAACAAAATTTCATCGTTTTTCAGGAAGCTTAGTTTTCAGATAGAACAACTAGAACCGTATAGTTACAGCATTTAAATAATATTATTTATACCTTACTAACGATCCACTATGTAAATGTAACAAATATATAATTTGAGAGAGCACTGGTACCCACAACACAAGTCACACACACTGGTACCATTTTTCCATTGAACACCATGTGTTTCTCTTTTATGCAGTTTTATGCCTGTAAAAGAGTGTCATTGTACAATTGTGTATTAAATAAATTAATATTATTAGTACTAGACCTGTTAATATATAAGTAGGTATAAGTAGAATTGCACAATTAAAATCTTAAAAAAAAATTTTAGGGTACGTCTAGTATTTTAAAAGGGGGGATGTCAATTCATATTCATTCAATTCGTGATGTAGGGATAGGTTTTTAAAGTTAAAATAATTATGGTAAAATTTAAGTAAAAAAAAGTAAAAAAGTAAAGATACCTAGACTAGACATAAAGACTTTTAATACGTAAGGCATCTGTTTATGAGATGATGAACCTTAAAACGCTGAAATCAAATTGCACTTTATGGTGATCTGAAAAAAAAGTTGTAAAATATATAAAGAATTTCAAAGGAAAACTATCAAACTAAGAAGGTTTATTAGTTTTCGAGTAATAGTCGTCAACAAACTTGACGTTATAGGCCGCTGAAACCGTTAACGGGAAATGTTTTTAGTATGAAATAACAAAATGCCGTTGTCTTATTTATATTGGAAGTTATATGTAGTGTATAATTGTACAGAATACATAAGTGACTGCCTCTGTCTGGGTAACTATTGTCCTGGGTTCGATTTTCAGGTGGGGCAAAAGTATAATGGAGCGTTCAAATATTACGACACGTATTTGAGGAGGTTTTGTCAACAGTAACGATGCGTTACAGAGGCGGGAGGGGATTTTGCACTTCGTGTTACATTGTTTATTTTAACCCTTCATAACAGTCGCATAAGCAGAAAAAAAAAATTCTCGAAATTTGAAATAGAATAACCTCAGACCATTGCCTTGTGCGGAGTACAAAGCCTCTTACATGCCTGCCGCAATCGCGAGTTGTAGGCAGTCGCCGTGTGTGGCACTGTAAGTCAGCGGATTGGGAGGGGATGCCGTCCTTCTTTGCGTCCTACCCTTGGAGGCAGGTATGCTTTTCGCCGGATAAGTCTGTTGCTGAGTTGGTGCTGCAGGGTATAGAGCTTTTCATTTGGTGGTAAATGTCGGCCCTGGTTTGGTCCATCTTCGGAAAAGGTTTCTCGCAGGAAGCTTACCAAGCCTGGGCTGACGCGGTGATGGCACAGGATGAAAATACCAGCGCGTTTAAAAGGAGTACAATTTTGGCTCCAGGTCGAAGTCGGAGCACATTGCTAGGATTGGCGAAAGGCTTGAGCGTCTCCTTCGGGAATCTGGTTTCTTGCCAAAGCTGGGCTATCGAAGGGAATTTTTGTAAGCCATCCTTTCCATCTCTACACATAGGAAACAATTTTCGTTGGCCTATGACGCAAAGAAGAAAGTCGATCTCCTGGCCAAACTCTTGGCGTCCAACTTGACCTTGGGTGTCGAGAGCCGTATTTGTTTGTTTGTTTTGCCAGGCTATCTCCGCACTTAGCCTTGGGTTTATAATCTTCTTACTACAACCATCCTAGATCACCCCAGAAGCACAGAAACCTTTTCAGGTCAAATGTTTCCGGGAGTTTCTTTTTATGGATTAAGTGGCAGACGAGCAGACGTTTCACCTAATGATGGTAAGTAATTACCGCCGCCCATGGACACCAGAAGCGTCACAAGTGCGTTGCCAGCCTTTGAGGGATGGGAGGGGGATGAGGTAAGGGGTTAGGGTATGGGCGTCCGGTGTTCTCACTCACTCGGTAAAATACAGCGCAAGCGCTATTTCACCGGTTTTCTGTGAGACCGTGGTACCTCTCCGGTCGAGCCGGCCCATTCCTGCCGAAGCGTGGCTCTCCCACGATAGTAGAGTGATGTTGCATGGAGGATGTCTACCATACTTCTGCATTCTGTCAAAACGTGCCGCGGCGTTTCTTTTGCCTCCATGCATCTATAGTGAACAGGCGCTTGTTTAGGGGACAATGCCCAGTCAGGATACCTATGACCTTCCTGAGGTCGTCTCTTTTCAGTCTAATCAGGTTGCTGGCTAGTCTTTTTGATGCTACCGGAACTGCACTTTTTGTTTGCTTGCAGTCTTTGTTGTTTTAGCGAGAGCCGTATGGTGGATATATAGTTTTACCAACGCTCAGTGCATTTAGCACTTTAATAATTGATACCCGTAAGTCAAGTGACCCTGATGGAATTCCTTCTATTGTGTTAAAGATGTGCGCCTCAGAGTTGGCACCGGTCTTATCGCGTGTTTTGCGGATCTCCTAATACTATAGCGTTGTCTCTACCTGATGAAAGACAGTATTAGTTATACAAAGGCTTAGTGACCGGCAGTACGGCTTCCGTAAGGGTCGATCAGCTGGTGATTTTCTAATATACTTGACACATCGCTGGGTACAGGCAATTGAGACTAAGAGGGTAGTTAATTTGGACATTGCGTCTGCTCATGGGCCCTCTATTCCATAAAAAAACTTAATTGCATATAATATATATATATATATAGATTTAAAGGCGGTGCACGCCCAAGAAACGTTCACTTTCTCGTTGGCTTCGGTACGGAACGGTAGTTGTCGACGCGATTTGTGAGTGCTTACAATTGTAATTAAAATTGCTGAAAGTCTTAAACTCTGTAAGGAGAAGACCTTTTTGTTTGTATAAGTGATTGGTGTTTTATTTCGATATTAATGTTTTGAAAATATTTGACTAACTATTAGGGTTACTAATTACTAAATTTTGTTAATTTATTAAATGATTTGTTTGTAACGTGTAAAATAATTGTTTTTTTTAATGATTTCTGCTTCTGAATCCTAAATATATTTATTAAATGAAATAAGTAGAAAAAAAAATTAGGACAAAGAAGCAAAAATACCATTAGAAATCTCTTGCTTTTAAAAACAAGACATTGCAAATGTTAATTAACGCGATTAAAACAATAAAAAAGGTAATTTAGCCGAATTTCCAATCGACTTAACTAGAAAGACACAGTTTTTAACAATTACCATAATGATGTCATTATTATGCCTATATATGCATAGGTATATATATATATTATGCCTGTATAACCGTAAAAGCTATGCTCGACAGCACTAGTCATTCGTACGTATTAAAACTACAAGTAACAAGCGCAGAGAAATTTAGAAGTAAATTCACATCAATAAATTTAACTATTAGTAGACTTTAATATTTATAATTTGTGAGCCGTAATTCATTACAATTAATAAAGCTATTTCATCACATGTCATATTATAAAACGTGTGGATTATAACAAAAGGCACGTAGGGAAGGTAGGTAGGGAATTTTGTTCAAAGCAATTATTGTGAATAGTGCTCACTTCAGCGGCGGTAGAAATTCACGTATAAATCGCGTCACAGACCACAAACAAAAACGTGCATGTGGACCGGCACCCATTATTCTCGACTGCATAATCGCTTCGTCCGACGCCCGCATCGCTTCCCTTGCTATTTTATTTCCTGACAGCATAGTTGTGTTTCGACTAGGCGGAGCTTTTTCAGCATACCTTCAGCAGGGAAATTAAACCATGTTTAATTCTGTTTAAGGTCTGGTTCCGGTTAGTACGTACTGGGAGCCGATGCGACCGGCGACAGACCAAAGCCACCACGCTACAATTCTGGCACAATGTGTGTCCGTTTTAATAGGATTAAACTCATTGTTACATACGAGCTGAAAGGACCATGAGCCAAATGAAATTGTTTCTAACGGAATTTAAAAGAAAAATAAGGACGTCGCTCTTCGATTGAGAGAAACGTAAGCGCGTAATTCTTTTAGCAGAAACTCTAAGACAAGAAGTAGAAAAAGCACACTAAGAAGTTTATGGTTAAACAAGTTGCTTTTAATAAAATTTATGCGTAAAATATTTTAATTAAGTATCTAGTAACTTGTTAATGAATGATTTCAAATTCTAACCAGTTTTACTAACAAACTGAAAATAATTATGTATGAATTATAAAAGAAAAATCTTTGTATTGTGAAAATGCGTGGGGTGCTAGATTGGTAATGTTGTACCTATTAAATTGACAGAAATTGGTTAAAGTAAAGTTTTGGTATATATCTTCAAAAGAACCCACGCTGTCTCATCATAATCAAGTGATTTTTCTTTTAGAAGTATTTTAAAATTATTTTTTACTATATACTTCGCCCACAAAAGCGTGTTTTTTTTTTCAATTTGACATATATATTAATAGACATACACGTACACACATACATAGATTTTAAGAATGACAATGATGTATCAGCCAAATAAAGATTTACCCTGTAGCACAATGTGATTGATTTGATGCAATCAATGGATACTGCTTTCGTTAACTATGCTAATCCACAAATTTGAATAGGCATTAGTGGAATCTAACCGCAACTGGAATGCTTACGTTCTATTTACATCCATTTTCGACTCAGATTAATTGGCAAGTTAATGTTACAAGTAATAAACTAAATCCGAAACTGTGACTCATCTACTTAGATGCATTGGCGGGAGGAATTGTTAAGCGAGTAAGAGAAATTGAATTAGGCTGAGCGAACGACTTTGTCAGAGCGGTTACGACGCTCTTCCTACGTGCTCACCAAATAATGTTAAATTTACTCAATGCTTATTGTTTTTATAGATACTTTACTATTCACAATAATGGAATAATTTTGTTTAATCAATAATTGAATTAGCGTGTAACGTTACTCGATATTAATACTTTACTAGTATAACTTAGCTAAGGAAACATTTAGTGATGCTGTGGCGTAGGCGTAGAGTAGACATAGTATGAGACTGTTTGAAGAGATGACATACCTGAGCGAATATTTGGCGATTTAAATATTAAAATCTCGGGATAGACGAAAAAAAAAAAACAATAAAGGTAAATAAAATCTACGAATATTAGGGTTTTTAGCATTCGCAATGAGTATGATGACAACCTGTCTTGAATTCTGCTTATACTTTCTATCAGGTAGAGTGCTGTCATTTCAAATATTAGCAAATGTAAATTAAGCTAATGGTAGTTCCGGGGTTCAGGATATACCTCCTAAATATTGTTTACACTTTAATTTTATTTTAACTCAACACGAACAAGAAAAAAAAAAAAAGATCTGTGAAAGAAGTGTAAATTATATGAAATGGGAACCTAAAATAAGTCAGTGTTTATATTAACTAGCCTAACATTTAAACTCCTAATATAGGTACCAGTAGTACCTTAACCAGTGGTATTCCTATGTGTGTTCTATGGACAGTCGAGCACAGAATACACATAGTATAAATTTTGTGATTAGTTGATTTAGAAGTTATTCAAGAAGTATTTGGATAGTCCGGTCAATATTTTCCAGTTATAAATACTCTAACACAAGCCAGCTAAGTGACGATAAGAAAGCAAATAAAGTTTGGTAGGTTGCTTCGGAAACAGAATGGAGCAATCAGGACGAGAACACTTTGACACAGCAATTTAGACGGTGTGCCTCCGATGTGTTATTTTGATTGCGCCGCTTTTGTGCGGTGTTGTTTGTGCGTCCGCTTCCTTCACGCTTATAAAAAATATTTATGACTCCTGTGAGACAAGAATATTGCCTCCCACCGCCTTAATAACCTCCTAGTAACGGAGAACGGAGAGCTTCAGTCTCCTGAGGAGGTATTATAACGTAACAATTGGCTTCAAAATATTTTCAAGGAAACTCGTGTACATAATGCGATATATGACGCTCAAATAAATGCTGTCATACCATCTTATTTACAATAGCATTAAAAGCCTTTCTTCTTATTTTATTGAAATTGTGTTAGTTTGTAACGGCCTTTATTGTATTCAGGGAATAAATAAGTAACACTAAATCGTAAAAATATTTAACATTGCTAAAAAATGGTTTACGAAAGTTCGTAAACAACCCTGATCCATTTAACTTTTTTTTTGTCTGTATTTATGGAAATGATAAATGTCGCACCACTGATGAATACCCTGATTAATTTTAGTTTTTGTTTTTGTAGCAATAATACTAACACAACCCAGACAGGCACAGCCAGTTATCTTTGCTAGTGGTTGTCCAGAGGTTGAAATTCGACAATGACTCTTTAATTTTTTAGTTAAAGCTTTTAGGGTCTTTAAGTTAAGATTTAATCACTGCTACTTTTGACATTCAGTATGACAGTATAGACAAAAAATAATCATCTGTTTAGTTAGTGTATATGGATATTTGTGTACGAGTGTGTCATACGCATGGTAGTGTGTGGATTGTTATTTTTATTAATGATATGTATTTTTAAGCACAATAATAAAACAATAGTAGCTTTTTGCACTCCTCCTCCACATAAACTTTAACTGTGCCAAATTTCCTTCGCATAACTTTTGTAAAAAGTGGTACAAAGTTTTTGCTTCACGAATTAAGATACGAGTAGTTAAATATTTTATGTATTTAATTCAAAGTGACAGCTTAATTAGCTGAGACCAGGTGTACAGGACCTTGTATTAGCCTAATCCGCGCCTAATTATTACATGTGAGACAAAACACGTGCTATGGTCGTCATTAATCTACTAATAGTGCATTAATTATATTCTATACATCGAATAACAAAGGCTTAAGCTCCGCTGTCGCACCTAAGTAAGCGCCGAACATACTCGTATGTAATTTCAATTAAGAACACTAAGTTAAGGCGAATCTAGTAACGCACTAATCATTGGCGATTTGAGAACTTAGTGGTTCTTGAAAATAACAGCAAAAATCTACATATACTGGTTAATAATTAGTAGGAAAAACAAAAACCGGCTAAGTGCGTGCCAGGACATGCCTAGAATAGGGTTCCGTAGTCACCCTTCTTCTTCATATGGCGCTGCAACCCGGTGTGAGTCTTGGCATATCTCACAATATATCTCCAGCGATCTCTATTTAGGGCTGTACGTCTCCAGTTGGTCTTCTTTCTTAGAGTAGCCGGGTCCTACTCAATATAGTCACCGCCTGTCTTGGGCCTACCGCGCGGTAGTTTGTGATGGCTTTTATCGCTCTTGAGTCAGGCATTCTCTCAATGTGACCTGTCCACTAAAGTCTCTGCGCTTTGCAGAACTGAACGATGGTTTCATTGTATATTTTCGTAGTCACCCAATTGATATAATTTTATTTTTAATATTTGACACTTTTGCTTATAATCTCGTTATTTTTGTACGAAGTTTATCAAGTAAGCGCATTTAACAAGTTAGGCCTCTATAACTCCTGAACTAAGAAAGTTATAGTTTTCCTTCAAAGTTCATTATGGTCACTACCATCATAACTTTTTAGATTATTTGAGCCAGTTGTATAGCTTTTAGAGGTGGGCGGTCCTATTTTAACAAAATGGTCACTTCAATCAAGCAATCGTCTCAGTATATGTATAAAATATTTTTCAGGATTTTATTTAGCACTTTATCGACGAGGTAAATACACATATTCATGCAAAATTTTATCTTTGTAACACTAAACGTTTGAAGGTAAGTCGAGGACGGATGGGCGGACCAGAGGAAACTACAAGGTTTCGAGATGTAAACTACGAAACCCAAAAACTTTTAAAAAGAGCGCATTCTAACTTTTCGATTTCCAAGGCAATGATAAATATATTACCTAATTGATAGTTAACATATTCAGAAACCAAAGTAATTGTTAACCAAACGCGGTTAACGAAAATTTATGTAATATTTAAAAACAACAAAATCTGTAAAAGTTCGTTGTATTATCAAGTAATTTTTGAATATAACAAGCATCACGTGAAAATTATTTGTAGATTTCATATAACAATGTTATTATTTGCAGTTTTGATTGGTTCGCATCAATCGCGATATGCAAATATTAGCTTCACTCGCTGACCGGCAGGCTTCGCTGGTGATTTACGCGCGTCGTGCACCAACATACGTTATGCAATTACATAGCTTATTAAAAATTAACCAGTTTACGTAACGAAGTTTTACGATTTTCATTAGATTGTTTATTGTGAAAATGTATTGACAGTGATGGACACTCTGATTGTCGTCTAGGTTTACTTGTTTTATCATACATATGTCAACATAATTTATCGTGAATTGAAACAACATTTGTTACAACGATAATACTACGGCTACAATATACTACTATGAGCTACTTTATTGCTTAGTGCGAAAACAATATTTGGACGATGACATAATAAAATAATTTTGGCTGTATAAACAGTAGTTATTGCTGATCTGCTTTTGTATTTATTTACATGCATCGTCAGAAAACAGGACAACATATTTTGTAATATCTCATCTCAGGCTTCTTTAAGAATGTTGATTAGTTGACAGTAGGAAAGGATGACTTGAAGAAACTATTAGATGAATTTTATCGATAGTTCGGCAGATATCATTTTTGTATCGTATCAACGTCTATTCTTTGTTATAGTTCTTGATATATTTGTGCGTAAATTAAATGACTATTTATTTCTTACGAATATAATATACTAATGGTAATGCAATGGTAGGGACACTAGAATATGACGATCTTCTTGGAGAGACCAATTAAAAGTTAAACCAAAATAGTCTACTTTCCTATGGGACAAATAAGAAGCCTACAATATTGTGGTCTCTCAGCGATGGAGTGTCATTAAAATACCACAAAAAACCGCAAGCGGAGTTGGGCGTAATGGCGAATATAATGTATGCTAATGAGGGTGCGGGCGGGGTGGGCCGACGTGACGTCACGCTTATGACCACAGCCGCTGCCGCTGCTGGCCGGACCTAACGAGCGGGTGTGCATTTTCAATATTCGAATCGCTGGTTGGGCCTCCACTACACTAGTAAGGACAATATACAATGTTAATTTATGTACAAACTAAATAACTACTTTAATAAACATGGTGCGGTTGCTTTTTATGAAGTTTTCCAAGTGGGATGTAAAATGTAGCACTTATGTAAACTCGGCTAAAACTAGATAGGGTATTACAGAAGATGGAGCAGGCATAGCTATTCGCGATAATAAAAACAGCGCGAGTGCTACAAAAATAATAAAAGTTAGCGCTGGGCGCCCGCGAGGCGCCGCCGCCGCCGCCGGGAGGATACGGTGCGGATCGCTGCGGCTCGAGCTAGCCTCGTCACGGGCCCTGTTTCCTATCACTCCCGGGGGAAACTTATTTCTTTTTGTTTTGAATTTCTTTTACTTTTTAACACCGTAATAAGGGCCATGCCGTAACGACCGTCTATTGCACAGAGTGTGTGGTCTTAATAAAATAAATAAATATTTCGGACATCTAACACAACGCCATCTAGTCGCAAGCTAAGCAGAGCTTGTGTTATGGGTACTAGACAACTGATATACATTTTTTTTTGTAAATACATACATATTATATACATAGAAAACACCCAAACTCCGAAACAAATATTTGTAGATTACACAAACATTTTGGTCCGACCCAGGATTTGGAACCGAGACCTCAAGCACAGCAGTCGCATTCACTACCACTGCGCCACCGAGGCAGTCATACATTCAGTCATATTTTTGTAAACTCTAAATTAACAACTCCAATCATTTGGGTCTTTAAATGTTCTACTTCTTTTAATCTTACAGTTATACTAAAATATTATTGAGCCCAATCTAGGTTGTTCGCTAGATGTATTGAGATATTGATATTTTTAAGCTTATCTTGGTTTGATATTAAGATTGGATATTGCTGTATCTTTAAAAGAGTTTTGAAAATACGAACTAACGGGTTTACACAACACAGCGTCATAGCGTTCATTGCATATCGATCGCGAAGCGACGGAACCGCATTCAGAAAACGCGTCGTCTGATTTTGTCCTTATTGCACGGATACAGTAGCTCAGAAGCTGATTCTTAATAATTTTATAACAGCATCATTCGTCGAATATTATCGAGTTAAAATTCCTACGTGAAATAATATTCTATTTTACTAGTTGGAAGATAAGAATTTTATTTTTTTTCTGCTTTGTTGTACCAATATCTTGTTAGTAACTCATTTGCACATGTTATGACTTCGTTTATTTGTAAGGTTAACATAGTTTATTGGTTGTCCAGTGTACGATTGGAGTTTTTATAATTTTAGTATTAAATATTCGTGATTATAACTAAATCATTTTCAACAGATTATAACTAAATCATTTTAGAGAGTTTAAAATCAGTACTTCAAGTATTAATTTAAAACATTCTTAAACGTATGCTATTACTATTGTTCTGTAATACGGTGCTTATAATCGCGGCAGATATAAAATTTGGACGCCATTAGATTCATTATTGGTCGGTTCATTTGAATTTTCAAATTCTTACCAATTTTAACGTGTGCATTGAACAGTTCTCTCTGTTTTAACATCTTTATCATCATCATTACTTTAAACCCTTTTATACAAAGAAGTTGAGATATAATAATCATTTAATATAATCTACCGGACGTAGGAGTAAGTAATATGACATGACATAATAATATTTACTGAAATTATGCAATTGTACAACACTATATTAACATTTTAAGTCTTTTTATCGTAAAGTAATATAGCGAGAATTCATCAAATCAGGATTGTCTCGGTCCACTGTTGTACACGGTCTTTACAACATAGCTACAATCACCCCCAGACAGGATAATACTCTCCGCCTGCAAAAGCTGGCAAACAACATGTGTACACAGAGGGCTAATTGAATTAATATTTATTTTAATTTTCCGTTTCATATTGAAATATATGTTTAATTTTTACCTTTATCACACGACATTGTTTAATTATTGCCAAAATTGCGCGATACAATAATACATTTTAAATGGCTTGACAATAATTCATTTAACATTAATTATTCTGTGAACGCTATTGCAGACCCACATTAGTGCATAAACTGCATCAGCATTAATTTGCTCTTGCAAATGAGTTGGGTATTGTTTTACAATTACAACACTTTATTATTTCCTCTTTATTAGTAAACATACTCGTATATGTTTATGAAGCCCATTTGCTGTTGTCTACAATATGAAAATGTGAGCTGATTCCATTAACTTAAAGGTGTTTCTGTTTATCTTTTACTTATTTATCGCTTTATATGCATATCAATAATCGTTTTTCTTTGTTAGAAGACGTTTAACTATTTGCAAACTTGTAATGTCTCTAAATTTAAGGTGGTTTATAGTGATAAGTGGATTTAGCAAACAATTCGTGAAGTCAAAAATCTAAATTAGAGATTCTATTTGTACATCATAGTGTAACTAGAACAAACTTAATATTAACATTCTGCTGAGTGACTGTTACTGATAAATATCCTACGGTACTATCAATTTTAAAGGTAAAAAAGGGTAGTATTACCCCACGTGCTCTATGACATTCGAAATTGTCGGCCTTACGTACTGTCTAAAGGGCGGAGGGGAGTTTTTGTAACCGGTCACTCTTTTATGGACATGACTAATTGCACCATGGGCTATAGAGTATAGAAAGGTGTCATATATTAGAGTGATTTATAATCATGGTATAATTTTTTTATATAAATCTGCACAAATCGCCATTCCAAGAACCTTTAACAATCTACTCCTGGACTGGAAGCTTTCTGTTTAAAAAGTTAATTATTTTTTTTACTAATTGAAAGACCCATTAATTTCCATGTACAGATTTATTCGCTAATGTTGCCTTCAATTAGTAATATGACTTTACACTTCTCTATTTGTGTTCAAACGAATTATTTATTTCACTTTACATTAAATTTGGTACTGGAAAATTAAAGTAAGAAAAGCGTAAAACGCATATGTATGTAGTTAAAGTCGCAAAGAATAGCAGTTAAAAGTATGAATGTCATAAGATTCTAATAACCACATTCCTGAAAAATGTACCAACTGTTTTTTTCATTGACAATGTACTATCTATCAGAGGGTGCAGACTGATATATGAGGGTAGAACAAAGTTGCGACGCAAGTTGTGCTTACTCGTGATGACTACGCTATTAAAGAACGTCGGTATCGAAAGAGGGGAGAGGTTTTGAGAAGCTGCGTGGTGATCATGTGACACGCATCCCACACAATCTATTTTCTGACACAATAGCTTATGCTTCGGAAGAATCACCGTCTTCTCCATTTTGCAAAGTAGAGACTACTGTTGTTTCTGCTATGCACAAAAGTTGTTAATCGACTTCAACAAAGAAGGTTTATTACCTGGCTATTTATGTGACTGTGTGTGAAAGTGGGCAATTTAAGGATTGAATACAATTTGTTACAATTCACCAGGATGGCAGCGCTTTGAAGAAGGTGGTACTTTTTTTAAAGTTTGGTGTCCCATAATGTAACTTTATAAGAAAAAAAAGAAAGATACATATATTGCTTACTTAGAAGTTAAAAAATATTTTACGTTTTCATTTTTAATAAAGTTTTTGAAGACCGTGTCAACCGTAATCAAATTAATCATATTTTACGGTCTTCATAAAACCACAAAAAAAAACATTAAAATTTTCTCCATAGAATGATGATTTGACATGTAAGTGATTTTTTTTTCACAACACTATCAAATAAATACAACAGACTATGTTCTAAAATGTACTATCTTATTAGACTTAAGTTCAAATAACTAAGAAAATTTATTGTTTGAGTAAAAAGTTTTCGAATTACAGGGCTATTGTTCCCGTGATCCCGTGAGTAAATTGCTAGTATTCATCATAATGCGTGACATTTAAAATTACCACTCGCGCGCTCTAGTAACCATGATAAATCAACACAAACACTAGTTTTGCCGGGTGAAATTCTATTATGACCTCTTTCTTTCAATGATGGCTTTTCAAAGTACTTTCACTACGAGTTCACAAACATTCCCCTAAATTATATATACATTCTGATACCAAAAATTTAATATGAAAATGTTTTACTTTTGCTTGAAATGCGAGTAGTTTCGGTGTTCTGGTTTGCAGATATTTACAGCATGGTCAACGTGGCACTGGTTTTATACCAGCAAATGCGTGTAATTGCACATTACGGTTGCATAAAATATCGACTGCTACGATTACTTTGATAAATCGGTTTAATTTTGTTATGTTTACTTCTGAATATCCATACTAGTATACTGTGGTATCCTAATTTATTGTGCCTTAGCTTAGAAAAAATTACATATATAGTCATCTCTATACTAAAATTAAATTAAACGTTATATAAACTACGCGAATGGCTTGTAATGTAATTATAGTTCTTTTAACTTAAATACTTTAAGTCTTCATGTTAAACATTTTAAGATAGTATTTACTTAATTCGATTGAAATGTTCTAAGACGTTTACTGAGGAAGATTATGAATTGTATTACATTATATATAACATCGAGGAGTAAAGCAATTAGTATAATTAACTAATATAGTGAATCGAGATAAATATAAGCAACCATATTGCTACCAAAAAGATAGACAGAGCCGTTTTCACACGTTTGAGACATTATGTGTCTAATAATAGCCATGCATTTGACTTAATAGTGCTTTTTATTTAAATAAATAAATACAAATACACATTTCGGGTTTCTAATACACAACGCCGTCTAGTCCCAAGCTAAGCAGAGCTTGTGTTATGGGTACTTGCTGGCATTAGATGCACATGCTATGGCATTTAGAAAATGGGATACATGACAATAGCAATATTAGGGTGTTTTCTCTGTATAACATGTGTGTATTTACAAAAAAAGTATATATGTATTTATTAGTTATATAGTTGTCTAGCACCCAAAACACAAGCTCTGCTTAGCTTGGGACTAGACGGCGTTGTGTGTTTAATTGAGCGAAACAATTAAATAAAAAATAAGCGTTCAGGACAATCAAAAATGTATAATGTATGTGTTTTATTTACATGTAAGTTAAAAGCGAGACTTTCCGTCGTAACAGAAAACATATACGTCCGTTAAAATCGTCACAAGAGCCGTAACGAATGTCGAGGTAGAGTCGTCTCGTTTCTCGCATTGGGCCGCGGACAGACCACCCTCTTGCATTTATTCATGTCGTTACCGCTAACGATAATTTTATCGTGTGCTCATTTGCTGGCGCCAGTCTCGCGGCCATCCGTCAGCGAGTCCAAATCGACAATTTGTGCAACACTAAAAACTTTATTGCGACATAATTGACCCCGGTTGTAAATAACTCTCAACCGCGACATTTTATTGCTGGCTTATTTTGTACTAGTTAGGCGATAAACATTTTTGGGGATAATTTTTGAATACTCAAGTTTTATTACCGTTGCGGAAAATTAGCATATTACATGTTCTCCATTTACAATTGGTTATTGTAAATTTATATATGGTGAATAAGTATGAATGTAATACTACTGTTTAGAAAACTACATTCATCATACAGCCAAAGTCTGCCATTAAACCTTAAAAATATGGTATGGTATAAGTACGGTTGTAGAGGTGGTTGACATGTGACTCCGTGTTAAAGCCTCTTTTGCAAATATTAGCCTTTTTCATGTTGGCATACAATGACTGCAGACGGCAGATACAATGACGGCAGAATGGCTACGCATACACCCGTATGCGTAGTCATTCTGCTGTCCTAAATGTGTGATAGTCACATTTATGTAAGTGACATTATCAATCAATCGGGAATAAAATATATTAATTTATATAGAGTTGACCACAGGACAAAACTAGAGTATAAAAAATCACCACAATATATTGTTAATATCATGATACCATGATTACCTCGATCATTGTAAAGAATGAATGTTATAAACTTTACAGTAAAAATACTTTAAATGAAAAACGCTACATCAAATGAAATTTGATTTTTAAAGAATGAGCTGTCGCCTGTGGTGTTCCCGGACAAATACGACTTTCAAACCTTCAAAAAAAGAGCGTACTCCTTCCTAAAAGGCCGGCAACGCACTTGTAACGCCTCTGGTGTTGCGGGTGTCCATGGGCGGCGGTAATCTCTTACCATCAGGCGATACGTCTGCTCGTTTGCCCTCTATATAATAAAAAAAAGCCAGAAGATAATTCTATGTTAATCAGAATTATAACTTTTTTTAAGACCTAAACTAAATAACCTCAATATGCTTGAGACAAAAAAATATATCTCCTATAGAATTAACAAACTAAACACTATATAATTGACTTTAATGAAATAATTCCTACATTTAAAATGAAAAATGAGTAAGTATGTACTTTCGTTCTACTTAAATTGTAACAAAGACTTCTCGAAATTCCTCTCAGAATATTGTAGGTACGTAATTGAATACCAGCCAGAGCTCGGTAGTTAAGGACGTGGCCGACCACCGCACGGCGGCGCAACGGCTACGGCATAATTGCACAAACTTTCATGTGCTTCGCATACATTTTCATAATTAAAGGGGCAGTTCACACCAACTGGTAAAAGTTATTTATAGTCACTTAGTTCAATAATACAAGTTTGTCTTAGTATACTTTTATTGATTGTTATTATGCTGAGATTTGTAGAAAATTTGTGTTTTGATTAACAATAACTCGGAAAATAGCGTTTATATTTAAGTAGTCACCATCAAGACGTTAATATTATTATTTTCTTTCTTTGTACATATATATATATATTTATATCTTAATCTAGTAATCAAGATCACAAACAAAAAGAAACAAAACAAAAAGGGTGAAAATAAACAACGAAGACTGGAGTTACCTAATGAACTCGTGAAAATTTGGCGCAGGGTGTACGCTAGAGGTTGCTTATTAGATATTCTCATCTCGAAAGGCAAGTCCGGTGGCGACAGCGGTGCGGGATGTGATTTTAAATATGACATATGGTATTACGGTACACAAAATATTGAGACATTAGTATAATAAATTCTTATCCGAACGCTATCTATTTATTATAAATGATGTTAGTAATGTGCCATAACTAGCACGTAAATACCACGTGTTATTTATATAACGAAAGGTTAGTTATATTAAAAAATCAAACAACACCAGCACAATTTCCAGCTTGCGATTCGTAGCTATAACAAGGAAAATGTTTAAGGAAGGTCTTTTCACAAACCCGAAATAAATATCTCGCTTTTCCATTAAGGACATAAAAGCAATTCCGCGAGAGTCGAATAATAACGAGGGCCAGCGTTGTCCAGCCGTGGCCTCCTTCGAATTTTATTTACATCACTGGCGCGTCTCGGGTTTAGCTTCGCTTGCCTCAATTGCCCCAATAATCACTATTGTGTGGCTGGCGACGCTTTGCGGTCCGGGCGAAGGGTCGTCTGCGCCTCTCTCGCCAACTAAACTTAACGTGTGCTCGCAATCCTCCAGGCTGCACCGTCGCGTTTACACCAACCTCTCATGACGCGCGCCAACGGCCCTCTCATACAACTTCGAGATAGCACCCACCCGAGAAAACTTCTACCTTTGTGAAATTCCAAACGCTTCGACGTGCTCTGGATATAAACTAGCAATTACTATATCTATGATTATTACAATTGCTAATCTATTTTATTTCAGAATCATTTAGTATTATTTATTATTTTATTTTTGTCTGTAAATTGACTTTGGAAATATAAGTCGCAGCTAAGTGTGTGTCTGGCCACGCACATAATAGGGTACTGTAGTCGTAGTTGATATTTATTACTATCAATCATGTTTACTTATTATTTTGCTACTTTTGTATGAAGTTTTCCAAGAAAGCGCATTTTACAAGTTAGGCCTCTGTAAGTCCAGAACTAACAACGTTATCTAGTCGTTATATTTTTTCTTCAAAGTTTATCACATACACTGCCATCATGATTATTCAATTTTTTCAAGCTTGCCATTTAGCTTATTGAGGGTGGGGGGAACACTACTTTGATAAGAAAATGTGCATTACAGTTGCATATACAGCAAACGGATACCTGTATCAAAATTTTGTCTAAGCAATCACTCAATATTTTTATCTACACCCATGCTATAAATCCTATATAAAAATTTCTGAAATAACTTGCTCATTGCCATCATTAAAACATCCTTTGTCATAGTCATAATCATAATATTAAACAAGGGCGACATATAATCACTTCGTGACTAAGCCCTCAATAAATAAATAAAGAAAAAAAAAAGAGTGATCTAATGTTGTACTAAATTTCATAATGCAACTCCTTTTTCAAAAAACGAATATTGTCAGGCACGCGACTTTCACTACCAAGGCGCAGTATTTAAAAAATAACTGCTATTCGAATTCAGGTTGTATCCCGCCATTTTTGTTCGATATTAGTATTGCATAAATGCATTGATTTTTTGTTTACGAAAATGAGTGACACAAACTTTGATAACACACCACCAGATATTACTAATGCAGCAAAGGACATTTCTAACCAATTATTACCACTAGTAATAATCAGAATCTGCCAATATTTAAGTGTATTTCAATACTACTACTTACTATCCAAAATTTTAATAATTATTACAATAAATAAGTCTATTATTACCTATACATAATTTGTTTGTATAAGACATTCTGCAATTAAACTTTTCATCAATTTACATACAGTTCTTACAACATTGAACTTTTTATAGTGGATTCATTTCATGGGTGTAGATAAAGTCTTGTATGCAACTGTACATAATTAGGTATTAAACCACTTATGTAATACTATTATCCCATGAGGCGAAGTTTTAATACCTCTTATTACACAGCAGTTGCATAACTAACTATTAAAAGAACTATCTAATGTTACCCCATTCTAAGGGGTAGGTAAACGCGACGCGAGAAAAAATAATCATCCCCACTTTATTTTATTTTAGCACTTGGCGCAGTGGTAAATATACACATCCATGCAAAGTTTCATCTTTCTAGCACTAACCGTTCGGACGGACATGACGAAACCATAAGGGTTCCGAGACGTGAACTACGTTATTCTAAAAAAGACACTATCTCTCTGTTAAGTCTGTCTGTCTCTTTGTTAAGTCGTTACCAATAGGTATTTCATTAGGTTCATTATAAAATTAAAGTAACGTAACACTGTAAATATTGATAACGTTGCGCGTTGTTAATTATTTCGTGAGATATATGTGATTGACATGTTAACATAGTAAACTGCAAATCCTTCAGTAGTATTTTCACACTTAATTTTCTTGGAACATAGCAGCAGTAAGAAATAAAGTTAAAATTAAGACGCGAGTTTATGGGGCGTTACTGGGGTGGAGGGCATAAGGTGGGAGCTGAGGAGGCGCGGCGGTGTGAGAGGCCATTCGCATTCACCGCGCGAGCTGCGCCGTAGATAGCGGCAGGCGGAACACGTACTTCACTTCCACTAACTCCAACTATTGACAATATTAATGCACGCTTAGCAGGGCCAAGCGTTGGCGTGCATCGCTTTCGAAATACACTACAAAACTTACATCAAATATTTGAATTTCTAATAAAAATAAATTGCAGGAAGTAAACATATACAATAGGTATATACATGTAAACTAAACATATTATATAATTTGGTTACAAAGCAAGTATATGTCATATTTGCTTTGTAACCAAGTGATATGTTTAGTTATAACAAATAATTTATTCAATTTTCAAGAAGAATCCCCGGAAGTAAAGCAAATATTAGACGAGGCTCGGCCTACGACGGCTGCTATTAATTCCAGAATTGAAATCTGGAAATGTGGTGGCGGTGGTGGCGAATTTACATTCATCGCGGTAAGAACTTAAATCAAGTTCTCTGTTACGATTCAGTTGCGATATTATTTTATTAAAATATGTAAATGACACCGTTCTACCCGCGCAGATACTATGGCAAGGACTTTACAATTGCAGGGAGGATATCTTTAACGACGCAATATTTTCATTAGTGAGACCATTACCTACGAGCGTAATCACAATTTTATTCTTTCACAATTATGACGTCACATGAGTCGTACTTAAATGTGTTAAATGCGTTGTGCACACTTCGTTTCACTGCTTATGGTATTAAAATGAAAATTACTAAGTTCGGATAATGAATATACGGGTACCATCTTACCTTGTTGCTTCTTTTAAGAAAGGGTACTACTGTTACTCCTTAGACAAATCTATGTACATTCAGTTCTTTACAAACTCAGCTGGTTTTCTAGAACTAATTTACGAGAGATATTTAGATGACATACCTATGTGGCACGGCAGACGTACAACATCTGTTGTATGCGTGAGTTTGTTTGTAATCCTACATTTTTCTGCATATTTATACCTTCAATATACATTTACAAGGAAAAAAAATTAATACTAGTATATTCCTAGTTAGGATACAAATTAACGTGTGTCTCAAATGTAGTCGGTTTTGTGCACTGCCCCCTCAGCCACGATGCAAGTGTTTCGCATCGATTCTCCTATGGCAATCGCTAAAATTTCTATTCTCTTGTATAATTGGCTAATATATAGTTTGGACCACGTGAGTTAGCGTTGAGAGACGCAATTCCGTTACGTTTTCTATTAACGTCTACATTTGTAGAATGTCAAGTTGACTAAGGGTGTCTGGTCTACTAAGAAAAATTCAATTAGACAGCAAGAAGTAAACTCTGTTTTGCACTTGAGGCAATTTGTCAGTTGTAATATGAGACAAATGAGCAGATAGGTCACTGGATTGAAGGTGACATTATCTATGGATTTTATAAAACAAAAATACCCAAAAATCTTTTTAACAGTTTAAAAGACTCATTAAAAAGTTTTTTTACTAATTCGACATTCTAAAACAGCATGATGTAGTTGCAAAGCAAAGAATTTTCACAAAGTCTTCATTTCAAACTTGCGGGAAAGAACAAGAAGACAAAGAAGATGACTTATTAATTAACCCGCCATTGGTGACGTCAGTTTCACTTACAACATTGGTGACGCCGGTCTCACAGACCCATGATTTGGCCAACCATTAACTAGTTATCCTACTTTTAGTTAGTTTAGGTTTAATTAATTAATTAATTATAAGCATATGTTTGGCAAGAAAACACAAAAAATAATTAAATCACAGCTTGTTTATTACGAATTAAACAATTGTACTTAAAACACTAAAAAACACTATGGTTTTACGCATATATTTTAAAAATTTCGAAATAAGTAACATTATTTAAATTTTTGTACTTAAATCAGCCTTTGTCAGTCTTATGACATTGCATACTCTTAGAAATTAAATAAAAAAATATATCCTATTAACAAAAAAAAAAAGAAAAGCATCCTCAAAAATCACTCTTCTTGGGAGATCAAACAGCTTCTGCAATAAGGTACTACATGCTCAAGGCACAGGTATTTCTCGCATTTTTGGCAAAAGTATTTAGTTTTTCTGTTTTTTTGCCACCCACATTCATGGCAACGACCTTTACGTAAAGGACCAACAGAACCGCGTTCATCATCAATCTTCAAAATCTCTGAAATCCTTTCTCTCGTCAGTCTAAGTAAGTTTAGTTGTGTACGTCTTTCTCTCAGATGAGGTTCAATAAGTTTCATGGCTAAATTCTCAATAAAGTGACGGCGTTGTAGTTTCGAGTTTTGATTGTTAGCTGTATGTATCACCTGACTATTAATTGTACTGACATTGAGTATAGCGTAAAATACAACCATAGGCCATCTTCTAGTTGCTCTGGCACAATTGTAATTTGCACATAAACGGTCTACTACGTCAACTCCACCCTTGGTGTCATTATAATTCAAAATAATCTCAGGTTTTTGAGTTTCTGTATCAACTTCAGCATTATTGTGCATAGTGCTAATCAGCATGACATTTTTGCCAGTCTTAGGAACATGTGAAACCAAAACCATATTGGCGGCAAAGCCAAACATATTAGACTTGACACTTCGACCACGTAAAACATTGAATTCCGCAGGGATTTCCTTTTTGTTTTTCCTGATTGTCCCAATAATTGTAAGACCATTCTGTAGCATTGCTTCAGCTAAGGGTATACTGGTGTACCAATTATCAGTCGTCACGTTACGACCAGTATTGTATATTGGCTTGCATAATCTTTGAACAACACTTAGGCCGGAATTATCAACATTGTACGGACTTTCATTGGTCTGTTTACCGGCATAAATCTCCATGTTGAAGGTGTAAAACATTTTAGCATCACAGAGAGCTTGAATCTTTATGCCATACGGGTTTGGTTTATTGGGGATATATTGCCGGAATGAGCATCTGCCACGAAAAGCTTCTAATTTTTCATCAACAGTCACAAATGCAGATAAGGTGTAATTATCCTTGCAATTCTGGACAAACTTCTCAAAGATTTCTCTGATATGACAAAGCTTGTCTAGTGCTTTTCGCTGATGCCTTGTAGTACAGTCGTCAAATCTCAAAACTCGGAGCAGAAACCTAAACCTTTGAGCAGACATAGATAATCGAAATATCTCTACTGAACCACCATCTGTTCTAAATAACTCATCAACATTTATATGATTGGATTTCTTCACTCCGGATAACAATAGCAATCCTATAAAACATTTTATTTCGTTTAGATTAGTCGGTCTGGCATATGTTTCCCTGTTATATTTATGTTTTACGGTATCTATATACTGGTTGGTGTACTTGATAATTATATCAATTATACCATCGTCAAAGAAGTGTTGCCAAATAATGAGAGGATCCTTTATATTCGCCACAGCCCGTTTTGGTCCCGGTAACTGAGTTAAAATATTGTGCCTTTGGGTACGGATTGATTGACGATGGGGTTCCTTGTTCCATTTTGTATGTTTGTCCTTTGCTAGGTAAAATGAAGAGGTGTTACCTGATGATTCTCGATCACTCAAATCCTCTTCGCTGTCCGTATTTCGATCTGATGCAAGATTTTCTGCTTCTACATCGCTCTCCGTTTCGCTATCCGATGATTGCTGTGGGCTTTCCTCGACAGATAAAACTTGTTGTAAAAGAGCCTCAAGATGACGCTGTTCTCTTTCGTGCGACATTCTGAAACGAATTTTTCATACTAGATAAAGGAATCTGTATATTTATTATGTTTTAAAAAAATACTATCCATAAAATTATACAAAAATCACATTAATCAAATACCATTCAATAAAATAATTAAGATAACAGTAACAATAGTACTAAGTTTATATGTTATTCTAAGATTTTTTAATTTCTGTGCTAAATTCCATGTAAATATTTTACTTACTTGTTTGGTGACGCCGGTCTCACGGACCGGGTTGGCAATAAAACTCCGGAACGTGCGTTCGCCGCGAAGCCACGAGCGGCACTGACTGTTTAGGACTTAAAATGAGGCAGCTACTCGAAATCGCAACCCGAATAGGCGGCGGGCGAAAAAGTTATTCGAATTTTTCGAGTCACCCGGTCTCTCAGACATATACGTCACCAATGGCGGGTTAAAACATTGTGTCAAACCTTTAATTTGATACTCATATAAAAGTATAAAAGGATCACGGTAAGGACATGAAATTTATTATTTTATATGTATCAGATTTAAGTTTTTCATTTTTGCGTTTAAAGTTTTACCTATTGTATGTTTGAATTGCCCAGAGAGTTTCAGTCAGTGACTAACGTCCCCCATGTTAGGCAATTCAAATGTATTACAGCGGTCCCATACAATTATCCGATTGTCTTGATTGGTTGCAACTTGGTCGATACGTGTGTTGATTGATAGAAAATGTCTATACATATGTTAGAATATATTCATAGTTATTTTAAATTATCTGTAGTTATAGCAAACAGTCTTCAATGACGCCGCACGAGGCCGTTATTGAAAATGTCCTTATAGTTAAAATGCTACCCGCAGATTCATCTGATTCCAAGCACAAAGCAGTTTTCAATTTATCGGGAATAAATGCTTCGGTTGGCAGCTCAGACACCCAATTACCGCGCACAAAAGCTGATTACCGCGCGGGTGCGGGCGTTCTAGTAGAAGGGCGCGCGTCGTCGGTGCGAAGCCGCTAGTCCCGGCTGCACCCAGGCAGCCAGCGCGGCTGTGCGCTCACGGAATATTTGAACGACTTAAGAGGAACTCTTCATTTACTATCTTTACCTATGTAAAGATAGTAAATGAAGAGTTCCTAGTTTCCTAGGCGTCACTACAAAACAGCACCTGTGATTGAAATCGAAGTAGCTGGTCATCTAAAACATACTTATATGCAGGTAGTTTCACAATTCCTGTTCTGATTAAAAAAAGTCGAGGTCCAATTAATTTTTCTTAAATTTATAATATGATATGGACACAAACCGTAATAAAAAAAAGCAAAGTCTTACATAAAGGGTAGAAATACGAATATGTTTCTTTTGCAGTTATACAACATCTTTGAAGATGTATGTCTCTGATGTTTATTGTTTAAATTTTTAGCTTAATAAGTCATCCCATATTAACCGATAAAAGTGCACAGAGCGGTCATTTTCATTTACATTGGTAAAATCACATCACATTAACAGTTTTTAAAAGTTTATTGCTGGACATATGCCTGCCTTTCGAAAGGAGGTTTTGAACTATAACGTAAGCCAGACATGTAAAATAAAAATAAAATAGGAACATTAAATATCTATAAGGTACACGGACATTGAGAGGAGACATTGTCCTTTAAACATTGAAGAAAATAAAATTCTAAACACGCATTCATATGCCAATGTAGTTTACCTATACCTAAACTATTTATGTTAGAACGGGTCGCCCCTTCTCATCAGCCCATTTAACGTTTTGTTAATTTGTTATGTTAAAAGTTTAAAGGTAACTGGTTACCTGCCGTAGCAATTTCTATACCGTGTATTGTAAGCTTTAGCTGATGTAATTGCAATAAGGCAGTGCCTCGGAGCATCGTGGGATACTAACTGCATTGGGTCTCTGTGTTGTCGAGTGAACTCTCCGACAGCTAACGCCCTGGGAAATCATGGCCGACGCCTCTCTACCTTAAGTAGAAAGGATGAATTTTGACATCGTCGCGACTAGCTTTGTACTGTTACAAATGTATATACATACATACTTATCTAATTTTATAAGAATAATTTCAGAGAGCTTTACTTTGTTAAGGAATTTTGTGATAAATAAAGTATAAAACATTTTTTAATTAGGCTGCACTTCTCATATGGCGGCGCATTGTAATCGTCCTTCATTACCAACATAAACCTCCATTTTAGTTGAATTATGGCGTCGTGTCATAAGCTTAAGACGTGTGCAAACAAGATTTATGTAATTAATTTAGGAGATAAGAGCAAGAGCGAGAATACATACGTTATGGAATACAAAGGGCGTTACGCCTCCGCAGCCAACGGTACACAACTCTCTGTACTCCGGTTATTTTGAGATTTGTCACTAATCTTAATATATATAAATCTCGTGTCACAATGTTTGTCCTCAATGGACTCCTAAACCACTTAACCGATTATAATAAAATTCGCACACCATGTGCAGTTCGATCCAACTTGAGAGATAGGATAGTTTATATCACAATTTAATAATTGGGAAAAAATATTTCTTTTGAAGAGAAGCAGACGAAGTTGCATAAGTCAGCTAGTGTCATTATATATCTAACTTTAGATACTGCTTTTTAAAATGAGATGTTGTTAAATACCTAATATATAATTCAACAACTTTCTCATTTATAATCAATATATAAGTTAAACAATACCAGAAAGGTAATTATGAATGGAAGAATATAAACAGTAATTTTGAGAAATGGTCATAGGCGGGTACATAGGCGAACCGAGGGTGAATGCGGGCGAACAACCGACGGCCGGAGATATTTACGTTTATCTTCGGGTAACGGCTTCATCGCAAGCTTTATTACGACATCCACTCACGTAATCCTCCACCGCCGTCATAACTCCTCGTTTGCTGCCCCGCTACAATGTACTACACAGCTTTTCCACTAGCTGTAACACGGTGCATCGCGCGTACAACTTGCACCTAATTTATACTAACAAACTTTTATTAAATACAAAATTGGATTGTACTTTTATGTTTGAATTTTTCGCCTTTAAAAGTGTTCGTATATCGAGAATTTAAAAATAAAAGAGTTCTTATTTTTCTACTATACCAAAAATATCTTAACGGGGTATAATGAAACTACTACTAACTACACTAGTACTAACTAATTACAGACATACTACTTAATAGAAATTTTGGTCAAAAGAGTAGTATTTCTGAGAAGGTACCCACCCACCGTACATTTTTTTTTTATTATATAGGGGGCTAACGAGCAGACGTATGGCCTGATGGTAAGCGATTACCGCCGCCCATGGACACCCGCAACACCAGAGGCGTTACAAGTGCGTTGCCGGCCTTTTAAGAAGGAGTACGCTCTTTTCTTAAAGGTTTGAAGGTCGTATTGGTCCGGGAACACCGCAGGCGACAGCTCATTCCACAGTTTTGGTTTGCGCGGCAGAAAGTTTCGGGAAAATCGCACAGTCGTGGACTGCCAACCATCTAGATGATGAGGATGAAATTTCTGTCGCGTAGGACGATGGCGGAAAGAGGCGGCAGGGATCAATCCGAACATTTCCTATGAGCACTCCTCATGGTAAATGCGGTAGAAGATGCACAGCGAAGCCACATCTCTACGTAGCGCCAGAGAATCTAGCCGAATGGGAAGTTCTTGGCAATCGACGACACGAGTCGCCCTCCGCTAAATGCGGTCCACAGAGAGGAGCTGGTATTGGGGCGCCTCTGCCCAAAGATGAGGACAGTATTCCATGTGAGGCCGAACTTACGCCTTATAAAGCCGAAGGCGGTGGGCCGGAGTGAAATACCGCCTCGATTTGTTGAGCACACCAAGCTTTTTTGAGGTCAATTTGACCTTACCCTCCAAATGGCCACGAAATTAGATGTCGATACGTCGACACTAAGTATTCCAATATTGGCTGAAGCAGATAGGGGAGTGTCTGCAAAACGAGGACGTACGACCCACGGTAGTTTTTTAGTGGTGAATGAGCAAATTTGTGTCTTTGTCGGGTTGAATTGGACCAAATTAAGTCTACCCCAATCTGAGACCTTTTCCGAAGTGGTCTCAACTTCAGACACAAGTTTGTTTCGACTCTCAATGACGTTTTCCCGAGAAATATTGGCGCGGCTGGTGTAGAGAGCATCGCCCGTACTGTCATCCGCATAACAATGAATGCCGCTAATTGGCAGCATGTCAATGATATGAAGGTACATACATAAATAACTATGAATTTTATTATTAGATCCGTATTCATTCGTTATAAAGGAGATGCGGCAATGTGGCCTGCAACGGACAGGAAATTGTTAATCGTTTAAATTAATTAAACTAATTTTAAAATAAATAAATACTAGTATATACCTACAGTAAGTAATAGGAGAATTGGGCGTTTAAAAGTATAATTCAAATGAAGTAACAGGTTCGAGTTAATCTATATTTATTTCGGTAACATATTATTCAACATAAGAATATTCGGGTAAAATGAATGACGGAGTCATTTTTAACTTTTTCAAAACACCCTCGTAGGGGTCGGGTGCGGCTTCTACCGCCCATAAATGAATATCGGATATGGAATCCATAAATACTCAATCTAAATTTGTAAATTTTCACCGAGGATCGTAAAAAATTTAAGAGGTAATCCAAAATCGGCTTACTGCTGAGGCACATCTATTTTTACTTATATCAGCATTTTATTAAGCTGGTTCATCAAAATTAAGTACTGATAGTAATGATTACTTAATTGTGACAAGGTGAAGTCAGTAAAATTATAAAACAGAAATGAAGTCATTTGACGAGCAAGTTATCGCAGAAATGTACTTACACTAAATGTGAGAAGGATGAATGGTGTTGCAGAAAGGCCGAAATTGAGCGCGGGGATTGGAAGCTTAGTGCAGCCGCCGGAAGTAGGCCTCTAACCGCCGCTGTCGTATAATAGCTTTCAAATTGACCCTTCCACTTCGATCTGCCCCTCCGCCAGCATTATCTATACATGTTTTACTTATATAATGCATATATGATCATTTCTGTAATAGTTTAGTTTCGTATTAATTTAACTCACTTACTGTGCTTGTTTATGAAATAAATGTCAATGCGTGTTCACCTATCATCTGAATACGTACGACTCGTATATAGTCTAAACGTTAAATTGTATTTCAGTAAATTTCAAAGAAATTAATGCGAAATCGCACTGGAAGTTTCGGAAGTGTACAGAATTTTATAGCAGAGGCAAACGTCAACCGACCGGCGAGACCGGGTATGAGGATAGTCAAATACATAAAAGGGATGAGTCGCGCGAAATACTGGCATTGTAGGATCCTAAGCTCTGTTTAGATTAGATCAGACCTTCGAAATAACAGTGAATGAGGACGTGGATTAACTACGGTCCGGGGCACTTCGGGCCGTGCGCTTAATGGGGCAACCGTTAGGGGTAATGAGGGGTGCGGGGACAGGGAGGGTTCGCCTTTCGACCTACTACTGTTAGTAACTCGGTGTTCATACAAAAATGTTTATGATATAGGTAATACTATAACGTTCACAAGTAAATCATAAACAGTGTTTGTATGTATTTTAAGATTCTAGGATGTAGGTATTGTTAAAGAATCATAGTTGAACTACTCGTAGTTTGAACTTGAAAAATTTAAAATTATGAACATATTAATAAAATACTGGAGATTCTGGCACTATTGCCCCCGGCCAGTACTTTTCAAATGTCCCAGCGGCAGAAATTAGGGGTAGGAATTCATTTTTCAATGTCAGAGAAGAAAATTCATTAGAACTTTGAAATTACTGATGGCTAAACGGACGGAGTAAAATTTGTTTTAATTTGTACCAAAACTTTTTCGTAAATTTTAAGAAACTTTCAAAACGACTTTTGAAGTGAGAATGATGAGAAAAGTGCTAATGATTACTGTTGTTTTTGTATTTATACCAATTTATTACACTTTAGTTCATGAATATCTAAAACTTGTTCAAAAATAATTTTAGCCATAACAATTTAAAAATTTTGGTTAATAATTAGGAGTATTTTAAGCCTTTACCTTCAGGATGTAATTTGAAATACAAAGAAGTATGTAATTCTAAAAAATCTTGACATCTCTATATAAATAAAAATGAATCCCAAAAATGTATGTACGCCCATAACTTTCAAGCGACTGCACCAAATAGAATAATTCGTTTTTTATGTACTTGTTATTGTCAGGAAAAGGTTTATATAGACGAAAAAAAAGGAAGAAAGTTAATATGGGCTTGCTAAAAGATGTTTCTTGATAAATTTATGAATTATACACAAAAATAAATAAGGCGATACGAAGTTCGTCAGGTCAGCTAGTTTACTAATATAATAAAGGTAACATATTTAAGTCATAAGTTTGTGACGTAGATGACGTCTCGGAGCAATCGGGTATCGACCGCTGCACGCTAGCCAGAACAACCCGATATTAGTTTACTTTTCCTCTCGAACTTACTTTATTAGTTAGCCATCCGCGAAAGCTGCCGGTGATAGTTTTCAAGTTATTGAACGGTAAGAAACGTCTAGCATATTCTCTCGTATACTATTTGAGAGTTTATTTTGGACACAAAAGCAAAAATAAATGACGATACTTTACGTGTGTTCCTATGAATTTTAAATTTAATTTAATTTAAAAGTGTATTCTAAGTTCGGTTCGTTCGAATAAATTTAAGTACGTTTATTCGTATCATTTTACTTCAATTCAAACTATTAGGTTGAATTTCAGACACATAAATAGTCCAGTCATTTTAGAGATTTTAAACCCCAATCTGCGGAAAAATTCCTAGTAAGCTCCATTTTTGTATACACATTCATTAAAATCGACATCTTCCTCATTTTCATCATGGATTGACTCTGCGCTTAAGCATGACTGGCCACGGCAATGTCCACAAATTTTAAAAATCTTAATTCAACTTTTTTGTATCCACATTTGCCGCCATAATCTTTTATTCAATTACAAAAGATTGTGTTCAGTAGATCATCGGGTGCTGGTGATAATAAAGTTGTTATTGGCTGTAGTACATTATTTTTTAACTCCCAATCCCACTGTTCTGGATCAATTTCTCTTCCTAGCCAGGTTTATATTTATAATACACTCGATAAATATGCTAAGCTGCTGAAGAACTAGGAGGTAGTAGAGGCAATTTCACAGCTGTGATTTGTCTTGTTACTTTAGCAAAGCTACAGTATCTGTAATTATACATCAAATGTTCTGATTATGGAGAACCGTACATTGCGAGTAGAAAATATATTCCGGCATTGACATCTCGAAAGCAATTAAAATTTTTTCTTAGTGACTTACATTTTTCCTTTCCCAAAAAGTGCTGAACTTGTATCACATCCGATCACGACATGTATAAACATAATATTTTTCTTATACTGTGGATACTTGTTGAGGCTATCAGTCGAGTATATTTTTGTTCTAACATTGTTTTTTCCCGTTTTTTTTTTTAATTTGATGTAGGTTGATCAAGTATTTGTGTGCGTGCTATGAGAGAAACACAAACATGAATTGTAACAGGCATTTTTTGTAGATAATTTCACAATAAACAAAAAAAATATTATAACCTCCATTGACCAACGAGCAATAGGTCGAGAGATATTTGCGAAAAATTGATTTTCGTGACCTTTTGACCTTATCTACTACCGTACCTTATAACTTTTTTAGCCGGCACGATATCAATATCGATTTTTTACATCTTTATTACAACGCCGTTATAAAGGTGTATGCAAAAATTAAACTCACTAGCAACTTTTCCGCAGATAAAACCTAAAATTACTGGTCTAAAATACTAAGCCATGAAGATAAAAATCAAAAGGAATCCCGAGCATATTTGCATGATAATTATAGGACTAACAACATGAAGTAAAATAATTTAATTTTACGCAAATAAATTAACAATAGCCTATTATTTTGATTTTAAATAAATACAGGAAACGAATACACACCTATTTGTTTTAAAACCCATCAAGTGTTTAGAATATTTCGAGGCTACCAAAGTATTATCGAGTACCGTATGGCCTTTGAACGGATATCCTGAGTATAGACGATAATATACAAGTGCGTTACTTAAAATGAATACCACTACGATTTTGTGTATGATTTAAATAAACTACAACGGTAAAGTATATTTTTTTCTGTTGAAAGTCCACTCCACATCTATATTCGGTTTATGAAACGATGACAGCGGAATCCGTGATAGACCAAAAACAGGTCAGGCGGCTTTTCGTTGACAACAACAGCTTTGTTAGGGAGGATTTTATTGGCACAAATATTGTCCAAGTCGAGCTGTGGCGCGCAATTCTCGTGATTTACCGAGCTGTTTACGCGAGCCTGCCTATCCCGATCTACCAACATTTTTACAGCACCATTTGCCCGAAAGTCAGACATTTTCTACAACACAAATCATTTTAACTATATTTTTATGCAAATTCTGAGTGATCAATTTGGGAGACAAACCTCAGTTTTCCTAAAGTTTTGATATTGTTTTTCTATTAGAAGATATCGTTTACGTCTTAACATTAGACCAAAGTAGTTCCGGAATCAGGCATTAATGTTTCGAAGCATTATAAAGAAACCTGGAAATGGGTTTATATGTAGTAATGAAAAAGATTTAAAAACGACGTACGATAAAATTAATGTAGTAAACTCCGCTACTAACAATAAAAATAGCCCTTAAGCTATCGAAACATTAACAAAGTTTTCACGTTAACTTTTTGTATAAGTAGAAAAGTTACAGAGGCATTTTCCAATCTCTGAGCAAGGGCTGTCGTCCGCCTCGTGTTGAGTCATTATGGCGCGGCGCTGAACTGTCACCCGAAACGATCTCACCTACTCTGTTTTTTAATACATTCGTGTATTTTAGACATTATACAAACATTTGTTCAGTATCTCAGTCAGTGTATCAGGACTTTCATTTTTTTCTAAGTATATAAGTTGGATGATATATTTTAAATATGGTCGTCACATCCCTAAGAATTGTAATCCCCAAAGTTCGTAGGCAACTGGCTTTAAATATATTAGTAACTAGCTGTTGCACGCGGATCCGACCGCGTTTATGTCGGTTTTTTCGTGTTTTTTCGCGGTCGCGGATATGTGACTGATGTAAAAATTAGATAAAAACAATCCTTGATGCGGATTATATAACATTCTAAAATTTCAGCTCGATCGGTGTAGAACTTTTTGAGTTTTTGAAGCGTACACAAACCAACATAACATTGCAGTTACTACAAAAAGTGCAAAAAAAATTGCTGAGTGGTAGACGTAATGTGATTGTGAGTACTTTGTTAAGGAGAGTAGAAAGTCTGCTAATCCTTTTATCTAAGCGCAGCACGCGGTGGAGTTGGGAGAATGTAGCCTGTAGTTTACCGCCGCTCGCACCTGTTCGGCCACACTTGAGCCGGAGCCGAGCTTAATCTTCCCTCTTTTTATATGGCCGCATTTCAGTCGCTTAATTAACGAAGCGCTCGCTTCACCAACCTTACCAAACCGTCGTTATAAGTTTACTTATGGCATTTAAAATACACTTTCGTTTTCCTCCCACAGTTTTAATATCAATTACTCATACTTTTATCATGTTTGTTTAGACTGAAATATTCATTTACACCTTATTAATTAAATACCTGATTACAGAAAAAAAATTAAGAAGAGTTAAATCTAAAACAATTCTTCTCTTAATCGAGCTACGATAAGAAAGGTACATTAAAAAGGTCTGGCGTGACAACAAATCTAAAGGAAAAATCTCCGCCTCTGAGAGCCCAACGGTGATAAACGAGAAAAACTTTGGAACTAAATGGAGCATTCGAGACGGCGGAGCTGCGCTCCTGTCGCAGAATAATACTTCTCTCGAAGAAATAACACTTATAGTCCGCGAGGCTTAAAATCAAATGTCTCCGTTCCCTCGAGTATATAGCGAGAACGCTATATGTGCGCAAGTACTGACACAAAGAAATGTTTAAGCTTACCATCACAGAAGTATTCAATAAATTGCTTTCCAAAAGTCATTGTGCTATATACTTGTTGTACATTCATTACCGACCTTTTTATCCATAGTATACATAGCTACCGCAATCCTTTGAAAGAAATTCATCGCCTTACCTCTAACAATAGCCTTACCTGAAAACAAAAGAGAACAACTTTATTACTATATTAACAAAATGGAGTGTTTTGTTGTGTTTTTATCTCAGCTATTTATGTTTACAGCCTAGTCAGCTCTTATTCATCTCAAAAGAAAACCTTCATAAATGAAACCTATAACTTGACCACGAAAATACTGTCTTACATTTTACATGTTTAATAAGAATTAAATAACAAAAGCGTATTCTTCTAGTTTAAATATAGAGGTGAAAAAAAATATAGACAAGAGCATATCGTGCTGATGAGAGCAAGCAAAGACATTTTATTCTAATTTACAATACGAGTTTTCCGGGGACAGTGACGAGGTGGCGCGGCGACGTTTCAATGAGCTCTGTTCAGGCCCGGGCAGGCCGTTGACGCCCGACTGCTCCAAATCACGCGTCCCGAGAGAACACACACCTCACAACGCCCCAGGATTATGTTATATGAAAATAATTGTCGCGCCGCGTCAGTTAACGGACCGCCAACGAAATTACCTTGGCGAAATAAGGGTCAAAATGTTATTTTGTTGCAGTGAACTTTCTTAATTTGATTAATTTTAGTGTAGGGATCACGAGAAAATTGGAATAATACGAGTACTTTCCATACCATCCGGCATTTACAAAGTGTAAATTATTTGCTGAAATTTCCGTATTTACGATTCTTGTTGTTTGTACTTTTTATATACGAGCATTGTTGCTTTCTAAAGGATAATGTATGCGGTGATATTTACAAAGATAACATAGCAGCAAATAATGTCTGTGACAAGTTTTATTATGAAAGTAGTAAGTGTAAATCATAGTATGGCGGTATACGATATTATCGGAGAGGAGTGGTCGTGATCGGCACGTGCGGCGCGTCAAGAGTGGCGGCTGTGTCAGCGAGCCCAGACTGAACGACGCTGTGAACGCCCTAAGTGTCACACTGATAGTTATGTACCAGATTGACAACTTAAACGGCCAATGTCATCTGTGATATCAGATCAATTAATTATGTTCCTATAGATATATAAATATAAAAATATTTTTTCACTAAACTAGTGAAATATATAATGAAAAGAACTAACAGTAAAACGTGCACTACTCTCAAGTACTAAATATGATTAAATAATCAAGGGGTAAACTGCATTGAATGATGTTCACACTCCGCAAAGCGCAAAAAGTCAGTTTAATACAGAATGATACGAACGTAAATTCACTCCGAGGGGCAATATCATAATGGAGTTGTGAGGTTGAAATATACTTCGCATGTCCTGAATTTGCATTAGGTAGATCTATCTATGCTGACCACCTATGTTCAGTACTCTTGAGGAGTAATATCAAGTTATGTTCTACGCTTTTCTCAATACATTTTCAATAATATAATAGGGCATTTTACATTTTCATTTGAATAAGTATTCTTTGCGGCGGATAAATTTATTAATTTTAGAAGAATAATATTTATGTCAAATAGAAAAAAGTAGAAGTGAAAATGATTTCATTTGAACGAGCTACTCTATCAGCCCGAATTCGGATTGTAATTTGTTAGGAAAACAAAGTTTCGCCTTATCGCAGTATTCCACGTGGAGTGTTTTGCTGGAATTCTCTCTGACTGCGAATTATGTACGAAATATTGCGATGTGGTATATAATAATGACAAATGGTATTATTTATAGTTCATGTTGCCATGCCTCCACCTTTTCCATACTATGTTTAGTATTCGTTAGTGATCTAAACTGCAACTGTACTAACGTAGATTTTATAAGAACTGATTAGTTAACGTAATTTTTGATTTTTGGTTAGGTTAAGTAGTAATTGAAATCATAGTCATATCTTTAGAAATAGTTGTATCATTTGCTTTTATAGTCTCTTTTGTTTGTTTTACTTTGTTGTAAATCGTTGTTAATAAGTACAAAAGTTGTCATTTTGAAGGTAATCGAATTAATAATAAAAATATTTTATTGATAGTATACAGTTTCATAATTTTAAACATATTATTCAATCACGATAATTACGTAAGTAGTAACGTGAACTGATAGTAATAAGCTTAGTGCTACTGAACATTACAATCGATTCGCGTTTTCAAAATTGCACTGTCACAATGGCGTATATTCAAGTACGATACGATACAAATAAAAAAACACACACATACAGTTGGTATTAAATCGTTAGTAGAACTAAAAGCAATTTTGTGTAGCAACAAGTTATCAGAGTTATAACACAGATAGTCCAGATGTTGGTGGCACGTCCCGGTAACGAATGGAGCGCAGCGTGACTTCGGCCCACACCGCCTCGCCTGGCGTAATTGGAAAGACGCTACGTGGCACTGCGACTGCTGAACGCCCTATCATTAGCGTCACTCACAATTTGCTTCCTGCCAACGATTCACACTGTCGCTATCGTTCACAGTGTCCATTTAATTAATAAACTTAATCACGCTGTCGAATCAACTAACACTTATCACCTAACTGATTGATGTTATTGACTTTTTGTTCGAATGAGCTGAAAGTCAATATTAACGTCATTTGGTTCACTTTTCTTTATGATAGAAGAGGACGTGTTCATTAGGTTCTAAAGTAATTTAAACAGGTTGTATTGTTACTAGTTGACAGAGTATTCTTTTTAACAGTTTTTATTCTAACAAAAAATAAGTTTCAGGCTGTCTTCTACGTATCAATACTTTGCCAATTGTAATCCATACCTATATTATGAATACGAAAGTACCTCTGTCTGTCCTGCTTTCAGGGCCATATCGCTGTAATGATTTCAATAAAATTTGATATGGAGATACTTTGATTCTTGAGGAAGGACATAGGCTACTCTTTACTGCGATAACCGACAAACACGCGGACAGAGCCGCGCGCAAAAGCTAGTACTCAATATCTCAATTATCTGTCGAAAAAACTTCATTGTCTAAAAAACGCTAATGTTACTATTATGCATACGATATTTTAATATTTATTATATATAAATACCTATATCTATTTAGTTTCATAATTTGGATATTTACATTAAATAAAATTAGTGATTTAATTAACAAAATCTTAATACAATTACATTAAAGTTTAATTAAAATATTAGGAACAATTTGCGTCTTTATAAATTTGTAATAATAGACCGTATGCTTTAATCAAATAAAGACTAGAAATAATACGAGTATTTGTGCTGTTCCATAATAGCATTGTCATGAGCAGTAAGGCTAATTCGTAGCAACGTAATTAGCTACGTCGCGCGCTACGAACATAACGATGCTACGAAGGAGGATATACGAAAGTTCTGGTATTTAGGAACAAACAGAATAAATATAATAATTTTGACGCTGCAATGTAAATGCATATTTATCAAATAATAATAAGAAAAGCATAATTTATAAGGTGCTCTTAAATAGATGAGGCGGTAAGGTGAATCTAACCACTATGCAGTGATAGTATTGGGTTTATAAAAATCTAAATTATTCTAACGTAATGAAATTAAAACTAAAGATACTTATTGAAAACTAATTGAAGTATTTAGGAGTCCTCAAAGTCATTATGATTACGTCACGATATACATCGATCTATAGTTTTTGTTATACATGATGTAGGAGAAAAAGACAAAATAAATAAGTGAAGTAACTGAAAAATATATAAATACATAGGAAAGTTAAAATATCGACTATAACCATGGTCGATAATATCACATAGGTAAATGAGTTCAAAAAAGTATGGAAAATGGATATAGGAAAAAAAAACTATGTACAAATATTAATTGGTTAAAGATCAATAAATCACAATGATATACAGGATTTAGTTTTCTGATTTACATATTGTCATGTATACTGTATTTTACTGTCGACATCTTGGGCCTACGGTTGATTAAAAGTATCATTATTAGTTTTGTATCACCAATACGCAACATCAAAACGTATTTCGTTTTATAGGAATATGGCTAAGAAAGTTCTTTAAATACGGCAGAAATTTTACATGATAATGTTTAGTGAGTTACATCTTTATTCTCTAATGACTGTCTTTTCTCATACTTTTTTGTTTTTCATCATTAAAAAACGGCTCTCTTTTAGACATACCATTTTATAATGAAAGTTATTCTGAACAATTTATAAGGTTCTTTTAAAAAATAAAAGATAGTCTGTAGGTGGCCACTAGCTACGAATTATAAAGTATATGTCGGAAAAAAGCTTTTGCGTAATTAAACGTTCGGGCGGCGGCAGTTTATGTGGCGATTAGTGAGCAGAGCGCGCAGAAGGCTCGGCCGTTCAATTTGCCGCTTCACTTGACACAATTCGACGCCTGACTCGGGGACAATCGCACTCGAAGCCCGTCGACCTCCTTATCTCCCGCCGAGGTAATCTTTCCTTCCCTCGGCGGCAATAACTCCAAGTGGGCAGGATTACCTGCAAAGGGGCTTCGTAAGGCAACCACCTCTACAAAGGTTATCGATTTAAACAATGTGTGCACGCGTCAGTTACTTCACTTATTTATTTTGTCTTTTTCTCCTACATCATGTATAACAAAAACTATAGATCGATGGATATCGTGACGTTACCATTATGACTTTGAGGACTCCTAAATACTTCAACTAGTTTTCAATAGGTATAAAAGACGATAAGTAAATGCCATGATGCTATATCAAATTAACATTTGATAAGAACATATGTTTATCTACTTATACTATCTTTATTCAATTTCAAACTCCGTTCTTAACAATTTGCCAAGTATCTGTTTATATTTCCATATTTTACACGAAAAATATATATTTTCTAGTTGAAATATAAAGTGATAATTTCATTTCGAAGAGAGAAACCTTAAAGTGTGTTCAGTGTGAATCATAAAATATAGATGAATCGCTCGAGGTACCATTTGCAAATAATTTCGTTGGCATGTAAATCTGCGCACGTAAATTCCACTGCTGTCTGCGCACGGAAATTGAATCGTTCGAGAACCATGCCAATATATAATTTTTAACGAAATATGACCCGACCCATTTCGGGTCTAGCCGCCTACTTGAATTATCAAAGTTTATTGCTATCGGGCACTCAGTTGAATACAGCCTTGAAAATAAATTTTTGCATTGAGATAAATTATGTTTTAAATGTATTTATAGAATTATCAACTTAAAAATGTTCAAATTATTACTATAAGTATAACTGAAAGTATTTTATGCAAGTTGTAATAAGCAAGGAAGCATAAAACTTTGAAAACATTTTGATTAAATATCATCTATAACGTGCATCACTTAATTTCTAGACCCGTATCCGAAGTGGGTGGCCTCGGGCGAACGACTTTATTATGCTTCTCTATGCTAGTGGTGGATGTCGTGGAAAAGGGGATATTTCAATTTGGCCGAAGACGCGACCCGAGAGGCCGCGCGCTCGCCACACGGCTCGCTGAACCGTAAGGCCGTTGCGGGCTCGGCCAAAGAGCAAACACCGCCTCCACAATCTTGTGCCATGTGGACCATGCCGAACACTCGACCACGATAATCTACCAGTACAATTATCCACACACTACTACATGTAAGAATAGAAACGACAACGAACGTGCAGTCTATTTATATTCAAATTACGACTTGTAAGGACTTATTCGTACATTGTAATGAGGAAACTAGAAAAGGCTATAAAAATAAATGAATTAACAATGTGCCTACATAAATTAACGAGTTAAAATTTTCTGTTCAATTACAAATTATACCTACTTTAAAAACCTTTCTATTAGTTTTAAATAGCTTTGCAAGATTCTTTTGCAACACAGCGATAGGTAATAATTATTTCATGAGGTGGAATTACTGCAGATGAAGTATTTCTCAGTTAAGCTCGGTGGTTGGGAATAACAATGAATTTTGTGTAGCTCGTAAATCTAACAGGTGTGCCTGTTATTGAATAGACTCCGACGCGGTGAGAATAAAACCATCGTAATTTAAGTATTGTCTATGTTTGATTACATATATCAGTTAATGTAATAATTTAAGCTGGACAACTTATCGAGTGTTTAAAGTTAATATTAAATTACGTGTTCGGGAATTCATTTGATTTTTATAATAAATAATAATAAGAAAACATTGAAAAGAATACTTGTCCAAAACAATGATTTATTTTATACTGCAGACTAGAGCGCACGAGGGTCACATCCAATGACCAACCGTACCGTTAGTATTTTATTCTCATTTACTTTCTTTGAAAAAGAAACGAACTGTGTAATTGGAAACCCGGATTGTTTCAAAAGCCTATGTCTTTGCGCATTACGTTTGTGTTTCACTTTTCTTCATAACTTGACAATTCTCGTCTGGCTATAGAATTCATAATAAAATCACATTTTTTAAGTTGTGATGTGTGTTAGAGCAAATATTAAAGCAAATAAAATAACTAACTAACACGTGGCAAAGTTGTAATTGGTTTCACAGTTCTTTATTGAACACTGCCAGTTTATGGGTTAGTGACATGACCACATTCATGTCTTATAAGCAAATGTATTTATTATTACTCTTTTGAAATTGACTTTCTTTTACTTGCAAATTATTTATTTTCAATAATAAATAAGAGCCATGTTATATAGTAAAAGTAGTTTCGAAAATTTGTCGTCATCCCTATTGGTTTATTATGACTAAGTACAGACGAACTCTCGCTACAATTTTATTATGGTCCTAAAACAAACTTTAACCACCAACTTGAATGTCGAAGTTGGGCCTAACTGACTGGGAACTTGATTATATAATTTGCCCTTGAGAGTGTTAAATTATTCTATTACTATATATTTGGGTTTACTATATTTCGGAATATATTTAATTAAAATTGTCTGGATACATATAGTAGCTAATTTAATCAACTGAATAACGACATTAGGAATTAAACTTTATAATTATAGCACTAACAGTTATTACAATAAATATGCTAATTATCTTGTTGAATATTACTACCTATTACGTTAACAGATATATACATCGGTATATTAAATATACACAAATAAATAAAATTGTAATGTCAGTTTGTAATTTCAAATACAATAAATGCATATGTAAGTATATACATCAAAAATTATATTTTTTTAATTGTTGTCAACTAGTTTACCCGAGAAACTTCGTACCGCCATATTTTCCTTTCGTAAATATTTTCTAAATTTCTGAAAAAATTGTTATTAGTAGTAGTAGATATGCCCGCTTCAGCTTCCCACGGGACACTTCGACCAAAAAAAATCTCGTTAACTTTAGATTTTCTTCTATATGCGTTTTATTTAATCCCGGGGCCCGTACCTGGGATATTGTAAATACAAATATGGATGACAAAAAGGGTAATGGAAAACCCCTAACATAATGGAGAGAAGTAATAACAGAAAATGTTTAATGCCGCTTCCCGAGGGTGATCGCTGAGGCACGTCTGGAGCTGACGCTGGACGTGTCAGTATACGGACCGTCAGTGGCGCCCTGCTGAACAGGCGGGTGGGAGTAGGGGAACTCGAAAATGCCACAACCGACCTGAACCGAGATGCCGATGACACTTTGCAGAATAGGGACATTCCCATTGGTTCTGCCGGTACATCGGAATCGACCACGACAAGTTCACAAGATACTCAAGATGCACGAAGAAAGTGGTCCAAAAACGAAATTCACGAGTTAATGTTTTGTTATTTTAAAGCTAGAACACAAGGGTAAAAATGTATTTGTAATTCTTCTATTATTTTCTAAAACTTTATCGCATCGTAAGTGTTGTACCTAACATATTCTTAAAAATATACCATTTTTATAAGACACAATTAGAAAAGACCTAAATCTACAAGTAAAACATCCCAAATTGTTTTTAATGAAAAAACACATTTACTACGAGTATATACCCTTTAGGGTAATTCACAGCATAACAATTCCTGACTGAGCTTTGCTCGTAATTTTGTGTTTGGTAAATTTTCTAGAAATGAATCCTAGCAATATCGATTTATCGCCCTCCAAACATACTTAATTTCATGAAAATCTTTGGAGCCATTCCGACATAGAAGAATTGCTTGTTTAAAGGTATTTGATGCAGTTTTTGTCTTTGCCGTTGAACTCTAGTATTTATTTTTTCATTATATAGGGGGCAAACGAGCAGACGTATCGCCTGATGGACACGACTTGCAATACCAGAGGCGTTACAAGTGCGTTGCCGGCCTTGTTAAGAAATACTAGTATTAGGAAGGTACATACATGGTACACATATAACTAGAATCCTATTTAACCCCTCTCCAACTAAGCTTAACAATTGTGTTACGAATGGGGTAACGTCGTTAGATTACTGGTGCGTTTGCCCACACAATCGTATATACTCGCCTTAGCCACTACTCTGACAAAAAAATATACTAAGGACTTTTCATCAAAGTTGTGTAGTTTATTAGTTGATACTTTAGACTAAGATTTATTTAAGACTTTAAATATTACGATTACCATTAATCCATGCTGATACTATAACTTCGAAAATAAGTGTGTCTGTCTGTTACGCTTTCACGACTAAACTGCTGCACCGAGTGTGTTCAGTGTAATTTGGAATTGAGATACTTTGAGAGCCAAAAAGCGAGTTTTATATAAATTCTAAGTTTTGACAATAATAAATATTCTCATTAAAGTCTGTGTATTTTTAAGTCGCCTGTATGCTTATGCCGAATACCTTTTACCTTTCCAGTATGAACGTAACATTCTGATAAACTTTTACTACAAAAAAGTAGAGACGGACCGAGGGAAAAGAGAGAAGTTGTAAATTGTTGCGAAAAGACGCTTTTAAAGTTTCAGTCTGAGAGGTGTACTCGATCATAAGATAAACTTGATCCTATTTATACTATTATATACTTGAACACAGATTGCAAATCTTGTGTAATAGCATTTACCTATTGCTACTATACTAATATTCAACTTTACTATAGTTTTAAAGGTGTTAATATTATACTTAAGTTGAAATACGAGTAGTTTACAAAAATGACAGGATTGTATGTATGTGCGTGAGTCGCGGTCTTTAGTAATTTAACTCCTAAAAGGGTGCCGTCTACAAGGTGATAAATAATGTAAAATTATAATAGCCCAGAATTTTAATGTTTTAATTTTTTACTTTTAGAGGTCGAATTTATTTAAATTACAATAATTGATACAGTTTATTAACCTTTAGAAAATATTGTTTTGCTCGTTGAAGGGTCGTTACGTAATAATAAGAAATTTGTATAATACGTCTACTTAAGCATATTAAAAATGTCGAATCGAAACATGCTTACTTATTTTCGTGTACATTTGGTAGGTGAGAGAGAGACTTCTGTGGTCTTAGATGATTTACTTCATCAAATTGTACTTTTTGGTGATGGACACACGACATACGTGGTTTGTTTCGGCATTTATTCCCAGAGTATTGACTCAGAGATTTAACCGTGGGAGAGCCGCGCTTCGGCATGAATAAGTCGGCTCGACCGGAGTGATACCACGGCCTCACAGAAAACCGGTGTGAAACAGCGCTTTAGCTGTGTTTCACCGAGTAAGTGAGGATACCGGAGGCCCATCCCCCAATCCCGCCTATGATGGCGCAGTTGACACACACATTACCCCAGATAGGTACCAACTGCGTTAGCGTTGGAGAATCCCTCTCTGGACGTCCACACTCTGAACACAACGCGCCTGAGCGTGGATGCCCAGACTGCCCCTCGTATTCTGGTGGGGGAGGGTGGGCAAAACTACGCTCATTCATGCTCGGGGTAAGAGCAGTAACACTATGGCACCCATTACCACACGCTAGGCGTGGACTTTTGCAACATCAGGGGTTTACATAATAATCTTGATGCTGTCCATCACCACCTCGAGACAGCAATCTTGAAGATAGGGACCTCTCCATCCTATGGCTCCGTGTAGACAGCGACGACCATCCCCGCGTCTATGCGTGCCTCTATAGGTCTCATAGCGGTGATGCCGAAACTGACCGACTCATCGAGCACATCCAGATGTCTACAGACCTCGTGCAGCAGCAGATCCCCTCCGCATCTAGAGATCGTCGTACTTGGCGATTTTAACGCCCATCACGCCGACTGGCTCAGTTCCAGTAAAACGGATCATGCGGGGAGATCTGTTCACTATTTCGCCCTAGCATACGGCCTGACACAACTGGTTACCACGCCCACGCGAGTCCCAGATGTGGAGAGTTAGAATCCTTCACTGCTGGACCTTCTGCTGACTTCTCATCCGGACGGTTACCGCGTAACCGTTAACGCCCCATCCGCTTTACAGGCCAAGCGCGAGGAGGCGACGTACGCGTGTGCCGTGCGTCGCCTAAATTGAGATTTTTACTGGCAGAAGGTGCCCGCTTCAGTGCGGGCACCTCCTGGCATGTATAGGGTGTTTTTTTAAGCTAGATAGAACTTTAAATTGTAAAAAGTATCACAAAAAATTAAATTTTGATGAAACTTTTTTTTTAATTTGTTTCAGTATACTCTGACAAATCATCATGAATAGACTCACGCTTGAACAACGCTACGAAATTATCCAAATTTACTTTGAAAATCAGCTCATTTTTGAAGAAATAAGGTCCGATGATGCCACCAGCGTGAAAACCGCACCATACGGTGCATTTTTCTGGATGTAATGGAGTCTGTAGGGTCTGTTGTGGATTGGTCTCACTCCATATGCGGCAATTTTGCTTATTAACAAACCCGTTAAGCCAAAAATGCGCCTCATCGCTGAACACAATTTTGCGATAAAACAGTCGTCTATAAGTTGCGCGAATCGACGACTGATTTTCAAAGTAAATTTGGATAATTTCGTAGCGTTGTTCAAGCGTGAGTCTATTCATGATGATTTGTCAGAGTATACTGAAACAAATAAAAAAAAAAGTTTCATCAAAATTTAATTTTTTGTGTTACTTTTTACAATTTAAAGTTCTATCTAGCTTAAAAAAACACCCGTTAGAAGCATAAAAGTCGTAGTCGACGGTGAATGCTCTAACTCCATGCCTGTGAATGCTGGTGTCCCGCAAGACTGTGTGCTATCGCCTACTCTGTTCCTCCTTCATGTCAATGACATGCTGCCAATTAGCGGCATACATTGTTATGCGGATGACAGTACGGGCGATGCTCTCTACACCGGCCACGCCAATATTTCTCGGGAAAACGTCATTGAGATTCGAAACAAACTTGTGTCTGAAGTTGAGACCACTTTGAAAAAGGTCTCAAATTGGGGTAGACTTAATTTGGTCCATTTCAACCCGACAAAGACACAAATTTGCGCGTTCACCGCTAAAAAACTTCCGTGGGTCGTATATCTTTGTTTTTAAGACACTCCCCTATCTGCCTCAGCCAATATTGGAGTACTTGGTGTCGACGTATCGAGCGAAGTCCAGTTTCGTGGCCATTTGGAGGGTAAGGCCAAATTGGCCTCGAAAAAGCTCGGTGTGCTCAACAGTTCGAGGCGATATTTCACTCCGGTCCACCGCCTTCGGCTTTACAAGGCGCAGGTTCGGCCTCACATGGAATACTGTCCTCATCTTTGGGCAGAGGCACCCCAATACCAGCTCCTCCCTTTGGACCGCATTCAGCGGAGGGCGACTCGTATCGTCGATTGCCAGGATCTTCGAATTCGGCTAGACTCTCTGGCGCTGCGTAGAGATGTGGCTTCGCTGTGCATCTTCTACCGCATTTACCATGGGGAGAAAAAAAAGTCTTAGGAAATGCCGGCATCTTCTAGCTGTAAAATCCGACGTGTACAAATATCTGTAAAGATTTACTTACAAAAGAAATGTAATTTATCATAGTAACTTTAGTAAGTCTTGCGACTACCAAAAAGTAACTTTTCCTAAGAGATATTTTGAGGATTGTATCACCAAGTATAGACGAGACATATGTCTAGATTTGGTAAAATTGGAAAAAAAAGTCAGTATGACTGTTAAACAGAATGTTTAAGTAATCTTGTTGTACATTATATGTTAAGTAATAATAATATACACAAAAAATCCTTTTCAAAAAAAGTTGAACAGATCAATACTAACGAAATAAAACTAAAAGTAAGACAACAAAAATTTTGAAAAATTTGAAGTCGGTGCCAAATCCAATAAGTTTGAACTTTTTATCAACTCAATAATCCCACAGGAGGATAATAATATAATGACCAATTAAGAATGTTTTCCATAAATAGTCATTTGTTCAACAAGCTAAATTAAACATTTAAAAACGCTCAAACGAATAATCATACGCCAAAAGTGCTTTTCATCATTTTGGAAAAGAGCTGATACTATTACACTGCTGTGCCGATATGAAACAAACATAGGTAAGAACCACCGCAAGAAAACTTTCAACTGAAAAAACCGGTAAATCCGTTTGAGAGCTATGTTACCCCAGACAGACATCGACGTGAAACTTATAACACCCCTTTTTTGCGTCGGGGGTTAAAACAACATTAATGAGTTGGAAGTAAGCAAAACCTTTTTCATTTTAATGTAATTCATTTATTGCTATTTGAACTCTAAAAGTTTAATAAATTATAATGATTTTTGTACAGAAACAGATAAATGTGCGTTCGTAAAACTTCAATAAATCCTCAAGTAATATAAACGCGCTGTCGACATCGGCGAGCGAGGCGTGTGGAACGCGCGACCCAGCTCGGGAGGGGGGGGGGGGGCGGAACGCGGCAATTTTTCTCTCCGCTGACAACATGATGTAACGCCAATATCGCACGCTGAGCGATTAAGCCGCGCATGCCGATATTTCAGACTTGCCCCTACTAACTGTCAAAGTGTCGGAGAGAACTCTGTATGCGCTGTACACAAACGTGTGAATACTCGTATGGTACGCTATAAGCAGTTTATCATAATTCTCTACAGACAGAAATAGCTACTGTTTCTAAGACAAAGTTTGTTAGTCGAAAGACATTACATTACATTTACACATATATAACATTACGTCACACAGTCTAACAAATATTATCGATGGCGATTTTTACATAACATTACACAGCAATCGCGTAGTAATCATAAGGATTGTAAAATAGAAATAAAAGTAGTTAATCTCAGGAAAAGAACGTTCAGATGGGTTCAAGACATAGTTGGTAAGTCGGATCACGCAGAGAGGCAATCACTCGATAATAAACGTGGAGCGAGTCGAGTGCGGCACACTACGGCCGCACGTACTGCTGATGCCGTCTTTCGGGTGCATTGCCAGCGCGCCTCCAATTCTAATTCAGAATAAACTAATAAATTTACTTTTTAGAAGTGAACCTTCTTGATCATTATTACGATTTAGTCAAAACTTTTAATCAATATTTTTTTCATTACATATTTTTTATATAATAAATTTTAACTAACAAAATTTTCAGCTACGAGTATCATCATCTTCCTAGTCTTTATTATTCACAAGATTATTTGGGTCGGCTACTAGGTCAAACGGTTTTACCTGGACATCAGTTTTTCCACGAAGCGACTGGTCTCGGACCTCCACAACACTGAGGGTGAACTGAATTCCAAGATTGAACTAGCTGTCTGACTGACTGACTGACTTCCTAATCGATTGCCATAGATTCTATGTGTAATATGTATGTATTTACAAAAAAACAGTAATAATAATAATAATAATAATAAATTCCGGACATCTAACACACAACGCCATCTAGTCCCAAGCTAAGCAGAGCTTGTGTTATGGGTACTAGACAACTGATATAAATACTTATATACTTTTTTTTTTTGTAAATACATACATATTATACATAGAAAACACCCAAACTCCGAAACAAATATTCACAGATCATACAAACATTTGGTCCGACCCGGGAATCGAACCCGAGACCTCAAGCTTAGCAGTCGCACACGCTACCACTACGCCACCGAGGCAGTCAGTATTTAGATATATATTTATATCAGTTGTCTAGTACCCATAGCTCTGCTTAGTTTAGGACTAGATGGCCTTGAGTGCTCTCTGAGGCACGGGGAACACCACTATCGTCCATACTCCGGACTGTTATTAAGAATTTCTTGTAAGAAAAACCCAACAGCAGACCGAACCGGGAATTAAACTATAGACCTCTTGATCTAGAGTCGCTAACGCTAACCACTGGACCAACGAGGTAGTCGACGATTTTGAGCTTTATAACGATGAATAAGTATGGTCTTGAAGATGGTAGAGTCGATGATAAACGATGTAAAGATGGCGTCACAGCGTCGGCCGCTGGTCGCGAAAAATACAAATGTCATCTTGACTGATGGTGAAATAACACTCGAGTCATGCTTCGCTCTGCATGCCTTTGTAAACCCCTTCTTATAAAATAGATGACATAAAAACGTGCCATCAGAGGTGAGGAACTATAAATATAATAAACGGTATAACGATATCATGATGCAAACATCGTGACATTATTGCCAACTATCGTTTGATTAAATTTAGCGGTATTACATAGTTGCCTGACATCTATCAGAAATTCAGAATATATTACACCTTGGCTTGGTATTTTGTCCATGTAGTAATATAGTAAGCCTTCCATATATTCCTAGAAGAGTACTCGTGATATACGATTCAGAGTTTGACTAATTCCCCTCTTTCTCAAGGTACACTCATTTAGTACTAATATAACGTCTCTAACAAACCGATAGAATACGATAATATTAACAAGATTTTAAGACTAAGTAAAACATACTTAAAGTACGATTGATTAATTCGGGGTAATGGAAATGGTATTAGTAGAGAATGCGACTTTATTGTTACTGCTCACAAAGAATGTTCCAGAGGAAATCAGTGTTCATGAGAGAACTAAAGGTGTACGTACAGTGGGTAATAAAACACGATTCAATTGATTGTTGCTATTGCGGTCACGTCGTTCAGTTACTGTTTTCACGTCTGACGTAATAACGTTAGCAACAAAGTTATGTTATAAACGTGAACCGTTAAAAGGTGCCATTATTTACCCTTTCTCAATTTTTCTAGGTTATACTTGGCAGTAGATCATGTATACAAATCAATGAAGTCAGCAATACGCTCACCTAACGCTACGTTATTATTACTCTATTTGGGAGATAGATATCGATATATCTTAGTTTTTATATTACATAAATTTTATTTTAGTTCATGTACGCTTTTTAAAAGCTTACGAAACGATTAACATATGATACACCAAAAACAAAGATCTTGAGCTGATTTGGATTTTTTTGTTTTAAGGAGACTAATGTGAGATAATACTGCACAAACATTACTTACTTTTCTCTTCAAGTGTTTATCGACTAATCATAACACGAAGCTTAAATATTCTACGTATCTACTTTTAGAATTTGTTCACACTTCCTTCTATAATGCATGAGCATAAATGTAAAACGTATATTTAGAAGAAGCTTAAAAAAACAATTTCGATGTTACAAACAGAAAGTTCAGATTAATAAGAGTAATATCATAACGTATTATCTCTATTATCATTATCCCTTGGAGTTAACATAGATGGTTGCAGATGGTCGGCACATAGATATCACCTGTGATTGATGGCTGTGTCTGTTTCACTCGCGCGGCAAATATTTCATTAAGTGAGCTCTACCAGGCCACGCCATGCATCATAGGCTACGGCTGGGAAAGCCACGCTGACGTTATGATCCACTCAGCTTACTAAATATATTAATACGTGGCCTCACGTGCAATATAACATAGGTTTAAAAACGACTTATGTTCTAATATGGACCATTTAGCAACTTTAATTCAAAGTAGATCCCTGACAAAACCAACGCCAAGTTTATCGTTGTATGAGTAATACAGCTGTATGAAATGCAAGCAAAGCAAGTTTCACCTTCATATACCTAACTAAGTGTCCTCGGCAAGGTTCTCAGATCAGCAGATGTTTATTAAGCCGAACTTCGAACAATGATGGAGAAAACCATTGTTTCTTCATGATAGCAAGACCTCACACTGCACAAGAAACTGTTGTAAGTCTACAAGAGGTTCAGTAAGAAACCGTACGTCATCCTCCGTACTCGACAGACCTTGCTTCAACGGACTACCATTTCTTTTCGTGATTTAGACAATTTTCTACGTGGTAAAAATCTTCCAAGAGGCAGTACAAAATGCTATCACACAGTTTGTTGAATCTTTTATATTTTGACTTTTATCGCTAAGGCATAAATTAACTTCTGATTAGATGGCAACAAGGTTTAGATAATGAGGGTAAGTATTTTGATGCAATAAATACTCGTATGTTACATTTTAGAAAAAAAAACCGGTCAAACACGTGTCAGGCCACGCATAGAATAGGGTTCCGTAATTACCCATAACGGAACGTAAATTTAGAAGGCGGTGTTGGTATTAATTACTATGAATAAATGGTTTAATCGTTATTGTCTGTAAAGTACAACGATTTGAAACTTTGACATGAATGTACAACGCCATCTAGCAAGTGTCGTTGTAAACTTTTTTAATCCCTAATTTTATTAATCCTCTTTAGAGAAATGAATTAGACAAGAAATCGTGTCCAACAGATAATTATTTTACCAAGTTTTTGAGTATGCTCATTTTGTGAGTTAGGTCTACATTACTCCTAAACTTAAAAAAACGTCGAAGTCTTTAAGTTTCCTTCAAAATTAATGGACTAACCGCATGATTTGTTCAGATATTTCGAGCCATCCATTTTTTTGGGATTATATTGAAGAAATATATGCTTTAAAGTGGAATACTACTCGCAAGTAGTCTTGTGTAGATATTAATGGTACTTAAAAAATTGTAAAGTACGTATGCTACATAGAATTTTCACTACTATAAGTGACTAATATACATATGATATGTTAAGATGTAAGGCAAAATAGGTAGCGCAGAATCGGAGCAAAACGCGACAGCGGGGGCCGTGGGGAGGCGCACGTACCGAACTCCAGGCAAATCCAAGCACGCCGCTCGCCAAGAGTTTATTACCTTACTCATATTTACACAATTCGAGTGGGTGTTAGCGGTCTTGTCACCCGACAGGCCGACAGCAACTACCTACGTTCTTCTTTCGAATATAATTCAAGTTCATCTTACTATGCTTTAAATTTTCCTGTAACTTCAGTTCATAATAATGAAGTAAAAAGTTTCAGAATTCATGACAAAAGTTTTGGGTTAATTAAAATAGAAAATTAGATGGTCAAGTAATGAAATCTCTGGCCCTTATAAATCTATAGAAAGGGTGTAATGAATGAAGAGGACAAACGACTCCAAGAAATGCGGGGCCAACTCGGGTGATTAAGTGTCTCATTTAAATGCAGTCTTCCAACGCGGACTTTACAAACGGAAAGGGAGCCCGCCACTCGCGGAAAACGGAAGACGATTCGCTTCACAAAAGGAAGAAGAGGTATTTAAATTAGCGAAGTCGCTGAAAAAGTGCACTGACAACATTAGTGGAACAATGCAAAAGTACACAAAGAGACGGATCGCGTTGACAAAACCTTCTATGAGAATACGTAGGTACACGATTCTTCTCCATGTTTAGAAAGCACATAAATAATTGAAGTTCCACGACGTCAAATCCTTGAGAAAAATTGTGAACTGCTAGAAACTCTAGAACGCACATCGGTATGCAGATGGAGATTTTCAATCTAGCGATAAGTGGCACGTTTGTAGACTGTACACAGAGCACCACTGACACCCGCATTCCCAAACTTAACTTGCGCCAATGGAACATTGCAACTCCGCGCAAATACAAATAATAAAAGAGAAGTTTTATGTAAACGTTATAAATCCATATATTTCCCCACTGAAGTAATGGAGGTGATGAAAATGCGTGTGTGTGTGTGTGTGTGTGTGTGTGTAAGCATTTTATGCCATAGAGGTCAAATAAGCAGACGGTAAGTCTGCGTGATGGTAAGTGACTACTTGCGTCCAACGACTCGCAATTCAAGTCACAAGCGAAGTGAGGTTTTTGTTTGGTTAACGTACATTCTTCATTTAAACTGCCTCGGTGGCGCAGTGGTAGCGAATGCGACTGCTGTGCATGAGGTCTCGGGTTCAAATCCTGGGTCGGACCAAGTGTTTGTGTGATCTACAAATATTTGTTTCGGAGTTTGGGTGTTTTCTATGTATAATATGTATGTATTTACAAAAAAAAAGTATAGGTATATGTATTCATATCAGTTGTCTAGTACCCATAACACAAGCTCTGCTTAGCTTGGGACTAGATGGCGTTGCGTGTTTAGGTGTGCGAAATATTTATTATTATTTATTTATTATTATTCTGAAGATTTTCACGTGGGAAGGACTTTCACGTCCCTCCCATCCCTCCTGAAATGTTCTAAAAGTTAGTAATTTCAGGAAAAAAAAATCTTTTGCTCAGAGACGAGAACGATTTTCTGTTTGCGACCAAATCCGTGCCTTCTAGATTTCAAAACGGTAGTCTGGAGTGAAAGACGGGGTCTTGGTCTTTTCAGTGCACTAAGCACGTTGCGTCGCCCGATTTGTCAAGGTTTATAATGGCTTTGGGTGACCCAAGTGTATATTGATTAAGGGTCCATAGAATAGAGGTGATACGACTATTAATATTTTAAGAGGTACCGATTAACAAACCGTTAAATGTTTTATGCTTGTCTCTTTATTAAAAGACATGAAACTATGATGCCAAAGTACCTAATAAATAAATAGAGTTATGGAGGCACAGAGTTTGAATTTATATAAAGTCTTTAGAGCTAGACTTCTTGAAAAAATATTTTCTAATTTAAAATCTCGAGATACACCATCTTAAGATGTACGTTGTCCAACCATTAGTCATTGAATTATTTCCATATATACGTCTACAAACAATTAATCATGTGAGCATTTGAATTGGTCAGATAATTTAACCATAACTTTTAATGTGTGATATGGGACAACGGGACTATTGTTAAATAAGTTAAGCAGCCAACAAGGTTAATCCGCCCAAACAAATTATGAACAACATTAATATATCCTCTGTATCTGGCAACTTCCCGCAATAAGCAGAATGTATTAGTGTTATTTATCTTAGCTCGAAGCGCCAACAAAGTTTTAATTGCAAGCGCCGATACAATTTGCGTACAAATGAATTTATTCGCTGAATCCGTAGTGCAATCGTGTGCGGGCTTCGGGTGGTAGTATGGCACGGTGCGGGCGTTGCGAGAGCGCGGATTATCCGCGTGTGCAGAGCCGCTAATTGCGGGTAACGACGAGCCAACCGCCGAGCACCCTGCACCACACGCCTGCGCCTCGCCCGCACATACGATACACTGCACTGATACATACAGCTATTTATCATTCTCTACTCGACTGCAATCAGCTAAACAATTACAATACACGAACAATGTTATACAATTTACACTAATATATTTAATCATTAACTATATTTTTTTAAAGGGACAAAATAAAAAGAGACTTTTAAAAACGTTCTTTCATCGCAGTATAATTTGTGGTATGAAAAACGAAATCATATGAGCCTTTGAGACATGCATATTTATAGCCTAGTGTTTACCGGCGTAAAATGAATATTTATGAAATTGTTTGGGTAAAAATGTAAATAATTTAATTAAAAACGTTAAAGACCAAAATCATAGTAAGCACACGAGGGGGCGAGGGAGATGAACATCAGCAGAGAGGCTGCATTCGGGCCAGCGGAACTGGCACAGCAGTCGGTATCCGGCCTAACAAAAGGGTGATAGCGGTACGTGCGTAAATCAAACGTCGCACAATAACAGAGCCTCCCGCGACCGCCCCGACCCTTCTCCACAGTCCCTCCTAGTTATAAGCCTCCCCATGACTGTACAGTCGTCGGTCGGTTCTCATAAATCTGCCATACTGAAATGTGCTTCGCTGCCGACCAGTCGTGTGAAGACCGCCGTCGATATCTGTGCCAATATACTTTCAATATCAGTGTACCTCTGTTTCAATTTAGTTAAACTTAGTCTTCCATCAGACGCTTTCTTGTGCCTTTCTAATCCTAAAAATATATCTACTTTTATAGTGATATATTACAGTACTCAAAAGATAAACGCGATAAAAGATATAATTTATCAATTAAACTTTTTATTAAAATTTGAAATACAATTTTACGTTCCATTATATTTATGTGTTTACATGGCACATACTATTATTTTCATGAGCTTTGAGCTTCACACTACTGAAGCAGTCGGGGAATTACATTTCTCGTTCAGATAGTATGATACCATCGCACTTCGCTCCACTCACTGCAATTAACGCTACACAGTGACCATATAAATCGTCTGTGAATACTTGGTTCATGATATATTCTACGTAGGTTTTGTGTTAACAAACTTCGTGTAATACACTACTATTGCATAATTCTATAGTATCGATAAGGCGGAAATAAAACCCTAGATACATATAATTATAATTAATGATAACAAAATTACAGCAGGGAGAGTCTAGGAGGCTGGTACGTCACGGATTGAGGGCGCGCAGCGTAATCATACCTATACGTCCTGAGCCGAAGAACAAACAAGCCGCGAGCTGAGATTACGCTCCGAATAAATCAATGTTACGACGCGTTAAAATATTTAAGCTTACGATTAATGCTTGGCGCGTATGCGCGACTTATCGAATGAGTACCGAACCGCAACAATCGCAGATGTTCACCTTACCGATAATGGCTCGATGCCGACATCATATTAATCAGTCGTATTCTTAGAAAGAAATTATTTCCGATACTCAAAGAAATATTTACATACGTACTTACATTTATTAACTCTATTGTGCATGTTAATATCTTACTTTTTCGACATCAAAGATTATAAAAAATATGATAATTATTATTTCTCTATTCTGTAAAATTGCATTAAAAATATTTGTTTTTAAAGAGAACACAACAATACAAAATTTTATAGTATGTAGTTATATTTATGTATATGTATATATGCATATACTCGTAAAAACTAATAAATATAGTTTTCCATAGTAGTAGTTTATGTTATATATGTATTTAAGCATTATTTAGTAAATACATTTTTTTAATATCAGAAACTCGATAATACGAGTATGAAAACAAATAAATACATTGTGGATTAACCCAGTATTGATCGTGTAACTGTAATGTATGTAGAAGTTTTACAAGGGCTCGTTAGTACGACTGTAACGATAACCGCAAAAGATAACTGCTTCTAATCAGCCGTAATAACACAGCCTCGTCTGTAGCGCCACCCTCTATGGTAAGCTTGTTAAATTCTGGCTATATCGTTTACTAATTATACAACTACGATTGTTATTCGTAATATGAATCTTGATAAAATTTGTAATTACTTGCAGATGATACTAGCAAAGATAAACAGGGTTTAATTTTGTGGAAGTATTTGCCTCCAAAAGTGAATTTAGTATCGTTTAGTACTAAATCGACTTTAATATTGTAAAGAAGTTTCCGAACCTAGGAGGACGGGTGCTTCTGATATAACGATATACTGGCGGAAGTAATAAAATAAAACGATTTTACATCTCCAGGGGGAAACGAACATTTTTGTCGAATGGGAAAACTCGCGAGCGACTTCTCATTCTGCGATAAAATCAGGAACGTTTTACGACAATCTTCTATTCGATTACTTTACGTTAAACAACAATCTAAAGAGAGAGAAAAACTTGTTTTCAGAAGGTTACTTAAAGTCAATGATAAAATAGATTAAAATACTGTTTTCAATAAAAATACGATCCATGACGAGCCTATTAGCATTCTTTTGTTAAAGGCAACTTTAAATTTGGACAGAGTAAAACCACTATCGTAATTAATGGTCTGTTGTGCTACGAGTAGTACAATATTAGTGTTCAGTAATCCTCACTGCTAAACCAGAGGTCGTTTGTTCGATTCCCACCCGATTGTTGTGTAATAAGTGTGATCATTTGGTCTGAATCGATGTGAGTTCATTTAGGAATATATAAGTATGTTTATTAGCAGTCTAGTTATCATAGTGCAGTAGTGATGTCTTAGCTAATTATTATTTCTACTTTTGAGAGACTTAGAATTCTCGTGAAGAGAAATTTAACCAGTACTTGGATTACAAGATGATGCTTATGAAAAGGTTATGATTAGGGAAGTATAATAGAGAAGATCTTATGTTCTTTGATGCTTGTTCAACGACATTCTCGAGTCAGAACCGAGACTCTTAGTTAGGGGCAGTGGCTCATGTTGCAAATTGTCTGGTTTGCTTTAGGGTTTTGTACCTCAAAAGGCAAATGAATGTATGTATTGTAATTAAATCATGCAAATTGTTTTGGTGTCGTTATAATATTAATTTCTTTGCAAATTATATTTTAAATACCATACAAATATAACCATTTTTGAATAAATACGGACATAGCCACGAGTGAATGCTAATAATATATATATATATATATATTTGAAATGTATAAGTAACGCCCTTTCCAATGATACTAAACACAGCATATTTATCTCAATTTTTTTTTACACTTTTGTGACCGCCACATTAGTTTCAGGAACACGTCATATAGCCTACAGACAATTAAGACGCTTCTAACGATATCTCATTTCCACAGTTCTAATACTTAGTTGAGGAGCTAAGAGGGAACAGATGAACATGCATACATACATAAATACATACATACATAGCCTGTCAAAATCATAACCCTCCTTTGGTTTTGCCGTAGTTGGGTAAAAATAGGGGTCCATGTTTTCATAGGGGGTCAAAATTTTAAATTGAAGCTACTAGTTCAAATGGAGTAACAACATGTGGAAGAGCTTTGCAGATTGCAAAATATATTTCATTATTTTTTGCGACGCATTATTTATACTGAAAAACATCAAAAAAAATACCGTTCTTCTTGTCTCCGAAGCAGTGCCGTCTTTACCATAAGGGCACACGGGGCCAGTGCCCAGGGCCTTCATCCTTAGGTGGGCCCCGAAGAACCGATAACTTCTCTCAGACAGATATGTTTCATTTAAAAACAGTTCAGTATGTAATAATAGAAATAATTATTAAGCTTTCAGTTCTCATATTTTTAAGATTGAAAAATGAAAGCGTAAAAAGTTTGTCTGATTCTATTTTTTACGATCGTTAAAACCTAAATTAAATATTTTGTTTGCCTTTGGATTTGTTGAATTGTAGTAATCAAAATCTTTAAATTATTAAATTGATATATATATATATACAATTATTCTCTATCGATAATGTTATTATTACAAGGCGCTTATTCGGCACGTATTCAATTTAATTTACTAACTATGAAAGAATGGCAATCAATTATGAAAAAAACTTTGATTCCATAGTCAAGCTGTTGTTTGGTATTGGTTGTATAATATACATCGTTTAAGAAAATAACTATACTTAAGAGTTAACTAGATGGTAAGGCACATTTGTCGCAGAAACGATGATCGATGGGGACACAATTTTTTTTAATGGGAATTCACTTTGGAACACAACCAACACTTTTGATTAGTAAAAAAAAACTCATAATGAACGACGTCCTTCTGACCCCACTATATCTGTAGTAATATCTTGTTGTGTGTTAACCCGTGTTCACTAGTCAGGGAAGTTTGAAGGGAAAGGAAGGGTGTATAGGGCACTATTAAGATCCTAGGAGCCCAAGCCAACCTCACCTGCAAGCTGGTGCACCTGCTGACCAACAGACGAGGCTCTGGCGCTGGCTTTCCTCTCGGGGTTGGGAGGTCAGACGGCAGTCGCTCCCTTAAAAGTCAAAAGTTAAGCCAAACAAAATGGAGGAATCAGAGAATAGTGTTAGTGCCACGGATAGGGCGCCGCCGCAAAACGGCGCGCAGGAGCTTCGCCCACCTCCTGTGGCAAGTGGGCGAGGGCTACCGTGTCCAGGGCGGGCACGGTTAAAGAAGTTACGCCCAACAGCATTAACGCGTAAGCTCCGCTTTGCCACCTGGAACATTGGCACGCTGACCGGCCGTGCGAGGGAGTTAGCGGATGTACTCTCTAGGCGGAGGGTAGACGTGGCATTCCTGCAGGAGACTCGGTGGAAGGGCAGTAGATCCCGGTTCATTGGGAATGACTACAAGTTAATCTACACAGGTGCACCTAGTGGGGAGAACGGAGTGGCCGTGGTGCTCGCCGGGGGTCTTCAGAGTGGCATTTTAGAGGTAATACGCTGTAGTGACCGGCTTGTGGTCGTACGGCTGCTTATCGAGGGGGTTATTACCCATCTGATATGTGCTTACGCGCCACAGGTGGGTTGTAGTGAAGCCGAAAAGATGGCTTTCGGGAGTCAACTCGGGGAAGTTCTTTGCGGTATTCCGTTGTCGCAGGGAATCGTTCTGGGTGGTGATCTGAACGGTCATGTGGGTGAGGAGTGCGGGGAATTTGAGCGTGTTCACGGTGGTTTTGGGTATGGCGCTCGTAACAAAGAGGGTGAGAACATTCTCAGAACGTGTGCGACTGCCGATCTTGCCATAGTGAACACGTATTTCAAAAAGAAACCAGAGCACCTCATCACGTATAGTAGCGGGGGGCACGCTACTCAGATCGATTTTCTGCTCATTAGGAGACAAACGATCAGCAAAGTGGCCAACTGCAAGGTCATACCCGGAGAGAGTCTCACTGCACAACATCGTATCCTTGTCATGGACCTCTGTGTAAAGCCTAAAGACAAACGCGTCGAATTCTGCCAGCGTCGGATCAGGTGGTGGCTGCTTGATGAAGTTACGTCACAAAAGTTTGTCTCGGCTATCGGAGACAAGTGCACTGTTGCTGAGAGCGAACTGGTTCAAAACAGTTGGGACAAGATTCAGGCGGCTATTCTTGGTTCGGCGAGGGTGGTGCTTGGCGTGTCTAAAGGTGGACGCAAATGTGACAAGGAGACTTGGTGGTGGAACGATTCAGTCCAGAGCGAGATCAAGGTCAAGAAAGTCCTGTTTAAAAAGTGGCAAGCGTCCAGATCTCCTGAAGACCACGATGCGTATAGAGCTGCAAAGCGCGCCACAAAGAGAGCTGTAGCCAGATCCAGACGTGACCACTTACAACCGTTGTATGATAAGTTGGAATCGCCTGAGGGGCAAAAGATTATCTATAAGTTGGCGCGTTCCAGGATCAAAGCGGTGCAGGATATTTCCAAGTGCTGCTCGGTTAAAGATCCTGGGGGTAGCCTATTACACGAAGAGCTCACGGTGAAGGAGAGATGGCGCGCGTACTTTCACGAGCTGCTTAACAAGCAACACAAAGTGGTGCAGCCACCGGATCTCCCTCCAAATCTCGGACTAGTGCCACTAATCACGCCTGCCGAAGTCCTGGGTGCTCTTCGTTCCATGAAGAATCGGAAAGCTGTCGGAGCCGATGGAGTCCCCATCGAGGCCTGGAAGGCGATGGGCCCCCTTGGTGTGAACATCCTAACTAACATCTTTAACCGCACACTCCTTACCGGCGAAATCCCAAGGCAATGGAGACTGAGTATCATTACTCCAGTCTTCAAAGGCAAGGGATCGGTGCAAGAATGTGGCAACTACCGCGGAATAAAAGTGATGTCCCACACCATGAAGCTCCTTGAGAGAATAATTGATTCCCGGATCCGACAGGAGTGCTCACTCTCGGAATGTCAATATGGGTTTCGCCCCGGTCACGGGACAATGGATCCTGTTTTTGCCCTAAGAATTGTAGCGGAGAAATACAGGACGAAGAATACGCCTCTGCATTGCCTGTTCCTGGACATGCAGAAGGCTTTCGACTGTGTTCCTCGAGCGGTAATCTGGTGGGCACTGCGATCCAAAGGGGTCCCAGAGACCTATATTGACATGATCCGAGATATGTACCACGAATCCGAATCCATGGTTCGGACCGCTGTTGGCGACACGAAACCTTTCCCTATCACCGTCGGGGTACACCAGGGATCCGTCCTTAGTCCGTTTCTGTTTTGCTTGATATTAGACGTTTTGTCGGACAGCATCCGGGACACACATGAACAACCACCATGGTTGCTCATGTATGCTGACGATATCGCGCTGGCAGATGCGGATTGGGGTAGATTGGTGCGACGTGGGAAGGCGTGGAAAGGGGCGCTTGACAACGGCGGTCTGAAACTTAATGTGGCGAAGACCGAGTACTTGGCGTTTAACTGTGCAGATCCCTCACCCGTCCGCATAGGCGATCACGTAGTCGAGCGCACAGAACAGGTCAAATACCTGGGATCTGTATTTCGCGCGTCCGGTGACATCGATTGCGACGTCAAGGCACGCATTGCTGCCGCGTGGGCCAAGTGGCGTGAGTTGACAGGAGTCATTTGTGATCCCAAAATGCCGGTTAGATTGAAGGGACAGGTCTATAAGACTATCATTAGGCCTGTCCTCTTACATGGTTGTGAAGCGGGGCAGGTGCTGGAGCGACACAAGCAGGAGCTGCGCGTCACGGAGATGAAGATGCTGCGGTGGATGTACGGAGTCACGCGAAGGGATCGTGTGAGAAACTCCCGCATTCGCGGCGGCCTGCGTGTCCGCGACATCGCAGACAAACTGCAGGAGAGTCGCCTACGCTGGTTCGGCCACGTTTTGCGGCAGCCGTCTTCGTACGTGGGCAACAAATGTCTGACCATGCCGCCTCCGCCGGGTCCCGGTAGAAGGGGTAGACCCAAGAAGTGCTGGCTTGACGTCGTAAAGGGTGACATGCGTGCAAATGGTCTCGCTACCAAGGATGCCGAAGACCGGGCAAAGTGGAGAAGAAAAAGCAGGAGAGCGGACCCCGGGCTCCAGAATGGAAGCAACCGGGATAAACGCTAAGACGATGATGATGATGATGACTAGTCAGGGAAGTTTCGCCATATTTTGACCATGATCGTTTTCCAAGTTCTTATCGTAGGTGATCCACTTTTCATGAACAGTGATCGATCTTTTCAAAAATAGTTCGGTGTTATTACGTTTCAAAAAAGAATCGCTGAAGGAAAGTGTAAGAAACCTAATGAATCGTGTATGTGTTTTTTTCTTTCAGTGAGCTCGCGTGGCATCCAACCATCGAACTCCTTTTGTATAGCCAGACTTTTTCTTATGGGTCAAAACTGTTTTGCAATCGAAAATGTTCTAGCTAATAATTTAATGTGAAAAAATGGCCAAGTGCGTGTCAGGCTACGTATAGAATAGGGTTCCATAGTCACACATAATGGCACATGGATTTAGAAACCGGGGTTGATATTTATTACTATGAATAATGTTTACTTATTATTTCGTTATTTATGTATGAAGTTTTTAAGTAAGCGCATTTTACAAGTAAGGGCCCATTACTGAACTAACAAAATTATCTAAGCCGTTCTAGTTTTCCGTTAAAAGTGGACTACCTTCATGTATTTTTTTCGTTTTTCGAGCCAACCTTTAGCTTTCAGAGTTCTATTTAAACAAAAAAATGCTTCAAGGTTAAATATCTAGTAAACGAATGCCTAAATCAAAAAAGGTGTAGGGCATCGCTACTTTTTGACCCGAAAATAACAGAAAATCCGTAGTCTTCATAGGTTTACATTAAGTCTAATTTAGTTTAAGTTTGGTTCCTAAACTCCGGCGAGTTTAATCTGGTATTAAGACATTCAGTGAGAGAACTTATAAATTAGGATATATACGTTATTATTTAAATTCAAAAATGTAAAAGCCAGTTTGCTTGCACATTTGCAGGATAGTTGTTGATTTAGTAATTGTTTAGAGATAGCCGAAAGTAAATTTGATATATTACAGTTAAAAGAGAGATATTTAAATGGTGAGTCTTTTATTTTCTGGTGTTTTATATTACAGTTGGTAGCCTACACTAATAAAGTATTAATTAACATAATTATTATATACCTACCCAGATCATACAATTATTAGTCTATATGTTTTTCATTCTTTTAAAAGGCTGTTTAACACATTTAAACTCGTTTTCAAAAAAGTTCAATGGAAGTGACTGGTATTTTCAGTCTACAACATTTTCTGCATTACCCCAGCTACCCGCAAAATTCTTTTGAAAATCGAAGCAGATCAATGATTTATAAAAGAATTCAAGAGGGTTCTTGCATCGCCACACGTTCAGTTGTTTGTAATATGCGACACCGGTGGACATACGAAAAAGTGTCCAACGGCGGGCGAGGTGACTGTAAGGGCTCCGTACTGTGCCGCCGCATAATGAACTGGTCACGTAGCCACATTTCGTATTATTTCCCTGGGACGCGTCACGTGACTTGAATAAATGTGGGCGGTCGTTGCGCGGGCCTCCGTGGCTCCAACGTCTCCTCGGACCCTCCACAAATAAACCGCTTTACGCACGATTCGGCAGCGGAGATTCATTATTCTAACTCTTACCGATTCATAATACATTACCAAACTTTTCTTTTTCATGGATCAATTTTATCTGACCACTCTTATGGGCTCCTGGGTTTTTCGATAGCAATATATTGTAGGATGTACACAGAGTAGTTATCTTTTATATAAAACGTTCTGTTCCTAACAAAATAATCATTTCTTTTGGGTTGATCGGTGTATAACTTGACCTTTCGTTTATAGAGGAACGATTTTGAAAAACTTACTACGTGTATTTTAGAGTTTTTTTACAAATACTCTATACCGGGCTTGTCTCACTCAGGGTAAACCGTTGGGGCAACACACATTAAATTTTGAAAGATTACAAATTTAACAAGAAAACATTTTTGGAAATTTGAAAACAACAACAACAACAACAAAAGCGAGGATTGGACGGTTGTAATTCGTAATTTTCAAATTTAAGAAATAATGACAACCAAATGACCAAAGCCGCTTAATAATAAATAAAAAATTACACCCATCAAGACTACATGATTAGTGTTTTTCGGCGCGAGAATAATGTATGTATGTTTCGCGAAGCAAGCTATTGATGTCTGAGGTCTAATTTTCAGTTCAGCCTGAATCTCTCAATGTATTAAGTGGCTATTCTCTAGCAATAGCAATTCTATTTATTATGGGTTCCCGCAGATGTAGGTCGGCCAGGTAAGTTTAAAGTCTTTTACGCAAAACTTTCTGATCGTAATTGGTGTAATTTGATTTAAATATCATGGTCTTCAGAATGGTATGAGTTACTTTACTATATTGTATGTATTTATACTACGAGTAATTTTATGATTCTAAGGAGTTTAATGTGAGATTAACTACTAGTTCCCATTTCAAAACTCTTATAGTGTTTGAAAAGCCATTTTTGGCAGAATATATAATATATATATCCAACAAGATAGTCAATTCTTCATTTTTAATTCACTGTAACGTAAAATTTAACATTTGTAACGTTTAAAGGGGTTTACTTTAAATTTATATTATTACGTAGCCAATACAGAAATATGTTTGTAATTTTACACTGCTTCACACAAAAATTGCAAAATGTCCACTGGACCCTGTTCTTATAGTTTTTGGATAATTTGCTAAAATAATAGCCCGGAAAACTGAACGAAGGTGAAAAGACCCGAAACTTGTATACTACATTATAATATGTTGTGTATAATATTTATTCAACGTTTTGGTTTTACGAAATTAATAATTACATAATATATATTTTAATTTAATTTTCACACTCTACCATAAAGCCATTAATAAACACTTGAAGTAAATATAATTTATATACTTTAATTACATTTTAAATTTATTGTATTCCTATTTTTATATTTGTGTAAACTTGATTGTGCATGATGTGGTCTCCCATAAGTGAGGAAGCACATAACTTGGTATTCTACTAACTACATTTGTTTTGTTTTTGTTGTGTTTTTTGTATTCCTCGTTGTGAGATCCTTAAATAAATAAATATTTTTTTTTTAAATGTAAAATATGATATGTCATGTTTTTTTATTTATTATCATTAAAACATTGTTTATTTAACAATAGTTATTAGAAGTTTTAAGATCGTTCAGTAATAATCTAGATTACCTTTTTGTCATTTTCAGTATAACTTGACAAATTACTTTAAAACTTAGACATGAATTTAAAGACTTATTTTCTACCAAAAAGATTATTTAAAATAACATAAATAAGAGTATTTAAACCGTATTCAAATATCATTTTAATGAAAGGAGCGTTTTGCTCGCGATGTAGTCAATAACTTTGTTATACAAACAATGGTACAAAGGAAAAGAAGTAAGATAAAAAAGTAAACTCTTAAAATACAACCACACTTTTTCTAGAACTACGTTAAACACTACAAAATATTTTTCTTTAGAGAAAGCCATTAAGGCACTACTTCAGCCATGATATTCGTAGCATCCTGTTAGAAAATGGTGTTGACTTCAAGAATAAAATTCTGTATAAACTTTACAGTTTTAAAATAAGTCCAGCAGTTAAGAAATTTACAATATTACAGTTTATATACGTTAGTAATAAAAGTAACAAGAATGTTACCGAGTAATAAAGACATCACACAAGGCGTAGGCAACACATCCTCTCGGACCGCGGTATTAGACGTGTAAGCAGTTTATTGTGTGGCAGGCTCGCTCATAACTACCCATTCTCCGAGGGATAATGTCGGACAACAAGCAACGTTATGTTTATTTCAGACAAAGTCCATGTTATAAAGGTCTCAGCAGATAAGTATGTCCGAATATTATCTTTATACAAACATCTTATGTTACAATCAACTATCGTCATACTGTTTTTCTCTAGAAAAGGGTATTAACAGAAAATATTTTAGTGTTTTGTATATAATATAACGTTCACTTATTCCTTTTAAATACATTGCCTCTATTTTAAGTTCTACATAATCTTTCTAGCCTTTATTATTCCCAAGATTATTTGGGGTCGGCTACTAGTTCAACCGGTTTTACCTGAATATTAGTTTTTCGCTTATTTAAGTTCTACGACTTATTAAAATAATACCATCCGATGAATGAACACACCCACCCTGAACAAGATTCTGAAGGCTGTTTACTTTAAACTCGGAAAAGTTTCATAAGGTTTAAAATTTTAAATAACCTTAAATTAGCGTGAATAATTTTATCTTACCTTGGATTGCCACGCAAAGCAGCATGGTGAAGCGCGTTGAATCCATTGTTATTTGTAAGCGTCATATCAGCTCCATGCTCTAATAGTAACGTTAACATGTCGTCGCGCTTCTTGGAAATAGCATCATGCAGAGGTGTATCACCTTCTGAATCCTGTAAAAGAGAAACAATAGGTTACCTTTTTTCAAGTTGTCCCCGACACTTTTCATGTGTGAACAAATTAGGTCACTATGCACTTTAATCTATAGAGCGAGATGAGCCGATTCGGTGCTAGTAGCAGCTGCGACGATATTCAACTCTTGAATTATAAAGCACAGCTCGTCTCGAGCATCGCGACAATTTTCTAAAACATCAAACCGCTCGAATGAATAATTAAGGCGGTGGAGAAGGCATTTAGGGTGTGGATTATAGCGACTTACATAATTTATAAGTACAGCAGAAGCTTGGGCGAACAGTGAAATGCTAAGGCAAAATACATAAAAGCAGCACGAAGCACTGCTGAGGTTGTGGGCACACGAGTTGTCCTAGAAATAGTGTCGAGTTTCGTAATATAGGGCGAGCGCCGCAAAAAGCGCGGCTACCGCATCATTATCATAATCACCGCTGCTGCGTGCCGCTAGGTACCGCCCAAGCCGTTTTGCTTTGTGAGGATGCATTAAGAGAGCTGAGCGTTGTGCTCTGTCATTCTTGCAATTAATTTGCGAGGGTTGGAACGACGAGTGTTATCACTTTGAAACGTAATTCTTGTAAATTTTTATAATTACTTTTAATAAAAGTGATATCATGTAGAGTAAGTTTTTCAAACTTCTCTTAAAATTATAATACTTTTTTATATTTAGAATAACAGTCACTGCAAACAAAACTGGTGAAATTCACAGACGCTTATCTCTGTTCAGCTGTTATATTGATGAATACATATTACACTTCAAAACACACACACATTAGGGTGTTTCTTAAAAGGGCATTTTTTTAGGTATTTTTTTTATTATACAGGGGGCAAACGAGCAGACGTATCGCCTGATGGTAAGCGATTATGGGGTATTGGGGTGCCCCTGCCCAAAGATGAGGACAGTATTCCATGCGAGGCCGAACCTGCGCCTTATAAAGCTGAAGGCGGTGGGCCGAAGTGAAATACTGCCTCGATCTGTTGAGCACACCTAGCTTTAGTGTTAGTGCGTGTCACCCTTTTATACTGTTCTAAGACGCAAAAAACTAATGCGTAATTTTTATTTTATTTTTAAAGTAATATTTAGGGGACGCTACCAGCGAAAGTAACATAAAAAAGTACTTTTGAAAATTCTTTAATCAAGTCTAAAAAAGACAAGCATGCACAAATTATATAACTATTAGGATGAAATAAATTGTAACTCATACTAATGAAGTATATTTCTTTGTATCAGGCTACTTTTGCCTGTTTTTTTTCACAACGACCACCACCAACATAAAAGAAGAATTTTTTTTTGTTCTTCGTCTGTTGTAATTAGTTTTAATAAATTGTTCAATCAATTTTTTTTTTAATTATAGATCTATAAAAAAAACCTACAGATATCCATAACTATGGAGCAGACTAGAAGGATGACAAAGCATTCAACACCTACGCAGTAATTCAGTGCATGCTCAACAGATACGAGGTAATTTCGCACAGAGTAGCAGTATTAAATAATAGTTGTATTGCCATATAGATGGGCATTACGAGGTGTTATTCATGCCATGATGTCGTGCTGTGTGCATCACATACTCTGCTAATTATTTAACTGTTTATAATTGTCGGAACATAATTGTGATCATATTGTGCAATATATATGAATATATAATCTGAAAAGCAAAACAGCTTTATTTCATTCGTTTATAAATGCATAACGTGAATAATAAATAATTAAATGACTAAAGAACCATAGTAGATAACGTATTAACTGAACGCATGTAACTATGAGTTTTTACATAATTTTTCGTCGCCACCGTATTAAAATATATATAAATATAATATAAATGAACCTATCATTTGAACAGGCCGAGACAACCTTACGCGTCATGTGTCCCCAAAATTATCAATCAATAGTTGAAATCTACAAGAGTTTAGATGAACTTAATCTAAGCTCTTAATAGGTTCTCTGAGAAACTTACACAATGACGTTACTTTATGTAACTAAATATTGTAGATTCAACATAATTTTAATGAAATGATAACCTACGAAGCAGCGTCATATGAATAACATTTTTAATAAAATTAGTTGATGTTTTGCAAAGACACCGCGGCACAAGGTAAACACGCCGTGGGAGAAATAAGTGTTAAGGCGAAATAAGAAATTTGATTTACGCTGCAATATCCGCAGGTGCACAGAAGCTGCAACCTGCAACCCGAGCACCGACGAAACATATGTTTGCGAATATTAGAGCAGCGTAGTTGACGACCTTATAGCACACTTGGCGTCTACATATTTTAATTCAAAGCACATATAACGCGTACCAAGTCCAATTACAAGTTTATGACATAATATTTTTTTGTACTTCCTTGGCAGAAGTTTTCTAGTTCAAAGATAATCTACTTGTATATAGCAGTGATACGAGTAACTTTGTTATATATGTAGTACGACAGATAACTAAATCGAAAAATGGTGGTGACATTTTTAAAGACCTATTTTATTACAGACAACAAGAGACGGACTAGAAAAAAAACAGTAAAAAAAATCCACTACAGTTAGGAGATACACTAAAATAATTTCTAATAAAAAAAACACAAAGCAGTCATAAGCACTGCCGACAGAAGTGAAAACTCATAACTATAAACAAACGGTTGTTTTAACTTACCTGAAATGAATGCCTATGCTTTTTTTAATAGTGTGCAATAAAAAGAATTAAAAATATTATGATTGTAAGTAGTAAATGGAAGTAAAGCTTTGATACTCCAATAGATGTCGCTGTTTTCAAAATATTTTAAACAATCTTTTTGATTTACAAAAGGTTTTCTGTAAGTAGAAAATCGTTATTTTAATTTATTGTAAATCACTTTAAGATACTGAAATATTAACTTTAAGTATATAAAATCATATTGAGAAAGGACCACTATTTAGAAAAACGAATGCTACCAAAGTATATCGGTAGATGGCGCTGTTACCAATAAACATCCGTCTTACGAATTTTTTCGATCAGGACAGGGGACCTGACGCGAGTTTATGGTCACGTGACCTGACGCCCTGACGCGAGTTTATACATTTTTACCCATTCCAAAAAAGTACACAGCGCCGCTAAAGAAGTTTTCACTTCAAAAAAAATCGACGGGTTGCGTACCGGCAGAAGTGAAAACTTGAATATTAACGTTGTGCATTTTTGATATTTTGGAATGGTTAGAGAATAATTTTGTACGAATTGCTTTCATTATCAGTATAAAAGTACTATTATTTATGTGGTGAAATACAATATTCATTTATTGCGCTATCGTACACAAACATGACAATTTATATTACATACGCACACGAACATTCGCGCAAGCGCCCTGCGCCGCCTGTCCTCTCTCCATCCGTCTTACGAATTTTCAATCAGGTCACGTGACCTGACGCGAGTTTATACGTCCTCTCTCCTTCCGTCTTACGAATTTTCGATCAGGTCACGTGACCTGACGCGAGTTTATACATTTTTACCCATTCCCAAAAAGTACACAGCGCCGCTAAAGAAGTTTTCACTTCAAAATTAATATATTAATACGTTACATAGAAACGTACTCTAACACTCTTAAAAACGTATTATATCGTGGGAGAGCCACGCTTCGGCATGAATGGGCCGGCTCGACCAGAGTGATACCACGGACTCACAGAAAACCGGTGTGAAATAACGCTAGCGCTGAATTTCACTGAGTGAGTGAGGATACCGGAGAAATAGCCTATCAAAATCATAACCCTCCTTTGGCATTGCCGTAGTCGGGTAAAAATATCTTTTCATTTACTCGGCTTCATTACTATACTAAACTGTACTGTACTAAATTACAGCTTTCTGGTACCAAGTCGGACGTAAATCGCAGATGGATTAATAAAGACAGACTTAAGTTCTACCAATTAATAACTTGCGTTATAATAATCACACTACTACATATATAGGATATGTTTGTCTTTATTAAATATGTACTACAGTACATATTTAATAAAGACAAACATATCTTAACAAGGAAACTAGAACTCAACCCATCATACTATAAGTATCTCTAAACTGTGATGTGGCAAATTTGCATCAGCTCTATGACACCGCAGGTTAAAAATTCCTTGGCTTTGATTTTAATGCTACTCGTTGTTACACAGCGAATGAACAAAGAACTCTCTTATCAAATGAATTTATACAAAAGACATAAAAAATAAGCCCCCACCTTAAAACAGGCACTAAAAGGAAAGTCGACGCCAGAAAGTTACATTTAATTTTAGAGGAATGTACTCATTTCACTATCTCTCTTTTGTTTTGAGGTACGAAAATGAAAGACATAAAGTCTGAAAATAAAACACATGACGTATAAAAATAAATAATTCTCCAACTGAATGTAGTTGTATCCGAGCGCGAGTTCATCATTGATGAGGCGGAGAGAAAACAACTAATTGTTTAATTCCAAGCCATTAAGTCGAGTATTACGGAAGGATTATTCACGGGCCATATACCGCAGCATCGGAGCACGCCGGCAGTACGCATGGAACTATAGACACAACCAAAGGCGGGACCAGGACAGCGAGGCCCCTTCCGTCCCGTCGATACTATCTTTGAAGTCAAGAAAATTATTTTACACAACATTTATACAGATCTCGGTTTCAAATATTTTTTTAACTAGAAATACGTCATTATAATAAACATTACCTTTTGTCCATTAACATTAATTTAATTTAAATAATTAAGTTAAAACATTGTCAAAATATTGAAAGTAGTTGTTAAATGTTATTTCGTTTTTGTTAACGTTGACGCTCCAATTGTCGAAATGTAAATTTGAAATAGAATAAAAGCTGTTAGTTAAATATCGACGTTCAACGTGAGCACCAGGAACAGCAAAGTAACTAAATTAATTTGTATGTACATACATATCAACAACAGATATCGATTGACTCGCAAAATTACGTAGTGCGGATTTTGCACTAGCAGACTGCACCCTCATCAGTTGCCTTGATTGATTGTGCGGAAATAAACCCAGCTCTCCGTTCGTATTCAAGCTCATTCATTCACGGCATTATATTACAAAACGTATAAAACAAATTCGGTTACATACGATTCATTACTTCTACATCGAATGTTGATAGCGACAACCAGCTTCTAGAGAGCATCATAAGTTCCGCAGTCAGTCAGTTCTTTGTTATTCTACTGGACCGCAACCGTGAACGCAATGTTTTAAGTATCATAAAACGCTATTCTGTAGTGGGTTACATTTATTGGTATTCTTATGAAGCGTACCGAAATAGTTGAACCAATAAAAAAGCAGAAACATGAAATATTCAGATCGTCGGAATCAATAGTTTGCAAACTTACATGGGAACAATGTAGTGAATATTCGAAAGTATTTATTAGGTGAATATTGGTGCGTGTGCCAATATTACTATGCGAGTAGTTTTCCCACCCAGGACTGCGGCCAACGCACAGGTGTTTGTAATGAGGCGGCAATCGAACCTGGGGTCAAAAATACCAACTTGGCATTTTATCCAACTAGAACCTCTGTAATGTGAAGCTATATACTTGAAGGTAGAGTAATAAAAACTGCTAGCGATTTTGCTATTATTATGTACTGAGCAGTAGTAAATTATCACAATTTATTAGATTTTCAGTTTCTTTGTGCTACCACGGTAGTATTTACAGGATTCATAAGTAGATCAATATATTTATTTTAGGAAAATTTTCAGACTAACTTATAAATGACGCACAAAAGATTAAAATGCTAATAAGTTTAACAATATATGTATATTGTGTGTTAAGTAGCAATTTTTTAAATATGCAGATTTCAAATTCGTTCAAATCACTTTAAAACTGTATACTTGTTAACATTCAGTAATTATTAAGTAAGACGTTTCTGAGAACTTGATCAGAATGTATATACACTTTGAAATTTGAAATTAAAATAAATATTTATACTGCAAGAATAGTAAAATACAAAAGCATGTCAAATGCTGAATAAAATATTAATACAAATAATTAACAAATTAATAAACGCTGCCTAAACCTTTGAAATTCGTATTGAACTTAGCTAAATAGAAGAAATATCTCTAGCAAAGAAGTTTCTATTGAAAACATGTTCAATAGTAAACTTGTACATAAATTCTTGGGACATTTTTTTTAATAATAAGATTTTTAACAATACACGTTTGATAGGGAATATATATCTCGTATATGTTTATATACGAGCACTCTTAAAAGGGACGCTTGAAATACTGGATTTATTACAATCTATATATATAAATTTATGTTAGTTTGTGTACACTTAAAAAACTCAAAAAGTTCTGCACCCATCGAGCTGAAATTTTAGAATGATATATAATCCGCATCAAGGATTGTTTTTATCAAATTTTTGCATCAGTCACATATCCGCGACCGCGAAAAGACACGAAAAAACCGACATAAACGCGGGCGGAGCCGCGGGCAACAGCTAGTTAAAAATAAGCAAAATATTTTTTTTTAATTTGGAATCTGTCATTTTTATACGATTGTTCGTTGTGTTTTCTTACTTTCGAGCCCATATATTGTAAAATATTTTGTGAAATTAAAATGGAATGGGTGATAGAGAACCAAATCGCTGTATTTGCATAACATAAAGTAGGTATGGAGTCAAATATTTTTTTTTAAATCTTCCATGCGCAATTATCAGTCAAGTATTTGTGTGCCGGGCTATTGATAGGTACAATGAAACCACCTCTGTTTGTGACAGAAAAAGATCTGGCCGCCCACGTAGTGTTCGTACGAAAAAGGCCATTTTAATCAGTAAGGAAAAGATTAAAAAGAAAACCTGTGCGAAAGTTAAAGATTTTATCTCTGGAGAAGAAGATAGCACCTAGAACTATGTCGCGTAGGTACCTATTTTTAAAGATGACTAGGACTTGTAGCCTATAAGGGAGGCACTGGTAACTTCTTAACTGATAATTCAAAAAAATTTGTGTGGTAAAATTAAAACTCAACTACTTAAGCGGTGCGCATAGGGAGGTCACAGAAAAAATTTGTTTGTGGATGAGTTCTTTTTTTTAAATTGAGAAATATTTTACAAACAAAATTACATATTTACGCGCTGAAAGTTCTAAAGAAACGTGGACATTATCCAACTTCACTGACGGTTTGGTGGGGTGTTATGCTCTAGGTATGTTAGCTATGAACTGAGATGACTGAGAAATATTTTTTGTGAAAAGGTATCAAAACATCGGCACAAGTGTATCAAGATACCATTCTTAGAGAGACGGTAGTTAAGACCCTTAACAACACCATGTTCAATAACAAAGAATGGTCTTTTCAGCAAGACTCGGCGCCGGGTCATGAAGCTCGATCCACCCAATCCTGGTTAGAAACGAACGTTCCGAACATCATAAGAGCTGAAGACTGGCCGTCATCTAGTTTTGATCTTAATTCGCTGGATTACGAATTATGGTCAGTTTTAGAGAGTAAAGCTTGCTTTAAACGCCACGATAATTTGGAGTCCCTAAACCAATTCATACGATTGGCAGTGAATATTTTTTCCTTAGAAAGAGTGCGTGCCGCTATTTATAACTGGCCTGACTTGTGTAATCTTTTTTTTTATAGACAGATTTTGTATTAGAAATCATTTAACTATACCTATCACAAGTTCTCTCTATAAAACTTCATTCAAAACTGTGTTTGTGCTAGTTCTTGAATTTAGCCAAACTTATTCCTAATAATTTGTTTTTTTATCTGCAATTATCACGATTGGACCAAGTAGGTAATGTTAATAATTATTTCAGAAAAAACAATTGAAAAGGTAGGATTGTAGCATCCATTTTATTTGCAGAAAATTTTCAGAATACATTCTTTTGACCAAATTTTTTTAAGATTTTGGTTTATATTTGATTCGGAGGTCCGATAGTTGTAACTACAAAAAAGGTAAATATTAATTGTTTTGAATGATATAAATTTGTATTAGCTATGTGAAATACTTTACTTAAATTTTTATTAAAATTATTGATGGAGGTCTATTTTTACGAGTCGATCTTAAAGAGTACCTTAGTAATAAATACAAGAGGTGAGTGCCGTAGAAAGAAACCATAAAATTTCACGTGACGTCGGCCCTTCCATAAATTTATCGACAGCTGTGGGAACAGGCTATAACAAAAATATTTATGAAGTAGAACAGCGCCGGGCGCGATTTTCATTAGCTAATTATGAGTCTAGAAGTCTAACTCCAGCAAAGATAGGCTTTCACACTTATATTTATCGTTACTACTAATGTCCTTTTACTATTAATAATATTTTAACCTATTACTATGATTTATATTTTACTATTTATAATTTCACGTGAAATTTCGTTGGAAAAAAATATACATACAACTATAATAATAAGCGTGCCTGTACCAGCAGAACTTTAAAGATAAATATTGAATTCGGTGTTGCATTTCATGCAGCAATTCTAACGCAGCTATCTCCAGTCTAATTGGCACGTTTAATTGAACGACTGGCTCAGTCATTAACGTACAGAACAACAGTTTATTGGCAGTAGCTCGACACCCAAACGCACAGGTCACACGTAGCGCTACCGCTATGTAGCGCTTTTAGTTATGTTAATGTTCTATCTACGCCTGTAGCTGTGACACGTAGCTTCTCGTAGCATGAAAAAAAAACCATTGGTAAAGAGTTGTGCAATACGAATTTATATTACGCGGTTATATAAAGTAATCTTTTTAAAACCCGTTTTTTAGTGTATTTTGATATTTTAACATAAAAAATTATAACAAAGTTAGATGGTCAATTTAGAGAAAGTGACACCGTGTTGAATTGACATTTTATTAAAATATTTTAGGAAATATCATTCTTTCTGAATGTGACACAACCAATAAATCGTATAATGGTGTCGTAAAATTTCGGTGGTATTATCTTGGGAAAACTCGGCTATTTTACATTCACCTGCGAGGTTTCCCTCCACGTCCAATTTATGTTAGTGGGCACAAAACGAACGCTGACAAATGTGGAAATAAAATGAACATACGTTTTATCTCTACGCTCACGGAGTCGGTTTTCGTACCCGTGGAGGCGTAGGCGAGCGCGGGTAGCGGGTGAGGGGTGCGGCGCGATCGAGGGGCGCTGGCGCGAGACGTGGACTTTTCCCCGTGCAGAGCTGGGAGCGGCTTGTTTCATAAGAATTCACGTGAAGTTGAAATGAATATACAACAAAGGATCATTCGACATGCGTTTAGTTACTATACGACTCGTACTCGTATATGTATACCTAGTACCTCAAAATTTCTGAAAACATTCTTTCAGAAATTTGATGTACATGGTATTTCAAAAATTTTAGCGTGAAAATTAAAATTCGTATGTTATAGAAATATCTATAAAAGGAATTTTATTTGCAAAGTATTCTATATATAACTGTTACGTGGTTTTTGTTTACGTAATTTTACACATATACTTCTATTTTATATAATAAATGTATGTGATTCATAAAAAAATAATGTATGGTACAATTATTGAATTGTAACTAGCGATGAATTACTAAAATAATAAATTAATATTAAACACATTTTCCAAAGCTAGAACCTTTAAACAGATTACATCTCCTTTATTCGATGTCCAAAAACATGATCATTCATTTAAGTACAAGAAGACAGTCATGAACATTAATAATGGCTTTCACATTTAGTAGGTAACAACCCCGCCATGGAAAACCAAATGTGATATTCCTGAGAATATGCTTTCTTCATTTTTGAGATTTCATATGGAAATATCTCACAAATATTGTAAAAGACACAATATAAACTGGTCTTAAAGCATAATTATAAGAATTAGTGACCTCTTGTTGTGGTTTTCCTTAAGAGGATGAATTTAAAATGTATTATGAAAAGAAGTTAAGAGCGTTCCCGGACTTTCCAAGCACTCGTGTAGTTTTTACTTAGATACGTTACGACGACGGCCGAAACTAAGTGGAACTTTTCCCAGGTAGCCGTATATAAAAAGAATTTTTAAAAGATACTTCACATCGTAACTACAAACAGGCTTTGAACTTAAATGCAAAGTACCCTCCTTAAGTTAAATATTCATGAGTATGTGTACAGTGAATGCATCTGTTTATTAAGTAATACGTTTGATAGAGCTTCGTCTAATAACAATAATTGAACAAAATAACCGGCTCTCGCAATTTTGAATGTAATGGGAGATTAGGTATTAACTTACTATTTTGTTCCACACGCGAGATAACATACAAAGCTCCTAATTTCAAGAGGGTGGGAAGATAACGAGCAGCAATGTGAGGTATTTAATGCGTACAGGTGTACAGGGAAGTAACATCACAACGAGATGTAGCCCGCGCCGTCGATAAGTGCGTCTCCCTCCCACACCAGGCTCGCTTCGACGCACACTTCTGATAACCGCGCATATCGTAAAACTTTATTTACCGCCTCCACTCCAATTTGTCTTTGAGAAAGTTCCTAACTCAGATATGACGATAACTTTCTGTTGTTACGAATAAAGAAACGTCCAATACGCAATCTATGGTTTGACAGGAACGTGTTAGAGATGTTTTCCACATTTATACTTGAGAATATACACTCTTTTGCAAAAAAAACGGGCACTTAAGCAAAGAACTATTTTATAGTTACTATTAGTTTGTTTGACAATTTTAGGTATTGGTATCCTCAGAATTTCATAAATTAATTAGGAAGGAATAGGTATCATCAGTTTTATCATAACATTTTGATTAAATTATTGAGAAATAATGTTTAAGCTCAAAACACTATTATTGTACCTGCTCGCTAAATAAAAATGAAACGCGTTAATTTCTTTGTTTGGCTTGAGTACATTAAAAGCAGATAAAAGTTTAGTATTGAGTGTGACCCCCTCTTGCTGAAATCACGGCTTGAATACGTCTGGGCATGCTAGCGAGTATATCTTTTATGGTTTCTTGGGGAATACTCTCCCACTCCGCGGTAATCACATTCTTTAGCTCTCTGATGGTCTGCGGAGCCGGCTGATCTCACTCGTCGCTTCAGAACGTCCCAGACATGCTCTATGGGATTGAGGTCCGGACTTCTAGCTGGCCAGTCCAAACGACGAATTCCGACTTCTAGCATATACGCTTCCACATCGCCAGACCGGAGGGCGCGAGTGTTGTCGTCCATAAAAAATGAGTTTTCGCCAAGAGCGGTTAAAGCGGGTTGTGCATAAGGAATTAGAAATTCCGTTATGTATCGGTGTCCAGTCAGTGTACCGTTTTCGATGAAGACTAACTCCGTACGATCCATGGAATTTATTCCTGCCCAAAACATAACAGAGCCCCCTCCATAAGGTGTGATTTCTTCAAAACATGCCTCTACAAAGCGTTCTCCTCGTCTACGTAGCACTCGCCGACGTCGGTCTTCACCATGCAGAGATATCCTGGCTTCATCGGAGAACAATATCCTATCCCAGTCTTCATGAGTCCATGACACACAATTTCGAGCGAAGCTCAGCCTGGCAACTCGATGTCCACGAAGTAATTTAGGGCCGCGTGCCGGGCGATGACTGTGTATATTAGCAGCGAGAAGCCTCCTCCTGATCGTCCATAGACTAATTTGCACATTTCTTATTTCTTCGAGGCTGTTCTTGTGGTCCACATAAGAAGATTTGCGATTTCTCAACGCTTGACTAACTAGAAAACGATCATCCCGTGGTTCGGTACATGTCTTTCTGCCAGAACCAGGCCTTCTCTTGACGGAACCGGTCTCTTGATAGCGCTGCCAGGTCCTTTGAACTGTCGACCGACTCACATTTAGCCTCTGAGCCACGAAGCATTGGCTGCAACCTTCTTCAAGCAGCGCAATAATTTTGCTTGCTTTTATCACTTTATCCACCATTTTCGAGATTGCTAAACAGCAATAACAATACTTTTAAATGTCAAGGACATCAGATAATTTAATAAAAATTGACAAAAAGTTAATTAGAGTCGATATTAACCATAGGGAATTCGCGCTACAAAATGTAGTTAAAAGTTGTTTTCTTTGAAAACCAGGCTCAGTCAAAAATTTGAATTTGAAATGTACTCTTATAAACATTATGGCACTTTTATAACTGGCCAGTAACATGTTCAAATGATTAAAACCTTTTTGGTATTTTATTTTTTTCAGCCAGGAAGAAAATCGAAGCCGCCCGTTTTTTTGCAAATGAGTGTATAAATACAACCAAGAAAAGTGATTTTGTTCACAAAATTTTTTCTTTCGATTAACACATTAATTTAATATACGAGTACTCGTACTATCGTCGTGCGAGTCGAGTTTAGAAGTAAAAATCTGGTTTCTTGCACTTACGGAAATCTTGTCTATGCGGAAAATCCAATCATATTTTCGCATACATTAAACTTACTTGTATTTGGCGTAAAGATTTGTAAAAACGTAAACTTTTTCTTTTACGAAGCACGTGAAGCAGAATTATATTAAGAAGGCAAATGTAGAAAATTAAGTTGACACTGCTAATATATTACGTTTACAACTAAAAAAACATATAAATATGGTCCAGGATAGCATAAATGTACTTCTTCAAAAAAAATTAAGAATACAACAACTGCTTTACCAGCTGATTAAGTAATGGGATCAAATACTGACTCGATTTTAAGTTGTCAAAACAGAAAAAATAATATATGTTCCTGTGATATATATCGGACCCAGTTACAATAATTCTAGTTGCATGTAAATGTTTCCAAAACGTCTATTCTCATAGTATATTACTTATTCTATGATATTATTATATCTGTGAACTTAAAACGTGTAATAGACGGTCGTTTATTTTTATCTGGTTTAATTTACTGTAATCACACAAAAGTGCTTTCGCGCCCGGTGAGCTACGAGTATTTCCCATAGTCCCAGAGTAATTATACGGCGCGGCACACAAAAGCCGCGAGGCCGAAGAGCAGAGGCGCGGCAGGAACTGTTACGGAGTGTCTAATGCATTACCAATACCAAAATATCTCCATCGTTTTCTTTGAGCATTATGATATCAAAACATGAAAAACAAATTACACACTAATAAGAACGCGTTGGTACAGAACAAGAATGTTTATGATAAGAGCAATGCTTAGAATATAATATTTGATATATGATAATTAGGATTTTTTCCACCTTTATTTCTTCACGTCTCATTAAATCGGAATTAAGTCATTCTTTGATCTTACTTTAAATATTTGTTTAATAGCATAAATTTCCTTTTTACGAAAAAGTAATAAAGTAAAACAATGGTTTATACATTTCAATAAATTTAATTGAACAAATAACAGAAGTGATTTTAAGAGCTATAATGGCTGGAAACTGAAATGTAGCAACATGTATAGCCTGATGGTAAGCGATTACCGCTGCCCATGGACGACGACGTTGACGGCATTTTAGGAACCATCTAGATGATGGAAATGAAATTTCTGTCGCGTAGGACGATGGCGGAAAGATGCGGCAGGGATCAATCCGAACAATTCATCGGAGCACTCCCCATGGTAAATGCGGTAGAAGATGCACAGCAAAGCCACATCTCTACGCAGCGCCAGAGTCTAGCCGAATTGGAAGATCCTGGCAATCGACGATACGAGTTGCCCTCCGCTGAATGCGGTCCAGAGGGAGGAGCTGGTATTGGGGTGCCCCTGCCCAAAGATGAGGATAGTATTCCATGTGAGGCCGAACCTGCACCTTATAAAGTCGAAGGCGGTGGGCCGTAGTGAAATACCGCCTCGATCTGTTGAGCACACCTAGCTTTTTTGAGGCCAATTTGGCCTTACCCTCCAAATCGCCACGAAACTGGACTTCGCTTGACACGTCGACACAAAGAATCCCAATATTGGCTGAGTCAGATAGGGGAATGTCTTCAAAACGAGGACATACGATCCACGGTAGTTTTTTTGCGGTGAACGCGCAAATTTGTGTCTTTGTCGGGTTGAATAGGACCAAATTAAGTCTACCTCAATTTGAGACCCTTTCCAAAGTGGTCAGCACACATCTTCAACACAATAGGAGGGATTCCATCCGGGCCGCTCGACTTATGGATTTCAAAGGACAAAAGTGCTAAGCGCACTGAGCGTTGGTGGAACTGGATATCCAGCATACAGCTCTCGCACCGCAGTATGGTAGGCGGCTCCTGTCCCCCGTCATCCAAGGTCAAGTTGGACGCAAAGCGTTTTGCCAGAAGATCGGCTTTCTCCTTTGCGTCATAGGTCAACGGATTATTTCCTACGTGAAGAGGTGGAAAGGACGGCTTACAAAAATTCCCTTCGATAGCCTTGGCAAGAGACCAAAATGCCCGAGTTCCCGAAGGAAGACGCTCAAGCCTCTCGCCAATCCTAGCGATGTGCTCCGATTTCGCCCTTGCAATTTCTCTTTTGAGGGACCTGGAGACAAAGTTGTACTCCTTTTTCAGAGCGCTGGTATTTTGATCCCGCACCTCCACCGCGTCAGCCCAAGCTCTGTAAGCCTCCTGCTTCATTCGAGAAGTTTTTCTGGAGGATGGACCAAACCAGGGCCGACACTTGCCACCAATGGGGACCACAGAGGATGGGATGAAAAGCTCCATACCCTGCAGCACAACATCAGCAACAGAATCAGCAGCAGTGTTGGGATTATCCGGCGAGAAGTACACCGTCTCCAAGGGTATGACGCAAAGAACGACCGCATCCCATCCCAAACTGCTGACCTGTAGTGCCACACACGACGGCCGCGCACAACTCGCGATCGCGGCGAGAGTGTGATAGACGCTGAACTCCGGACAAGGCAATGGTCTGAAGAGCCAAGTGGGGCGTTAACGATTACGCGGCAACCGTCCGGATGAGAAGTCAGCAGAAGGTCCAACAGTGAAGGATTCTGGCCCTCCACCTCTGGCACTCGCGTGGGCGTGGTAACCAGTTGTGTCAGGCCGTATGCCAGGGCGAAATCGTGAACAGATCTCCCCGCATGATCCGTTTTACTGGAACTGAGCCAGTCGGCGTGGTGGGCGTTAAAATCGCCAAGTACGACGATCTCTCTGGAGGGAATCTGCTGCTGCACGAAGTCTGTAGCCATCTGGATGTGCTCGATGAGTCGGTCAGTTTCGGCATCACCGCTATGGGAGCTATAGAGGCACGCACAGTCGCGGGGATGGTCGTCGCTGTCTACACGGAGCCATAGGATGGAGAGGTCCCTACCTTCAAGATTGCTGAGGCGACGAGAGCTGATATCGTCTCTGACGTACACGCACACTTCGGCCTTTGAGATGAAGGAGTGTTCTGAACCGTACCCAGGATAAGTGAGGTAGGAAGTGTCCGCTGTAGACGATATCTGGGTTTCTGTCAAAAAGAGCAAGCCTGGCTTTGCTGTCTCGAGGTGGTGATGGACAGGCATTACTATTATTACTTATTATTAATACGCAAGATTACTATGTAAGCCCCTGATGTTGCAAAAGTCCACGCCTAGCGTGTTAGGGGGTGCCATGGTGTTACTGCTCTTAGCAGTTTGTGCGTAGTTTTGCCCCCCCCCCCAGAATACGAGGGGCAGTCTGGGCATCCACGCTCAGGCAACGCGCCGTGTGTTCTGAGTGTGGACGTCCAGAGAGGGATTCTCCAACGCAAGCGTAGTTGGTACCTTCCTGAGGTGTAGTGTGTTTCAACTGCGCCATCAGGATTGGGGGATGGGCCTCCGTATCCTCACTCACTCGGTGTCAAAACACAGCTAAAGCGTTGTTTCACACCAGTGTTCTGTAAGGCCGTGGTATCACTCCGGTCGAGCCGGACCATTCATCGCTGAAGCGCGGCTCTCCCACGGTAGCGCGGCTCTCCCACGGTAGCGCGGCTCTCCCACATGTAAGCGGCTCATATACGAGCATTGGATGTAATACACAGGAAGTAGCGGAAATCATGTTCTTTTATAATTTAATTCCATTTAGTATCCTATTTGCGACATAATCAAATAGACTAATGACTAAAATAGTAGAAAACAATAGTCGTGTCAGTCATTATCTTTGTATATATATATACAATAAAACGTTAGTGCTAATATCGCTCAGTGAGCGGTGTTGTGCGCAATCACGATGTCTTGGCGTTACGAAGATCGGCGTAGGGTACGCCTCGAACCCGCTGCTGCCCTAATGAAGCCGTAACGAAGCGAGGAATGGGAAAACCAACACCGGCGCGCACCGGCACATCTGTTGTTATTGTCATGATCAGTATAAAGAGAACATCTGGAAACAATACTACTTTCTTTGAAAATTGTTTGAGAATCAAGTATACAGTTGCGGAATGTGATTTTATTAATGATAATTTTTTACCCATTACATTTAATATACTTCAGTTGTAACATAAATATGGGTACAAATATATTAATTTATAAATAGATCTCCTTTACTTATCGACGTATATTTTTTCTAAATACGCTAAGTACATAATAGCTTTTACATAGCGATTAACTTCTACACGTTTCCTAAAAAGAGCTTAAACAAGGTGTTTTAATACAATCAAATGTTTAACTAGTTTAAAACTCACGTTCTTCGCTTTTTTTTTGACTATGTTAAGGTTCTTATATAATAAAGTTTAAGTATAAAAGTAAAAGAGGAATATTAATCCAACGGGGAATAACTAAAAAGCAGATTCAGATCACGGCTATGTTAACCAGCGCACGAGTTCGATATTCGGGTGATGGCCCCCGTGCTGCTCGCCGCAGTCCGTACTTATAATCTAATATTCGCAATTTACGAGGATCGCAGAAGGGTTCCGCTGGGAGCCATACCACTGTCATCGCGCTCACGTACCTGCCGCTTGCACTTATCCTTACATTATCTGTATCTTTGTAGCGTTTTATGTTTTACAGAACTTGTTCATAAATATTCTTAACATATGGATACGTTACTTTACCCGTATTGCCCGTAGTGTAATATACATGCATGTGTAATTTTGGCTCTTCCTGATATAAATCCTATATGCTTGTAAAGGTTGTAATATTAAGAAATCAAATAATGTTAGACTTAATGTCATCGTAAGGGTAGTAAAATATCATTAGTTCTCATCATCAATCAATCAGCGTGGGTACGAGTATTATAGAATTGTTGCAAGTCACTAGACTTGCAACAATTCTATAATACTCGTACCCACGCTGATTTATCCAGACCAATTTATAGAATTCGATAACTTGGTAACAAAAGCCTCGAATATGTCGTACACTATTTATATCAGATCGAGTTATAACAAGTTGAAGACGACTGGTGGAACGGGAAGAGAACTATTACTAGGTATTCTAACAGCCATTGTATGGGAACGGCAAGATCCGTTGGTAAAGCTCCCGCACAAAGTTTTCTCCGGATCTCGTCACACTTAGGTAAATCTCCAATATCCGTCGCTTCATATATCGGCTTCAGAAAATCCACATATATGAATATATGTAGTTTAAATGCATTGCATGAAGAAGGCATACTACATTGTCATTATTTCAAGATACTTTTACAATATAGAAACATACTTAGAATGGATTCAGCTGCACGATACGTATGTTTATGTTATTACAGAATAATTAGGCATAGGATAATAAATTGATATGTACCTATTATATCCATTATTTTCACTTTGTGACAAATATTTTATAGAAACATTAGTATGCCTATATCGTATAATGTGCTTCGTGTATGGATATTTTTGAATATCATCAATTATATAAATAATACTAAAATTTAAAAACAATTTAACGTTCTTATATATTAAACAGAGTATAAACGAGATTTACAATGCGCACCAACAATTCGAGATAATAAGGGGATATTCATGTTCAAATACAAAACAGACCAAAGTCAATGTAAATACAAAGGCGCAGTACAATAAGAGGTTGGCGGTGACATATTTACTCAAATTTGAATCAGGGACGTGAGGAGTCAGCAGTCTATTACGTGACCGTTAATAGCATTCAGACAGGAGCTACTCGCAGCTAACCGGCTAGTTTCTCGGCCCGAATCGTTACTCAGAGCCCGGGGCGGGGAAAGATCTATAAATTACTGGAACGACAACTCGTTCCGCGCCAGATAAAGCTACGCCGCAAAACAATGCTCCGAACGAATGCTTTAGTCGTTAGCAAAGAGAATCGTACATCTTTATGAACTGTTTACTTATCGGATTTTGAATTGTCTTCCGTAATTGTCGTTACTGTGCTTTTGTCCGAAATGTTCGCGGAATACTCACTACCGACGCCCGCTCATTACTTATTTATAACTTTAAACTCTAGTTTAGGAAGTAAACCCGTAGAGAATATTTACTTTTCTGTAACTCACGACTATCCCCAATTTTGTTTCAGAATTCACGTTCAAAGGCGAACGTTTCTGAACTTCCAATAATTTAATAAAGAAAGTTTAGTAAGCGTGCGTGGCTGGCACGCTCGCCGCAAAAAGCCGAAAACTTTGATTCAATTAAAACAGAAAGTTGGAAGAAGAAGTTACGAGCGCGGCCAAAAGTGTTCGGTTCGGGATCGCGCAAGGCGGCGGTGGCCACAGCGCGCCCGGCACGCCAGCACGACGTTGTCGGCGCTCTAACACCACTAAATCAAAAGTTAAACTCAGTTTCACTACTTCTTGAATCGAGTATATTATACATCCTGGATTTAACGCGTAAGTTATGGACATTGCATTTATGCATTTCATTTTCTAGTTTTGTTAGTTCTCACGGGACAGATTTTGTGTTAAAAAGGTGTCAGGTCCGCTGGGACACAGCCGCGTAGCCTGTGAAAGTCGCTGGTAGGGAATAAGGGGTGACGAGCATTGTTATGCAAATTGAGGTCGTTATTTCGCTACGAGTGAGGAAAGAGCGCGACAGTGACCGCCCTGCACCCCGCGAGAACCCCGCCCGAGCACCGCAACGCGGAAGACGCTTTGCATAATTGGTAATACAAGTACGTACATACAGAAGCAAAACAAATATAACCGTGCGTATCGTTTTAATGATGAAATATTACGTCAAACACATTCGTATGTATAATTGTCATATTTTTATGGCGGTTTAAAACTTTGTCATATGTGCATTCAAAATCTACATTTCTATATACTCGTATATTAAATAAACCAACCAAAAAATATTTGTTGCTTTATTTTATTACTGTGATATTACTCGTATTTTATACTACTCGTATTAAATAAGAATTAAAATATTAAATTATTAGAATGAAGCCCATTAGAGACACATACACGTCTTATGTGGTTAGGAAAACTATGAAATACTCTTAATCAGCTAATGAAATAGCATCTGAGAAATTTAATATCGTCAAGAGTTTTATGAGTTATTTTTCTAATAGGATATACGAGTATTAACGTTATTAGGTATATTGTTCTTCCAACAACGAAATGCCTATGCAATATTAAGAATGTCGCCCTCATTTATTATTTTTTTATTCCTTCTTCAATGTTTATAATAAAGGGTGTTTTTTTAAGCTAGATAGAACTTTAAATTGTGAAAAGTAACACAAAAAATTAAATTTTGATGAAACTTTTTTTTTATTTGTTTCAGTATACTCTGACAAATCATCATGAATAGACTCACGCTTGAACAACGCTACGAAATTATCCAAATTTACTTTGAAAATCAGTTGTCGATTCGCGCAACTTATAGACGACTTCGTCATTTGTATGGCGTACATAATCGTCCATCTGAACAAGCCATTCGTCGAACTGTGGATAGATTTCGTACCACATACTCTCTAGAGGATGCAATAACACCAGCACGTCGAAGGAATGTGCGTACTGAAGACAATATCGCCGCTGTAAACGAAAGTGTGGAAGAAGATCCAAATTTATCGATTCGTCGTCGGTCGCAGGAATTGGGGCTCTGTCGTCCACTACGTAGAAAATTTTGCGCAAAGATCTCGGCCTACACCCGTATAAGATCCAGCTGGTGCAGGAATTGAAGCCACGAGACCATTATATGCGTCGTTCTTTCGCCGATTGGGCTCTAGAGCAGTTGGCAACTGACCCGTTGTTTTATCGCAAAGTTGTGTTCAGCGATGAGGCGCATTTTTGGCTTAACGGGTTTGTTAATAAGCAAAATTGCCGCATATGGAGTGAGACCAATCCACAACAGACCCTACAGACTCCATTACATCCAGAAAAATGCACCGTATGGTGCGGTTTTCACGCTGGTGGCATCATCGGACCTTATTTCTTCAAATATGAGGCCGGAGCTCGCGTTACGGTCAATGGAGATCGTTACCGCACCATGATCAATGATTTTTTGTTTGAAAATATGGATGACATTGATCCGGAGGAGATGTGGTTTCAACAGGATGGCGCTACGTGCCATACGGCGAACGCAACCATCGACTTATTGAAATCAAAATTTGGCGATAAGTTGATTTCGAGAAATGGACCTGTCAATTGGCCTCCAAGGTCGTGCGATTTGACACCTCTCGATTATTTCCTGTGGGGCTACGTGAAGTCACTGATTTATGCTGATAAACCAGCAACAATTGACGCCTTGGAGGCCAGCATTGTTCGTGTTATTCGTGACATATGGCCAGCAGTGCTCGAAAAAGTGGCCCAAAATTGGACGTCCAGAATGCACTTCGTCAAGAACAGCCGCGGTGCCCATATGCCCGAAATCATTTTCAAATGTTAATGTCACGTATTGATCTTTCGATTAAAAAAAAATTTTGATTACAATTTAATTTTTTGTGTTATTTTTTTGCAATTTCAAGTTCTATCGGGCTTAAAAAAACACCCTTTAGAAACAAGAACAGAACGATTCAACAAGCCAACTCAAGTTTAAACATGCATTTCTATCTGCAGATCAATCAAATCATTAGACACCCATTCTACATATTTTAATCTTATGGATATGATGTAAATGATTCAATATTGTTGACAAGGTAATATAAAAGCATGTCGCTAATTCGTGGTTAGTTTGACTCGGGTCGGCTTTCAACCCCCTTAATTAAGCGTTATTCACCTGTGAGGGCGGTGTTCCACGTGCGTGTGCGTGTGCTTGTGCGTGTGCGTGTGCGTGTGCGTGTGCGTGTGCGTGTGCGTGTGCGTGTGCGTGTGCGTGTGCGTGTGCGTGTGTGTGTGTGTGTGTGTGTTGAGCCGACCGTCTATTAAACTGTAAACTTCGAAATTTGGTCTTCACTATCGGTATATTAGCAACATTACACCCCCTTTTTCTAAAAGCAGCTGCAGTACCCAATCTAATATGCAGAGTCTTATGCCTCCTTAACACTGTCTGCACTATACACAACTGTCTGACAGCACTAATCTGATACGGACTCACAGTAGGAAATCTATGTTTTTTAAAATGCATTATTTTTAGGAGTGCACGTTGTGATCGTTCTAGGTGTATGAATTTAGTCTTTGCTGCTCCTTACCAAACGGGAATACAGTATATGAGCACGGACTGCACCAGCGCAAGGTATAACTGTGTAAGCAGATTATTAGACTGGCTTTCGCTTTTTACTTTGACCAATGGAGCCACATGTCTTAGGGTTTTGAACAACCAACTTAACTTCCTAATTCGGCCATTTGCAACTTGTTTCAAGTGAGGGTACCAAGAGAGTCTATTATCGACTACTACACCTAAATATTTTACCTCAGTTGCCTTGCGAATATTAGGGCAGTTACAATTATTGTCGTTATCTCTCTTACATGTATGTATACCAATACCAATATCAAACGCCGGCTCACTACGTTTAGAGATACTAAAGCTGTAAAATTTGTTTTTAACGTTGGGTTGTTCAGCGCATATTTCGAACAGGGTCAGTTTCCGACATTGTGAAAGACGGAGAAACTGGTCCTCATCCGAAAGGACTCACCATCCGTCTCGGTAGGCGGTGGGCCGGTGCCCATAGTGTTGCTTGACGAGGTGTGCAAACTCTTTAAAAGAGTAATTGCATGGCGCCTCGTCAAACACCTCATCAGAGTAGGGCCGTATCTGGCAGACAACCAGTACGGTTTCCGTCAGGAGCGCTCCACCGTAGATGCGATCATGCGTGTTAAGGCCCTGGCGCAGGAAGCCATTTCCCGGGGTGAAGTTGTGTTGGCGGTGACCTTAGACATCGCCAACGCGTTCAATACTTTGCCTTGGAGTTGCGTCAGGGAGGCACTAGTGTATAACCGAGTGCCTCCCTACCTCCGCCGCATAGTTGGGGCATATCTGTCGGAGAGAGCCGTTATCTACCCGAGTAGGACCAGTCTCGGTCGACGTGAAATGTCGTGCGGTGTCCCGCAGGGGTCGGTCTTAGGTCCGCTCCTGTGGAACATTGGCTACGACTGGGTGCTCCGCGGTGCATTCTTAGATAGTGTCGCCGTCACACATGATGAGGATGACACGCTTGTGACAGCGAGTGGCGGGACGCCCCGTGAGGCAACCCTGAGGACCACAGCCGGGGTTGCCCAAGTCGTCGAACGAATCCGCCGGCTGGGTCTCGAGGTGGCTCTGCACAAATCCGAGGCTTTGTTTTTTCACGGGCCTCGGAGCAAGGCACCTGATCGACTCAGCCTCATAGTAGGAGGCACTCGCATCGGCATCGAGCCCTCTATGAGGTATTTGGGGCTCGTACTCGACGGCTGATGGGACTTCGGATACCACTTCCGAAGTATGGTCCCCAAGCTGGTTGGCGCAGCGTATGCATTGGCACGATTGCTGCCAATCATGAGGGGGACCGATGACTCCTGCAGGAGACTCTACGAGGGGGTTGTGCGGTCCATGGCCCTTTATAGGGCCCCAGTATGGGCAGAGGCCCTGAAGGCCAGCACTATCGCGCTATTGCGGCGACCGCAACGGGTGCTGGCCATCAGGATCATAAAGGGATACCGCACGATCTCTTTTGAGGCGGCAAGTCTCCTGGCCGTAACTCCACCATGGGAGGAGAGAGCCCTAGCGGCTCTTTATCAGTGGCGCAAGGAGGCGCGGGAGTTGGGTAGAAGTCCTGAGACTCGAAAAATCGAAGATGAGAAATCCCCAACTCCGCCAGGTCCTCGGGGAGGAATGGAAGGAACGACTTGGGCAACCGAGTGCTGGGCACGCCGTTATTGCAGCGGTAAGACCCGTTATGGAGGATTAGCTCAAGAGGCATCACGGGAGCCTCTCATACCGGCTGACGCAGTTGATCACCGGAAAAGGATGTTTCGGAGATCACCTGTGTCTGATCCGCAACGAGCCAACGCCTGAGTGCCACCACTGCGATGGCCAGACCGTGGATACGGCGCTCCACACGCTGGCAGAATGTCCGGCGTGGGACGAGCCGAGGCGTGATCTCGTGGCGGCCATCGGGGTGGGGGTTCTCTCGCTCGGTAATATGATTGCGGCCATGTTGCGGAGAGAGAGCGCGTGGAACTCTGCCGTCTCTGCTACAAGCAATAGGTGGCCCGAGGTACGTCGGGGTTCCAGGGATTTCCTTCCGAGGGTGCACCTGGTTCCCTGGCTTCTACGGCACCCGAGACGGTGTGCGGTTTTTGGTCGGTTCGAGTCCGACATAACCACAAGTGGTATCAGAGGGGTTTTAAAAAAAAAAAAGTTGTTAGAGTTTTGCCATTGAGCAACATGGGTCTTACCCGTTTCAGTATGATGCTTGACATCGAGCCAAGAGCTCCCATAAAAGGCAACGGCTGTATCATCGGCGTATGAAAAAAATTAGAATTAGGTAAACTCGTGTTACAGAGGTCGTTAATATACTCGTATATTAAGAAAAGCGTTGGGCCTCCATGCTCCTCTGAGGAACGCCATATAATCGAGTCGCGTTACCACTGACGTACTGGTCAACTTTCACTCTTTGCCTTCCATTAGAAAGGTTATATTAAATTAAGTTCAAGTTGTATGTTTTATTTTTATTTATGTATGCAACATTAACTTAAAATAGCAAAGTTAGTATCTAATTAAAAAAAAACCATCGTAGGACCAAAGCAGAAAATAAAATAAGTAAGTAAAATAAATCTGTACATTAACTAAGATTAATGCCGTTGATATACATGAATTTTGTACATAAAAGTCACATTAAAAGTAAAAATAAGTAATTAAAAATAGGTAGCAGATAAATATTATAAATAATAATAATTTCAGTGAATTCGCCATGTCAGTGCTATGTATGTGTATACAATTTGTGAAAACTTTGTTTTAATGTTTTAACTGTCGATACTTTATTCGTAAAGTAGTCCACGTCACCTCATACTAACGGTATAATAAAGAGGATTCTCATAAAGCCTTAATCTGGCCTAAACGCCGTAGGAGACCGTTTTTCATGGTATAATCGGCAGAATTTTTTTGCCTTTGGCTAAAATTACTAAACTTGTGGCCATCATATTCATATTTTCGGCCAAATTATCCAATATAATAAGTTTGAAAAGAGTAGGAGGAGACGACTTTTAAAAGGAAAAGTTCCACGAAAGCACGTAATGGCTCATCCCGCTCACGATTCCTGCGCCCGGGGCGGAACAGGCGGACCGGCAGCGTCAAATAAGTTTCTAATTGCTTTTATTACCAAGTTATATTCGCTCTTGGAAGTAATTAAGTCACAAAGTTAAAACCACATCCACGTTTTTAAGCAATACTTACACTATTTCTCTTTTCCGGCACTATTAACGAGAATATTTAATCTAACTATTTGAATTAAAGCTTTTGCAGTGTAAACGTGGCAACGAAAGCACTTTGATATAACTTAGCGGCAAAGGTTAGGTACCTCGCAAACCCATTGAATCAAAGCGGTGAAATGCATCCACGTGGAAAAGTCATGAAAAATACCCTATCCTTTTTACGGTGTAAACCTCTCGAAGAGGTGACAAAACGCTAGCTTACGGGGCTGGCTGCGGCGTAATAAAAGTGCCATACATGTGGCATGTGCTCCGCCACTCCTCGCGCCACCTGCATACCGACGACAGTTGCATTTCTCGGAATATTAACAACACATATGTGCGTGGTTATATCGACGAATACCGACATCAACCGTATTATTTTTTATGGTGTTTTTTTTAAGTTTTTATATTTAAATTTTCCTTCCATAAATTAAAACCAAGGTTGAAATGAAATACATTTGAAATAAATTTGTAGATAAATAAAGGACTTGAATAATACAGAATGATTTAAGTAGCGTGACTGTAATATAGCCCTACGTCTTTATACACAATAGGATGATAATAGAATCTTTATTAAAGTGAAAAACAGCCCATTGTAACCCGTGGAAAGTGTTATATAAAACTCGCGTCTGGAACGAGTTGTATAAAAATAATATAATGTTATGTTAGAGTGGGCAGACGCTTAAATTCAGGAGATATAGAGGAAATGTGTGTGCTATTCTTGCTTTCAAGTTGGCAATAACGCGGTGGATATGGAGTGTGCTTGTGGCGTTACCGTGGCAGTAAATTAAGTACGAGCACAGGCGAGGGACGCGCGGCTCGCTGCTAGCTATCTTACACGAGCATCGTACACTATCTAACACAGCCAGGAACCAGGAAGCCTTTTAATGTTGCAAGTGCACTTATATCAGTTTGTAGTTTAGGCATAACACACATAGACAGTACCTAAGAAAAAGCAGAATTAATGTTTCTTCCTCTTAATAGACATTTAAAGCGTCAACTGAATTATTTGTTGAAATTTGAGTTTATTAAGAAAGGTCATAAAAGAAAAACAAATATACTAGGAGGTTTTATTAAAAATATATACATGTTTATAGCAAAGCGAGCCTTTTATTATAGCGGAGTATTCTAGAGAAATATAAAGAAGGCGGACTTAAATTTAGCGTATCGGTCTGTGAGTGTTTACAAGCCAGCCTCTAAAATAAATTTGCTCAAGTAAAACAGCAAAGGCTAGTGTGCTGAGAAATAGGTAGCCGTTCTGTATTTTATTTTTGTAGTGAGCGGTGAAAAATGTTTTAGTTAATACAATTGTACCTATCAGATAATATGCGACTAAAATTTTACAATTAAAGTTATAATACAGAAGCTATACAATAAGCTGGAAATCCTAATATCCTTATTAAAGTTTGTTTGTTACGCTTTTACGCGAAAACTAATTACTTAACCGATCATCATGAAACTATGCACACATAATCTTGGAGGTATTAGAAGTAACATAGGCTAATTTTTATTAAACGCGAGCGAAGCTGCGGGCGAAAGCTAGTCATATTATAAATGCGAAAAAATCTATGTAATAAAACTACTAACCTTCAATGATTTAGACATTTGTACTGTATTGTACCTCTAAGTACATTCTCGAGTATTTAAAACAAATAAAAAAATAACAGCGGTTTTCGAGCACATCTCAATATGCAAATCTCCTTAATAACTAGCCCAATTTAAATAAGTTAAACCTACCTGGCAACCTACATAGGTTTTAACTGTGTATTTATTTTCATTGTTTCACTGATAAACATTCATGCAATCATTGCAAAGAGTAAGCAAGTCTTTCCGATGTCAGGGTGTGCGATTCTACAATAAAAATACAAGCAAATTTCAAGAATTAAGTATTACCAAATTTAAAACCTTAACAAAGCAAAAACTGGGTGTAAAGGCTTATTACACAGTTTTGGATTGTTTAGATGACACATTTGCTTGGGATTGATAAGGCTCACTCCAGTTTTTACCTACGTATTTTGTATGAAAGTTATAGACATTTTAAAATTTATTTTTTATAATTGTATGTTCTTTTTCAATTTGTTAATACGAACTGAATTCTTTTGTGTATGTAAATATGAGTATGGTCTAGACTTGTAACATAAGTTCATATTTAGTATCTTTCTGGTGGTTATGAGTGTTTCCCGGCCTACCCAAATGTCCTGCTGACGGTAGTGTCGCGCTTCGGGTGGTTAATCTTAACTTATACCGGTTGAGTAACAGGATGGCTATTGCTCGTATGCCGTCTGTATGGACAGGCCGACTCAATATTACAGTCCTTTCTTTGAAAAGTCCAACCCAGATACTATACTGTGCTCGCATAGATTTTTATTATTTTGTTCACGGACTTAAAAAAAAGACACCTCTGTGGGTTGTTTCGGCATTTCTTCCCAGAGTGAGTCTTTGGAAATGCCGGCATCTTCTAGCTGAAAAGTCCCACGTGTAAAAATATCTGTAAAGATTTACTTAAAATAAATATCATTTTTAATGAAGATACAGTCGTCGAAACAATAAAAAACCCTTTACCCGCTCTTGTTTCTACAAAATCTACAAATATACATAAATATTCTTAATGCACAGATACTACAGTACCCAAAAACTATAAGTTGTAAAGGGCTATAATGGACACAATAGGGTGTGAGTTTGTGGCGAAGGGGTGGTAGTGGTCGGTTCAACCTTTCGCTGAGAATTGCCGCGAAAAGGCAAAGTTACGTATGCCCGCCCGATCCTAGTAACACATGTGGAAACGAGGTCAAGCTTCGTCAATACTACTGAACAAACAAATATGTCGTATTTTAAAATATTAGCTTTACCTAACTACATCTAATTTTCTTTCTAATATTCTTTGCAGTCTATTGTTAGAGAAAGTTATTAACTATGCATTTTTGTCATAAAATAAAGTACTCCTACTAATACTCACATATTTGTAGAAGTACTTTCAAGTGTGTAGTAAAAAAGGTATAAAACTGTGAATAAGGCCGTTTTGAGATGCGGGAGCAGAAACAAATTAAAACATTAACAATAGGTAATCTCCGCACGGCTAACGAGCTGGTTGCGTCATTATCACACGCTTCTGAAACAGGATTATTTAATTGTTATTATCCTGGTGTCCGAGCGGTGCCTCCGTAAATATTATGCGATTCTATTTTTAGCTAAGTGAATCAAGGACAGATTGCGAAGTTAAGAGTAATAGATTCCTCTCTCCATTTATTAGTAATGTGAATTAAAACAGTAATACATGCCGAAAAAAGACATGTGTTCAAATATAATAATAGTGTTCCAAAAACTCCCAAAAAACTAATCAAACACAAAAGGAAATATAGGATAAAGGAAAATGTGTATCCATAAAAACAGTCAGTTAGGAGACGGCGCTAATGAGAGAGCATAAAGCGTGACGTCGTAAAGCCAGCGCATTAAGCGCCGCTGCCAGAAGCTGCCCGTAATCTATTCGTAGCTATTTTAATTAGCATCGTAGTAATAATAAAACACGGATAAAGTTTTTGTTGTATCTCAGACGAAGCATGCCGTCTCATGGGACACTTCTAATCGCTAGTGAACGTAAGTGACAAGTATCCCTTTAGTAAGTAAACATTAAAAAAGCTTCTTGGTCAATTAACTTGTAAAAAGTCGTATTACTAAATAAAATTTGTTACTGAGCTCAATTATGATTATGATATGAAAACGTTAAAAGTAAATCATTAGTTACGCACGATACACATAAATTAAAAAGTATAAATTCTCTCGAAAAATATCACCTCTCATAACATGAAAAAGGGATTTCATGCTCGTAAATGAAAGTCTTTTAAAATATCATTTCCCGAAGTGAGAGCACGTAATTAAATAATATATTTCACGCTTTTAAAGTTCATTAATATTTTTAATTATATTATTACACTGTTGTACCTCCTCCATTTCACATACGAGTATGACTTTGATTTACATCATATTATTATACTTATATAGTATATCTACTTTAAAACTTTGTTGTATAAAAGTAATCAATATTATGTGTTACAAACTTTTTATCTCGAAAGATATACATTATACATATCTCCTGTTATGTAAGAGGGTGGAGGGTGACAAAGAATATATTACTCAACCTATGTGAACTAAATAGAATATATTTGAATATGAATATGCCTATTTTCCATTCTACTCTGTGAGAATAGTGGGTTAATGTTACCGGCCGGGTTTCTGAGGCTGTCGACAAAGTATCAATTAATCATAAGAATTATAACTAATATTTCGTTGTTATTGTTTTATTACCTCATGAGGGTTGTACGAATTAATTAAATAAATACATTTAAAACATACTTTACAATTATTTTATCGTATTACTGTGGCAAATACAAGCTCAGATCTAAGGCTTAACTTTAATAAATGCTATTGGATTCCAATGCTTATGGAATCTGAGTCTCGAACCATGTTTAACAGCGACAGCGTTTCGCTTATTTGTTAAAAAAGAATAAATACCGTCATCGAAATGGTGTGTGATATACTTATTCTTTATACATTTAGGTAACGACAAATGTATTTAATATCTTGATGAACACACATACTATCAGAGCACATACCTGACTCAATGCTCTTTAGTACTAATTATTTCAATGAAATATAAAAATACAAAATGATATTACATTTATTTTTGTGAACTCAGTGCACAGGGGTCCTTCTTAAGCAGTTATTATTCATACATATGTTTTATACATTTTTCGGTTGCGTGGATTGCTGTCGACAAATTTTTACAGATAAGTTTATCGTAAATTTTTACAATAATGTAATTGCGGTTTAAAGTTGTTTTTGTTATGAGAACTAGTATAAAAGTACGTCCGTTTACCTGGATTCTTTCAAGAATTACATCTTATTCGATCGTGATACAATTTAGATAATAAGGAAGTGATTTCGAGCATTATGATGCTAGCCAAAACCAAGCACTGTCCGTAAGTTATCAATATATTTGTAATCGTTACTGTTGTCGTAACTATGACCTTATCAGCACATAATAAGAGAAATTAAAAGAATATAAAAGTCTATTCCATTATTCAATAAAAAATAAGAGCAAACATCATAAAATAAATAAAATTTAAATATATACAATAAGTATAGAATTAGATAGCGATGGAGGCAACGTACCGTAGCCAGAGGTTGGACATTAAAGTGGAACATATCTCTGTAAACTAAATCTAGCTGGGCACGAGTCACGATAGCTCTGCAATCGCTTCCTACTACCTCTTGTTTCACGCACCGGCTGCGACTGTAGACTACGACTCCAGAATAATACAGCTTTCTTGGCACTTATAGCGCTATACTCACTGCTGTAGTATGCTATCGTTTGAAGTAGTTTATTACGAGATAGGAATAACGTCTTGGAGGAATTCTTATAAGAGTAGGCTTCCTCTTAAAGTAAGTTTAAATTACTATAACATCATTTATTTACTGTTTCTATGACCTGAATTATTTTATAACTCTATATCTTACTCTATTAATAATGCATAACGATTGATAACAATTTAGGTTAAAAAAAATTAAAATCTAAGGTTAAAGGGCTAAGACAACGCTAGAACTATTGCGGAAATTCCACCATACATATGTGAAATTAGATAGTAACACTTAAAAGATTAAAACACTTACAAATTTAGCAGTTTTATAAATTAGTATTAAACTTCCTAAAAAAGTCTATAAATATCGATAACGGTGTTTTAAATATTATTACTCAGACATGAGAATGAATTCAGGAATGCTGGTCTTTTAACGATTATATTATCCATTATATCAGTATGTAATGTTTAAAGTTTCTTACGATAGACATATAATATTTACTAAGCGGTTTTTGCATCAATAAAGAGGAATCTATACCGAATGAGAGATATTAAATAATTGACATCTGTGATTGTTAACGATGTGAAAAATGCCCTCCCCAATACAATCGACACGAAAAAGCATTTGAAGAGCCGGAGGTATCGCTCTTGAGGTATATATCTCACAATATGTATAGCTATATATATTTACCAGTAAAGCTTTGAACTAAATTAAATTCTAAATTTATTAAATTCTCTGGACGCTACACCACTCTGAAACTAATAAATTATAAGATAAAATTTGAGGTAAGGAAATTCGGTAGCGATGTAGAAAAGCTTTAATGGATTTGAGTTAATTTATTAAATAGAAAAGCAAGGTTGAACCGAGATGTGAGATAGTAGAGTTTAAGAGCTGAATATTGCAAGAAAAAAAGTATTTCTGAGGACAAAATTACATTTCGCTATAAATTTTATTTACCGCGTGATTTAAGACCCAGTCCTATGTGCGATTTTATTCGTCATAGGAAAAAAATACTTTTGTTTTCACTGACTGCGATAGGTTTTCCAATCGGAGGGACAGCTTGTAACGCTTGATATTAAAAAACTTTTTCTATAAAGACTTCGTCCAAGAAACGAGCGAGAATTCCAATGCAATTAAACGCAACCGAAAGGTAAAATTTTAAATTCCAAAGAAAGTAGAGGTTTTCCTTTGAAATCAAATCTTTTCTCCCGACAGTACTTTAAGTAGCAAACCGGTATACAAAGAATTAAATATTAATGAAACTTCTGAATGCAGCTATTTTAGTTATGAATATTCTAAAGTTTCTTTATCGTCTGCTTTGAATGAAATTATCACTTAAAACTATGGTGATGACTAATAACAAAAGAATTTTAATTTGTCGTACGTATTCTTAATTTGTTATTAGTCTCCGAATAGTAACAGTTAGAATGAGCACCTAATATAAATGGAGATAGAGGGGCATTTGTCCAGCAAAATGTCGTTTGCCAGGTCAGGTGGCACACGTTGAAAGCATCATAAATTTACGTGCGACGAGGTTGTGCTTGGCACAGGTGGCGCTATATACGGCTACGAGAGAAAGCCTATATCCACAACTTAGAATGTCTCGTTAATAATAAATGTGTTCTGACAACACAGATCACATCAGCTTTTGTTATTTAATCATGCTCGTGTGTTGGAAACTTGAACCAATACATGTGAATATTACTTTCAATAGCAATCGTCCACATCTCGGATAAAAATATTTACCTTTGCAAACATAACATGATCAAAGTTCGTTGGAGCACCGTGTGTGCGGGGATAGATAGAGACTCAGCTAACGAAGTAAACAATCGACAGCGACTATTCGCGTCCGACGACGGGTTAACTCTGTACCTCCAAGACAAAGGGCTGATGAATTTGATAGCTTTGTTTTACTGTTTACATCCTCCTTGGAATCAAAGTTAACTGATAAACTCTCATATACTTAAAGATATTTTATGTATATTTCACAATGAGAATAGTTTTGAAATAGAAAAATATTCATTAAAAAATAAAAGTACGGTCCTTTGATTTGTATTTGTGAGAACGATATTTCGAATCCATATTTCTCCAAATACGGTCTTAACATGACACCGAATCACACGGTAGCAAAGAATTTGAACTAAAGAAATTATATGTAACAAGAAAAGTTTAAAAACTACCCGACTACGTAAAAAATTGTAATCAAATTTTACATAGTCTATGTCACTAAAACCATTATTAAGAATCTATTGACACGTCATTCATTAAAATCGGTTCAGTACCTAATTTAGACGCTACGGTAGACATACAAACATAGGTACATAAACTGCTAAAACTATCACCCTTCCTTTTAGCTTCCCCATAGTCGGTTAAAAACGTCAAAATAAGGATTACTACCATTTTCAATGTGACTACCGCTAGTGACTATATACAAGTAACATCTACAGTTATCATAAAATTACCAATTAAAGCTCACAAGTTTTTGCGCTAGAGTAACTACGTTAAGATTGCGAGTCTTGAGATTTAGAATGTTTAATTTGTTTGCGTCGTCATTTCTTTTTGTGATCTAATCTACCTAAGATTAAAAGAAACATCATTAGTCAATCACACTTCATATACGAGTCGAGTATCTACTGTTTTCCAACCTATGCCTTTAGGTAACTCATAATTATTTAAATAATAATTTATAATAATTTATAATTATTTAAACGATAATTTATAATTATTTATAATTAAAATTGTGAAGGTTTAAAATTACGCACTTTGTATGTGTCGACAATAAAATTTAAGGAGGCTCGCAAAGTTCTAAACGGCTTTGAGAAGAAGCACTCAGCCTTCCCTTATTTAACGTCTTAATATTTTCGTGGCTGCTTATTGTAGCGCTACCTAGCAAGGCTCACCTTTAATTGTAATCCTAAACTGTAGTTCACGTATTTAGTACTATACACAACGTTAGATTAACACTTACATGACGTCATATTCATGCCGACCATTGATTGTGTACATGTCCATTTGTTACAACAATGTTCATTCAAACCACAGACCGTGTAACAATGAGGCCATAGGTACGCATAAATTTCACCAGAATTACGAACAATCGCACAGATATAAATTATTTGGACGATGCGAGGTGTAACCGTAGACTATTTCGCATTCCGTATGTTCGCCAGCAAAGCGTGGTTTGCCGCCTGCAAGCTCTCTCTAACCGACAAAGTCGACACACAACACTGAATGGCACGTCACTTGCATTCCATTTCACTGCTTCGATATAACACTTTCAGTCCAATTTGATGAACGATTTAAAGAATCTACAGCTACTTCAAAAAGAAGATGTACAAAAAATTGTTCAAATCGTTCTATACAAAAGTTGGGAATATCTATGTGCATACACATTTCTAAATGCTCAACAAATAATGCAGTTTGTCATTACTAATAAACCTACTAATATTATAATATAAAATTGTAATTATGGATGGATGTTTGTTACTCTTTCACGCAAAAACTACTGACTGGATTATGATGAAACTTTACAGTAATATAGCTTATACATCAGAATAACACAGGCTACAATTTATAAAGATATAGCTTCGCCTCGCCAAAGTTTATACTCCACGGTTCGCTTTATGTTCATAACATATGGGTAACATTTACAAGAGTCTCACACACAAATACAAAGCATGATAATTGTCAGACTGCCCCAAACATTAACTCATCACACAGAAACGCTGAAATCAGTTTTCTTAAAAGAGGATGTTGCATGACTGCATACTAAGTGAGCTTTGTTTCATTTACACAGAACACACGGAACTTCACTCTAGTAAATACTACATCCGGTAAGTATAACCGGCGACCATATGTAGCCACTAAACTGCCACATACAGACATATCTTATGCTACATACGTTCATAGTTAGAATTTCATAAGAAGAAAAGCAGAAAAATAAATTAAGGTGGTAAGTTAGATGATATATAGCTGCAACAAACAAATTCAAAGGTTTTCTCACTAAAGCATAAGAAAGGAAGCACAAATGCGACGTGTTATTTACGATCAGTGATTCCGGCGCAACTGCAATTGTGCAGGAAATCCTCCTGCAGCCAGTACACCCGATGCATTTTCAACATATATTTTTTATGATTAGCTACACGTAGTTTAAAGTTCCTACGATCGATCTGTTTTTTTTTTCAATTTTTTTCAATCCCCGGATCAAAAAGAGGGTTGTTATAAGTTGGACGTCGATGTCTGCCTGTCTGTGCTGTGACATAGCATAGCATGAAGGAATTGTTTTTGATGCGGTTTATTTTATTGAAAGCCAGTCTCCTTGCGATGGTGCTTAACTATGTTTGGTTAATATCGGTCCAGCAGTGCAGGAGTATCAGCTCTTTTTCTAAATGATGTAAATGCCTTATATTTTAGTGTATAATTACTCAATCAAGTGCTTACGCAGGATTTTTTTAAATTTTAGCTTGTTAAGAAATACCTTGAAATAAAATTGGGAACAAAGAAAATTTAAAATTATATTCAATATGCATCAAAATTTAAGGAAATGGACTACAAGAACATGCAGAGATTCGTTCACTCATGCCTTTATCTGCGAAGGTGTAGGCAGAGGTGTATATTTACAGTTTATAATTTTTGTCTCACTTACGTTAACGAGAACAGGGCTATTTCTGTCAATTGAGCACTAACATGTATATCTAAATAAATACACTTGTATTTATCTAAATACATGAACGAGTCAAGTACGTTTAAAACGAAATATAAACAAAATTCAACCACCAGGGGATCGTTTAAATACATATTTAACAGAGAGCATAGCAAATATATTTATGTCAAGATACAAGAAACTTTATGGTGGCTCTCAGGGACATAAGGCCTCACTTAGTGAGCTACAAATTCTGGTAACGCTGAGCCGAGATAAAACACTAAGCTCGCGGTACAACAAAGCCACGCTCAAATTTTTCACCTGAGGCCGCGCACCGGTGCGCCGCTATAGAATGTGTGCCACACAAGATATTACTCACATATGAATTATGACGCTCTATAATGAAACTCAGCTAAACTACTGCATTTATTGTTACGTCCTAACTCATACCACCCTTAAACTTTGCACGTTTATTCCGCATTACATTCTGTAACATTTTACATGATTTTATTTTTACATAAACGAAGATTTAATTTTAAGAATTTCGGAAAAGCGGTTAGATTGTGTTTGAAACGTTACATACGAATTCATTACGTGTTTGCCAAACCGCTGATTCAAAAGGCCTTCGGCTGTTCAAACGAAATTGTGGACGTGGACGAAGCTCAGCATCCGAGATCCACAAACAGAGAAGAGTAATAAAGCCATTAATTCCGCTTTACGTGCAAATAACATAAATCAGACTGTAGCGCCTCGCGCCACAAGATCGCTAGGAGCAGCACGCAAAAGCAGACAGTAAATTAAGCGGCTGTCATACGTCCTATTTCAAACAGTACACCACAATCACGAATTCTATCTAACTAATCTTCTGTTTTCTTGCTACTAAGAATTTTTTTTTTAAATTTTCGTGTTTTAGTTTGCAACCAGGTTAAGAGAACATAGCTATTTAAAAGATGATTCTTGGGTACTATGTTGATTTGATAAACATATTGGGTACTGTTCACTATTTCAATTAGATGATTGAGATTTCTAGCACGGACAACGACAGGTATCGTATTAAAAATTATGATATAAATACAAATGGATATTAACATACTGCGATAGACCTGAAAACTTTAATAGCTTATTTATTCATTTCACACTTTATTCACTTTGTACATTGGCGAACTTAATGCCCGTGGCATTCTATTCCAGTCAACCTTAGGGTGATGTAGAAATCTTGTAGGGAGGTGCACAGGGTTACAATATTACCATCGAAATTCATACTATAATATTATAATTCGAAAGTAAGTCTGTCTGCCTGTCACGCTTTTATGGCTCAATTGTTACTCCGATTTTAATCAAATTTGTCATGGAGATACTTTGATTCTTAAGGATTCACGCCGGCGGAGCAGCCGCCAAAGTTTAGTATCATATAAATCTAATAATTAAATTAAGAGGCAAGCAATATGTTTCTTCACACAAACATTAGAACTTTGAAAAAAAAAACATGTACCTGCGTTAATCAAGGAATTAGAGAAGAGATGGACACCTAAAGACTTCTACAATTGTTAGCTAATCTATATATATAAAATGTTATGTTGGTTTGTGTACGCTTCAAAAACTCAAAAAGTTCTGCACCGATCGAGCTGAAATTTTAGAATGATATATATATATAATTATATAATCTGCATCAAGGATTGTTTTTATCTAATTTTTGCATCAGTCACATATCCGCGACCGCGAAAAAACACGAAAAAACCGACATAAACGCGGGCGGAGCCGCGGGCAAAAGCTAGTAAATAATAAAACTTGACACCATAATAAGCATTTATAGGTTAAGGAGCAACTTATAGCAAGTATAGTTTTATGGTAAGTGTACGACTACATTAATTAAAATAGATCACAAAATTATGCAGACAACAAAAATAAAGTCACTTAAATCTGATTTATTCACAAAGTTGGAGTAATCTCTGAGGAGGTCGATTTACATGAATCCAATCAGTGGACAAAGAATTTATTAACATACACTAACAAAATTCGAATAGCTCTACATAAAAGCTTGTGTCTAAAATAAATTTGTTACCATATTAAAATAGTATATCGACGAAGCTAAAGGAAAGTAATACTTTACTAGAAGTAATAACAACGACAATATTATTACCAATGGCTTTGCCTCGCTGAAGCGGACTCGTTCCGAGGATTAACGAAAATTAGATTTCAATAAGACGCTTGAGTCGAAGCATGGAACAAACCTAAGTCGAAGCCGGGTAATGCGCAGACGGTCACGCTCCACCTTTTAATGCAATGTCAACAACCCTAGCGCACTGAGATCTGCGACTTCGAATATATAGGTACATATTAAACAAACTGTTAATCCCATATAAGCTGTTACAAGTACAAATTATAGCTCCAAAGTGTTCATGTTCTGTTCACTCGAGCAATTCTGTACCCGGTATTATATACAGTAAGGTACTTTGTACTCGATTAAATTACGTTCTGATACCGTTGTAAGTGCCTACAGAATATACAAAAGGTAGAAGTTAATATATAGAAGTAGCGTAAAATAAATAAACAACAGCTTTGGGGTCGCAATTTAATTTAGGCTCTTGAGTCCGAAACGACCGAAATAAATTGAAACAATATACATATATGTATGTAGATATGTATTACAACTTCAGTTAACATCTTTGGGTAAGTATAACTTAGATTGTAAAATATTTTAGGGATCTCGGCAATTCAACGCAGCTAGCTACGTATAGTTAGTTTTCTGCATATTTGGGCAATCAACAAACAATGACCAAATAACTAGCAACAACGAAAATACGAGGGACCGTTAAGCATAGAGAGCTGTTCTGAATAAAAAAGTAGCTTTTCAAATAAATTATTCCCCCAATTCGGCCGTTTCGATTCAAATTGAAACAGCATTTGAGTATAGAGATTTTTCTAACCACGAAGGAAGAGAGAATACGAATAGGCATATAATCGGAAATGAAATGAATTCGTATGGATGAGTCCCATCGAAGGACAATTTGTCAAGGAAATAAAATTACACAAAAAAAAAATTATAAATAAAATTACCAAAAATCTTGAACCAATGGGATCGTATCATATTTAAGTAACACTTAGACATTTGTATTCTAACAGCCTTCATTCGATTAGTGTACGAGTATACTGTTTCATTTCATACAACAGCTTACTGGTGGTGTAAACAATTGATTCTTATTCTTAGCCAAATTTGCATCAGACTATATTTAAATGTGAAATTAACGTCAAATGAAGTAAATATAAAATATAAATAAATCGTCTTTATTTAAATTATAGACTTACAGAGTATTTTATCAATCTTTGAAGGTTCGAAACTGTGCTTCGTTTATTTACACAAGTTTGTTGCTAAGCGCCTTACCGTTTTAAGTGCAGTATTGTATTGAATATACCATAAATTGCGTGTCTACTTTGAACAATACACCGAAACAGTTCTTAGTTTATTTTACTTTATTAAACCGGTTCAGAAAAGTATATTTAACGATAGTAAAATGTGGACTAAATTAAATGTAGTGTACTGTAATTAACTCAAATCCATAGATTTAAACAATACAATCACTTTTAAAAAGGAAATTAAACATTAAAGTGTTACATACAGCAATTCATACGATTTACTTAAATTAAAATATAGTTCTTTGATTGCAATCACACACCCTTGATTAAAAACTGATATTCAGGTAAAATAGTTGGAACTAGTAGCTGACCCCAAATAATCTTGGGATAAGGCAAGGAAGAAGATTATTACTAAATTAGGAAATAAGTTTGAATTAGAAACTTGGTAACGCTTTCTAGGAAACCGTAAAACAGAGTACAATAATTAACAAAAATTTTAATTTTAGCAGTAACAAGAGTTTTTGTACGTAGAATTATTATAAAGTTGAAATTACTTTGACCAGCGACTATTTGAGATAAAAGAATATAATAAAATCCAATTAGTCATTATCTTTGGGGAGAAAAAAGATAAAACGTAAGCGAGTTGCGGGTGAGTAGCGTCATTACATATTCGCACGCCGTCCACGTTCTCTATAGATAGCTCGCATAATTCTCACAGGATGGCTGCGTTGCCCTACGAAACAATAGCAGATTATCAAACAAAACGACGTAAATAGTCCTCCGAATAGGAGAAATAGGGCGCGGGTTAAGGGTCCGCAGGATATCCGCATCGCGACACGAATGCTAGATGAGGTTAAAGCCGAACTGCTTTTGTTCTCGTTAACATTATCTAAAAACTAAACACTTATATATGATCATGTATGTAGTGCACATAAAGTACATACGGCATCAACATTTTCTATTCTAATCGTAAATCGCTTTGTTACCAAAAACGATTTAACTCGAGATATTGCAAACGTGCACAACTTAGTGCATCATTCAATTGCTCGATAAAACCGACTATAGGCAACGTAGTTCTTTGCGTTTAATAGAGAAAACTTGAGTCTTTGTGAATGTCGAACTCAGTAAAATACTCTTTGCAATATTTTCTAACAAACACTACCATAAGCAAACAGCTAGTAAAATTTTTAATGCAGTTCAACTCTTACACGAAGTAAAGTTGCATAGGTTGGGGTTTAACCCGGGTGTGTTTATTAAAAAAAATCTCAAATACTGTAACTTTAATTTGAACTTTATTTATTTTAATTATCAATTTTTAAACTGAATATATATCTAAACATTCTGTGAATATTTCAAGCGTCTACCTGTTGCCGTCATCAATATTGAGCAAAAACGAGCAAAATAGTCATTTTTGTTGTATGGGTACAATACACATATGGCCTTTTTAAATATTTATTTTATTCTGTTCTTTAGATATAAACAGCATCTCTGAAAATTTCATTTGTCTAACTTTCACGGTTCATGAGATACAGCGTGGTGACAGACGGCCGGATAAACAGACAGACGTACAGCAAAGTCATAGTAACAGGGTCATGTTTTACGCTTTGGGTACGGAACCCTAAAAATAATAAAAAGAATAACAATTTATTACTGATTTAAAATATGTTTTCCATTGTAGGTATATTATTAACAATATTCCTTTGTAGTCTGGTACATTAATATGTCGAACTGTCAGAGTATTTAAGTTCTCAATGTTAATATAACCAACTAATAAAATAAAAAATTACAATTACTATAAACTGCAGAATACTTACATCAATTAATATTTTACTAAGTAAAACAAAGGGATATATGAACACATATTATATAACAGACAACAAGGTGAATTTTTTTGTATGAACTTTCAAATGATATAAGCCGTAATATGCTTTTGTAGGACACATGTAGTTTTTTAGTGTGGCAATTCAATTATCCTATTCAAAGCGACACAATCTGACTGCCTTTCAAAACAAAGACCCTGCTAATAGTGCCTCGCGACGGGTAAACAGCGCGACACCGATTTTGTGTTGAAAAAATAAAGGCGCGACGACGCCCGAATAAATGAGAGCGGCGATAAACAGGAGGATCCGTACAGCGTTGGAGGGTCGATACCGAAATACATTATTCCCCGATTCGAGTGTTCCGATTCAAATTGAAAGAGCACCTCCAACATGAGATTTCTCAGGCGGCGAGTGGGCGCAGAATATAAATCGACGTATAACTAGAAAGGGCTGCGAATTTCCGATTCGTGGTGAACATTCTTGCTCAGCTTTTATCCTTGAAAAAATCTTAGGCATATATAGAATCATCTTTGATTAACCTCAATATTTGTAGTAAAGAATTACTTTTACCCAAGATATGCTTAAATATTACCCTTCTTTCAATTTGCAATTACGTAGTACCTGTTTCAAAGAAAAACGACGCAAAAAGTAAAGTCATTGAACCAGTAGCGATGTAAAAGAAAAGCTTTAATACAGAAAGTCTCGCTTTGAGTTTAACGCAAATTAGAATTTAATGGGACGTCAGCAATATTGACTGTCGTTCTCGCCGTAGTTACGTTTGAAACTGCGAGATTTATAATGAGGACCGATTTTTTATCACCATCTAATTTATTATTATTACCGACAAGAAGAGCTGGGAGGTTAAATGTGGCCCTAAAAACGTTTCGAGGTACTATTGAGTTTTCTGTCACGTATAGAAATGAACATAAACTTATTTTAACTGGTTGCTGAATACATTTACTTATACTGAATAAACGGGACATACTTTAGTCCTCCCCTCATCGTGTATTCTGTCCTATTCGCAACACGCCCAGCCTATATTTACGTAACAGACGCCTCTGCTGACTTCTGACACTGTCTTGCAACGCGTAACAAAGCTATGTTAATCGACTACATACAATAAATCTGCATCGAATCCATCTCCAAGTGGCTGAAACCCATTTTTTTATATTTACCTAATGTTCACAATTTTTATTTCTCATTTTTTATTCCTTAAAAATCCAGTAGATACATGCTTTGACGTCTATTTGTGTCGATCTATGATTTTTAACTGTAGCTTCAATTTAACGTTCATAAATATCACTTTGTGTCTTAATTAAACAAACGATTTTGAATTAGAATAATCACAACTATGCAAATTCTGACTATCTGAATATTTGAAAATGTTGAATTTCTAATCTGATTATTGTTATGATAAATCTATGGTTAACAATCATTGGACATTATGGTGGACAATCAAAGTAATCAAACTTCCTTTGAGTCTTATAGAAATATGTATGGTCCATTGCACACAAACTAGGTAGTGGAGTGTGAAGAGGTACGAGAAAGGCATTTAGCCCGTACAAGATGATTTCGAGAGACGCCTGAGGCAACGGTGGGCGGCGGACAGAATGGGTGTCCGCGAGCGACGGCACTCTAACTTTATTAAGGACGAGACTCGTCGCTGAATCAAGGTGACGCGTCTTCACAATGCCCTATTCAGATTTAAATAGCTTTACGCCCAATTGCGCTTCAATATGGCTGTAGCTCGAGAGAATAGTTATATAATTAAACAAAGATTTCAGAGATAAGTTTGCATCAAATACTTCGCGAAACAATTTAACGAATTTCAAGAGTTTTACATTAGTAAAATATTTCTAACCGAAGTTGAATATAATCTTGGAATTATTTATTTATTATATTAGACAAATAGTGCATTATAATTCGATTGAATTAACTAATTTGCGCCCTAAATTCGCACCGCTTTTCATTTAACGCAATATCTTATTAAACTTATAGGTATCGTGTCTAAATGGTCAAACAAGTCTACGAAAGTCTACGCCGTAGCTCTAAAGCCCTCCAACACTACAGAGCGCGGCGGCGGTCGTACGAGCTGAAGTGATATAATTATGTAAATACATTTTGAAACTGAGTTACGATTGCGTGGAATGATTTTATGGCTTACTACTTACCATAATATATTTTCATATAAATATGGAATATTCTTTAGGCAAGGAAAGAAAAGAACCCGTAATTTATTTCAGTATAACAGCGTGAGCGTGTGAGCTATGGTTGCGCATAAACTCAAGAACGACGTTGACCGCAGTAGCATTAAATTAGAAGACAGCTGCTTTCAGTGTAAAGCGAGAATAGTGTAGACGACACTCCTACAGAAGGTGTTTTGTAACTGAACACATATTATTAACATGCCTATTCTAGAGGAAGGGATAAATTATAACTCTATCATATGTAATTCTTCGTTTAGTGTAAAGCTCGAGTAGCTTTGAGTAAAGGCATCTACCACACGCGTTACCATGTGAACAATGGAGCGCGACAAGCGAAGGGGTGCGAGGTCTCGGGCGGCACAAAGTTTGGCAATTATGGAGACCGCATGTCTGAGAGCGTCGCTACACTCATTACCGACTGAAACTCGACTCGTCTAGATTAAAAGTCCAAGAGACACGGGTCCGGGAAATACCAAGCCGAGTGTTGGATAAGATGGGGATTAATGTTCGAGACAGCGTCTAAATAAATAGCGTAGTTAAGACTTCCCCGATAGTTCAAGTGCCTTTTGGTTAAACAATGTAATCAATTATACTGCTCAAACGATATGATAGTACTGCATTTTTTATTATTATTAAAGATAGATAGAACTGAGAAACGAGGTAAAACATCTCAGTCTAATTAAATAGCCAAGAACGAAAACAAACTTGTAAGTTTAATAAGTAGATGGGTAACTATGCCAAGCCAACTACTTCGTTTCGTGTTCCGGAACATCTAAACAAACAAAGTAGTTAGAATACTCTTCTACTCAAACATTCTTAGTTGGAATGCGAAAATACAGAGCCCCTTGTCAAAGAAACTGGTAATAGCCTAATTCTCTTCGGCTTCATTTGTAGTAGAAATTACGCTTTCGCTTTGTAAGAAAACATGTAATGTAATTCAACTTATATTTACGACTATCCTATTAAAATCGTAACATGTAAAAATATATATTATTATGTTTTTCTAAACCAAAAAGTTGTGTTGTCACTTTTCGTGGGTGTAATTTCTTTGCGAGCGCTGTTTGATCCAAGGAAACTGATTATGAAAATCACAAATGAGCAACCAACATTTTTTTCATGGACTAAAAAGCGATGAATAATTGATCTGCCTGAAATCAACTAATAATAACATTTTAATATGAGTTGATTCACAAGTCTAGGGATCACAAATAATCGAAAGTCTGCTTATGATTCAATATTCAACTCAGCGGGAGTGGGGTAGCGCGGCAGCAGCGGCGGTAGCGTGGGTCGTGATTATTTCAAATGCATAGCATTCTTGCATCTTATATGTGAAAGTGTACTCGAAAACAGCAGCGCAGGAAGAGGCGACGAGCGGTGTTCGAGAAGTAAGCAACTTGTCGCCACCACCGCTCCCGCTGACTTCGAAAACGCGGCCTAATATCTGTCCTACAAAGTAATGTAAAAAAACAACAACATGAAACAAAAAAAATGCTACATTAATGGCATACAGGTCTCGTGTTACATAAATCTGTCTTTTTGAAATAGTTACTGCCTCTAGCTATTCCCATGAGGAGGAGTAACTACAAAAGACTTGTCGTAATGTGCATACCTAAGTTTATTTTACATAAGACGTACAATAAAAATATCATACAACTAAATAACAAGAAAAAGAAAATATATTTTTCAATATTAAAAGGTAATCAAAATTAAATATTTTTTAGACGTGACGGAAAAAATCTTTTGAAAACTGCAATTACTACATAAATATTATAAGTACTTTTTCAATTTGAGCAAAAGTAATGAGTTTCTACACTGAACATTTCTATTTTATCCTCGACATTTTTACAAAACTACCATCGATATGGAGGAACAATATAATTCATAGATCACGATGTAGCTTAAAAGGGTTGCTGGTGCTGCATTCGATTTTAGTCATTCGTTCTCAAACCAATACGCGTTATGTGAATTCCACTGAGAGCCATGTATGCAGAATCTCTCTCAAACTATCGGTACATAGTCTTTATTGTTCCCCGATTAGCAATAATGAATAGACACTAATTTCAATATTTTGTATCATGTTTTATCAATTCATTTTTAGAAGGCTGTTAGTAAACATCGCCCTTGGTTTTAGGAAAAACTTGGTACTTAATTAGTTGATAGGTGCCAGATTGAGAATCGTATATTTAAAGCCTGTAATTCGAACGGCTAGCGTCATGTTAATACTCATCAGTATGGTTTTGTATCAATAACAAAAATAATATGTTATGGACTTCAGTAAATACGATTTTTAACTTTCTCCCTTACAGCCAAGAAAAGGAAGGGTTGCGTGATAGCGTCTTGCGAAAATAATAACAGCACTAAGCGCACGCGTGCCTGTCGTACACACATTTCATTATAGAAAGCACGCAGCCCATGTTTTCTGCAGTATATGTAAATCGACAATAAATCGCAGGTAAATTTCTATACATATCTTAGACATTGTTCGACTATTCAAACATGAACTATATTGTAACATACTACTAACGGCTCTTTCATTGGATCATGTAAAATATGGTATTTCTGAATCAGGTCGATTCGAAATTCTAATATAATTTCTTTTGTTAAGAAAATTAAATTTACTACAGGTAATTAGAAGAAAAATACAAGTCTCCTATTAATGAAAGGTTACCAGTCTTATATTTCAAAACACGATTACAGGACCTAAATAATTAATTTTCCTTTTGTTCTAAAAAAAAGCTATTACGATAACATCTATTATGATATTTGTGTATCTATCTATCTAATATATGAATTAAAACGACCAATTCTTGTATTTATATATTCTGAATCTCGAAAACGGATTCAAACTTTTTTTAACAACGGATTTTCATTAAATTTAATATGCAGGGGGTTTCAGGGGCGATAAATTTAGATAGGATTATTTTTAGAATTTAGGTACTAGTTATAATTTAAGAAAAAGTATATGTATTACGTTAAATTTATCTATCTAAATCTTCTTTTATATTGCGTGATATAAATAGTTTATAAATATAATATGTATTTGTATCAGTTGTTTAGTACCCACAACTCAAGCTCTTCTTAGCTGTGACTAGATGACGTTGTGTGTTAGATGTACGAAATATTTAAAAAAAACTTCATGTTCTTTGCAAGTTTTGGTTTTCAAAGTTCGTGTACTTAAACTGTTAAGAATAAATGTAAGTATACCGTAAGCCGTAAAATACTTAGTTTTGGTTACTTCCAGTGGACATTAGCTTTAGTAGTTGGAGTGTTCTAAGAACAAACGCACGTATTTGAAAAGTTTCTTGGATTTTTTGGAAGGAAAATCCAAGAAACTTAACTAAATTTTCTATATCAGTCAAGTGGTCTTTGAGTAAAATCCGGTGAAAATTGAATGTAATTTTTCCAAAACTCGATAAACATAAAAGTCTTAAAATTTTGAAACAATAATATGTTACGAATGTATGGAAAACACAATAAATAAAATTTAATCCCGGGATGATCATTAATCACCATTATCATGCGGTGATTTCAGAATTGTATGTAGTATAGGTAAATGTTACATACTATCTATAATGGCATCTGCTTATCATTTATCTTTTTTAACATTTTAAACACATGGGATGAGTTTAAATTGTGTAAATCCCATAAAACATACTGACAGCATATCCATATTTTAGCTCGATTTTACTTTCAAAAGCATTTCATTAATTTAAAGCTAATACAGTCCCAACCGTTTAATTTGTCAGAACTATAATACAATTTTAACATAACTGTTTCTAAGAATATCAAAACCTCATTTTCCGAGAGTAATGTAGGAATGCAGGATGGGAAATTTTAAATTTGCAACGACGAAATAAGATTTCTCATCGGTATCTTTTACCGATTGGGAAACGGGTTCATTGCACAAACAATTTCAGTTTACGAAAATAGCTGATTGAAGTGTTAAGCCTATTGAACGTCTGGCGGACGCGACTATAAATTATTTGGTGTTTTACGATTTATTATGGAACACTAAGATATTGTTTATTATGTACACAGTAAATAGGCACATAGTAGTAGTAGGCCTTGTGGTTGGTATAGTCTTAATGTCATTTCATGTAAAGACCTCCAATTCAAAATGCAATAAGTAGGAGAGAGATTATTAAGTCGTTGTTTGTTAATGTATTTTCCATTAATGAACACTTCATGTTACCACTAAATAAACACTACATCATTTTTCCCACTACCTCGAGCGAGCTATACTAACAGGGATATCGGAAATGTAACATAAAATCATTTACCGAATTTGTTTCAGGCTATTACGCAATTGTGTAATAGTCTGTGCCTTCGTGTTAGGCATAAACTAAGAGACAAAGCAAATATTACTTACCACAGTTTTTTACACCAAACTATAGAATTGTTCTTAAACTTTATGAAATCTGCCGTTTTTGTATGTGTATTTCAATGTGTAGTTTTATTGCGTTCACAATATTTCTTTCCATTTTATTAGCTGAGGGCTAGCCTTCGGAAAAAGTATCCTATGTGTCGATTGACTGACTGACTGTCTTTGACTGCCTGTAGTAGTAGCGTACGCGACTGCTGTGCTTGAGGTCTCGGATTCGATTCCTGGGACCTAATCTTTGTATGATCTGCAAGTATTTGTTTCGGAGTTTAAGTGTTTTCTATATATAATATGTATATATTTACAAAAAAAATGTCTATATTCTATTAACAGATGTTATCTTTTTTATGTAAGTTTAGCTGCCTAAATGACTCTACTGCCTGGAAAACAAGAGCAGAAGAAAGAAACCAAGAGGTAACCATCTTCATAGCGAATGTTTATTAACCTATTTTTGTTTTAGAAATTATTATATATTCTCCAATGCACGTACATTGGAGAATATAAAATTCTTTTGTCATCAATATTTTAGTATTAGACTTTTAGGTTACATAGAACGATAATCATATGAGATACATAGATTATATGCGTACACGGAAGTAGCGTCATTAATCAAAAACATTTATCATTTAATAAGATTATAGTTTCTTATAGGTAATGGACTCTTATGTAATTATGTAGGGATATGAGTTCATTATAAAGTGGAAAACAATGTTATAAGCTGTATTCCTTGACCCTTAATATAATCCTTTATCCACCCTAAAATTAACAATAGGCCTACTAGCAAAGAAACGGAACTTCGTCTGCGTATATATTCAATCATACTCGACTCCTATTGGTCTGAGCGCGATAATAACTATCTTAGGCACGCCAGCAAAACACACATTTAAAAATCGTGAAAATCGGTCAGATGTCGGCGAGAATTATACATAACTAGCAACCTATCCCGGCTTCGCACGGGCTCTTCACGGCAAATATAATTAGCCTATGTTACCTCGAGAAGATGTGCGGACTATTTTTTTTCTGACTTCTTTTATAGATTATTTTATAGATATATTCAAACATTTAACAAATTATATACCAAAACTTTATTCAAGAATCATTCTATCTATTGGTAAAAACCGCATCAAAATCCGTGAAGTAGCTTTTGAGTTTATAGCGAACAGACAGACGCGACAGAGGACTTTGTTTTATAATATGTAGTGATAGTGATATAATATCCTCACACATTCCACACACTGCTGTCTAATCCCAAACTAGACAGACCCTGTGCTATGCTGATAAGATAAATTACATCCAGATTCAGAACAAATGATCATGTTAATTACACAAAGATTTTTCCTGGACGAAAAGCTCGACCAGTTTGGTTATTTTTTAAAATATTTTCGTTAAGTCACAAAGAAGGTTTTTATGGAGAGAAAAACGTAAAAATTGTGACGAAAATAGTAAAAACAACATTTTTATTTAACCATATTAGAATGGTTAGCCATAGTGTAAATTAAAACATCTATCATTAATGTTAACAGAACGAAGTCTGCCGGGGCAGCTAGTTTATGATACATATAAACATTAAGTTGGTTAGTGGCCACTTCAACAACTCAAAAAGTTCAGCATCGATTGAGCTTCAATTTTGACACGATCACAGACCGACCGACCCGCTTCACAGATCGTTTTATTTATTTTTTGCTTTAGTTTTGTCCTTCATTTCACAGCAATGCAACCACAATGTTTAATAGTGAATCTTGGCAAAGTACAACTAGTTAAAATATGATAAAATTTAATATTGACTGTCTCGGTGGGGCAGTGGTAGTGAATGCGGCTGCTGTGCTTAAGGTTTCGGATTCAAATCCTGGGTCGGACCAAGTGTCTGTTTGAAATTTTAATTTAGCAACTTTTCACTAAATGCATATGGAAGTCATACGGAACTTATATGAAAAAAAAAATTAAAAATGTTGTCTGTCTATTTGTTCCAGCTAATCTCTGGCACGGCTGGACCGATTGAGACGGGACTTTTACTGGATTTGCCAGTGGAGTGCCAGGCACTGGTAAAAAATTATAATCAATGACGTTGTAAAACATATCCGATGCAAAAGCAACAAAAGTCACCTGTAATACCGCGGGTACAGCTAGTAATACATAATAAAGGTCAGATCATTGTGTTCTGACTATATGACAACAGGACTAACTAAACTATAGAACCTAGAATCAAAAACCATTTTTTGAGATCGGACCACCAAAAAATGTCGAGAGATCTGAACAGCAACATAAAATTTCTGTTGTACAATAGAATTTATACTCGAATCTGACATAAATTTATTTTACAACGTTAACGTCACCGTCTCATATTTTAGAAAATACGTTTGGCTAAGCGCAAGTCTTCTGAAGCTGCAACTATAATCTACTAACACATATACACAGAGAAAGAAGGAATTGAAGCTACGATGCCAGGATGAGTTGAAACTTAGTTGCTCGTCGCCGTGACTCCAAGCGTTTCAATCATAGTGTGTAACCAAAAGTGATCTACTTTACACAATATACATATATTTCAATATTCTGTTCGCAATGAGGATGTTGGCCACTACACTATGCTATCTACACATGCTTTCCATCAGCCATAGTAGAGTTATTTTAAGAGCATATGCAATGAAACTCAATAAATACATAAATAATTCAGAAAGTATTTCGAAGGGACTAGTATAATTTACTTTCATCACTTTTATATTAACTTATATGAAATCTATATTTTTCATTACATTAAAATACAGAATATCGTCGTTCAGACGTTGTATTGCATTAAAAGTACTACTATTAACATAAGCCACTTCCAGTAAGTAACCTACGTTCAGAAATACACGGCAATAAATTGATGATGTTGACAACATATATGTTGTTACGTGGGTCTAGGTTTTGTGATACGCAAGTTATCAACAGAGAAAAATCCTGGCGGTACTAAAAAGTAATAATTAAAACTGTTAATTACAGTTTTAAAGTCCGCCTTGATCCACTGAAAAAAATACCAGTAGCTGCAAAAACCTACCCTTCATCATATTTTACTCACATTTTTCATGCCTATAATCTACTATTAATCTCCACTTACTACGGTCTCGACACACCTTTTTTGCTTCGTCATTCATTCTTCGTGCTTTCACACGGCCCTTTTTAGGCTCTCACCAATTTGGTCCGTTAGCATACGCCGCGGATGACATATTCCGGTACTTCAGCTGAGAGGCAAATCACTACATTAAAAATGCACTGACCTGAAGGCTAGGATGCACGGCGAGCTGTAGTAGTGTTCTGACGACTCCTAGATGGCCTTTGTTGACGGCAATGTGTAGGGGAGTTTGTCTCCGCCGGTTGCGAGCGCTCAGGTCCGCTCCGGCGGAGGCGAGCGCCCGCAGCGCGCCCGGCTCGTCGCCGAAGGCCGCGTGGTGCGCCGCGCGGTCCCCGTCGCGGTCCTCTGCGTCTACGTCGGCACCGGCCTCTACTAGGGCACGGATCACTTCTACGTGCCCGTTTTGAGCAGCCGCCTGTTACCAGTAACGATTACATAAATTACTTATGCCCAGTTCCTATATTTGAAAAACGATCCGTTCTAGGTACGAATAGTAGTATATTATACGGGGCGTAAGCTAAAATCGTTCCTATAAAAAATAAATTGAGGAACGGTATTTACGACTCGTAGTCGGTCGTAGAAAATTTTTACACGATGACGATTCGTTAAATATAGGAACCGGGCATTACTCATACAATTTTAACAAAAACACCGACACTAACTTCTGGAACCGAACCAAATTAAAAGGAAACACCTGCTTTCAAATAAAAAAGAATTATTAAAATCGGTTTACCGTTTACCGACCGTTCAACACAGTCAAATGAGAACCTCTTATTTTTTAAGTCGGTTAAAAATGTAACGGATACTGCATAAAGTAGAGACACCAGGTAATGTTTTATATTTGTGAGAGATTTGTGCGTTTCACTTATTCCATCTTGTGGCTGTGCGTTTTAATTAAACAAAATGCACTGTTGACGATTCTAATCATCATTAACATCCTTTAATAATCTAGTGCTGGACATAGAAAGGGGTTTTGACCTACTATACCACGGTGGCCAGATGGATTCGAAGGGTTTGCCTCAAATTTGTTGAATAGCGTAGTTTGGCCCAATCATATTGATAAAACGTTCTAATGCACCGCTTGATGCTTACATAAACACACTTTAAGCCATATTACTATAATTATTTGCCAATTAAAAGGAATAGTATTACCTGTAGAGCAGTGTGCCCTCCATAGAAGCCGTTAACATCGACGTGTTGAGCATCAGTCCTCCCCAGAATCTCAGCACAACGCGTGGCGTCACCATTAGCGGCTGCCTTTACCAATTCTTCATTCGCATCGCCCGTTACATGAGATTCAAACAACTTTTTTAAAAGCGCCGACAGACGTTCGCCTGTAAAAACATCAGTATAATCAATTGGGAGCAAATATTTAGAAAACATTGTTATATTAGGTTAATTTGGTAATCAAATCCCACATCAAACCGTTTTTAAAAAATGTATGTGCATTAATACATTTAGTGAACAGATGTCCATTTGGTCCACCATGAAAACCCTGGTCATAATAGAATAAATGCATATTTTTGGTTACTTTTAAGTATCAAACTAAATCCTGTATGGTCATGTTATATGGACCATTTACCTGTATCAGTTCCACGCATGAATGTACAATTGGGAATTTGAAAAAAAAAAAACTTTTTTTTATGTATTTTAAAACTTCATTATTAATAATATTGATAAATGACGCAAGAAACTTAAAAAAATATTTTTTTCAATAAATTATAAGCAATTAAAATTTCAATAAAAATCACGTGACTATAAACGCATCAGAATTGGTCACCGTCCTTGTGACGTCATAATGTTAAAGCGTTACCGGAAAATAACAAGATCCGTAAGTTCATCAATCTACTAGGAAATTTATAAACTTTCGTAGGATTCTAAACAGGAGATAAATTGTAATATTTTACGTCCACATTTTCGTAAATTGATAAACTTACTGAACTCACTCGTAAAATAATAAATGCTAGAACATTTGTTGAAGAAGTAAAATTTACCACAGAGCTACGAAAGTTTTATAGTTAGTTTTATAGTAAACTAAATAACCTTTTTTTTTTTTTTAACGTGTTGAACCCTCGGGCTGTCTCCTCGACGGGGTTTGCGGCGGTGCGGTGTGTCGGAATCGAACCGACTCTGAAATCGTGCCAACTCTGCGCCTGAGAAGGGAGGGGTCCGGGTACTGCAGATATTACACGACCGGACCCCTCCTAGAAACTAAATAAAATAACCTAAGTTTATAAACTTCCTAGTAGATTGATAAAGTTACGGATCTTGTTATTTTCCGGTGACATAGCGACTGTATTTTAGGACGTCACACGCGCTCGGGTTTATTCGGGAGCTGTCGGCGCGTCTTCTACTGGATTCAAAACTTAATTTTTATTTTGAAATAACTTTTGAATTATAGCGAAATAAAAAATAAAAAAATAGTTTTGTTATAAAACTTATATATGATCTTTCCATTTATCACAAAAAAAATTTTTATTCAAATACCCAATTGTATATATAAATATAAAACTCATCCTTTCCTAAAACCTCTTAGAACTTATCACTTTATCACTAAATAAGTTTGTTACCTGAGGAATTTCCAGGTATACTGCCATCAGACGATGCGACTTTGGTAACAGCATTAGGGTTGTAAGTCCAAGACGTATTGCACACTTCTACCTTGAGGTCGTTGTCTTGGTATATTTGCTGAACACGACCGATCTTGCCGAGTGTCTGTGAAATTCATAAAAGAATCATCGAATTGTCGTTTTCAATGTTTTCCTAAAACAGGTCTAAATTACCCAAAGTTAATGCGCAAATAAAGTGAATATGTAATTTGTTTAAAGTGTTCTCCTTACACATAGGTAATGGTCAAAAAACACTAACTGGGAAACAATTTTGTATATTTGTACGAAAATCGTACCGCAACACTCAATATTGGAAAATTACCACTAACAAAACAATGTATTTAGTACATTATAATAAGGTCAGTATGATAAAGTAAGAAGGTTGTAATCAATTCATTACTAACAGGCGCCATAGCTTCAGCCCACTCGCCATGTCCACGTTGCAAAGCTTTCACTCGTTCCTGATCAGCACACACTTGCACAAGGTCTCCTACCGCGAATCCTCCGCCACCAGCGCCACCAGCCGATGCCGAAGCACTCAAGTTCCCAGTGCATACCTGCATTAATTAAATATTTAAGCTTAAACTGGGTTTAATAGCTAATGTGTGATGTGTGTTTGATTTCATTCAAGTTCATCGAAAGTCTCACTTTACTGGTAACTTGTTCATTTTGATCTTTAATGTACAAACGTGTTAATGATTACTCCTTTCCCCGTGTAGTTTTACGTTCCTATTATCTACTTATGTCGATGAAAGCACACTCAGACGCGTAGTGACGATCAGAGCTTGCTCTCCACGGAGAACTACTCGTGCATAGAAGCTTCAAGCTACTTACGGATCTGTAGTTTTAAGATATCAAATCGTTTGTGCCGGTTTATGTAGTCTTTTAAGGTCAGCTGACATACCAATTCATTTGGAAAGTATTTTTTATACAAATAGCAATAATTTTTATACAAATAGAAGTAGATTGCATGAAGGAATAGTTAGTTTTATCCCAGTAGTTGCATGTAGTCAGTTCCATATGGAACTTTTGCAACCCCTTAGTTCCATACAAACTAGTGGGAATACGCATTTGAAATGGAGATTTTTTCCCATGAAGCTTGAACTGGTACTGAAATCCATACTTGTAAGTGTGATAAAATATTTTTTTTTTCCTACCTTAGTCAAGACAGCTGGGTTGAATGTCCATCTATTTCCACTGGGGTATGTGACTACAATGTCATGATCCTCATCGATACCAACTACAGTGCCGGTGGTACCGAGACACTCGAACATGCCATCTGTCCAGCCACCATGCCCATGCTGTAGTGATTGTACTATTTCGAGGTCCAGATCTACGTTAACCTGAAAGTAAATAAAAATAAAATTTATATTACGTGGCGACTTCCACATACAATGCAACAGAAATATTCTACAGTGCCATCTACAGCAGATACACTGAACTACGTAGTTATGTACTACAGGAGGAAACTACCAATCATGAACCGCGCAATAGAAGTTCTTGCACCGATAATTATCATATATACAACATCCCAACTTCAACCGTTGGGTAGTGGCCCGCTATGCATGATCATCTCGCCTAGTCGGGAGATCCTACCTTTTAAATTAAACAAAAATCTAAAAATATTGGCCACACTGGTCGCAGACTGGTAACACAGCATAGTTTTGCAAAACGTTTCTTTACACGCTTTTATACTTCAAACAAAAAAGCGAAGATGGTAATCATTTTGGAAAAAAGGGAGGATTTCAAAAATTCTACAAGTAGCTTATGGATTATATTTTAAGGACATCTGAAAGTCTTGCTGACCCGTAGATTTTATAAAGTTACTGGACCCTTACTATGCCAGCTGGCTGATGTAGGTACTTGGATATGTGTAGGATAAGTCAGCCGGCTCAGCTGATCAGGGTACCGTAGCCTAATACCAGCGAGAGGTGATTTAATAATCGCTGTATCTGTTAGCCTTCGTACCATAGTTAGAGTAGTAATTAGAGTAACGTGTTTATTGACCAAATGGTTGCTTAATATATACATGTAGAATTGATATGTACTTGTAGTACATTTTGTAGCGGTCACGGATTCGATAACATTATATCTATAATAATATTATTATATTATATATTATTACATAGCGTCGTCAAGCTACTACATGTAAATGTGCAACAGAGAGGGATGTCATACGCCTACATTTACGCATGCTACCTGACTCACACTCTCCTTAATATTAGTATAAATACCGGTGTTGTTTTTGTATATAATCAGTCATCCTTTGAATACAATCTTTTTTTATTAAGCCTGCTTTACTCAATACATTCTTACGGTCGTCAACATTTATTACTGGTTTGGTTTTAACAATTTATTTAAATGATGAGGTAGGATTGACGGAATCGGACATAGGTATTAAAAAATACAACTTTTAAGAAATCAACAATAGTTTAATCTAATTTATTCAAATATGATTTAGACAGTGAGTAATATATGGCCGGGAATTAAAATTAGGTGATTGTTTCTAATCACTTAGGGCAACTGGGCTATTGGCGTTAAACTTCTTAATAGCCAAATAAAATTGATATGGGATACTTAAAACTCTTGACACTATGGCCCGTATTTTAAAAAGTGTCTCAGTCGTGAATCTAGTTTTAAAACTAGTTTCAAGAGATTTTATTATTGAACGCTTCTTGAGACAAGATGCACTGATCATTAATAAAGTGAGTAAAGATCAATGAATAGCTTATTTTAGAACGATGCTTATGTCAAAACCTCCTCTTAAAAACAGATTTTGACAGATGTGATCTCTGTTCAACTGAGACTAGCTCCATCTAGTCTCAAGTGGATTACCACTTAGATATTAATCTAATGCCTTATAAGGGAAATTAACGTATTTTATGAGGATTTTTCTGAATAAAAACGAAAGATTTATTTTACCTTACTTTATTTACGAAATAATTGCTTATTATATACACACTTAAATACACTTTAATTAGCACTAATTGAAGTTCAATTCACATAAAATACACATTCAACTATTTGTTTCAAGTAATATCCTTAAGCAATAGTAATAGCCTTTTGGTTTTTGACAAAATATAACAATAATTTTTAAATAAGAAAACAATTACAGTTTGATAATTCGACATTGACAATTATTGATAACCATTTGAATGTTCCGTTATAGGTAGTATTTAGTCATTTTTATTTTATTTTTTATTTTTATTTAAATAATTTAGGGCGAACTACTTGTTATTATTATATTTAAATCGATACACTAGGCAATAGTGTATCATATATGAACTAATAACCAATAATATATAAATTATATTTGTTAGATGTGTAACAATAATTTCGACCATGCAGAAACGTAACTGAGAAGACTTATGAGTTGAGTTACTAGTTTCAACTGAGTAGAACTTAAAACGCTTTCTATAATAAGAGCGACGCTTGAGATTTGATGAGAACTTGAAACTAGTTTTAGCTGATCAGAGTTCAAACGATACTTGAGATGCCTTCTATAATACGGTTATTATGTCTTCTATCCTTTAATCGAAGTTGGAGTCCTCGTGAGCACTATTAAGATTTGCAAAAGTAATGCCTTTATGTTGATCAGTCCTTTGCCCCACTGCCGTCCTCTTTTTTATAGTACAGTGGATAATTGGCTTATTCAACTGTTTAGTTGTTTTCATGAGAGAATAGTCAGTTGCTGGCGTGGCCTCAAGAATTTGTAAATATTCATCTAGTTTGCAATTTCTATTCAATTTAAGAGCATTCTTTAGTCGTGAGGTAAGATAATTAAATTTTGTTTTATCGGGTGGGTATTTTGTAGTTTGATATACCTATATTTCTTGCCTGACGATTTGCTCTTATCAATTCGTGAATAGATTTTGGGTAGAAATACACACTTCTGGATATTCGGCAAGGCTAAGTGTTGATGCCCATGCTGCTTGCTAAATACAATTTGTAAAAAAATTCTAAAAATATATTATTCAGAAATATCATCATAAAATACGTTAATTTCCCTTATTAGGCATTAGAAATTACCACTTGAGACTAGATTGAGCTTGTTTCAGTTGAACGGAGATCACATCTGTCAAAATCTCTTCTTGAGAGACGATTTTGACATAAGCGTCGTTCTAAAATAAACTAAGCTTAATTGATCTTTACTCACTTGATCAAAGATCAGTGAATCTTGACTCAAGAGACGTTCTATAATAAAATCTCTTCTTGAAACTAGTTTTAAAACTCGATTCACGACTGAGACGCCTTCTATAATACGGGCCTTAGACTTGCGAAGACAATACGCTTTTGTATGACTATAGTTTTGGCAGTTTGCGCACTGGGGGATGTCACGGACTGAACAATGCTAGATTTTATATGGACACGTCCCCACCTTTCAACAGACATGTGATGCGTATCAGTTTGTTCATTCCTACGTACAAAAAACAGCAGACTTAGTAGTAAAGGGGTTTTCATATTAATAAAAAACGTTTGGTAAAAATGAATTTATTTTTCCATACATACACTTTTTTTTATTATATTATTAGATTAAACTTTATTAACTGTTTCATGTCCAACAACCAGCAAAGCTCCCTTTATTTCTTCTAGATCATTGGATGGATGCATTTTTCTAAGACTACCCGAAATAACCGTTCTTGTTTCGATGTGTATGTCTTAAGATGCGTCTCGACCGAAATTGTTTGCAATTTCAGTGTTTCCAACTTTTGTTTCCATTGTGTCTACACCGAATCGCCAACACTTTGAAAAATATTTTAGTTGACAACAAGCCGTCTCTACGGTAAAATCTCTTCGGACGACGATGACATTATGCAGACAGCCGCAAGAGAGAGATTGAACTTTTAAATACTTTGAGAAGAAAATGTGATAGCAGGCCGCATTAATGATGGACAATCAGAAACTTTCATCGTATCTGTATGCGATATCGATCAATTAACAACTCGGATGATTCGTTCGTCCACGTGTCAGGCATATTTCTTTTTTTTTCCAACTAAGCGTATCCACAGAGCCAAGTAATGACTGCACACACAAGCGTATTCTTTCGCTATTTACGCCAAAAAAAAACACGGTTCCCAACATTTGTTTAAAAATTTTGTTGCTAACACAAAGAAATTACAGAAACTATTGTCACCAATACGTGTTGAGAACACAAAAGTTAGCAACTTTTGTTCGACGGAGACTTGACTTAATTTTATTATCAAAATTTCTAATGAAGACTCTTTGTTGATTAATACGAGTATGTCGATGATTATATGTAATTGATGAAACCATTTTACTTGTAACACATCGTCTATTAATAAAGATCACGTATTTTACGCAGCAACTCGCTGTTGATGCCGTTCTGTCTAACCTCGAAACTTGGGTAGGAAGGGAGAGAGGTCGCATCACCTACCGACTGACGCAGTTACTTACCGTGCATAGTCGCTTCGGAGAGTATCTAAATAAAATCGGACGCGAGGAGACAGCACAATGGCACCACTGCGCAACCGACTTGGACTCCGCCCAACATAGGCTGGAGGACTGCTCCGCGTGGGCGTCTGAACGCAAAGTTCTAGTCGGCCAAATCGGACGAAACCTGTTCCCTCCAGCAATCATTGTTGCCATGCTGGCGGGTGAGGAGGGCTGGGACGCAGTGGTCTCTGGCAGTAATGCGCCAGAAAGAGACCGCTGAACCGACCCGAGAGTAGGCGACGTCACCGGCGACACCGGCCGCCGAAAGGACCGCAAGCTGCCAGATTGTGGGTGCGTGCCTCTGGTAGCTGATTAATTGATGCAGTTAGCGACAGGGGGCGGCCTGGTCGCAAAACTGGGGTCAGGTCGCAACATACAACTCCTCAGTCTCCGAGGAGCCAGAGAGTCGCTAAATTCTACGTTTGCTTTGCTCGTTCTCTTCTCCGTTCGCTCGTCGCGTTGGCTGTGCGATAGGTATGTAGCCTAGCAATGTAGCAGGTATATATGTCGAGTCGATGCTATGATGAGCCATGAATATGAATGACCGTTCGTTCGGGGTCCCCAATTTCAGGACAGCTGGGTTTTTTAAATTACTGGACCCTGTAATATGCCAGCTGACTGACGTAAGTAGGTACTTGGGATAGGTATGGGTCAGTCAGTATCGTCCAATACCACGAAAACAAAGTAACTATTCTAACCAGCTGTTACCATTCGTACCTTAGTTAGAGTAATAATTAAACTCGCAGGAATATTTGACGAATGTAAATTATTTATTGACTAAATTGTTGTTTAATATATACATAAATTAGGAACACAAGCGGCGGTAGTTTGGAAAATACCGCCGAATCCCAGCGCGCGCGTCTTGTACGTGGACGCAAAATGACGTGCACGTTGGGATTCGGCTTCAAGTCGAAGTTTGCTCACAACGTGGGCGGACGTGCGCATGCTTCTCATGCAATATTATGCGCACGGAGCAGTATAATATTTAGGATAGTTTATGTTTATTTGGAGGAGGTGTGCTGCAAGCTATAAGAAATAAAAAACAAAAAAAATTGAATTATGGACAAATTGCCACCACAACTTAAATACTATTGCACTAAAACTATTCAATCTTATTGTAAGTATATTAAGACTATCATTTTTGAAGTTAAACAGGTATTACTGGACTCGACTTAATAGGTTTATCTATTTATTACATACCTGATCACCAACTTGTAATCCATGAGGCCCCGTACGTCCAGGACCCAACTCGCCCAAAAGAGGCAAATGCTCTTTGTACACATTTTGACCTTTTACATCATTGACAACCTAAAACATTTCACATACAATATTAAACTTTATTTAAAACTTACAGTATTTTGTTGTTATTTGTATATTATTATAGCGTTATTTAAGTATTTACTATGACTTCTTTTTCACTTTCAAACTATGACACATGAATTTTAAAAAAGTACTCACCTTTAGATCTGCCATTCCCTCAAACCCAACTCTGTATAGATTTTTGGCCCCATTATCCCATATAACATATGCAGCTGATCGGGGGCTGGCTGCTGACCAATCTTGAACCTCATTAACTTTCCCTCTTCTTCCATTGCCACCATCTTGGTCCTCCCATTGCCAGTCAACCTTTAAAAAAATATATTAATATTTAGTACATAAGGACCTTTATGACATTTAAGTGAATCTATCAAGTGTATCTATATATAAAATGCAAGGTAAAATTGATATTACACCAAGAACTCTTAAAAATTGACATGGAAACAAAATATGATGAATGCTAGCTACAGTACTTTCACTAAATTTCAATTCACTGTAAGACAAAAATATTTATGCAGCATAAAACCTGATTTTGATAAATTTCTGCTTTATATATGGATTTAATCCACCATAATTTTCGTAATTTCGACTTATGAAATGAAATATTTTCAAATATCATATAAATTTTATACTCAAGAAAAAATTAAATGTACTTGTACTGTTAAAATTGTTCTAGATTTAATTAGGGTTTGGACTGGAAATTAATTTATGTAAATATTAGCATTTCACCGCGACTCCGCCCACGTACGTCGGTTATCGCGGCAAAAAGTAGCCTATGTCCTTCTCCAAGGTTTATCTATCTTTATACCAACATTCTTTCATATTAGTTTAGCTGTGAAAGTGTAACAGATACACAGTTAGTTACTTTCGAATGTATAAATATTGGTATAGATACTTGTAAACTTTAATAAAACAAATAAACACATACCCCTCTCACTACTCTGGCTCCAGGAAATATTCCTCTAACAGCCTGTTTCTTACTCTTACGTCGTGGCTCAACTAGACACCGTTGGGCACCAGGTGCACTTATGCGGTAGAATCTGTGCCTTAAATTATGTTTATCACCGTGATAGCAAACAGAACATAAGTCGTAATTATTACATTCAGCACACTTCCAGCGAATGCCTGAAAATTAAATATATTTACAGTATTAATATATATTCCATATGACTTTCTAATTTGTTAAAAGACAACTGAGGACTAGGAATATTCATGTGCCGTGGGGGGCTGTTTACAAACTTACATGAAAAGGTCATAAGTAACACTGAGACTAAGGCCACGATGACTCCAGTCACTCCATGTGGGGTTTAAACTCACTACAATCAGAGCAGCAGAAGGCAATGCTGCTTAAATCAAGTCAAGAGTTTCGTATTGAGTAATGATCACAATATAAAATAGTAAATTTTATGATTTTCATGACAAAAAGTAACCTTCTCCAAGGTCCCGTCTACATTAAGACCATTTCACCTTAAAAGCCTAAAAGTCTGACGGACACAAAGACAGAGTTGGTATGGATATCAATAACATGACTGATTTTTAATTATTTCATTTTTAAACATCAATTCCTTAAATTATTTTAGGAAGTTCCTTAAAAATTAACTAACAATTATATGAATAGTGTAAATCTACTATTGTCCGTAAAACAACAACATATTTGACTATACGACACTCAAACATCCAAAGAATCAAAGTTGCGTGTGACTTTTTACAGAATACAGACATGCATATTAGAAAGTATTTAGGTTTAACATTCAATTAGAGCTCTTACACAATATTTGAAGCATTGAAAAAGACATTTTATAATTAAACACATATATCTCATTTGTAAAGTAGCTAATTAGTGGTTATTAGTGGGTATATCACCACTAGCATACCAACACACAATAGTTAGATATGCTTTTGAAACATTGAAAAAGTCATTTTATAATTATGCAATTATATCTCATTTGTAAAGTAGCTAATTAGAGGTTATTAGTGGCTTCATCACCACTTTTTTTTTGTGCAGAAATCCCTTCAGATTTCACCATGTGGTGATTATGACGGACTCGAACCGACTAAAAACTACATGCTGTCTCGAGTACTAGAAGCTGGGGAACCATGTGCACCCTCGGCAGAAAATTCATGAAACCCTGACATACTTTAGACGATGTAGATATGCTTCTAATGTAAGTGACTGGTGATAGGGTCACCACCCTATTACAGCAGCCAGACAGCAGGTTACAATCAGAGCCAGGGTAAACATGCAGCAGTTAATAATTTCTTAGATATAAGATGGTAACACTCTTATCTTATCAAATAAGGTTGTGGTATGAGCACCACATAAGCATTTATTTATTTATTTATTTATTTAGGTATACCAACAGCACACATACGATACACTTTTAAAAAAATTATACAATATTATTTTCTAGTATGCATGCCTATTACAGGTACACACAACATTCAATAAGCATGGGGTATGAGTACTATTTGCAGATCTTGGGTTTTATTATTTTACAGTACTACATCTTTACACATATCTTAAGTTGTAATATGTCCCTATATTTTAAAGAGTGCATGCAAATAAATGTCTTAAATGTTATAGTGAAACAATTACCAAACATAAATTTTAGATATAACATGCATGTCATTTAAATATAATATGGCATTACCAAATATAGGTTGTTGTCTGCATGTGTCACACATAGTGCCTTCATGTTTAACGCCTGTAGGTGCACTGTCCAGAATGCGTAGGTCATAGGCCCCAGAACATCTATAATTTGCCGCAGTTCCATTATCCCAAACAACCACTACTTCTTCTGGAGATTCAAAATTTCTAACAGTCCCTACATGGCCTTCTCCTCCATCCTGAATAACAAAAATGATTATTAGTCAACAATATAAAGCCTACTGACATCTCTAACAACTACAGTAATTATATTTAAAAGTTGTAAACAATATGACTGTCAGTCTTAACATATCTATAAAGGACAAAATATAAATATTAAACCACTTTTAGATACATTTCCCAGTACTAAGTAGGTATCTCGATAATTTTTTCTCATCAAGTATTTCTATAAACAAAAAATATAAAACAAAACACAGTTTTAACAAAAATAAACAGTAAGTTACCTGTTTGCCCCATTTCCAATCTGGACCTCTAATCACACGTGCCCCAACTCCTTCCATCATAAATCGAGTAGCTCTAGAAGTTGACGGTGCACCGGGAATATTAGGTTCCATTGAAACAATTTTATTTAGTTATCCGAGATGATAAAAGGTTATTTATTCACTCCACCTAGCACCTAGCTCACTCGACAAATGTCAAAACTTTTGATTTGTCTGAAGTCTGAATACAGTTGACCACAGAATACTTTTAGCAGTTGACAGTGTTGTCAACATAGAGGTTTCATACGTCTGTGGTTGTCAACCGCAAAAATCTAATTGAGAGCAGCTGAACAAAGAAGGTGAAATAAAAAGTCAAATGTTTTATCGATACGTTTGATGCTGTTAGGCTATAAAAAACACTGGTGATCACAGTCTTACTCTGATCTATTGTATATTTCTTAGCAACTATTTTCAGTCAAAGTTTTACTCACTCTATCCCTACGAAATTACTGACACAGTCTCAATTTAGAGCTATAGCGTTCTTGACTTTGTTTATCTTTAAAGTTCTTCGAGTATTCTTATTCAATTATCGTTACCTCCATTCTATTTGGAGGTGGCGATGAATCGCTTAATGTTAGTGACCCAAAGTTGCGTTTAGATAAAATGTTGGTGTGTTTCGTGGATTGGATAAAAAATTTGGAAAAAAAACTTACCAACAATAACGCGGGTAAAATCTCAAAGGATGGGTAAGCGGAAGTTTGAAGTACCTGTTTGTAACAACTACTATGGGCAAAGAGCCAGTAAATATTTAGTGCCAGTACTTTTTAATAGTCTGCCATAGGATATTTGTAATATGTCTCAACAGCTCTCATGTAAGAGAAATGTTCAAATCGAGGTTGGTGAAGTACCTACTTGAGAATCTTCACTGTAATATTGGTATATCTTAATTAATAAGAAGCGTCTTGTGTAAATTGAAATTTTGTAATATAAAGGAGGGATGTTATATGAATTGTACATATTTTATGTTAATTTAATAATATATAATAAGTAATAAACATTATTTATTTATTTCTTCTTTATATATTTGATTACACATATAAGACATATAAGTAATAATAAATGATCATAGTAGAAAAATGTTAGTGTAATTCACTTTCATAACTTTCTAAAACGGCTAACTATAAAAAATTACGTTGGAGCCCTGGGCTCATAAAAATTTGGTTTTATGAGCCCAGGGCTCCGACGTAGTTTTAGACGACCCTGACACGCGGGCAAAGCCGCCGACAAACGCTAGTAATAGATGATTACCTAAAAGTCCGGTGAACATAAACTGTTTACTAAGTTTAGGACTATTATAACTTTTCAACAGCTGATCCGAGTGATCCTGCTGGTTGCCATTTCATCAAAAGAAGAAGATTAGACATTGGCTGACTGCACAAATTGTGCGAAGCCAGAGAAAAAAAGGGTTAATTTTTTCTGTCTTCTGGTTATGGAGGGTAGAGGTAAGGAGTATCATCTGTGTACATGAAAAGTGTCCGTTGAAATGCATTAAATTAGGGTAGCGCCACATTAGCATCAAAGTAAACTTCTTAAAATCAATACACACACTTTTTCATAAAATTGAATGATAAAAAATCAATAAACGTACTATTCACAGTTCAGAAAATAAAATATATTTACTACATTATTTTGTAATACGCAAGTAGTGACAATAATGTTAAGTTTTTTAACTCGGCGTACTTCAATTCGTTCACAATTGCTACATTCATACCATACCCTGTGTCTACACCAGCGCCATTCTGGAAGGTTTTTGAACTGTTATTTACAGCTTATGCTGGACACTTTTTTCAATTTTCTACTATATGAGATAACACTCCTTATCTCTACCCTCCATACTTCTGGTTATTCTGGTATCATATCGACTGACAGCTGACAGATACACAATACACATTGATCATTGATCTGAAATAATTTCAGACAGATATTTCCGTGAAGTCTTATCTTATTATATATTTCAGCTGTTGAAGTGTTGACATTGAACAATTCAGTAAACTAATATTTCAGATGTGCCTGATCTTTGAATATTAGATCTTAATTATATAAAATATACTTAAGAAAATATAATCATGTCTATTAATCGTAATAAATATGAAAAAGCCCGAAGACGTCTTGCTGCCGTAACATTTTTGTCAAATATATCTCTCGACGGTAAGATTAAAGAGAAAGGATTAGTTGATAATGTAGATAAATCGTCAAAGAATGAAATAAAAACAGACGTTGCAAGCAAACCGATTGTTATTCACAAGGATAAAGACGTTACTTTAAGGAATAGCGTCCGCTATAAAAATAAAGTGCCTCAATTAAGCCCACTTAATCGTTCAGGTACAGATAATCATTCTGTAAGTTCAGAATCAGAACATACAACGGCTATAACTCCTGCTAAAGGAGTTACCAATACATCTTTCAGAGAAAGGTAACATACTATTTTGCAATATCTTAACTCTAGTATGTCATACCACCAATCTGTTTATTTCTACACAGGTGTTCTTCTGGAAATACTGAGTCATTCAAAGACAAACATCTTTCTAGAAATAGAAAAAGCCATGTTACTCTCGCTGCAGCTAATCCTGATGATAAGAGTAGTACAGAGAGCCTTAATATTGGTATGTAACTTATGATGTTTTATTCTGTATTTTACACTTATCACACATATATATATATATAATATAATGTCATTGATTTAAACTTTTTTAATTGCAGCCAGATTTAGGTCAAGTAACACATGCATTCCTGAAAATGCATTAACGAAAGAAGTACGCCTGATTAGACCCACTAAAGGAGTCTCCTTTAGAGATGAAAGGCTTGCTTTAGTTCCGGGACAAGGTGCTCCTTGTCTCATATTTAGTACTATACCATATTCAAAGACCATACGCAGTGCCCGGTATGTTTTTTTATATCCAGTAAATAATTATTATGGACAGCAATGGTAGACATTTAATTTTACAAATTTACATGTGTTTTATTTCTACAGATCTGATCTAAGAAAAGATGGTGTAAGAAGGAGAAATACTTCAGGTCCAAGACCTCTGTCAGCTATAACAGACAATGGAGTTGATCCATTTGACCTTCTAGGTTTAGAAAAAGAAGAAAATGGCCAAGAGATATCATATTCCAAATTATTGGTTCCTGCAAAAGTTTGTACCAGGGAACAATACAAAAAAATGTATGATGGTGATTTTACAGAGAAAGGTAACTGGAAAGTCATGAATCGTCATCCACATGTAATAGCAAGGTAAGATTCAAACAATTATATTTTTGTTCTAACAAAACAATGTGTGTGACATGTAGAATATGATATATAGTATCAACTTTAACTAGTAATTTAATCAAAACATCAGGAAAAATTATAAATATGTTACTGTTTAATGCAAACTGACCATTAATAACTGTGAGAAGAAAAATCCATGCTATGCATGTAATTGAATGATCCCTCCCCTACTAGATTCTTATAATCTATCTGTGTGTTTTATCCCTAATGCTGTGTTTCTGCTGTCAAATTAGTAATGAATATATACTATTAAATAGTATTTTATCTATGTTAGATTAAACTATATCTATCTCACTTGATAAAGGACCCAGTCTGGAGGTGTGAATGTTGTTAGGTATAAAATAATAACAGCAATTATCTCATCAGAGCCCACAATTTAATTATAATTTGGAAAACATTTTTTTTTAATGATCAATCACTACTCTAGCACACAATATAGGAAAGTTGCCTATAATTCCATAAGGCAAATAGAAATAACCTCAAATGCAAAACTTGAATGCCGCACTTATATAATACACCTTCATAAAACTCATAAACATACAATATTGTCATAAAAATATGCCACCTTTGGTAAGACAAATGACAGATATAAAAAACCAAAGTTCTCAGTTCAAATCCTCCAGAAATAAGCACTCCCAAGTTAATTAACGAAAAAGTTCTCCAGTAAAATAATAAAGGGTACAATTATGCCTTTGTCTTACAGAAGGTGTAATATATGAAACATGTCATTACTATTGTTACAATTTGTGGTACATTTACATCAGGTGCATTGTGTTTGTCATGCAGTTTTCACATCATTTCATCACTAACATATTTGACTTTCAGGACTAAGTTATTGACGAGGCACAAGGATAAAAAATGGTAAACACTGAACAGTTGAATTACATTCCGCTATGCAACACTTAGATTTTGCTAATGCTATAATGACTCTAATATAATAGGGACTTATTTGTATATTTATGATATAATATGGTTTATTATGTATACTTTTAATACTGCTTAATTCTGGTCAAGTGATATACTTGATTTAGTCAAGTGTAATGCAGTGTCTAGTTTTAATTTTTGGGATTAATTGGTTTACACAATGGATCTCTATTTTTAAGATGATGTAAAAGTTCATATACACTGTTGTAATATAACATGTATAGACATCACCTCACCTAATAATCATAGTAATTCATACAGTTATTAGCTTTATATAAAACGTAGTTTTACTGCTATTAGTGTTTTATATTAGGTATGCATGATTGATTTCCATTAACAGAGGTGCATTGGAAACGTAAAATAAATTGTTAATAACGCATGAAGAAATATGTTTAATAAAACAGAGTTGAAATGCATGGTTACTTAGTCCTACACAAGAGTAACAGCCAGCACAGACTGAGGGTAATATGTTGCATTCAAATAATGTATTAATTAATACATAACTGTTGTAGGTGTTTTTCTTATGAATCATCTCAGAGGACAACAATACCATCCTCGCCTCCACACTCATCAGTTGATCTTAAAACATTTGACTGGGACGAAGCTGCATTACTCTCTCAAAAATATGTTTGTATTCCTATTGTATTATTAACATTCATTTACCATTTATGTTATCATAACTGTACTACTATGATTTCCTTTTTTAGGTACACTACTATCCTAATGTCTTGGACGATCCGGAGCTTATAGCTGGTAAACATAGAACTCTACTGACATTTACGTCTTATATGACGTCTATTATTGATTATGTTCGTCCACAAGATCTTAAAAAGGAACTTAACGACAAATTTCGGGAAAAATTCCCTCATATTAAACTAACACTCAGTAAATTGAGGAGGTAAGTGAAGAAAAACTGTAGAAACAATAAAAAGGTTCTAAGGTAAGGGTAAGTTCTATAAAAGACTAGCTGATCTGTTCAACTTTGTCTGCATGTCTAAAAAGGATGATTCGGTCTGGAATATATTTCATTGGTGCTTAGCTCTTATTGGTCGTAGCGTGATATTGTATAGTCTATGGGCTTCCTGGATAAAGGGGCTATCTAACACTATATTATTTTTTCAATTCGAAACTATAGGTTTTGAGATTAGCATGTTCAACCAAACAAACAATTCAGCTCGGTAAAATAACTGTACTTACATAACATTAATGTTATGCTTGTTTTTTACAGTATCAAAAAAGAAATGAGAAAGATTGCAAAGCATGACAATGGAGGGATTGATTTACTCTCCGTAGCACAAGCATATGTTTACTTCGAGAAACTGATACTTGCCAACCTCATTAACAAAGACAATAGAAAATTATGTGCAGGTGCATGTTTAATGTTGTCTGCTAAACTCAATGATGTTAAAGGAGATTCTTTGAAGGCACTTATAGAAGTAAGTTTTGTAGAATAAGATCAATATTTCTTCGATCCTTATTCGCTAACTAGATTAGGGTCGACTTTAAGTCTATTATGATAAGACTGAACTTAGATTTTTTATGTGGAGTGACTGGTCACCCATCCATGGACTGACCAGAATAGGGATTCTTCTTTTAGTCATTGCTAAGAGCCCCTAAACCACTTAAACGTTTCTAAAATGATTAAACAGAATGAAGTTGCTATATTTTTACTAATATGACATAAGAAAATAAAAACAGATTTATGGTATTTCAAAAATATGAATTGGGCATTCTTAGCTCTTGTTAACCATTAAATAACCATGAACTGCTTTTATGTGCTTATCATTTATCAGTTTTGTTGCTTAGTAAATCACGTCGTGCAAATATGAAAAACTGATAATGTCCAAATATCATTAACTTAATCTCCTTATTCGATTCATTGGATGATAAATATAAAACTTTTGAATGTTTATAACTCTTTAATGATATTGTTAATTTACGTAAATAAATAAATAATAAACCAAAATAGCATTTTTTTTACATTGTCGAAATATAGAACAAAGGACATTAAATTCTAAAGCAACATCAGCATTTAGAAATAATGAGTATATATTCTCTAAAGTTTCCCCCCTCATTTCTCATCTTTCAAACTAAATGAAGAATTTGTATTTTAGATCCTATCTTTATCCTTATTATATTCGCAATCCATCCACTTTTAACCTCTATAACATTATCAGCTTTTACACATTTTACATTCTTATCGCGCTCCTCTCAATGTTCCTTTAGCAAACCTTCAGTTTATGGTCATTTTTACTACCATGGCAGATCTATCGAGTATACGTGAGACGTGAGAAAGATAAGTGTTACTGTAAAGTATAGATGTCTAGCGTTCATTTTCTTTACTAACCGCTGTGTGATATGTTCTCAGTTCTCAGCGATTACTGAAAATTTTGTATTTTTACGAAGTAGTAGTAGGTTAGGTAAGTATTGACATTTTGAATGGTTTTAGTTACCGATAATCTTCCATTTGCTAAAATATTCCCTAAATTTGCCAAGGAGAGTTTTTTCAATACCTGTTCTATGGCAGACCGGATACATTAGAATATCTGATCCAATATAATCGTATCTGTTATGGAGTTAAAAAAATACATTTATTTGCAGCGCATAGAAACAACATTCAGAGTTAACAGAAAAGACTTGATGAGATTTGAATTTGCCGTACTGGTGGCGTTGGAGTTTGGACTTCATGTCCCGCCCTATGAGGTGTTCCCTCATTATCAACGATTACTCCACGAGTCGTGACCTTGGCGAAGACTGGCCTTAGAGCCATGTATCCGGGTCTGTCATCGCCGTCGTGCTACTATCGTAGACAACCTAAGGGCAAGTGCTTGGATGTAAACTGCCCATTAACGTACTCAAAAAGTCTTCAGGGCTTGAATGTTTTCTTTTCAGCCTTAATGCCAACTGAGATATGCAAGCGGTTGCCAAAGGAGAGAAAAAAAATTTTTTCTCAATTACTTGACATAGATAGACTATTTTTTCGTTTTGTCAACTGTAAACATATTATTAACTATTGCTTAGTAGGGGACTAGTTGCGAAAAAGATAGATATAGCAAATAAGATAAATATACTACCTACTCCTTTTACAACTGGTTGCGAATCTCAGTTGCCAATGTGGCCAGAGGGGAGTGTTTTAATTTAATATATTCTGTAACCATAGCTTCATATATAGACATACCAATACTGGCATAGGTCTCGTGTGTGTAGATATTATAAGTCATGTACAGGCCTTATTGCATCAATTGAAATGCGCTAGTTGGCCACTTGGATGGTTTTCGTTCTACTACCGAAAGTATAAAGAACTAAATAAAATGTGATTAGTGTGCAACACAACATCTAGAATAACAGATAGATATTTAGAATATTTAAGTTATATTTGTATATATAAAAATTGTTATTGTTATATAGAGAATGCCAGTCATTATTTATATGGTAGTTGATAGGTTAGTTGTTAACCACACACTAAATTGAACGTGAAATAGAATTACATACTACCAAATATTGTTCAATGACAGTTTGTATGTTTTTTCTTTTTGATTTTCAAAGATTGTAACATTTGTATGTTGTTTTACTGATTACAGTAGAATTACTTATAAATATTTCGACTTCATGGTGCAGTTCTTCAGCATTGTGTCTGTAAACTTATTATGTATTGGAAACAATATTAAAAAAGTTTTGTAAATGATTGCCAATGTAAATATTAAAAGCAACGATTATGGTGCAATAATAAATATTAATGTAAAATAATTTAATATAAATACAAAGTATAATCTAATTTTCCATGCCTTAAAATAAAATTAAACAAGTCTAAAAATATGAGCTGCTCCATCAGTAGGATGTGGATCTCTGCAACTAAAAAATAAAAACAAAAAGAAATTACTAACATCTTAAATTGTACTTAAGTTTTTCATTTACAGACAATTTCATCGATTTTTATTTTATAGTAAAGCTTGTTATGAACAGACCCTTTTTTGGGGTTGGACGGATTGGAAAATAATTTCGGATAATTCTATTAAAAACTACTCTTATCGGCCAGCCTCAAGCACCCTGCTCAGGAAGGACCCGGATGCTGTTATTTCAGGTCCTCCACTACGCCTTATCAGGCAAAATCCCGGTAGAAAAGACTCCACCCCCTCAAATATGAAAAGAACCTAGAACTAGAATATTAAAACTTAACATGTACTTATGATAGAGTTTGAGATATACAGGTATTATGGATTCTAATCATTAATATTGGTTGCTAATAGTCCTTGGTGTTAATGTATGTTTATGTATAATACCTTGCTAATCATTATTTGCTTAATTTATGGAAAACCAAATCTTGTATCTGTGATAAAAAAATAATACAATATGTTTGTAAATAAATTTAGTGTAGAATTGTAAACTTATTCTACTGCCAACACTTGCAATAATTAAAAAGAGCACACGTCCAATTTTAATGCGACCGACGACGACCGACCGACTAATGCGAGAGAATGATAATAATTGCTTACACAGGTAAAAAGAAACCAGATTTATTTTTTATATCTATTAATTTCAAATATTACAGTATTCATTTTAACATCTCCAGCCAAGCTAAATACTTTTGTTAAGAATTTCTTTATTTCGGTGTTGCCATCAACAACAGCCTTAAACTGTCATACGGACATAAGCCTCTCAGTAGAAACGAGGTTTTTGCTTACTACTTGGTGTTGTAATAGATGACATTTGGAGAGATTCATTAGAAAATTTCATACACGCAATATATATTAATAGTAAATAGTTCAACGACTTTTTTAATAACAATTTGTTTAGTAATATTTTTGAAATACGCACTCTAAGATAATAATGTAATTAGAGGTGTTTTGCACTTAAACTTCCTTCGCTTAATTTGTATTGTTTGACATTTTTATTTTATTTTTTTTCAAAGGATTATGGCAGTTTTGAATGGGTCTTTTGTACCGCCTGGCGTCTATCGAGATAGGAATTGTTTTTCTATTAATTTGACTGCTAATATCACCGACAATAAAATGGATCACAAATGAGTTGTAATAATTACAACTATTCCATTTATTTTATTTTTTATTTACAATTATTGTGGTCAACAAGATGGCGTAATATAATATTTTAAAATAAAAATAATTTGGCTATGATTATCTTAATTCGACAATAAAATGTTGCGTTTGTACTTAATAAATCAGTAAGCTCACTTGTAAAAATCGATTCAAATATTTTATTGTATTTTACACATATTTTAAATTAATGTAAAATTTATAGTAGGCTTCATGGCGTGTTTAGATCATTTTGTTCGTGATGATCGTTAATGCAGATATAACAGAGCAGAATTAAAATTCTTTTAGCACAATTCTATGATATATATAAAATATTTATATTTTATTTTTTAATAAGTATATTTTACAAAAGTACAAAATAAATATATTTTATGTTATTTAGGGCAAACGAGCAAACGTATCGCCATGTATATAATCATATAGATGTTGATAATCAGGACAATTTACTCAATAAATGGTATAAATCTCATAAATATTCATGAAATTTTGCCAGCGGTACAGGATCTGCCATTCTCCTTTAGCTATTCTTAATTGTCAGCTTTAATGAAATATAAGAAAATGTGTAGTTTAATCTTAGTTAGCGGTTACGGTTCTGCCAGAATTAATACTCAGTATCTTTTCAGCAAGATTAGTTAAAAGTCTTAATTCAAACATGCGATAAGTAACTCAGAGCGTACCAAATTTTGTTGTTGTTATCTATATGTTAGTAAACTAAGTGAAAAATGTGATGTGATCATATACATGCGATAGTTTTCAATAGCTTAAGTGTGAATTTAAATATTTGTTATTATAAAATCTGGAACGCACAACGTGTTTTTTAATTAAACATTTAACCTACCAAGCGGCCGTTAACGTTAACCAGAAAATTTTATCAGTTGTGAGAGTATAATTAGCATCGAGGGGGTCACCAATGTACCACCAATCACCAAAGAATATAAACACTCGTATGTAAATACAAGTCCTGAAAGTCCAGGTTACTCATATAATTTTGCGTGTTAAATGATAAAATAAAAGATGATATTACACAGCACAGTAGATATTAGGTCTTTACCTATGAAATTGCCGTTTTGTATGCAATAAGTGAAAGTACTTATTTTTTCAAACTTTTTTATTTCTGTTATTCGAAGTAATCACCCATGCAATCGACGCATCTTTGCCAACGCATTGGCAGTTTATTGATGCCCTTCTTGTAAAAATCAGCTGGACGGGAGGCAACAAACTCTTCAAAGGCATTTTGTACTGCCTCTCGGGAATTGAATTTTTTACTGAGCGCTTTCGATTGTCGAACAGAATCCATTTTTCGTCGCACTTAACTATTCGTTTCAAAATTCCTTCATTTCTTTGCCTGTTGAGCAGCGAAAGGCGGGTCTCGACGCGTACGTTGCGCTGGCGATCGTTAAGGTCGTGGGGCACCCATCTATCAAGCTTTTTTACCTTGCCAATTTGTCGCAAATGGATCAATATTGTTTTGATGCTTACATTAAAAGCTGCTGCTAGCTCAGCTATAGATTGAGTTTCGTCAGCTTCCACAATCGCCTATAATTCATTATTATTAACCAAAGTCTCCGGACGACCACGAGCTTCATTTTTCAAGTCAAAATTTCCAGAACGGAACCGGGAAAACCAATAAAGGGTTGTGCGTTCGTTTGTACAGTTCTCTCCGTAAACGTTTTTGATGTTACCTGCCGTTTGTGTCGCGTTGGTCCCACGACGGAACTCATATTTCATAATTACACGAATTTTTAAAGTATCCATTATGACGAAAAATGTTCAAATGTAATGAAAATACAACGCTAATCAAAAAACAAAAGACTGAGTTTGTAAATAGAATGTCATGGTTTTAAAACAAAATTAATTTGAATTTAGAATACAGAGCCATTACAAACTTTTTTTTATTTGAAATGACCAGTACTGAAGAAACGCAATTTCATAGGTAAAGACCTATTAATAAGGTCAGTATGATAAAGTAAGAAGGTTGTAATCAATTCATTACTAACAGGCGCCATAGCTTCAGCCCACTCGCCATGTCCACGTTGCAAAGCTTTCACTCGTTCCTGATCAGCACACACTTGCACAAGGTAAAGACCTATTATATATTTCCCTACGTGCGTGCCGCGGTTCGGTGTTAAAATACAGACTGTGTGACTGTGTGACTGTGACTGGCGACTGGCTGTACTACTCAAACTAACTCGACACCGTATACTTTTTTCCTACGAGTCACCGTTTCTGAGATATAACGATTCAAAAAGTTATAAAAGTTGTTATTGTTATAATATGCACACGTTTCCACGCCACCTATAAGGTAGTGTACTTAGCGCGTTTTTTTAACGTGGTTTCCCCAGTCGGCCTACTCCTCCTACTCCACGGATCAGTTGTGATCAGGACATGAGGAGGACGATGGAAAACTGCTGCTGCCTCGTACATTATTGTATCATTATAAGAAGCACATAAACCAAAAGCCGAAAAGATTTGTATAAGTCGTTAGATTGGAACCTTCGATGAAAAAAAACTGCGAGGCCTAATTGTAATTTAGACTTAAAAGACCTTGGTCGAGCAGCAGTCATGATACAATGGCAAATATTTGTGCATATTAATTTTAAATGATCTAAATTTTATCGTTTATTTTTTTTAAATCATTCGTTCCACAAGAAATGTCAACGATTCTGGGATTTCATTATTTAAATCTTCAAACATGCGACTTGGTGGAGGGTATATGAATTATATAAAAAAATAGCTGCAGCTGCGTCTAGGACTCTCAATCGTTCTTCTGTTTTATTCATTGTTTTTTTTTCGTACCAGGCTTGATTCAAAATATCATGATGATTATCCACTAATCATATGAATGTTGATGCTCCCGATGTCTCAGTGACTTCCTACTAAACAGGCGGGCGGGAGTCGGGGAACTCGATAATGCCACAGCTGACCTGAACTGAGATGCCAATGACACTTTGCAGAAAAGGGACGTTCCCATTGGTTCTGCCTGCATAGGTTTCATAAGACGTCTAGAAAAGTTGTTTACAAAAACAAGCAGCAATACATTCATGCACAATACTCACTGTTTTAGGGGACCCTGTATTCTTAAATTCCAGGGAATCATAACCTCCTCTTCTCTGAAGGTTACAGAGCGGGAATTAGGATAAAAACCGAGAAAAAAACTCGAGTAAAAAAAATATATATAACAACTACTAAGAGATACGTGGCGTACTCATGTATATTATGACGATAACAACTTTTATAACTTTTTGAATCGTTATATCTCAGAAACGGTGGCTCGTAGGAAAAAAGTATTGATTCATATCTTATAGATAATTTTATGATCTACAATTTTGTCTCAGGTACTTTTAAGATAAAACTTACCGTTTTGCTGAAAATCGTGAAAATATAATTTTTTTAACGTTTGACATTGAATATTTTTTTTCCTCACACGGGAATGATGGGGAACTTTCAGGTATTGTTTATAAATTATGTTTTGAACATATTTACTAACTAGCTGAACCCCGCGGTGCTATCCGCGGTACGATGATAACTGCGGGCAACGCCGCGAGGCGAAGCTATATCTTTATAAATAGTAGCCTATGTGTTATTCTGATGTATAAGCTATATTGTGGTAAAGTTTCATTCAAATCCATTCAGTAGTTTTTACGTGAAAGAGTAACAAACATCCATACATACATACATCCATACTTACAAACTTTCGCCTTTATAATAGTAGTAGGATTTTCAGCTTGTACAATTAATTATGTTTTGAACATATTTACTAATTTTCAGCTTGTTGGGAATTTATGTACCTTCACTATAATTTTTTGGTCTAAATTGACCGGACTATTAACGGTTTTAAAAATAATTTAGCCAATGATTTCCCTTAATTTTTTTTGTTTAAATTATTACTGACTTTTTCTTAATTAGTTTTTACAGTAATGCTACGAAAGCGTAAGTACAATATTTTGCAAAGTTGTAATAAAGCCCGAACTAGTAAATAGCTATAAAATAAGACATAATGAGACGTCTCAACAAACCGAGTTTATGTAAACCTATTTACCATAAAAAAATAATAACTAGGTAGTTACATTGCGTAGGTACCTGCGTTTGTGCATATAATTGCTTCATTAATAACAATACTTTTATAGGCCGCTAGACTTATAACAAGTTTTCACAATAATTATTTGGATCACTGACGTCGCTTCATGATTATGTCCTAATGGCAAACCTACACTCTACATCAGGGAAATTGCTATAGATACACAATATAAGTATATGTTCTATTCATTCACATGTAGAAATTAAATGAACTTCGTGTTCTAATCACGCGTTGTAGTACCTACTTACATAAAATGAATTATAAGGTATTTTATTATGGAGTGGTTTGGTTGTTATCACGTAAAAAATTAATGTTATTGATAATGTTATTTTATTTTAAGATTTTGGTCTCCTGTGCGATATTGTGTATTAGCAGTATTTGTTTGGGTGACAAAAATATGACACTAAATCTGTCACATGAAGATAAGAGTACCTCCGATAAGACAATGGAATCACATTCAGAAGAATTCAGTGATCTTGATGGAGACTCTAGCGTTTGGCAACTATGGAGGCCATTTCTAAAATGGGGTTAGACTAGAAATATTAAAAAAAACTTAATGGATGAAGTAAGTATGATATCAATTCATTATATTTTTATTTTAGGTCTATCTCCGTTTAACAAGAAGTTAACGCACTCTCTTTTCAACAAAGAGAGTGAACATGGTGGACGACTTGGCTTTCATCAAAACCGACCCAAACTTAAAAATAAAGTGAAATTTCTTTTTAAAGTTAATCAATTTGTAGTTTAAATGTTTTATTAAATTTATTCAATTTGTTAATCTTATTTTTTAACGGTTAAATCTTATTAGGTAGGTACTATACCTACACTTATTCATTAATAAAAAAAATCGAATTAATAGTCAATATCAATCAAACCACAATAGAATAGCGAAGTGAGGTTTTGTGATTTTATTTTTTTGTAATATGTATGATTAGCCTTTTTTATTATCCTTTGAGAAAGATTAATCCTCAAAGGTGAAAAATGCGACCGTTGCTTTTATGCAGGTCTAAACACTTTGCCTAATAATTCTGTGTGTCTTACAAATATTCATGAAAAGGACGCAATAAGCACCCAAACTTAGAAAAATGATTTGTGAATCTCACAGTGTTGTCCCATGTGGGGGTTGGAACCTACAACACTGAGTGCAGTAGAAAGCAGCAAGGTGACCGCTTAAGCCACCATGCCATTCGTGCAATCGGCACACTAAACCTAAGAATTGTCCACCAGCCTTTAAAGATTTTACGTAGATGGCTATATATTATAATAAAAAACTCGAAAAACAAATATCGGAATCGGAGACTCCTGAATTATTTATAGGCATTAGGACTTCTTTTAAAATCATGAAAGTCGTTGACCAAAAAAACTATACGTGATATTACGCATACTGTCAATTAGCGTAGAAAGATAACTGTCAATTATTCAACAAACACTAGTTTTAATATTGAAATATGTATAATTTATTTCGCTATATTTGTTTGTCTTGAGGGGATTTTAGTTTAACTCATTAATATTTTAGTAACTCTTTAATTCCTTAGAGGTTGAGATGTTTTATTTGGATTCACAAAGAACTACTACTCGTCGTGACAGTTCATTAATCACCAACAGAAAAAATAAAGAGCTCGATGATGTATCTCTATATTTAGGACAACCCCCTGCCATTTATAATATCGAATCATCCACATCCGTGGTCCCCGTTCGCCCCAAGGGATCAGTACAAAAGGAACTAGTAACTTTGATGTTTGAATCTATGTTAGACAGTATAGTTGAATCATGGGAAACTATTATGCCAGAAAAACATGAAGAGAGTTACTTAAACTTGGATATTAGCAAGGTACCCAGTGAAACATTCACTATTTCAACTGGTAAAAAGAAGAAAGCTTCGGGTAAGCTATTACATGCTATTAAATTCGTACTATTTGCAGTTGCTGTCTTTTGTAAGGTAGTTGTCGTAATAAAAAATGTCGTAATTTTAACAAATCCTAATTCATTAATTTAGTATTTATCTTGTCCTCTTTCAGCAAAACCGTCAAAAACAAAACGAAGCCGATCTAAAATCACATTAACAGATACTGTACAGGTAAGAATACACTTTTGTTTGTTTTCTTATGTATCTAATTAATATGAAGTTCTGATATCGGTAGGTATATAAGTAAGCTGAGTGCAAATGTCTTAAGGTTAAATTTTTGGATAGAAAGGTATACGGAGATGAGTCTCTATGGCGTCACGTGACAGGGGCCGACAAAAAACCCAATGTGTAAAATTATAATAACTGCCTTTTGAGGCGGGAGGTCGGTGTCCGAAACTGGATTTATTAAGTTATCCCAATCTCACCATATAATGTTATTATTATAAATTGTTTAATATTAGCCGCCGTAATAATCAATATACATTTTATGTGAAGTGTAAGTATTTACCAACTAATATCAAGGTCTCATTTTAATTTTGTTATATTTTATTGTCTATTACTAACATAAATATTCTATAATTCGAACATGTTCAAAAATCGTCGTGCTATTTAGCTAATTTATGCAAAATTTAACTGTGACCAATTATTGGAACGAAGTTCCTTATGGCGCGTTGTGTAAGGGGGCTAGACGGAAAAATTGTCACGACACAATTTGTTGACACGACACAATTTGTTGTCACGACACAATTTGTTGTCACGACACGACGACGACACACACAGATATTTTCGTTTCGTCTTTATATTTCGAACTTCGTTCCATCCGGGTGTCCCTTGACACCTCTCAAGTTTTTTATTACACTCATTTGCAAAAAAAACGGGCGGTTTCGATTTTCTTCCTGGCTGAAAAAAATAAATTACCAAAAAGGTTTTAATCATTTGAACATGTTACTGGCCAGCTATAAAAGTACCATAATGTTTATAAGAGTACATTCCAAATTCAAATTTTTGACTGAGCCTGGTTTTCAAAGAAAACAACTTTTAACTACATTTTGTGGCGCGAATTCCCTATAGTTAATATCGACTCTAATTAACTTTTTGTCAATTTTTATTAAATTATCTGATGTCCTTGACATTTAAAAGTATTTTTATTGCTGTTTAGCAATCTCGAAAATGGTAGATAAAGTGATAAAAGCGAGCAAAATTATTGCGCTGCTTGAAGAAGGTTGCAGCCAATGCTTCGTGGCTCAGAGGCTAAATGTGAGTCGGTCGACAGTTCAAAGGACCTGGCAGCGCTATCAAGAGACCGGTTCCGTCAAGAGAAGGCCTGGTTCTGGCAGAAAGACATGTACCGAACCACGGGATGATCGTTTTCTAGTTAGTCAAGCGTTGAGAAATCGCAAATCTTCTTATGTGGACCTCAAGAACAGCCTCGAAGAAGTAAGAAATGTGCAAATTAGTCTATGGGCGGTCAGGAGGAGGCTTCTCGCTGCTAATATACACAGTCATCGCCCGGCACGCGGCCCTAAATTACTCCGTGGACATCGAGTTGCCAGGCTTAGCTTCGCTCGAAATTGTGTGTCATGGACTCATGAAGACTGGGATAGGATATTGTTCTCCGATGAAGCCAGGCTATCTCTGCATGGTGAAGACCGACGTCGGCGAGTGCTACGTAGACGAGGAGAACGCTTTGCAGAGGCATGTTTTGAAGAAATCACACCTTATGGAGGGGGCTCTGTTATGTTTTGGGCAGGAATAAATTCCATGGATCGTACGGAGTTAGTCTTCATCGAAAACGGTACACTGACTGGACACCGATACATAACGGAAGTTCTAATTCCTTATGCACAACCCGCTTTAACCGCTCTTGGCGAAAACTCATTTTTTATGGACGACAACGCTCGCGCCCACCGGTCTGGCGATGTGGAAGCATATATGCTAGAAGTCGGAATTCGTCGTTTGGACTGGCCAGCTAGAAGTCCGGACCTCAATCCCATAGAGCATGTCTGGGACGTTCTGAAGCGACGAGTGAGATCAGTGCAGCCGGCTCCGCAGACCATCAGAGAGCTAAAGAATGTGATTACCGCGGAGTGGGAACGTATTCCCCAAGAAACCATAAAAGATATACTCGCTAGCATGCCCAGACGAATGCAAGCCGTGATTTCAGCAATAGGGGGTCACACTCAATACTAAACTTTAATCTGCTTTTAATGTATTCAAGAAAAACTAAGAAATTAACGCGTTTCATTTTTATTTAGCGAGCAGGTACAAGAATAGTGTTTTGAGCTTAAACATTATTTCTCAATAATTTAATCAAAATGTTATGATAAAACTGATGATACCTATTCCTTCCTAATTAATTTATGAAATTCTGAGGATAACAATACCTAAAATTGTCAAACAAACTAATAGTAACTACAAAATAGTTCTTTGCTTAAGTGCCCGTTTTTTTTGCAAAAGAGTGTATTATATTACTCTTGGTTTAACTTAACGACATAGATCTGATGTTACCCTGTCGTCATTTATGGAGTTTCACTAGCTTTAACTTTTACAAGCAGGATTCTCAAATAATATGGTGGTCGGCTCCAGACGAGAAAGCTGTAATACGTTTTCGTAACGGCAATGTCTATGAAGGAAATATATCAACGAAATGTATGCATGGCGAAGGGCGTCTTCAGTGGGCCGATGGAACCGTATATTTAGTAAGTACTTGAGTTGTCTTAAAAAATCGGCCAATTACGAGTCGGTCGTAAGGGTTCCATACATTTCAAGCGTCTACCTATTGTCGTTATTAATATCAAGCAAAAAACGGCTAAGACGCCTTCATTCATTAAAAGCGGTTCAGTAGTTTAGGTACTACGGGAAAACATACAAACATACATAGACTGCCCAAAACTATTACTCTTTTTTTTGGCTTCGCCCTATTCGGGTAAAAAGATATTACTTTCTTAACTTATCGATTTATAGAGATCCTTCAAATATCCAGCGCTAAAAAAAAGAGCTATCCATATTTTTTATAAAAAATCAATGCTGACCGTAGAATTGCCTTGCAAACAAGCTTTTTCGTATTCGTTTTGCCTTTTAAATTAAATACATTATGGGTTCTTTCCCTCCATGCGTAAGGCTTATGTCCAGCAGTGGCCTGCAGTACGCTGATGATGATGATGGTGTGGTGACCTCCACATACAACATAACATACTACAGCGCCATCTACCGAAGTTACACTGAACTACGGAGTAACCTACAATACGAAGAAACTACCAATCCTGAATCGCGCAATTAAAGTTCTCGCGCCGATTATCATATTTACAACATCCCAACATCAACTGTTGGGCAGTAGCCGCCAGGCATGATCACCTCGCCTGGTCGGAGGATCCTCCCTTGGTGTTGGGTGGAACATGATACCCGTTCCCCCACAATGGTAATGATGGGTTCTATCATTGATAACATCTCTCGTGACAAAATGGTACCCCGTTAGGCGCAGTGAGGCCCTACCCGCGTGTATATAGGTTAAGCTACATCGAAAGCTGTTCAGTATGTTCCGCGTGAATTAGTATAAGACATTCATACATCGCCACAAACTTTCGCATTTTTAATATTAGGCAGAATTTTAAGTTATATTTATCTTTTGATATTTTCAGGGGCATTTTAAAGACAACGAAATATGCGGCAAAGGTCTTATTCAGTGGAAAGACGACACGTGGTATGAGGGCGAGTTTTTGGGCAATCTCAGACATGGCCAAGGTCTTTATGTAAATTCACGTCTACAAAGGTCCTATGCAGGAGGTTGGGATCGCGGTACTAAACATGGAGAAGGCGCTATCTATTATTCTAAAGACTTCAAAAATTCATATGACGGTGGATGGCTGCAGGTGTATATTTTTTGTAGTACTGAAAGAACCGAAAGGTATCGTGAGATATATTGATTTAGACAACAAAATAAATTAGCTAAAATCAAGTCAGTACAATTTTACAAACCTAGATTACAGCAACAGTTATAATGTTACGAAACAAGCAATTAATCGGTAAGCATTTAACTGCTACACGAAAATATAACGAGCGATTCTATTTCTTAGCAGAAACATTAGGTATGTACTAACTCCGCCCAGAGGTATTACCTACCCGCGGGTTTAGTTTCTTTTGAATGGTATATTGTTTACTATTTCATTAGGAAAGCCAATTAAATATTAATTGGTTTTCGAGTAATCCTTTATTTTTCTTAACTGAAAGTAGCAATAAGGAGTACCTTTTAACATCAGCTATCTGCCAGTGAAAGTCCCATGAAAAGCGGTCCAGCCATTCCAGATATTAGCCAGAACGAATAGACAGTCAAAAAGCCTTGTTATTAAAATGTAATAATGGCATTGAAAGCTATGATATATCTGAATACCATTGCAAATTAAGTGCAACTGTAAATTTTCATAGAATGAACGCTTTGGATATGGATCGCGAGAATACTGTCCTCCAAGTGGATACAAAGGTGAATGGGAAAGAAACAAAAGGGAAGGCAAGGGGCTAATGATATGGCCCAATAACGACGTGAGTTAACAGAAATCGTATTTCGATTTTTATTATCATCCGCTTAAATAACTTCTAACCTAACTTATTCAATTATACATAGGTATACCCGTACAATATATTTGTTTTCCAAATCTTTTTCTTTAAGTCTTTGTATTTATAATTACCTACTAGTTAATGCCTGGGGCTGTGTGTGTGCTCAAGGCTTTCGTATTTATAATAATAATATGTATTAGTAAGTTGTTATATTAAATAACCTAATCTTTAACTGCTACGTAGATATTTTACATAAGAATTTAATTTCGACATAGTAAGATCGCAATTGTCTATTTAAAAAAGAAAGCCTTTTTTTTTTTTTATTGACTAGTGGGCAAACGAGCAGACGTATCACCTGATGGTAAGCGATTATCGCTGCCCATGGACACCCGCAACACCAAAGGCGTCACAAGTGCGTTGCCCACCTTTGGGGGATGGGAAAAGGGATGGGGGAGGGGTTGGGGTATGGGCCTCCGGTATCCTCACTCACTCGGTGAAACACAGCGGAAACTCTATTTCACACCGGTTTTCTGTGAGGCTGTGGTATCACTCCGGTCGAGTCGACCCATTCATGCCGAAGCATAGCTCTCCCACGAAATTATATTATGATTAATTAATAAATATCCAGACATAATTTGTATTAACTAGTAGTTTTCTTTACATTAAAAATAGAAGTTAAAGATTTGCTTACTTCTTCTGTTTTAACCGACAGAGCGATCATGAAAATCATTAGAAAACTGTGGTGGCAAAAAATACGAAGTCTAAACATGACTTTTTTATACCCTTTTCAGATCCACTAATAAAGAATCTAAGTAGTTACCCTAACCCTAATCTTAATGTTTTTTATGGTTGTTTCTTGTCTGATGGAGAGCATAAGCAGAATACATGAGTGGTCATCGCCATACTTATTGCGAATGCAGACAATGCAACAATGCAGTATGGCGGCATGACATCATGGCGGTCTAGTGATGCTTCTGCACCATTCGGCCTCTGATCTCGCACTCACCACCGAAACACGACAGCACGAATGCTGTCATTTTAGATTGACCCTCTGTGCGAGGGTAGTTAGTAACGCCCCGGTCGAGCCGGCCCGTTCATGCTGGAATAAACGTGGCTCTACAACCTTTTAATTTTTTTGTAATTGTTTGGAAATGATGAAAATATTATAAATTATCTTTTTAGTTTTACCGCGGTGAATGGAAAAATGGAGTAATGTCTGGTCACGGTATTTTTATATGGGAAGCATATTACAATAACACGATGTCGGTGCCGTCTTCAAAATTTTATAAGGGCTATTGGGAGAAAGGACAGCGAAATGGTCAAGGTGTTTTAGGCCTGGGATTAGGTTGGGGCTCATATTACAAAGGAGATTTTGTGAATAACATGAAATCCGGTACAGGAAAATTTGTTACTAATAATGGTCTCATTTTGCAAGGAAAAAATTTGTTTGTTGACGATAATCTTTCTTCTATGTCATCAAATGATTCTTTTTATACAGAAAATTCAAAAGGCCCTGTAGAACCCTATCAATTTGATATATGTGACAGTTCTGTGGGTCTTTCTTATCATGTTGACCAAGCTCTTAGAAACTTTGATAAGCAACAAGAAATCATATCAAGTATAATTGCTGATTACATCGAAAATAATAAACCTTGTAGAAATAAGGATGTAGCTATTCAAGCTCGTGCTGGTGTTGTCAAAGACGAACACAAGATTAAAGAACATGAATTTGAATTTTATCAAGATCTTTTGATATTCGAGGAGGATTCGTTACGTAAATCGTTAAGGTGCTATGAGACTGACTTGAAGAATATCTATTATAAGTATGCCACAATATGCAACGTTGAAGAAGTTTATTTTACACCTGTAATGACGCGATTATACTTATGGCAATTGTATTATGATTGCCATATACACGAAAAAGGATTAATTCTCTGTGACATCGATTGTATGTTTTATCAGAATCCTGCATGGTTAGCTAAGAATCCGCATGATCCATTTGAGAAAATATACTTTTGGCAATTTTTACATAGCCTTATTACAGTTGCAAGCAAATTATACGCCAAAAGGACGTTACCCGGTCCAAAGCCAGATACAGTCTTAGCATGTGCATTCAGATATTTCATGGGGCAAGATATCTTACCAGGTTGTAATCAACATAGAGGTAAGTAAAGACTTAAATGATGACATGAGGTATGGCGAATGAAATAATGTTTGAATATGTACCTACGATGCGTAGTAAATTGAGAAAAAAGTACTAAAAAAATTTCTTAGGTAAACTTAATTTTGAGGTCTTTGTCGAAAACTCCGGCATACAGCTTTAAAGGTTTGAGGTATTTAACGTAAATTTTTTGCACTCACTAATCTAAATCCCTAACTAAACAGTTAACGTAACTTCCCATCTTCTATTTATTTTAGGGCGATTGGTAAATGGTTTTGGCACATTTGTACCCTTAAAAGCGGCTTACACATTATATCGATCTCTAGGAGAACCACATACTGTTTGCCAATTTCTAAGGGCCGTACGTAATGCTCCACACATTAATTACCTTCCTCAACCACCCATTACGGAACCGCCTGATGAATGCCTTCCGATTGGTCGCAATCTGTATATTTTTGGCGATGAAATGAGTTTTATTGTTGGTAAGTACAGCTTAAGATATAATAATTACGTATTAAGCTATATAAAATATATGTAATTATATAATAATAATACTATTCTCCGGCTGTGAGCGGTAGGCGTTCATGTAGTACTTACTTAACTTTCCATCATGTGATCCGTCAGCCAGTTTACCTCCTATCTCCTATATCATAATAATAAGATACTTATGTTTTCTAATTCACAATCTATAAAGTACAATCCATAATGTATAATGTTGCGTACCTAATTAAACAATCGTACTGATGACAGAAACATTAACGTTACAAAAGGCGCCCGAACGAGCTTACTTTTAACATACAAAGCGCCCACCTTCTTTTTATATAGGTACTCGTACTATTTCGTATTACTCATTAATCATTTATAATACCTACTTAGTACCTACTTTTGTAAAAGCTCTGTCAAAAACGAGAAGAAAATAAAGAATCATCGATTCACACAGTAGAAAGTTCTGAGGTAACAAACTTAAAAAAATACAGTCGAATTGAGAACCTCCTTCTTTTTGGAAGTCGGTTAAAAAAGAGAATGAAAGAGATATCGTTCTGGCGATTTTATAAAGAAATGTACTTTTTTGATCATACGTATGAGCTTACCAAAGTGACTCTACTCTGCCTGATGGATTCTGCTCATGCCTTCCTCATGAGCAGAATCCAAGAGTCACTAATCGCCATACTCATTGCGAATGCAACAATGCGACATGGTGGCCCACATTATAGCGATCCATATAGATAGTTCAGGTTGATTAACGAACTTAGAACATAGTTATGTTACAATTTTAATACTTTTTAAGAAAAGTCTGCCGTAGGCTGATTTAAGAATGATTCTCTGTAAACTAAATAAATTAAAGCAAGTTTTTTATTTCAGACAATAATCTACCCGACCAAGAAGATAAATATATTACCAGATCCAAACTTTTTAATTTTGCGAATTTGTCGAACAGAACTATCATTAACATTTTCGCTAAAATATTCCCTCAACTGTGTAAAGACAGATACATAATGAATCTAAATATAAAATTAACATTCTTTGAATTTTTTGAGGCGTTCTTGGAGTGCGCTGATGCAAGTGTTAATGTATCAGAGGAAGAAAGTAAATTGAGAAATAGGATATCGATAGGATTAGCCCCACATAGTTCTCCTATTGACCTAAAATCTAAAATGCTCTAATACAATTCGTTGTTTCAACTACTTTAATAAATACTTTGTTTGGGATTTGTGTTAGTCTTATTTACCCTATTTCATAGAACTAGGTACTCGAATAGACTTCGTAAGGCTTAGGTAATACCTCGTTTTTGGGTTCGATTTCCGGGTCCAACTGTTGTTACGATCTGCAAATATTTGTTTTCTATACTACAAGCTCAACTTAGTTTGTGACTAGATGAGGTTGTGTAACAGATGTCCAAAATGTAATTATTTATTATTAATAATAACTTCACCCATCACATACCTACACAAAGCAGTCTAATCCCAAACTTACTAGAACCTGTTTAATTAAAACCATACTACTAATACTTAAAATATTCATAATTGTACAATATTTATAATTACATCCAGACAAAAATGATTATGCTTTTCACATAATAGTAAATTGTCCTCAGTGGAAATCGAACCCACAACTGCTGGCTTGGCAGTCAGGATCACTAACGACTAGAGTCTAGTTAAGCCAAAAGTTCAACGGACCAACAGACCAACGTCACTAGACCAACGAATCCGTTGACAGCAAGCATATTAAGGTGGTAATTCTGTTGTTACTTCACGAAAGTAAAATTTCTCTAAAAATATAATATATTTATAAAAATATTAGATATTAATAGATAACGTCTATTTTCACTATAACATGTAATTTTATTAATCTTTGACATTTCACAGAACAAACTTATTTTTGGGGTTCCGTACGTAAAGAGTAAAACGGGACCCTATTACTAAGACTTCGCTATCCGTCTGACTGTCACCAGGCTATATCTCTTGAACCGTGATAGTTGAAATTTTCACAGATGATGTATTTTTGTTTCTTTTTTTTGTATTTGTACTTATAAAAACAAATACAAAAAAATAATAAAGTAAATATTCAAGAGGCTCCCCTACAACTAACGTGATTTTTGTTGTTTTTATAGATAATGGAACGGAACTCTTCATGCACAAATCCGACTCGCACTTGGCGCGTTTTTACTACTGTTTGTTTAGCGAGTTTCCGACTAACAGAATTAGCACCAATGTATGCTATTAAGGACGTATCTAATGTTTAGACATGTCGGTCTTATACTTACATACAAATTTGTGTTTAGCTAATTTTCAACACATATTAATCTATACTAATATTATAAAGCTGAAGAGTTTGTTTGTTTGAACGCGCTAATCTCAGGAACCGATCTAAAAAAATCTTTCAGTGTTGTATAGTTCATTTATCGAGGAAGGCTATAGGTTAGGTATATTATATATCATCACGCTAATACTAATAGGAGCGAAGCACCAATGAAGAATGTTTCAAAAACGGGGGAAAATTAGGCAATAGGCAATAAAGGCAATAGAAGACGTAAACGAGGTTGCGATGGTCAGCTAGTATACTTTATACATAATTGTATAATTGTGTCGACAGAAATCTACTACCTATTTTAATGTGGATCTCCACTTCCGTTATACCCAAGTGCATGAATTATTATTGCTAAAGTGTATTAAAATCTAATTAAAATCTAGCAGTTGATTGACAATGAAAAAAGGATTTATTCAATATTCATTGATCATTAATAGTGTCAACTACGATGACAAAAAATACCTAGGTACTTATCTATGGCATCTATCGTAAGTCTATACGAACAGTTTTTACATTTGATCACAATTATTGGGATCTTAAATAAAGAAATCTATTGAATTGTTATTTACGTCACACATTATTACCATAATTCACTATTAAAATGAGAACTAAAAACCCAATGGCTAAAAAACCCCAACAAATATTATTCTCAAAAAACTATTACACACCGCCGAGAACTAAAACAGAAAACTGGGATTATGCCATGCACGCTGAGAAAAAAGACAATTATGTATATCGTGATGGATTAAGTAACCATATAAGTACTTACACACGCTGGGGTACAGAGGACCAGGGGTGTCGTATTACTGAAACACGTCACATGTTAGCACAAGTGTTTGGTAAAACTGTCCCGGTGTATGCCTTCAAGCCTCTCGTTAATTTTACATCGTATCCTTGCACAGAGTAAGTTGCATTTAACAGTTAAGCTCTAACTAGACTTCGCAGTTAATCATGCTGGTTTCGTGCTTAAATTTTGACCATAAATCTTTGGGAGTTTAAAGTTTATTTTCTTTCATCAATCAGTAGAATTTGAATTATAGTTTATAATAACCTGATACATCTTAAACGTTAAACTCCGGTAACCAGCCTGCCGATGACTATAAAACCATACACAAATATTTTTAATAAATTAACCCAGAGACAGAAAAATGGATAAGTCAAGATCATAAAATTAATAGTCCTAGGTGGGCATCCAAAGCTATGTCGTAGCCGTCATGGTCACTACTTGATCGACACTCGTAATTTTATACATTTTCTTGTCAAACCAAAATCAAGACCTCCCCAATAACCTAGATCTCCGTCAACGTTCGCAAGTATGAGCACGTGTCTACTTTATTTCCAGTTAAATTGGTTACTCGTTCTCTTGCAATAATTAATGAGCTCTGATTTCTCTTTTTTAATTTTTCAACTCGTAACCTTACCTACGTGTTTTACATTACAAACCTGCATAATGTATATAATCAGAACCTATATATTTGTTTCAGTACGCCAGGAAGAAATAAATTAATGAAAATAGCAAACTTACCACAACTACCCGAAGATTTTGGAGTAATGGACTATGTATCGACTCAACAAGATGATTACAGAAACCCTTTCCCGGGAGTAACCAAACCAGTGCGTAAATATATATACTGATTAGCTTTTGGCCCCAGCATAACCCGCGTGTTTATCGGCTATAAGTCCTTCCTCAAGAATCAAAATATCTCCATGCCAAATAACATTAAACCAAAGCCTCTCCGCAAAGCAAACCTCTTCATTATACATAATATATATTTTTTTACAGTTGACTATGTCCACCCCTACATGGCTCCTGAATCGAGTCATCCGCTCAGACCTCACTCAAAACTACAGTGCAGCACCACCACGTGGAGATTATCAATGCCTAGACACCCATACTCCTATAGGCCATATCAGAGAATTGAAATTGTTCCGCTATCAATCTTTTGATCCAGCCACTTGCCTACAAGATTTTCCTAGATTAACCAAGTCATTAGATACTAACGAAAACAAATAAGTTATTACATTTCAATATTTTATTATAATTAATTAATACAAATTATTCATCATACAAAATTAAGTTAAACACAACAAAACTTGTAACTAAATTCAAGTAACAAAATCAAAAAAATTCAATGCCAATGGCGTAAGTATGAGTACTTATAATTTTCTAATTTCCTTTATTTTTAAACATAATTATATCAGCTGTCAAGATTAGATTGTGTCTTATTTTTCAATTAGATTATTTGTATGTTTGAAGCCAATGTTGTATGTATTACTAAAAGGCTAAAAATTTGTTCTTTAAAATCCATTATTCTTGGTTTAATAACCGTCCAAAAATATTATATTGTTTAAGTAAAGCCTAATGGCAAGGATTAAAATAATCCCTTTACTCAAGTAAAAGAACTGAGAAGAGAAAGAATCACCCAATTATTTTTTCAAGCTAATAAAATACATGGAAATAATTAAAAGTAACTTTATATTGAAAAAAATTATGTCTCAAATAAATCATTGTTAATATCAATATTGGTCATAAGCTCTTTTAAACTGCAAGATAGCTAATCATAGCACCTAATTGGACGTAACTATCATATGCTGCAATGATTAAAGAAATTTACTTAATCTATCTTCTAATTGCAGCACTTATTTGTTTACAATTCATATAATGTGAAATGTTTTGTTAATTCAGAAATATCATTACGCTTGGTATTTTAAATAAAATAATGCATTGCATTATGAAACAATTATACCTAGTCGATGCACACCATTTGGCAATTATTGTAATAATTACAGCTGCTGTAACATGAATTTCGTAGCAGATTCAATAACACCTGAAGAATGTTTAAACTACCCAACAATCTCAATGGAAACTATAATTTGCTGAAGCAACAGTTACATTTTGAATCGAGAAGATTATAGAAGTGAACCAGTAATGTACCCTGCAACCTATGTCAAATATGATATTCTTTTCATACTTGGGAACTGTATTTCTTGAGTTTACAATAATTTAATAAGGAAAATGATAAAAAACAACTTTCAAGAAACAATATTTAAACTGTTGTTTAACAAATCCTAAACATTAAAATAAAAAGCTTTAAAGTAGAGATAAATAACAAACAAAAAATATAAATGGAACACATAGTTGCCATTTTCCTACTTTAATACATACATGTTTTTGTTTCATGTGTCGTCTAACTTTGAGGATAACAAATGAGTTTCAAGTTCACGCCACTTCACAACAGAAAATACATTATCTTCAATGAGTACGCCTTCTCTTAAAACTTTTACCTTTCTTAGACTTCAGCTTGTGTTTTCGTGAATTTCTGTTACTACTAGTTCCTGTTATTTCATCTGCAATCGTACCTACTGTAGACAACTTTTTCCGTCGATTCTTTTCAGCTTTTGTTACAGGTAACCGTGTTAAGTAAGTTTCTTCATATTCAGTCTTTTCTTGTTCAAGTTTAGATATAGACTGTTTCACATAGTTACCTGTACTAACTTCTAAAGGTGCTTCAGAGTATTCTTCACGGAGTTCTCTCATTATGTTAGCATTAAGGATTTCATTTCTTGATTTTTCTTTACTCTTCTTTTCGCTGTCAACTCTTGAAGTATGTGCATCGAAATGAACCGCTGCTAATTTGGGGGGCACATAGATGTTGGACTTGCTACTCTTGTCTTTCTTATCCTCCCCATCATCTGAGAGACCACTAGACTCATCTTCAGAATTGTCAATCTTACTCACTAAGTTTGAAGGATTTGCATGATATGATTGGGGGTCGTCCTCATTTGTTCCACCAACTACAGCTGTTTTAACTAATTTATCAATTTGATACTTCAGTTTGGAATCTATGGGACGAATCTTTTCCAGAACTGTTCTTATCTCTACAAGTCTATCAATGGCTGGATCTGAATCAATTTTCTCACCAGAACTCTTTCTTAACACAATATATGTTAAATTTATAAGATAACTAAGAAGCATTTGATACTTCATTTCTAGGAAGCTGAGCCCTTTATCTGTCGAAAGTTCTCCACTTTTAACTCTGACCAACATATTATCTACAAGTTGTGATACTTGTTGAACATTTGTATTCATTTCATTAAGCAATTTTACTGCTTGGGGTAGGTCAGGTTGCTCCATTTCATCTGATGCCTGGAAAACAAAAAAAACAGGATTAAACCAAAACGATTCTCACAACTTTCATGATTAATACTGTAATACAATGAAACGTATTTAGGAACAATTACAACTTAAAAAACTATTACATCAAATAATTAGAGTGTGTGATCGATAATCTAAATGAATTGCAAGTTCACTTCAGTTTTAACTTTTAAGCTATAATTTAATTATTTTTATTACTAAGCAGGGATTTTAACACGTAAACACTTATCCAGGTAATAGGTTACAAATTTCGAATATGCGATGGAACTAAAATCACCACATGGTTAAATAAAATAAACTTCAAAACAATCACCTGGACCATGATGCTGTTTAAACTATAACCTCATATGATCGAAAATAAATAATGGGGACATTAAGTTTTTATAAAATAGTTTGATTAAAAATTACAGCATTGATTCACAATGTTAATGACCCAAAAACGTAGCTGTAAATAAACAAAAAAACTCGCTCGCGCAGTGAACGAGTAGGTACGTAACGACGCGCAATTTAGTTTTAGTTTTTGTCAAGCAAGAACTGGCGCGTCTGACGTGTTGCTATTTAAAAAATAGGTAAACCAAATTGAGCCCTGTCTCAACTTACAAAATTAAGGTCATATTTAATTTACTAAAAGTCGCCGAAGTATAATTGCCGATGTCCCATCAGGTTCAGGTAATAAGAAGAATAAAATCTAAATAAGAGAATTGTGCATCATGAAATTCATTTAATAAAATCATGTATTCTTATAATTTTTAGCCACTACTACAGTGGACCCCCCGTAATCCGACAAACACTTTGCAGGGCAGTGTCTGATTAGCGAATTTGTCGGATTATAGAGTACTGCCTAAGACCTCCTATAGTCCGGATTTTTATACGAAAAAGTACTTTGTAATCCGACAAATTACAGATCCAATGAAAGATTCTACATGTTATATTTATGTACTCTGAAGTACAAATTATACTTCATTATGTATATCAAATTTAGTAAATTAAACAACACAATAGAGTTGTTTTATAACTAGAAATCTCTCTCTCTCTCTTCGTCAGACATTTCATGAAAAATATTTTCCTCTTTATCCATTCCACGGCACCAGGTTTCCAAATCTTCTGGACTTATTTGTCTTTCAGCAGCAATTTGCTCTATTACTTTCGAAGGTACACTGATTTGTGAGTCGCTGGTAGGAGTGGCGACTATATCTGGCCATAACTTTTTCCAAGACGATGTAATAGTTGGTGAAGGTAATGCATTCCACGATTGACAAAGAGCAAAAACCAAGTCCTTCATATTAATTTCTTTTAACGTTTTTTCTATTTTCTCTTATAATCTTGCTTTACAAACTGAATGATATGCTGATCAATGGGTTGAATCAGTGCAGTGCAGTTTGGCTGAAGAAACATCGCAGTGATGCATTTATCCTCAGTTGTAAGTTCATCGTCAGACAGATGACCAGGAGCGTTATCAAGAAGTAATAACGCTTTTGCAGGTGGCATCATTAGAAAATTTAAAAAAATATATTCAATACATAATAAATAATAGACCATGTCGGATTACAAAGGGTGCCGGATTAGCAAGGGGCCGGATTATCGGGGGTCCACTGTATACTATTTTTGGTCTTTTGTAGAGTAAGTAAAGAAGCTATATTAATTTCTTTAAATTGAACGGATCCATTTATAGACTTATTATTGTCTTATAATTTTTTAAATATATTTGTGTTCAGTTGGTGCTATGAATTTTCTTCTACCATTTTACCCATCACTCGACGATCTTTTAAAAACATTTCTACCTTGTTTTTTTTTTGACCGGGTTTCTCTCTACGAGTATATCTGACGCCAACCCGTTCTTCGTGCTTAGTAGTAATTAGTAAGAGATATTTGGAAATCTACTAAACTAAATAACTTTACAGCCTTATTTCTACTGGGCAGTCATAATTATATCAATAATGGTTATCTCTTTCATGTCAGTAAATTAGAAATTGGGAAAATTAAAATTACTTCCCTTACTAAAGATACATTTTAAACAATTGTAATTTATTTGATTTAAAATTGAACGAATCTATTTCACTGTTTTTAATATTTTATGATTGCATGTCAAATTATTTGACAGATGGAAGACGAGTAGGGACGAAGCAAGCAATTTGTTGAAGAATGATTGTATTTTCGTTTACCTTAGTGTGACTAAAATTATTGCAATGTTTACGGTGCGTTTTGTTTGAATGTAAAGATAAGTAACTTAACATTCTCAATTTAAACACAATAATGTTTTATTTTCAGGCTCTTTTTCAGTGCGTTTTATTTAGTAGCTTCATTCTTTTTAGTAATGGATTCTATGTACCCGGAGTTGCTCCGGTGGAGTTTAAAAAGGGCCAAAGAATTGAAGTTAAAGCTGTTAAGATGACCAGTATACATACACAACTGCCTTACGAATATTATTCTCTGCCTTTTTGCTTACCGAAAAACGGTACATTTGTATATAAATCAGAAAACTTAGGGGAAGTATTACGTGGTGATCGTATAGTAAACACACCCTATGAAGTCCATATGGCGGAAAACATAAAGTGCAGATTGTTGTGCCATCATAAAAATAATCCCATAAATTGGAGTGTTGAAGAATCTGGTAAAGTTGCTAGCCGAATTGAACATGAGTATTTTGTACATTTGTAGGTATTTCCTTCTTGTATATTGTTGTTTATTTATTGATACTTGAGAATGTGTGAATAATAAGTGTATTTTTAGGCTTGTGGATAATTTACCAGTGGCTACTAGAGTTTTAAGTAGTGATACTGCAGAACGAATAATAGAACAAGGCTATCGTCTGGGTTTTATGTCAAAAGGCAAAGCATACATAAATAATCATTTGAAGTTACTACTTAAGTATCATAAACACAGTCAGTGAGTACTTAATTTATTGTATTTTATTTAATGTTTTTTTAATTTGACATAGTTTGATCATGTTTTATGGATTGACATGCCAAAGACTGTCATTGTGGTGGTGGATTAAAAATATGTGTTTGATGATGTGTACATATTTCTTTCCTTTTAATTAATTATTATTTTAATTTATATTTTTATAATTAACTAGCTGAGTCCCGCGGTGCTACTTGCGGTTATTGTCGTACCTTTACAACCACAGGTAACAACAAGAGGCAAAGCTAGTCTAAAAATAGTAGCCAAGTTACTCCTTATTACATCAGCTATCTGCCAGTAAAAATCTGTCCAGCAATTCTAGAGATTAGCCAGAACAAACACAGATAGACAAAAAAATTGAAAAAAAAAATTTGTATATGTATTATGTATACATATAAATGCATTTAGTAAAATGTGGTTATGTTAATATTACAAACATCACTCCAATTTTATTTATTTGTATAGATTGATATACTGTAATATAATATAAACTTGAATTGCAGGGATTCCTACAGAGTAGTTGGTTTTGAAGTAGAAACTTATTCTCTTGACAAGGATGATTTAAACTTTGTTGATGACGCCTGCACATTCCCATCAGATCCAAATCCACAGCTGGTGAATGAAGACACAGGCACAAAACTGTACTTCACATATTCTGTTGAGTGGGGAGAGTCTGACATAAGCTGGGCTTCAAGATGGGACATTTATTTAGGGATGAAAGATGTACAAATTCACTGGTTTTCTATTGTTAATTCCATAGTTGTCCTGTTTTTCTTATCAGGTATGTTCAACTTTACTTGGTTTTGTATTTATTTTCGAACATTGCTAAATATCATATTCTCAAAAGACCGCATTCTTAAAACACGATATTCGTAAAATTATATTATAATATTTTGAGATTTGAGAAAATATAATGATATTTTGAGAATATGATGTTTTACGAATATCGCGTTTTGCCAATGTGCTGTTTTACGAATGTGTTCTTTTGAGAATACAATATTCACCGACGGTGTGTTTATTCCATGTAAAACAAAAAAGAAACTTACTTAAAATGACTCATAATAAAATCGCTTATATTTATTTGCTTACAAAAATGATCAGCATTTATCATTAATGAGTTTCACTGTCCCCTATGGGGCTATTATTGGTGAGCTAAAGCAATTGCCTCATTTATATGATTGTAAAAGTATCAATTTTATAGTGTTGAGTAACTCAAGCATTTTGATCTAAGAGTACAAAGTAAAGCTTTTCCTTTGAATTTTTAACTAAAAATATCTGTATTAGATATATTAATGCAAATTGCAAATTGCACTTGCATCCTTAGAATTTGTACTGAGCAGGTATCTTGCCTGCAGGTTGTTAGCTTACAAAATGACATAATCATATAATGCTAAACATTATATACATTGCTGTTTACTTTTTTATGAAATAATGTCATTTTTAAACATTTTAGGTATTTTGACAATGATCATGGTCCGTACATTGAGAAGGGACATAGCTCGTTATAATTCAGATGAGAGCATTGACGATATGATGGAAGAAACCGGTTGGAAGTTGGTCCATGGCGATGTCTTTCGACCTCCACCTAAGAGAATGCTGTTTGCAGCTGTTATTGGAAGTGGCATACAAGTGTTCCTGATGGCTCTCATTACTATTTGTAAGTTTTTTTTTTTAATTTTGACAAACGAGCAGACTTTGCCTGATGGTAAACGATCACCGCCGCCCATGGATACCCGCAACACCAGAGGCGTCACAGGTGCGTTGCCGACCTTTTAAAAAGGAGTACGCTCTTTTCTTGAAGGTTTGCAGTTGATGGTTTAGTAATAAAATATGTACATTATTACAAGCATATTACGGGCAATGATCGTTGTGCATATTTTTACCATTGTAGTGCTTCAAGAAATAGTTGGTACACTATTTTTCGTATTGGTATATCTGGATACGGTCTGCTTTCGAGAATGCTCTTGTATGTACTTGAGTCACCATCAGCAAATGTTGTAAATGAGATTTCGTTCCTTTGCTGAGCACTTAAAATCTGCAACTGGAATTGCTTGTTCTGATCTGGTGGACGATCTAGTATGGTTTTTTGTGCAATCATGTGTTTTTGGTGACACGCGTTTAGAATAGACGCGAGCGCGGATCCCACAATATTTTTTTATAATATGCATGACCTTTTCGGTATATTCTCCAGTAATAGCTGCACATTCAGATAAAGCTAAGTAATTGGTTTTATAAGAGTGTTTGCTCAAACATGCACCAGCTATTCCAGTACCATTGATGTCCCCTCGAGTTACTGCAGGTGCAGCCTCTCGTTCTTCTTTAGCCGCGTCTTGCGTTAACTTCTTACTAGTAATTTGCCATATTTTAGCAACAGTATCATGTTTAATGTGCCAAAAACCGAAATGACATAGAAGGCAAATTCAGGGATGCATTGAGTTCGTTGACATTTGACAATCCAATTCCTGTTAGAATTGCTTGTGATACAACACCAGCATTTACATAAAATTTCGAATCAATGTCGTTGCTCGTTTTTAATTTAAATTTACAACTGCACATACGAAATTTTAAATGAAATATTGATTCCAGTCCATTTTGCTTTCCTTTCACCTCTTACTGCCTCGGTGGTGCACTGGTAGCGTATACGACTGCTGTGCTTGAGGTCTCGGGTTCGATTCCCGAGCCGAATGTTTGTATGTCTGCAAGCATTTGTTTCGAAGTTTGGGTGTTTTCTATGTATAAAATGACATTTCTTTAAAACAAGTTTTTTGTCATTTATAAATGGCGGTGATCACAGATATATAAAAACCTATTTTGTATTGTCTAGATGTGATAACTATTTTAATCAATAGGTGCAAGCAATTCTCGATCTTATGAACTTGCATAATATCCAATGTACCTCGAAACCTGTAAACCTCGTTCCCAAATCCAAAGGCAAATTTATGTTCAATACAATTTAACAAACGATATGTTGCGCTAGTGTGTGCACCTGTTGGCGCCACACACACCTGCTACCACTGCCGTTACCGATACAATTATGCACACATTGGCACTAGTATTTGGTTTTTTATAATAAACGTGAATGTGTTTTGGGACTACCAAAAATGATGAATGAATTCCGATGTTTTTTCATTTTCTTTTCGATAATTGCTAACTTCATAATGAAAGCCATGCTTTTATTTAAACAGTATTATAAGTATTGTTGTTTATAATACAGAAAAAAACTAAATTAAAACATGCCATTTATGCAGTAAAAATGTGCAAAATTAAATTAGATTTTACTTTAGGTTAGTTTTTTTAATAAAAAGGCAATGGGAGACTGGGTAAATACTGTTTAAATCTGAATATCAACATAATACTGTGGAAATATGTTCAAACTTAAAATTTTTTGGAATTCATTTTATACGGAGAATTCAGTAAATGCCGGTCTCTTAAGAATATAGTTTTATAAATGTAGTTGGATAACGCTGCCAATGTTAGAAAAATATAATAATAGAACTCCCTTTGATCTTTTTCAGTTATCGCTATGCTGGGCATGCTATCTCCGGCGAGCCGCGGCGCCCTAATGACGGCAGCTATATTCCTCTATGTATTTATGGGTCTCATCGCGGGTTATTATTCGGCGCGGCTTTATAATACTATGAAGGGAAAACAATGGAAGCAAGCAGCATTCTTGACGGCCACGTTGTATCCAGCTATTGTCTTTGGCACCTGTTTCTTTTTAAACTTTTTCATTATGGGTAAACATTCTAGTGGTGCTGTACCATTTTCGACCATGATGGCTTTGTTGTGTCTATGGTTTTGTATATCATTGCCTTTAGTATATTTGGGATATTATTTCGGATGTCGAAAACAGCCTTTCCAACATCCAGTAAGGACTAACTTCATTCCAAGAAAAGTACCTGAGCAAGTGTGGTATATGAACATATTTATTTGGTAAGTTTATTTTCTTTTTGCATACAACTTAGTGTGTTTCATCAATAATAATAGCGTAAAATTATTATCGATTTGAGTCCATTATTAAAAGGTAGAAGCTACGTCTTTCCTATTCTTTCTTTATATTTGTGGGAGTTCCCATTCAGGGCGATTTGAGTCATTACTGGTTACCAAAGAGCTTATTTTTCATTTTTTTTGTAACTTACCTTACTTTGTACACTTGTAGGAGTACTAAATTTTACTTCAGTAATAAAAAAACGAAAACAATATTTCAACTTTAAATTTTCAGTGTTCTCATGGCGGGCATACTTCCATTTGGAGCTGTATGCATTGAATTGTTTTTCATATTCAACGCATTGTGGGAAAACCAATTTTATTACTTGTTTGGTTTCTTATTCCTGGTATTCTGTATACTAGTGGTGTCCGTATCACAAATATCCATTGTTATGGTGTACTTCCAACTCTGTGGAGAGGTAAGTCATTTTATATAAAAAAATTAAACCTTAGTAGTAAATACGTTGCGTTTAATAGTACATTTTACTTGTAATGGCACATTACAAGTACAAACAGACAAAAAAAATACTAACGTTTCCAATAATTATGGTAAATCCTGTATAAATTTTATATTGTACTGTACTATTTTACAAGTTTTATAATTTTTTTAACTTTATCATGATAATTTTCGATAATTACATTAATATCTAATATAATATTGAAGTTATGAAATCATTAACATTCTTAAAAGTTCAACTGTGGAGTTTCATAAAACGGCTGACTTTGGCTTTACATTAACCTTTGATTAGGTTTTCATAGACTGTGTTCCGTTTTTTCCAGGATTATCATTGGTGGTGGAAGAGTTTCGTTGTTTCTGGAGGCTCAGCAGTTTATATTTTGATTTACTCCATATTTTATTTCTTTACGAAGCTGGAGATAACCGAATTCATACCAACATTACTTTATATTGGTTATACAGGTAAGACAATCCTATTTTTGCAAGGTACAACAATTAACCTCTCGGGTGCGGACACACGGATCCATGTTTTCCGCAGTTAACTTGCATTTTAATTAATTTTGGGTATTAAAGTTATTATAATGAAGTCTAGAAAGGTTTGTTATGCATTTGCTTTATACGAACAACATTTTAAAACATTCGTTTGTCAAGTGCGCTTCAAGAGCCGTAAAAAAAACGAGTTCCAATTTCAAAGTTGACGATGACGCAACGCGATCTGTCAAGTGCCTCTTAAAACTGATTTTTTGCCGATAAGGTGGTTTTGAAGGTAGTTTGTTGTTATATTTTACTTATTATACTTATTTTAGGAACCACTATCAATACGAATTGAGGCATAAATCATGCGTAATTTTGAATAGTGTTACTCAAAAAGTTACCGAGTCTATTACCTATTGAAAAGGGCTTACTCATTTGAAGGTTTTTACGCATTTATTCTTATGTTTTTATTGATAAAGTGATATAATTGCGATGAGAATCTTATATAGAATATAGAATAGCAACAAAAATGTGTTAGAAAAGCTAAATATTTAAATAAACACTCATTTTTTGCCTGACGAGCGAAATTAGACGCACACATACACAGGGCTCCCCAGCCATTACTGTTCTACATCATCATCAGCCTATCGCAGTCCACTGCTGGACATAGGCCTCTCCAATAGTACGCCACTTAAAATTGTATATCGCCGTTGATTCGTGTTTGCACGCAGCCTAGCGGGAAGTCCCGGAACTATTAACACCCACACATACACAGTAGTGACGGACAATGAACAAGACGTAAACTGATCTTTGTTTATGTTTTACTAAATTATTTTGTATTGACCATAGACTTTGTGTGTCACATAATGGAACGATCAGTTTGTTCTCTTTAGCATTCAGTCATTTTCATAGAGTTTAGAGAATTCTCAGAACTTAAAAATAATAAATGAAAACTGGTCTAGCAAACGAGTCCTTTTTTTAAATAACTTGATAAATAGGTTGTTTTTTTTATGTATTGTTCCTGTCTTTTGCACTAGTTAACTAAAAAAATAAATTATTTAACTAAAAAACACTATTTCTTCATATAAATACTACGTAATTTGGTGTTCGGCGCAAATAATAGTTTGATTGTAAAGTGACAAAATGGCGAATATCTCGACAGCGAAATGTGATTTTTACAAATATGTTTCTCAATGAATTTTTACTGCAGTTATAGTGTTTTTTATATCAGTAGATAGCTTAGTTATCGAACTTTATGAGGATAATAAGTAAAATGAATAATAAACCACATACAATATTAAAATCATGTTTATTAACACAATAGGTGCGTAAATTAATACTTGGCTCAATTGTGAGTAAATAATAAAGCGATAACATTAGTTTAGTAATAAAATATGGCATAACCATGTACGCTTGTTATCCATCTTTTGAAAAATAATCACTTTTATAACCACCGAGCATTGTTTTTGAAAAGATTTGATCATTTTCGTACACCATGCACCGTGCTGCAAAATTTTGCAATTTTGCCGCACGGTGCATGGAACCGGAAGTACCCGTTCGCGCATCCGAAAGATTAAAGGCTCTCATACATAGGCACGTTATTATTATCTGTCGATAATACCGGATGTACTGTTGCGATAATGGTAGATTCTGTACACACGTTTGCTAGGCCGCCGACATGGTGTGTATAAGGCTTAATGCCTTGGTGGCGCAGAGGTAACGTGTGCGACTACTGTGCTTGAAGTCTCAGGTTTTCTCTGCAAATATTTGTTTCGGAGTTAGGGTGTAAATAATATGTTTGTATTTACAAAAAAAGTACATATGTATGTATTTATATCAGCTCTCTAGTACTCCTAGTACAAGCTCTGCTTACTTCAGGGCTAGATGGCTTATCTGACAGATGTCTGAAATATTTTTTTTTTTTTTGGGTGATCACACTACAGCATAAATTAGAAATTCTTTGTCTAATGATAAATCAATATACATACTATAGATTTTTACAACACTCGTAACAGTAATAATGATGTCGCGTGTCTTTTGTAGTGTAGTAATTAGCTATTTCTCAGAAATCGCTTTATAGTTCCCAGTTTTTATGACTGCCTCGGTGGCGTAGTGGTAGCGTATGCGACTGCTAAGCTTGACGTCTCGGGTTCGATTCCCGGGTCGGACCAAATTTTTGTATGATCTGCAAACATTTGTTTCGGAGTTTGGGTGTTTTCTATGTAAAATATGTATGTATTTACAAAAAAAAAGTATATAAGTATTTATATCAGTTTTCTAATACCCATAACACAAGCTCTGCTTAGCTTGGGACTAGATGGCGTAGTGTGTTAGATGTCCGGAATATTTAAAAAAAGTTTCTGTTTTATGCATAATTTACTTAATATATTTGTTTAATTTGTATTGTTACAGGCCTCATGGTGTTAACATTTTGGCTGTTGACTGGGACTATTGGATTTTTCGCAGCATACACATTTATTAGAAAAATTTATGCGGCTGTGAAAATTGACTAATTTCTTTTAAGTTTTGTATTTGACTTTGAGTGAGTGCTGAATGAGTTTTGCTGATGATTTATATTGTGCATATTATTATTGTTTCTGTAAATAGATATTTAGGTAAACATTGCATTTTAAAACGAGTTTTGTATAATTTCAATATTTTAAGTTAGGTGTAAGTAGCAAGTTCCACTCACCCGCCTACTTTTTTCTCACATAAATCCGTTTCCTATTTACACGCTTGAATGAACCTTGCAATTTTTTATTTATTAGGCCTATTGTTATCATAACAGTTTTTAGCAAAGTGTTTACTATGAGTTGCAGATCATGTACATTATTTGTACTACAAATATTTCATAGGTATAATAAAATACATGTTTATCTTGTAATAAAATAAGTATATCATTTGAAACTATAGAAACCAGCCTACGTTATAGGGAAGATGCAACATTTTTTTTTTGCTTTCTTTTGAATAATGTTTCCACCGACCACGAGTATAATAAAAAATGAAAATACTATATTTTATCAAAAATTGCAGTTTTAAACTGACAGTTTAAACTTCGCGCGAAAACGGCGCACAATTTCGTTGACGTCATCCTTGTCTGTCACTGGCTATGTCTGTTCGTCGCCTGTTCGTGTAGCTTCCGTAGTTGTTTAAAGTTATGAATCTCGTAATATTTTTTGAATAAATAGATGCATCAAGCTACTATAAATGTGGACTATACATCAACATCAATTTAAGATGCCACTACTATTACAAAAAAAGCCGCTACCATAAGCATACAGATTTTAGTTGTAACTAACTATAAACTGCGGCTCCGCGGTACAACAACCGCGGGTAACGCCGCGTAGTCTAAGCCTAAGTTACTCCTTATGTGATCAGTTATCGGCCAGTGAAAGTCGCGTTAAAATCGGTCCAGTCGTTCCAGAGATTAGCCGGACGAAACAGACAAAGGGACAGACAGACAAAAATGGCAAATAAAAATATTTTGGTTATATATGCATTTAGTGAAAAGCGGTTATTTCAATATTACAAACAGACACTAGAATTCTATTTATTTGTATAGTTTGTATTGATAATATAATTAATATTTATACCAATAAATATTACATTTTAAAATACCCTAATTCTATATCTTCAGAAGCTGCACAATCTTCGCATCATCATCATAATAATTATGGTGGTTGTCACCCGATAACCTTCTTTACATACTTTATGCTCTAGAGTAACTCTACTTTTAATTGTACAGAATTTTCCCTTTCTTTTAATCTGGACAAAACCAATAGCATTGTCGCTATATGATTCCTTTGGTGATCTGAAATAAGTGCTATGTGTAGAATCTGCTGAATAAAATACTAAGTCTCAGAGTAATTTATACATATCGTAATAGCTTAGTCCCGTTGATTTCTACACATGAGAACTTTGCACGTTCAACCAGAAATCTTATTACCATGTCTATACTAACTTTCGGTAGAGGAGTTTACTGTTTCCGTTTACGGTTTCTGGAGTCTGATTAAATAACTTCTATTTTAATGAGAAAAACGTATAATTGGTTTATTCATTAAATTAATGTTTACCTTTACAATTTTATTCTTCAATTGTTGTCATAACAAGAGTGACGTGTTGTTGTAAATATTTTTCTTACATTTTAGTCACAAAATACACAATATTATATTTGCATCTTGCCTATTATAAAGTTCACAGCAATACTCCAAACATCGTCAGCATTCAACGCAAGTAATAAAGTGTTAAACAGAAACCTATAGAGCACGGAAAGAAAGTGACTTTAAGCCTTAAGGTGACAAAATAATCAAAAAATGCAATACCTAGATTCTGAATCGTATTAATTACCATTTATAATAAAAATTGGATCATATTTGAAAACCTCTACCAACGTGTCAAAGAAGGCTCGGTAAACATTAATGATGTTAATTCAACACAGGATAATATCGATCTATTTAACCTACTTTTAATACACATACCCTCATGGCAAGATATCTATACTAATATTATAAAGCTGAAGAGTTTGTTTGTTTGAACGCGCTAATCTAAGGAACCGCTGGTCCGATTTTTTCCGAGAAATTCTTTCAGGGTTGGATAGTCCATTTATCGAGGAAGGCTATAGGCTATATATCATCACGCTAACACTAATAGGAGCGGAGCACCAATGAAGAATTTTTCAAAAACTGGGGAAAATTTTCGCGCTACGGGCTATAGAAGACGCAAACGAGGTTGCGTGTGTCAGCTAGTATATAATAAGATGAGAGCATATTTCTGCTACAACTTTAGTCGTCCAAACTTCAACGTCCTTTTATAAAAAGGACAACTAGTGGCCGAAAGCTATAACAGGAAGAAATATATTATTAGCAGCACTGCAAAAAGTATTATTTTAAGGTCATTACTACAAAATAATAGAAAGAACTAAGAATTTTTTTTTTTGTGATGTCTTATAGTCCACGGGCCCACGAACAAGGGATTTCAGTGATTAACAACAGGCTGAAAGTTTATACACAGCTTCGTTTTGACGAGACACCCAACTTTTATTATTGGACCAAATTCTGAAAGTGGAAGGAAAAAGCGGGATAGGGAGCGAAACACGTCGATTTGATGAGTGTCCCAATTTAATTAATAACAGTTTCTAAAAATCATTGAGACCTACACTCGAAAGTTGTCAAGATTATGTTAATATTTTTTTGAGTGTAGGTCTCAAAAAAATTACCGTCAAATTTGTATGCCGATGCATTTTTTATGAAAAATATATATTTTGCAAGCCCCAAAACAAAAATCAGTTTGTAATTAATGAAAATGAATAAAAATTTTCAAGTCACCACTCTGACATGTTAGAGCTGGGGGTGACTCGGAAGGTACCATTCACTTTGTATGCCACAAGTTTTTTTCAGTTTTCCATCGTATTTTCTCGAAGTATTGATTTTTAGAAACTGTTATTAATTAAATTGGGACACTCATCAAATCGACGTGTTTCGCTCCCTATCCCGCTTTTTCCTTCCACTTTCAGAATTTGGTTCAATAATAAAAGTTGGGTGTCTATAGTCGTTCCAACTTCCAATAGTTTATTTAACTTTTGACAGCTCTAATACTTAATCAAATAGTGATACCCTGACCCGTTACCTATTCGATTTCTTTCATCGATCGATTTTATGCATTAAGAAGTTTTAATCGATTTAACAAACTCATTATTTTATAGATAATTTCGTACTTCATATTTCTGTGTTTCAATGTGCGACCTCCTTTGTCAAAATAAAGAAGAAATGGATTAAAAGAATGTTGTTCAAATATGACGGTTCTATGTCATGAAAAAATATATAAAAGGAACTGAATTTTCAAAATGTATTATTGTATTGTGTTGTAATTCAGTGGTTAATATTGTATTTGTTAAACTATTGATGATCTTTATTAAATCTCTCTATGTCTATTTTAAAATAATCTACAGTATTTAAATGAGTAACCTTCAATATAGTTGAGTATTTATATTCCTCCGTATTGATTTATTTGTGAATTCTCACGTTTGGTTGAGTTGAGCGTATCGTTCCTGCCTTCGTTACTGTCAAAATGCCAAAAAAGAAAGTACTCAAAGGACAAACAAGAGAGTTTGTCTTGCGACTTCGTGAATACTTTGAAAAGGAAAGCCGTAATGGTGGGCCTCTTATACCAGTGACTCAAGTTAGAGACCGTGTTGCAGCAGCATTAGGTATTAGTGCTCCAACAGTGGCAAAAATAACAAAAGAAGGCTACGGCAGCAGTGGCATGGAACAGAATAAGCTATCTACACCTAAGAAAAAACGTCCGCCTAGTAAAGTTACAGCCGTTGACAATTTTGACGCTGATGCTATTCGTCGTCATATATACGACTATTACCAAAGAAAAGAGATTCCAACATTAAAAAAACTAACACAATCTCTTCGAAATAGTGGTTTGTTCCGTGGTCAAAAATCTTCTCTGACAAAGGTATTGAAAGACATTGGAATGTTATTCCAAAAATGTGACAAACGAAAAATTTTAATGGAACGCAATGATATTGCTTTGTATAGATGCGATTTTTTAAGACAAGCAAAAAAAATAGAAGATTGGTCGAATGTTGTTTTCACAGATGAAACTTGGCTCAATGCAAATCATACGCTGTCAAAAACTTGGACTGACAACACCGTTGGCTCCACTTCTACAGTACCAATGGGAAAAGGCGAACGACTGATTATTTGTCATGCAGGAACAGTAAAAGGATTTGTGCCAGGCGCTCTATTAGCTTTTAAATCCCAGAAAACAGGAGATTATCATGAGGAGATGAATTCGAACGTGTATGAAAAGTGGTTCAGAGAAATGCTTACATCACTCGAAGAGCCATCAATAATATTTATTGATAATGCACCTTATCACTCTCGTCAAATTAATAAAATACCAACACAGGCCAACAAAAAACATGAAATTATAAACTGGCTCCGTGACAATGGCGAAGAGGTGAATGAGTCCCTACTAAAAGTAGAGTTAGTAAAGATATTAAAAACAAAGAAGCTGCCAAAACGATACGTCATAGATGAAATGGCAGCAGAGCATGGGCATACCGTCCTCAGAATTCCCCCATATCACTGCCAATATAATGCAATTGAAATGATCTGGGCACAAGTTAAAGGATATGCTGCGAGGAACAATACAACTCCTCCTTTCACCGCAAGAAAAATGCTGAATTTACTGAAAAATGCGTGTGAAAAAGTAACTCCAGAAAACTGGGCGAATGTTGTAGAAAAAACAAAGAAGGTGATAATGTCGGATTGGGATCGGGATGTTGCATTCGACAATTTATCTATCCAAGAAATGATAATCAATATTACTGAGAACTCAAGTGATGATGATTCCTGGTCATACGAAGAAGACGATTCTTTATAATTAAAATTAGTATTACAGTACCTCTTTTGGTTGTTTTATTTTTAATCCGTAAATTACTACGAATTTCAACATTTTGTACCTGTTCATTACAAGTAGGTACCGCAGGTAGTTTTTATTTGAACCAACTATAGTAAGTCTAAACAATTATTTTAGATTCATTAATTTGCGGCGAATACATTCGATCCCATTACTAGGTACGAGTACGATGGAACTGTTTTCATTACGCAAATTATTTATGCATTGAAACAGAGACATTTAGGGCATTTTAATGCAAAATAATAAAGCTTTTTACGTGATTTGATATAAAATATAATCACAATAATTTTATTGTATGTTTTATTAATATAATCGATAATCGATTTATTTCAAAACCGTTTTTATAGTCTGTGGTCATTAATTACGAATGACACATCCCTAAGTAGGCGGAGCCCGCACATAAAGTACAGTATTATCTGTAGTACATTGTATCAAAAATTATTACAAAACTTTATGTGCGTGATCTGTCAAAAGTTAAATAATGTATTGGAACGACTATAGTCAAAACGAAGCTGTGTATCAACTTTCAGCCTGTTGTTAATCACTGAAATCCCTTGTTCGTGGGCCCGTGGACTATTATTCATCTTATTAGGTGTCGTAGATTTTGGTTTATTCATAAACTAATACAAAATATTCAAAATTCTAATAATTAATATCCTACAAGTATCGAATGTGTAAGAATTGGAAGATGCAAGTAATTGAAAATCTATATTGGTACCGTAGGAAAGGTAGTAGGTACACGTAATTTTAACATTAAATCCGTTTCTAAATGAACGTGAACACTACTGGCCACTTTCCTGCTTCAAAAAAGGTAAGTTGAGCCACGCTCATTTCAGTACCCTCGCACATAAAATTAACGTAAAATGACAGCGTTCGTGCTGTCGTGTTCCGTAGGTGAGTGTGAGAATGGAGGCCCAATGATGCAAAAGCATCACTAGGCCGCCATGGTGTGGGTCACCATGCTACATTGTTGCATTGTTTACATTCGCAATGACTATAGTGACCACCACTCTTGAATTCTGCTTGTACTTTCCATCAGGCAGAGTAGAGTCAACTTGGCAGGGCCATAAATAAAAAAATTACAACATTTTATTTTCGAGGTGGTCGAAAACTGCCAGAATGTTTAGTAAAATATCTACTATTTGAAAAGTAGATATTCATGTGTAGGCATTGAGTTAAATGTATGTATATAGTCCATTCGCTTAGATACGGTCACTTTGATCGCGCCGCCGTCGCGCTCCGCAAGCTGCCACCGCCACAAAACGAACCGCCTGCGGCTTAAATTACATCCACAATTAGGTATGATTTGTCGGTTTACGCCGTATGAATTAATACCTATTTATTTATAGAATCACCAACAATCACAACAATATGATTTAAATTTTATAATTTTAGTGAGGTCTCCTTTCAATTGTCTGTCTAGTTATAGTCCGGTCATTTTAGACAATTGAAATAAAGAAAATTCCGACAAAGCCAAATCTTCGTAGAGACCTTAGGTTTACCACAAGGAATAAAGTGTCAAAAGTCCCCATCAGTCCCATGTGAGCTTTGGGACTTATTCGGGGCCCAAGGTCAAAATTTTAGGTTTTTTGGATTTTTCTCGAAAACGGTAAGTTTATCGAAAAAGTACCTAAGAGCAAAGTTGTAGATCTTAAAATTTTCTATAAAAATGGTCCCTATGATTTTTTCTCTAAGACCCACTATTTTCCAGATATTGCGCTTGTAAGAATCACGTTCTACATAATATGCACACATATGCCACGTATATACATACTATTACTACTCGTTTAATCAATCACCAAACCAATCTACAACACTCTTAATTATAAAAGATTATAATATATATTATATTATATTTATTATTATTATTAGGCAAAAATTCAGTATTAAAATTATTTGAAAAAAATGATTTGATTGACTGCGCAAAAGTATTTACAGAAATTAATTCTTCACCTCAAATACTAATTACTAAAGGAATTCGGTTTCTTCTTGCGGTTTATGGAGCTCCAAAAAAAATTGATTGCATAGATACGTACAGATACCTATTTAACATTTGTAAAAAATACACGAAACAAAAAGCAAGTACAGCTATCTTGTCTTCCTCCAACATCGGCATCTGCTACTCAACATTTGTTTCGAGTATACTATCAAGTTCAGACATGGCAAGGCAACGAACTGAACCCTGAAGACTGGGGTTGGAAATTAATAAATAATACTTTAGAACCGATTCGAACTTTACTGCCCCCTGCTCCAGAAAAACTTCTTAACACTAGTTTTTGCAATTGCAAGAAAGGTTGTAGTGCCAAATGTGGCTGTAAAAAAGTAGGGTTGCAGTGTTCTCCAGCGTGTACCAATTGCCAAGGTGTCTCTTGCTCAAATGTTCAATTAAATACAAGAGAGGAAGATTCATGTGATTTTGATGAAGAGACAACTGATTCATCTTCATTTGAACAATTTCTAAGCGTTCATCAACAGGAAGGAGAAGAAGAAGAACAAGAAGAAATTGAAGAAAACATTATTGTTTAAGTTGAATATGAAGAGTATGAGTCAGATTAAAGTAATAAAAAAAAGTTAGAACGACAGTTAAACTCAGTAACCCATATCAATAATCTTCATACTATTAAATAATTATTGTTCCTGAAAATAACGTCATAAAGGTTCGTGGAATAGGCCCACCGGGGATACCACGTTAAAAAAAACGCCCCGAGTACACTACCTAACAGGTGGTGTGGAAAAGTGTGCATATTATGTAGAACGTGATTCTTACAAGCGCAATATCTAGGAAATAGTGGGTCTTAGAGAAAAAATCATGGGGACCATTTTTATAGAAAATTTTAAGATCTACAACTTTGCTCTAAGGTACTTTTTCGATAAACCTACCGTTTTCGAGAAAAATCCAAAAAACCTAAAATTTTGACCTTGGGCCCCGAATAAGTCCCTAAGCTCACATGGGACTGATGGGGACTTTTGACACTTTATTCCTTGTGGTAAACCTAAGGTCTCTACGAAGATTTGGCTTTGATCACTATTTTTATGTCTAAAATGACCGGACTATTACAGGTAAATACAGTATGCTATTTAGTACGGTTCAAAGTGGAGAGACTTATTCACAAATTTAAAAAAAAACCATAAACTCAGTACCTAATACGGTTGTGTAGAAATGCACAACGCCAACATATCCACTCTTCCGTAGAAAACGGAGATCCAGCAAAAGTCTGGAAATTTCTACGAACATTGGGGGTTGGGAGATCTCGTCAAGATTCTATTCCTAAAAATTTAGATATTGATTTACTTAATAAACATTTTTCTACCTCGTCTGACATTGAAGTCAATACTGAAGCTAATACTCTCAAATACATTTAATCTATCTCAGCTCCTAACTATTCACCATTCGTCTTTGATCAATTGCTTGCTTGTAATGTTAGAAAGACAATTCTGGCGATTTCATCAATTGCTGTAGGAAGTGATTGTATCAGCCGCAACATGATTCTGCCTATTCTTGACGAAGTACTTCCCATCCTGTGCAATATCCTGAATCATTCCGTGTCAAGTTGTGTTTTTCCATCTGCATGGGAAAATGCTCAAATAATTCCTCTACCTAAGAAAGGTAAGCCCTCTTCATTTTCTAACTATCCCCCCCATATCCATCTTACCTTTCCTTTCTAAAGTGCTCGAACGCCTCATCCACTCCCAACTGAGTTATTTCCTTTCCAAAAATTCTTTACTGAACCCTTTCCAATCCGGTTTCCGTCCTGGTCACAGCACGACTTCTGCGCTGATACACATTACTGACAACATCAGACTGGGCATGGATAATGGAATGTTGACGGTACTCACCTTACTTGATTTTAGCAATGCCTTTAATACCGTTGATTTTCATATCCTGCTTGCTATACTACGGTCTCTTAACATATCTCCAGGCACAATTGATTGGTTGCATAGTTACCTCTCTGGTCGCCGGCAACGTATTTGCATTGAAGACTCGATGTCCTCCTGGTGTAGTATTACTGCTGGTGTACCACAGGGTGGCGTTCTATCTCCTTTACTCTTCGCTGTTTTTATAAACTCAATCTCAAATCAATTAACTTCGTCCTACCATCTTTATGCAGACGATTTACAAATATATACACAAGCTCCGATTAATTTGTTACCGAAAGCATTCAACACGATCAATGCTGACCTATTGCGTATTGGAGAATGGAGTCATAACCACAGACTTAAAGTTTATCCTGTGAAGACGCAGGTATGTGTTATTGGCAGTCCCGGGATGGTCTCAAGAGTTACCTGGACACAACTGCCCCCAATTCAATTCAATGGGACCGCCCTTGAGATCAGTACTACCGTAAAAAATCTAGGGATCCACATAGGTAATCCTTTATCTTGGGGTACGCATATACAGGAAGTCAGTCGAAGGTTATTTGCTTCTTTCGGGTCTTTGCGCAGACTGCGTAACTTTCTTCCGATTGCAACTAGGACTGCACTTGCACAAGCACTTCTCCTCCTAATTCTCGACTATGCCGATGTCAGCTATCTGAATCTCACCGAAGCACAACTTGATAGGCTTGCGCGACTACAAAATCTTTATATACGATTTGTATTTGGACTATGAAAATACGATCACGTCTCCGAATTCCGTCAAATGCTCAAGTGGCTTCCGATTCGCTCTCGCCGGAATACTCATATTCTTGTTTTTCTTTATAACATCTTATTTAATCCTAAAGCCCCTCCCTACCTTAAAGAACGATTCAAGTTCCTTAATGACACATGAAAAATGTCTAAGGTCTGAAGATTTGAGACTGGAGATGCCTCTGCATTCCACAAAATTCTATGGCCAGTCCTTTACGGTTGAAGCTGTACGCTTGTGGAATGCATTACCTATAAACCTCAGGAAAGCAAAAAACAGTAACTAGTTTTAAGACAATGGTTTAAGAGTTGTATTGGTCATCATAACAGATTCAGTCACATCGTAACTGATTCTGTGTCGTGATATAATTCAATGATTGTGTTAATTAGTGTATATTATGTGTGTGTATGTTTATGTATATATTTTATGCGTATGTATGTATGTATATTTGTATAAGGAGTTTTATGTATATGTGCCCTATTATATTCACTAATAATTTAAATATTTTTTAAATCAATTGCACCGCCAACTGCTGCTGTCTCTCTGATACATTTTAATCCATCCTAAGGTTGCCTGGAAGAGATTGCTTTCGGCAATAAGGCCGCCCTATGTACATTACATTATACTTATATGTCATCTTATAATATGTAAAAAGGTGTACAAATAAAGAGTTTTCGATCTATCTATCTATTTTTTTATCTTTTTTCGCTTCGCACGATTTGTATATTCAGCTAATGTCGAGTTTAATTATATTTATTAAAAGGTAGGGAAACAAAAGGAATTATTGGAATAGGTAAAACGGAATTTAGGTTAAGACGGATATAGGATCAGTAATATTAAAATAGGATGGAATAAAAGAAATTTATATATAATGTTACTATATAAATAATTGAAAAATAAATAAGGAAAACGGAATTTACAACAAGAATATGATTATTTACAAGTTTAAAGTTTAATATTATTTAAAGAGATGAATGAGGCTATATATTTATATACAGAAACACTATTTGTACAAAGTAATGAAAGTATTGAAGTAGGAAAAGGAGTATTGAGGGATAACAGATTACTAAGGAAGGAACAACGATCATAAAGAGGACAGGAGAAGAAGATATGATTTAATTCGCCTATATCTGTGCCACACTCGCAAATAGGGTCATTTATGATATGAAGTTTGGCGAGATGGGCTGGAGAACAAACATGACCAAGTCTAATCCGTAAGTACCTAATTAAATAACAATATAAAATTAATATCAAATCATATATACATTTACATATTATAGACTACAAACCCTAAAAAAGGCAGATTAAAAACATGAACCAAAAACAAATAAAAGTAATAAAAAAGTTGAAACAAATCAAATAAATATAATATAATAAAAACAAATTACAATCAATCAAATTAAATTAACAATTAGGTAAATCAAATCAACAATGAAGAATGAATTAATGAATGAATTAAATGAATCAAGTTATAATATGTAAAATATGTAAAATTTGTATTAAAAATAACAACTATTGGAATGGACTATATCAAGAACTTTTTTTATAACTCTTGTTAAATCAAATAAATAAATAACTAAACTTCAAAATAAGTTTTTGTTGATCTTACAAACGTTTGTCCGACCCGGAAATCGAATCCGAGACCTCAAGTACAGTGGACCAAATTGATTCATGACCCCCCTTAGAGTCATTTTCCTACAATTATTCTATACCATTAGGTTGAAATTAGCTTGAACATACATTTCATAAGTGACGAACCATATCATTCTACTAGACACTGACAAAGCCATGACATAGACATAGACGTATACTATGATAAGTATTGCACGAAAAAGTTTGTTAGCCAGTGAACGTCCTTATCTATAGGTATATTAGGAAAGATTTAATTGTATATTTGTTTGAGACATAGGATTGACTTTATTTCGAACTAGCTGACCCCCGCAACCTCGTTTGCGTTCTCTATTGCCCGTAGCGTAAAAAAATTCCCCCGTTTTTTAAACATTCTTCATTGGTGCTCCGCTTCTATTATATAAACGAAAAACGCAAATATCTTACGGAACCCTATTTAATCAGTCGGTAAAAATAAAATCGGTCCAGTACTTTTTGAGTTTATTCGTTACATACAAAAATACAAATCTTTCCTCTTTATAATATTAGTGTAGATAGTGTAGATAATGGGTAGACTTGAGGTAGGAGGGTAGAGGTACCGTAAAGGTAGCATAGGGTACTGTAGAACAAAAATAGATAAGCATTTATTTAACAGAACGAAGTCTGTCGAGACAGCTAGTCATACATATTAGTAAAATAAAACAGTAAAATTAGAGACCTTTGTTTATTTCATATTATTAAATTAAAAATAATGGCATTCACTTCGTAAAGCGAATAAAAAAGAAAACTTCTCAATAGTTAATTTTTGGGTTATAATGGTTCCAATTGTTTGGGTCTGTAGGATTACTGGTTAAACCTAAAACCGAGTGTAAGCGCCATGGTTTTCAATAACGTCTAATAACCGATTACGCATAGACCCGATTAGACGACTGCAAATGTCATTTCCCCTCATGAAATCCCAGATTTCGTTACAATGCAGCTCGATTGCTTCTTTAGTTCTCTCGTTCCTGTTATCCCACATTTGAACCATCAAACCCCATAAATTTTCTATTGGGTTAAGATCTGGTGACCTAGACGGCCATGGAATGAGAGTAAATTCATCTTCATGCTCCGTAAACCAATTTGAGACAATTCTGGCAGTATGTACTCGACAGTTATCATGAACATAGGAGAATACTGGCACATCTTCACGGGGGTAAACTGTTCGCAAAGTCGGTAACATTGATTCTTCCAATAAATCGACATAGTTGATAGCGTTATGACGAGGAGAAATAGGAACAAGTTCGCCTATGTTTCCAGCATCCATCCATGCCCACATGTTAGCTGAAATACGGCCAGATGATTGGTTAGGCACTACGTGGTCTTCTGTGTATCGCGTGTTATCGTAACGCCACAAAGTTAAGCGACCATGTTGAGAAGAGCGAAATGATTTTCGTCTGTAAAGATGGTGTTTGTCCAGTCGAAATCTAAATAATTACGTGCAAAATTCAATCTCACAGTTCTGTGTGCATCCGTTAAATGAACTTTCTTAGCATGATGTCTGTAATGCAGCCCAGTGCGGTGCAAATTATTTCTAATTGTTTCTAGACAAACGTCGTAACGTGCTGCAAAATAGCGGGTACGAGTAAAAGGATGTTCTTCGTAATGGTGTTGCATTTCCGTTCTCTGTTGGTTTGTGATTCGACGAACTCCATGATTATGTCGTCGTCGGTCTTCAAGGATACCCTCTTCAGCGTGCCGTCTGATCCAGGTTCTGACCGTGTTACGGCTTATATTTAACTCACGTGATATTTCTCTAACGCCGCAACCTTGCTCACTGAGCACTACAATCCGAGCTCTTTGTTCTACCAAATTGGCCATTATACGATTCCTTTATCGATATAAATATATTCTTAGATTTTTATTTTAATATTTTCAGATTGACTACTACTTGACATCTTACACATAATGTTATTTCATTTTACAAATTATAATACTTTTTCTTCGCAATGAAAAGAGTTTGGATTATAAACGATTATATTATTTAAAATTCAAATAAGACTGCTGTATCAAAAATATATCTTGTTCAGTGGTGACAAAGGTTTAAATTGCATTGACATTTAACCCGTAATGACGCATTTATGTTTATATCTAAAACGTACTATGTGCAAATAGCGAAGAAAACCTAACTACATTTATGATTACAAAGGAATAATTGTCAAAGTGGGTCACCTTTCAATTTGGTCGATAATACAACATTCGCATAAGTGGTAGTGTACCATCGAGACAGTGAATTAATTATTTTCACTAAAGTATTTAAAAACCGAGTAGGTACAATACACGCAACAAGTGTGGAGGGTATCTCTACCCTCCATAGCAACAAGACATTGTACATAGCAAATGATCCTCTTACAAATGTGGGCAAACCAAAACGATATTTTGCTGGTAACACTATTTATATACCTGGACGGTCGGATACGTACTTAACCTTACTGCCGGATGGTGCCACTATCGCAAGAGAAATTTACTATCGTGTAAAGTAGAACATTCTCGTAGACGGCTACAGTCAAAATTTCAGTTGAAGTGGATTCGTAGTTTTATTTGTTTTGACCGTGCGTAGAAACGGACGTGTCCTCGGATTTTAGAAAAATGAAGAAAGAGCAGTATCAGTCGTTGATTCGATTCTTGATTTTAGAAGGGAAATCGTGAAATCAAAGAACGTATGGATGCTGTGCGGTAACTCCTTCGATGGCAACCGTATAAAATTGGTTTAACGAGTATCAACGTGATCACATGTCGTTTATTGATAAGCCACGCCCAAGTGCTCCGAAAAGGCTACCACGAAAGATAACGTGACAAAAATCCAGGATCTGATATTGGCAGATCGTCCATTGAAGGTGCGCGAGACAGTAGGCATCTCAGAAGACATTCTGGTCTGCATGAAGTTTTGGTGATGAGAAAACTGTCGGCGCAATGAGTTCACTACAGAGAACAATTGCAACCGTGGAACCTCTTCAGAGCAGCGTTTGAAGCTGTTCATGAGCAATACGAAAGGGTTTTTAGTCGTTTCTTGACTGTCAACAATTTATGTATTCAATGGTACACACCAGAGACCAAGGAACAGGCGAAACTGGGGACTTTAGCTGGCGAACGTGCTCCAAAGACCGTGAGGACTGCCCTGTCGGCCGGAAAGGTGATGGCCACCGTTTTCTGTTATTTACAAGGTGTGATCTACGTTGACTACCTAGAGAAGGGAAAAACATCACAGGGTTCTATTCCGGATTGCAGAAAAAACGATCCATCGACCAAACGATAAAAAGTGCTCTTCCACCACGCACCGGCAAACACCTCCACCGTCGCTACGGCCAAATTGGTCGAATTGGGCTAGAAACTGCTGCCCCATCTACTGTATTTTCCGGATTTGGCCACATGCGATTTGTTTTTGTTTCCAAACTTGATAAAGTCGCTCTTCGGGCAGAAATTTGAGTCGAATGAGGAGGACATCGTCACCACGGAGGCCTCAAGAAAATGTATTTTTCAGACGGATTAAAAAAGTTAGAGCATCAGGTCAAGGTATCGATCTAAAAGGAGACTATGTTGAAAAAAACGCCATTTTTCCAAAATTTTCGTTTTTATTTACTAAGTTAACTATGTACTTATCGGACTGCCCTCATAATTTTATGTTGATGTAATACGAGTATAACCGTTAATTGCCTTGGTCAGTACATAACAATACCAAATTGATTAGTGCTGCACCGAGGAATTTACAAGATTTTTTTCCAATGTTTGATTGAAGTAACTTTTACTTTTTTTATTAAATATTATAAGTTAAAGTGCATAAGCTGATAAAGGATAAGCGATAGCTGGATAGCGGGATAATCACACAGTAGTAATTTATTAATATCAGTAATGAAATAAATACTTTTTTTATTTAATTAGTTTATCTTATAGCAAGACAACATAAAGTAACTTGTAAATATTCAAAGAAAACAAAATAACCCGCTATAACGATCGTTATATGTTTTTAAACGTAGAGTTTGCTATACCTTTTCCGTCTCCGCCTAGACCAATACTTAAAAAGTGTCAGTTAAATGTCAAAAATGGCTGGCAAAGAGAAATGTCACTAACATAGGCGCCTTCATAAAATAAATATATTTATTTTTACAACGTAGTGTTTTCTACGTAATTAATCTTAAGTTTCTAAATTTCTATGTACAAAATGGAAACCAAAGTAGCACTAGTAACAGGAAGTAATAGAGGCATAGGATTTGAGATCGTAAAAGGACTGTGCCAAAAGTTCGACGGTGCTGTATACCTTACTGCTAGAAACGAAGAAAGGGGACTAGAAGCCGTTAAGAAGTTAGAAGAATTAGGCCTGAAACCATTATTTCACATTTTGGATGTCACATGCGAAAAGAGTATTCAAGACTTCGCCGCACACATTTCTGCTCATCACGCGGGTATTGATGTTTTAGTAAATAACGCCGGTGTTCTCGATTTTGAAAAGTCGGTGTCCTCCTACGAAGATTCAAAAAAACTTATTGATACAAACTTCATGAGCTTGTTGACCATTTCCAAGATATTATACCCTCTTCTTACAAATACCGCACGAATTATTAATATAAGCAGCGATTGGGGGTTACTGTCGAATATACGCAAACAGGTATGGTTGGATACATTGGTTAAGGATGATCTTACTGTTGATGAAATCTTGAACTTTGTCGATGAATTTCTACAGGCAGCTAAAAATGGTAAAACTTCATTTGTTTCTTTTGCTGGCCATTATGGAGATTATAAAGTTTCAAAAGTGGCTATGTCAGCGCTCACATTTGTTCAGCAGAGAGAATTCATTGAACAAAACACAGATATTTCTGTAAATTGTGTTCATCCTGGATTTATAATGACCGATATGACAAAAGGCATGGGTGACTTCACTCCGGAACGAGGGGCTAAAGCTCCTCTGTATTTAGCTCTGGAAGCACCGCAGATACTTAAAGGAGCATTCTTATGGCATGATTGTCATCGAGTCAATTGGGATGATTAAAGATGAAATAGCTTTTTTTAAATTGTTAGTGTTACAACCATGTTAATCCTGTGATATCAGTGTCACATGCACTTTAAACTTACAATACATAATTTCTTTTAGTTTAATATTTTTGTTTCTATTACCTATTTTATACTCAAAATTTTTGTATGTGGGTAGGGACTTGTTAGGTATGTCATAAAATTATTGTACTTTTTTGTTTTTAAATTGAAATTAACTACAGCCAGGCAAATAGATTTTAATTGGATCTGGAAATGTTTAGCTCAAGCAGAATATGTAATCAACAATGTAAATAGAATTTCAACATGAAAGTTTTATTAAGATTCAAATTAACAAGATTGTTGTTTATGTAGGGATATATTAGAAAAGATAATATTGTGGAATGAGTTTTTCAGAGTTCATTGACTGTTGTAATTAAGCGTTTCATAGCTCATATCAGGTCAGAGGGTAAACATTTTTTTAATATTTGTACATTGTTTTCTAATAAAAGCTCTTATGACCATTTTTTTTATGTAGGTCATGGTTTATGTTTATACACATATAATTATTTTAGTAGACAATATTATTTCAATTTCATTGTATCTACCATTTCCTGTTTCTGTAACATTATTATTTTGAAAAAGTACAGTGACAACAGTAATAAAAACACATACAAGGATTTTTAAATTTATTTAAATTGTCTTTGGTTTATTACACCCTCTATCTAACCCTTCATCATCTTTAACAGTATTTAATAGTCCATTACTGGACCTAGGTCTTTGAAAGGAGGTCTTTATCCCTAAGAAGATTTTTAATAAATGACAAAGATACTTGCTTTGCGATAATTATGCTTTAGCAAAGAGGAGAGACAGAAAATTAATTTTAAGATACGGAGGACCACACAAACATAAGTTAAAGGAAACCACTTTTTTTAAGTATTGCCATTTTGGAATGTATATAAAACAAGCTTCTTCCTATCTATGTTTTTACCTGACTATGGCAAAATTTACGATTATGACAGGCTGTGTATGTATGTTCTTCTGCTCCCTTGTACCTCCTCAAATACTTAGTAGAATTGGACAAATGAAGTATCCTTAGAAGCGTATTGATCATCCGCTGGTCATAGGCTCTAGCGGTCAAAGTACTGTGTTGAACAATAAATTTGAGATAAATATGCCGTGTTTGGTATCCTTGGTAAGGGTTACTTGTACATTTCAAATATGTATGTATATTTTGCATTTGTCCGTATTTATTCGATAATTGTGATATTTCTATGGTAAAATTATATTATTCTTTTTAGTTATTTTACTTAAAATACAGTTTGCTAAGAAATTAATATTATATATAGAAATGTACTATAACACTTTAACAACACATGACTACGGCTATTCAAACTTCAGACTTGTATCATACTTTTTCAGCATTGTTCTTTGTAGTACTTAGTTGATTTTTTTTATTTGTGTGTACACAAATAAGAATGCATTTACTTGTTAGAAAAAGAGCAATAAGTAGGGTAAGAGCTTCTGCTTGTTAGTCACCTATCCCTTTTAAAAATCTCCTCTCCGTTATAGTACTTGCTAAGAGTCTGCGATTTTATTAGTTAATCTGTTATAAAACTTAAAAAAATACTTTTTCATTTTTAGGCTATGTATAATGTAGCCTCCTGTAGAAAATAACATAGAAAAAATCAAATGATTTTCTTTGTAAAATACACTACCTACAACTTAAAATTAAACTGTGTGAATCAAATAAGATTGAAAACTGGTTTTAGAATGATAATTAAGATAATTTATAATATTGTTTTAATATTAACTAAGTATAATTTTAAATTAAACCCAACTGTCTCTTTTACTATAACTGACAAAAAATATTAGAATCAAAACACAAGCACGACATACAAACACATAGACTCCAAAATTCACCAGGGATAAGGTTAGGTGGCTCGCTTTGCAATACTTCAACCCGCCTGTGTGGCCACAGCCCACAGGTGAACAGGATAGGTCTTTTCTCCGTCCCGTACAGCGGACAATCGCGGAGTTGCAAATTCGGAGTGGGATGCAATGCCTAGACGTTGTAAAAAATGATGTTGCTTGAAAATCGTTTTCGTAGGTTCGACGAGGTATTATTACAGAATTACAGACTGGCTTTTGCGCGCGGCTCTGCCCTCGTGTTTTTCGGTTATCGTAGCAAAGAGTAGCCTTTGTCCTTCCTCAAGAATCAAAGTATCTCCATAATAAATTTTATTGAAATTGGTGTAGCGGTTTGGCCGTGAAAAATCTTCTATAATATAAAAATGAATAGCTCAATGTGTTGCGCATAACTCAACAACGCCTGGACCAATTTGGTCAATTTTTTTTTAAATGTACGTTAAAGTTCGAGGATGGTTTTTACGGCGAGAAAATTTCGAATAATGGCCGGAAAAGCTCTTAAAACAGCCCTTTTCTTTTTCCCATACAAACGTTTTCTAACTAAAACGTAAAGTCAATTTGAGCTTTATTGCTATCGTATAAAGTTCATATATTACAAGTCAATTTGCACTTTATTTCCGCTAGGCAAAGCTCAAATTCAATCATATCTATCAAAACAGTGTGCGTATGTGCGTTGGAGTAGATAATCGTTGGATAGTCCATTTATCGAGAAAGGCAATAGTCTATATGTCATCACGCTAATACTAATAGGAGCGGAGCACCAATGAAGAATGTTTCAAAAACGGGGGAAAATTTTTCACGCTACGGGCAATAGAAGACGCAAACGAGGTTGCGTGGGTCAGCTAGTAATAAATAAATATTCCGGACATCTAACACACAACGCCATCTAGTCCCAAGCTATGCAAAGCTTGTGTCATGGGTACTAGACACAGATCACTGGGGGTGATCTGTGGTACTAGACACCTGATATAAATACATGTATACTTCTTTTTTGTAAATATATACATATTATAAATAGAAAACACCCAATGTGATAGATTAGATATATAGAAAACAAAATACGTATGGGTTTTATCTATACACGATGCCGGCATGCGTTATACAATACAAATATGTGTTAAATTGACACCAATAGCTTAAGGAGGGTAGGAGGATTTCATAAGAATAAAATAGTGAAAATACAGAAAAGACTAAGATTTGTAGGGGAGACCGAGGAGGGTTGTGACAGAGGAGAGTTGTGACAAAGACAATTTCTTGGAACCTATGACTGTTAGCGAGCTAGCAACAGCGCACGATTGTTTCTTTAGAAACGCGCCATTTGATGTAGTACGCGTCAGAGGCGCAAGACAAGTGGTAGCGTGAGTACGACGTCTACGTGGAAAAAAAACTCAAAAGTAAGTTTTCTGTAAAAAAATTGATTATATTTATATGGTGACATATTAGTTCCATGTGCATATGCTATATTTTCTTATGTTGTGTGGTTATTGAAGTTTCAAAGCGTGGCATTGTCTTACTGTGTTTGCTCGCTTGTTTCGAAATTATGAATTATTATTTTGACCAGGGTCGCGATTTTTCTTGTCCTACTTTACCTTATTTTCTGGTTAGTTTATTTTAAATTCTTTTTGCAATCTCTTGTTTCTGTTTATTAAATATGGTTGTTCGTTTATTCTAGTAAATTCTTAAAACCTAAAATTTCACATAAAAATTGTACGGCAATTAAAGTTAACTTAAAATTTGGTTGGTTGAAATTATTTTGGCATGGGTTTTGGTGTTGTATCTATGCTAAATTGCTATATTTTTTGTTTTAGAATGCCTAATAATTATGCACAGATCAAGCCACAACATCTTCTACCAATTCATCTTTGCCAAGCAATATCGCTAATGAACTCGTTTCCTCCACGTCTACAGCAAGTATTCTAATTGACACTAACCCAAATGTGTTCTCGCCAGAATCAGTAAGGCCGTTGCCAAAAGCTCCACCTAGAAAAAAAACCAACCTAATAGACGCAAGATCAAATCAGCTGTGCTTACCGACACACCTATCAAGGATGAAATAGTAGCCATAGAAGCCAGTAGAAAGCTAAAAAGTGTGAAAAAGCGTGTTTTAAGCGAAGAAAAGAAGAAACCTAAGAATGCCAAAAAGAAGACCAACAAAAAAAGTGCCAGTGATGTCGAAGAAGATACAGAAAATGATTGTTTTTGCTTGTGCTGCCTTGAACCTTATACCAATAGCAAATCAAATGAGAAGTGGGTTCAGTGCCTCGAATGCAAAGGCTGCTCTCACGAAGATTGCACTGGAGGCGAGCTGCAATGTCTGTCATAATTGTTTATCAGATTAGATTAAGATTTTCAACTGATTTTGAAACGACTGATCTCGTAATGTTACCTTAATTACTTATAAAAGATTTAATACCTGTTATGTTAATGTTTCATGTTACTGTAGTTCTTACAATTATACCAAATGATAATTAAAGTACCTACTTCTATGTTTAAAAACGTGTATTTTATTTATAATTCATATAAAAGTCCGTTTATCTATCAAATTAAGTGTATATACACAATTGTCACAACTTACCTTGGTACCTGTCACAACTTACCTAGGTGATAGGAGAGTTGTGACAAAAGGACTATTTTCAATTTTTGTGAAACTTCTCAGAAACTTTATAACTTTCATAGACTTTGATGACTGTTTTTAAAAAAGTAAGGATTGAGCTCCATTCAGGCACAGGATTCGCAATCGTAGTATCCTTCTTTGCTGAGATATGTCCTCTTAAGTAAAAATTGTCACAACCCTCCTCGGTCTCCCCTACTGTTAACGTTTTCAATTCGTAATGTTACAAAGTTCAAATGTGAGAATTGGGCTTTGGTCGTTAAGCTTAAATTAAAAAAGGGCGGGTAAAGCAGATACTTTAAGATAATGATTTATTCAAGATAAATTGTATTATTTAAATGATCTAATAAGATGGTCAGTACTGGAAGTTCAGATCATTTGCCTGTCAGTGAGCGGTTATTAGTGTTCAAATTCAACCGGTAATGCGCGAATGATAACACATTTGTTCGAAACAAAAATCGATGAATAAAGCAATCTGTTATTACTAAGTAGTATAAATCATCAACTGATAATAGCAGAAAAACAATCACTACTGTAGGTGTATACGAATTGGTGAGAAATATACATTTTTATTACATTATGAGGGTGTTTGTTAATTTATCAACAAATTCATAGTAGTCGTAATAGCTAGTTAGCTACATCGCATATGAGTATTTTAGGCTAATGCAAGAGGAAAAAGTAGAGAAGAGCAACTTTTTTAGTCCAATAGGACACACACACTAAGCAGACACTAACAAGGATTTGAGCGACACAAAGTTTTGGCTGATAAATATACGAAATATTTTTCGGCAGATACCTACTTAATATTTGATTCCTTTAACATGAATATTTTACTCGAAAGACAGTAAATGTAAGTTGATAAGTGATGTAAAATTGCAAAGTAAGTTCACCGGAAATACGTGAGAAGATAAAGTATTTTTATCTATTTTCTCTATTGGTCAAATGAGTCAGAATTCAGTAATTGTAGTCAGCTTGGTAATAATGGGTATCACTTGAAATATATAGGACATTAAGGTAGATTTTTTTCGTCATTGTACCTATATGTGTGTACGTATCTAATATAATAAGTGTTTAGGCATTTAGAAACTTCTTCGGAAAGTCATCTTCTCGAGGTTTGCGGTAGAGGTGATGTATGTTAGAATTGGACCGACATAGAATTTAAGACATCTTTGGGCCCTCCCAGCGCCTGCTCGGAATATCACCTGCTGAAAACTCTATTTCGCCTAAAAATTCTATGTCGCCTCGCGTTTGGCCACTAAAACGGATGGAAAAGGAAAAGCCGTCACGTCTACCCGCCACATTTAGGGCGGTATGAGTTACGTTCTTAAGCATTGTCCAGCCGTCTGTTCTTTCAGTTAACAATTAAACATGTTTAAATCGAAAAAGAAGGACTAACCCTAAAACTCCGAAAAAGCCACCCAAGTATATAAACTAGGGATAGTAGTAGCTATGTGTTAAATAAACCAGAATAAGAAATGCCAACAAGTGGATTTAATGCCTGTATTTATTTGTGTCACGTCTCAGATACTTAGCAACAAATCTCATTACGGACGTACCAATGCACAAGCAGGTCCTTGTATGGATTCTGATGTCGTTCGTTGTCTTGCCTGCTTGCTGCTAATTGTGTTATAAAATCGTAATGGTGGATAGAAAAGGGGTAGTGCAGTATGTAGCTAACGTGTTATGTGCATGTGATTGTATGGCTTCAGTCCGCGTGTAAATAACTATACCTAACCTTACGGTGACACATTGGTAGGTAGGTACTTTTATAATATATAATAATAAGCCTCTTATCCTGAACTGCTTTCTTCTTTCTTTGAATTGTGGTTGTTTCTTAAGTTACAAAATATCTCTGAGTTCAGTGTGCCTCTTGGCAAAGGCCTCCTCTAACAATTTCCACTGTACCCTGTCTCTAGCAACCCTTCTCCATTTTGGGCCTGCCGTCAGATTTAGTTCATCTTCCCATCTCTTGCCCTGTCTTCCTCTGTTCCTTCTCCCATCTCTAGGGTACCAGTCTGTTATGATGTTGCTCCACTTCTCTTGTGTACCGCGCAGCATGTGCCCAGTCCATCTCCACTTCAAACTGTCTATTGTATTAAGCACGTCTGTGACCTTTGTCCTACTTCTTATGATAGTGTTTCGTATCCTATCCTGTTTCTTAATACCTATCATACTTCGTTCCATAGCTCTTTGACAGTGTTCCAACATGTTTCTGTGATGTTTCGTGAGCGCCCAGGTTTCACACCCATGTGTAATACATGGGAGAACGCAGGTATTGAAGACCTTCTTTTTGATACCAGTACTAAGATCTGTGGATTTCATGATCTCTTTCAGCGACCAATATCTTTTCCATCCGTTGGCTATGCGTCTCTTGATTTCTTTTGTAGTTGTGTCTGTATGTGAGATGATTTGCCCTAAATATATATATTCGTCTACATATTCAACAGGTTGGTTGTTGATTTCTATATCATATTTGTTTGTATTAGTTAGTAGCTTCGTTTTGTTTATATTCATAGCTAAACCCACTTTTTCGCTTTCCCTATTTAGATCCTGTATCATTTTTTCTAGAATGCTTGGTTGTTCTTCAAACAAAACAATATCGTCGGCGAATCTAAGATGGTTTAATTTTTGACCATTTATATTTAATCCATGTTGGTCCCAGATTAGCTTTCGAAATATGTTTTCCAGCACCGCCGAGAACAGCTTTGGGGACATCGGGACTTAGACCATCACCCTCTAACAAGGTACTTTTATTCAAAGCTTATTAAAAATGTAGACTTGCATTTAAATTTAGTGGTCGATTGTAAGTTTACCCACTTTCTTTTTTATTTATAGGTGAGGTCTAACTCTGAAAGTATTACAATATTTATTATGCTGGGGCCACACTAATAAGAAATGCCATTAATTATCGCGATAATGGACGTTCACCATAGGTTAACAACTTAACGGGATAATTTGACAATGGCATTAACAATGCCATTTGGAGTTAGGCGATGGCTCAAGTGGCGGTACATCAAAGAGATTAACGCGAGAATTGATGCGATGAAGCGGCCACATTACGTATTGTCAGTGTGCATCGAGCGCGCAACGGGAGCGGACGTATTTGTTTTTTTACGACGGATTTGCCTCAAAATCGTACGATTTTGACTGGAAATACGTTCTATGGCGTCGGAGTGGAGTAATCATCCACCATCTTCTTTTTCTTTGTTTCCGTTTTCTTTTTATTCGGTAATGATTCAATAAAGTCAAATAATATAAATTTACACTCATGAGATATAGAGCTCTGTCGACGTCCATCTTGCTTGAATTAAAGTAAATTCAATGCCGTTTTTATCGCCAATAATGAGCATTCATGTTGACCGTTGAAGTGTAGCCACCCATTTTAATGCGGTAAAAATTATCGCAATAATTATCGAGATAATGGGCATTGACGTTAAACCTTAGTGTGGCCCCAGCATTAATGTAACAAATGTACATTGCATTTTTTATTGCCAATCACATTATCTTCGGGTTTCTCCTATTCTTAGTATTTTTGACAAAGACATGTTTCCCTGGCTTGGTAATGTTTTTATTTAAAAGGGGTAGATGTTGCTTGCATCCTAGAATATGTGGAAGTAACTTCAAGTTGGTAGTAAACACTATACCTATCTATAGACTATTTACGTCCAGCAAGTTCTAACAAACAATAAGATCTGTTTATAAATTGTGTTTTATATAATTATTAACGATTAGAATAAATTAATTGCTGTAGTACCTAAGTAAACTCGCTGCTTCCAAGAATATTCCTTAAAACAACAAATTTATTCAATATCTTTCACTGGTTTATGACGTTTGTTGACTGCTGCAAAAAATCGCAAACGAGCGTTTCATGGGTAGGGATTTAAAGAGTAGGCAAATGGTGAAATAGTACCATATAAACTATTTCCATCTATGCTTATCTCTATCTATAAAACGAAGTAGCTTCGGCCGACTGTTCGCTTAGATCTATTAAACTACGTACTCAACGACTTCAATGCGTTTTTCAGCAATAGATAGGTAATGATTAAAGAGGAAGGTTTTTAGGTATACCTAACTAGCTGCATCTCGTGGTGTTTATTGACGTACGTGGGGGGGTCAGCTAGTAGATAAGTATATCTATTAGAAAGGGGTAAAGTTTGTGAGGTTATAGGGGGTAATCTCTGCATCTACCCGCTCGCAAGCAAATGCGCCGAGATTGTTTACGTTTCCAAGTGCCACCCGACACTTGATATAAGTTGCGCGCCGCCGAGCGCTTAGTGGGCGAGGTCATATACCATTTTTTGTTGATTCTTAATATCAAGACTCTATTCAACTGATGTTATTCTTAATGCTTATGAATGAGTCTTTCAAGTCGTGCCGAAAGTTTGTTGATTAGTTTCTGATTTATTATATGTAAAGGTAAACATTGACTATTGTTGAAAAAATCACAGTATGCATTTTAAACAGAATTATTTTACAAAGTAGATCGGTAACATATATATTTTATGACATTTAGTCTTGGAAAGGGCATATTTACACGCTATAAAATAAAAAAACATACTTCATACTTAAAAAATATTTATTAACAAGCGTAAAATTCGCACGTTTATTCGCAAGAGAATCGATAAACGACATTTGACAATTTTTTTCCTAATGACACTTTGTGGCAGTTTTGTCGTATTTTTAGCATGAAGGAATGTTTTAAGATTCGTGTAGAAATGAGAAAAAAATTAGAACCGCAACTCGATAGAAAGAAAAGGAACGTTTTATGACATTGTATTAATCTGGTACGGATCCGATTTTGAAATACTTTTATTGATGAAAAGCCACATTACTTGTAATTGAAGCTATAGTAACTCGAATGGTTATCGCGATTTTCGATATTCACGCGAAAAAGCTGGCAAAAACTGCCTACAAAACCGCCCAGTAAAAGAAATGTCTGTGAAATTATTAGACCCAATAACCGGTTTTTTTATTTAAGAGATTAAAGATACCTACGTAATATTTTTATATGTTATTGAGTTTTCTGATTATGGCAATATTTATAGCTGTCGGTCCTGCGCCTGATCTCTCCCCCCGGTCGTGTCGGTTAACCATCCCATCGTATTATGAGAGAGAGGGAACAGAGAGTGCACCTGTGTTTGCGCACACACTCGTGCACTATAATATCTCCTGCGTAGTTGGCTGGTCTCCGTTGAAACTGGCCGCCGTGGCCAAAATCGACTAGGAGAACACAAAACATATATAAATCAAAAAATGTTTTTGACGACAATGATTGTTATTCTGTATTTTAATATAATTCTAAACCATAAACTTATAAATTGTTGTATCTAGTAAATAATATTTCGTATAAAATTCAAATGTTTCAATTGCGGGACCCTAAACAGTGGTAGAGTTAACCACTACCAATCCACTCATAAAAGATTGACACTATTTGTAGTCACAATGCCATCCAGATATTAATAAAGCTATTGAAATAATTGAGTCGGACGAAATTACAAAATTCTTTTAGTGCTACGTCTACCAACAATACAATTGATGGCTATCACGCGACCGTCGTTATTTTGATTTCCTTAGTACTTCAACTGCTCCTGGAAATGAAATGAAAATGCTTTGATAAATACAATTAATTCGAAATGAGTTATGTCAAGGCGTGCTCGTAATGTTGATGTTATATCTAGTAATTGTTTATTTACGTGGTGACGGCTAGTATTGCTGTATAAGCTTTTTGGGTGTATTGTATTTTGCAACTAAGTTTTCAAACAAGCTCATGAGTAACACTTCACAGTGTCGGTAGTTATACTATTAGCTCCAGAAACTTTTCTTAAACTCAAACTCAAATCATTTATTTCCATAGGCCCCAAAAGGCACTTGAACACGTCAAAAATACAAACATAAAAACATAAAACAAAACTCCTAATACTAAATGCACTGAGATGATTTGAATTACCGGAGCTTAGATTGATTTCGATTCAACTCAAAGGTTTAAATTGAAATCAATCCAAGTACCAGCTCCGATGGGTATTGCATTCATGAGAAGAGCTGGTGAGAAACTCATGTGCACCATCTTTTCAGATAATTCATACAAAGCTTGTTTGTTTTTGAACAACAGTATTTCTATGTGCAAGTTAAGGCAACCAAAACACAAAGGCTAGAAAGCGGTCTAATAAGATATTAAAGCTAGGAAAATAATTTTTTTGTCTAATAAAATAATAAAAATTAGTCGATAGCATATAAGGTTGCAATCACTTACACATCAAGGAGTAAAAGCAATGCGTGCATACATACTGGTCCCAGAGAAAAAGAAAAAAAACGTTTAAAATGTAATAAAATAATAAATACAAATTATTTAAGCTCCAACAATGTAAACACATATCGCCTCAACCTAACAAAGTTCAAATGTCAGGTAATAAATGCAGAATAAGATGTCAAGAATTAATTACAATCCAATAAATTATTTCACTTTCACTCACATCCAAGGCACTGCATCAGTCAAGAAATCGTCCATCGTATAATAGCCCCTCTCCACAAGACGACTCTTAACGGCACTCTTGAACTTTTGTAGGGGTAAGTTCAAGATTTCGACAGGAATTTTGTTATAAAAACGCACACCAAGTCCTTCTAATGAATTGTGGACTTTGTTAAGGCGATAATATTGGCCTACTAATTTGTGCTTATTCCTTGTGTTTAGTGAATGATGATCACTTTTGCAACTATATTTATCTATGTTTTTTCGTACAAACATAATATTAGCAAATATATATTGAGATGCAACTGTTAAAATACCTATTTCCTTAAATCGTTCTTTCAGAGAATCTCGAACTTTAAGTTTGTAAATCGCACAAATTGCCCGTTTTTGAATTACAAAAATGGTTTGAATATCAGCTGCCTTGCCCCATAGTAAAATACCATATGACATGACACTGTGAAAATAACTAAAATAAACTATTCGCGCAGTTTCAATATTAGTTAACTGGCGAACTTTCCAAACAGCGAATGCCGCGGAGCTCAGTTTCCCTGCTAGATACGATATGCTAGATACGGGCGCCCCACTGAAGCTTATGATCCAAGGTTATTCCTAGAAACATAGTTGACTGTACGAGATCAATCATTTCATTATTTATTATAATGTTCGTGTTGAGTTTCTTAACATTAGGCAAAGTGAACTTTATACATTTAGTTTTATTCGAGTTCAATAGTAAGTTGTTGCTTGTAAACCAATCTTGGAGGTGATGATTACTATAAACAAACAGGAAACACATTGGAACGCTGTTAATTCATTAATTAACAACATTTCAATATCTTCTATTCTATATAATATCTTATATAGAATAAGTAATATATTCTTATTTTTACGACATTCTTGCTTTTTCAGCTTGCATGTGTGCGTTCCTCCGCAGCATTTCGGGCGCTATCTATTCGCTATTCCGCCCCACATTCAAAACGAATTTGGTCGTAGACCATTGTGTCCATGTCGGCCAAAATGTCAAAGATAGGATATCGTGCTAGGACCGTCGCTGCCTCATATGAGATCGTGCGATAGCTTCGTACGATCTGTATGGCCATCAGCCGTTGCAGACTCTTGAGTTGAGTCTTACAGCGGGAGCAACCCGCCAGGTCTTTAGACCATAAAGAGCCATAGATCGTACGACATCCATATAAAGACAGTGAACTTCTTTCTATTTTCCTGTCTTGTTTTTCGGTTCCCCCAGTTAGCACTAACAAAAATTTGGCTGTCTGTTTATTCAACCTAATCTCTGGCAGGGCTGCACAAACTTTGACGAGACTCGCTGGCAAATAACTGATGATATAGGGAGTTTTGCTCCACGGTGTTACTCGCGGTAACAACATAAACTGGCAAAACTGCGTGGCTCAGCTAATTTGGAAAAATTGCAGTAATAGGCAATCTTAAGAAATTAGGTATAAGATAAAACAATATTAAAACAGTTAATTCTATGATTTTATTCAATATGTAGGTGGGTGTTAAATTATTTTCTGCATCAATTTCGGTTGTGGTTTTGAATAGTTCTTTACCTCGGATATCTGTTCTTTTTTTAGTTTTGGTCACGTAGCTTTTTTAGATACTTAACTATTTCAAAGTAGAACTTCATAAAATTTTATAACAAGTCTTACAGGATAAAATCTAGAACATAATTAACTTTACGATCCGGAGAATATTTACGCAGACACAAATTACAATTTATAAAAAAAGTGTAAATAAAAAGGTAAAGTATAATAAAGGTAATATATAAGATAATATATAAATACATATATAGGTTCTGAAAAAGCCAAACGTTGTCTTGGTGCCTAGACTAGGCATCAAGACAACGGTTGGGCTTATTCAAATCACTAGGCTGCCTAGTGATTCATTGCTAATATGAACTCGTAGGCACTTACGATTTATTGTGCAACATTGTGATTTTCTATATTTTTTTGGCTTTACGTACAGGTTTTGCAACATAGCTGAACATTGAATTCGTTAATTTCTAATATTACGAAACAATAACATTTTTGATGAAGTTCAAAAATTTATGTAAGTAGGTATATCTAAGGCAAGAAACGCTCATTACGTTTCATACATTTCTATAAGTTACGGTGCCGTCCGGGAGATACTATACTGTGAGTTTAATTAGATACGAGTATGTTACCTACTTTTTAAAAAGGTACCTATATCATTTAATGAGTCATAAGACTTATAATTGAGCTTCATGAGTAACAACTTTTATTCTTATTTGTAAAAAAATTCATTGAAACTAGAAAAAGAAAAAAATTCGATTTACAAAATTAGCATGAATAGGCATAGAAAGTAAGTACTGTTTAGAATAAGCAATAGAGTAGAGTAAGATAGATTGATAAGCTGTTAAAATAGATACAATAAAAATTAGTTGCAAAAAATGTTCAGTAAACATTTAATAGGTTGTACGGGTTGGTTCGAAATGTTCGAGGGCGGTCTCAGAAGGACATTAGGAGCTAAAATCGTGTTAAAAGTAACGAACGCGCCGGCTCAGAATATTCGGGAGCAATCTGTTATGACAATGTATTTACATTTAGACAATTGATTACAAGATAAAACTAGAACCTTTACAAGGTCATTCATAAAATTAATTGTGTGTATGTAATTCATAAAATAAATATATCATATATTAAATTAATAAAGGAAAAAAAAGTATCTGTAAAACTTAAAAGAGTCACAGGATGCTGAAAGGCAGTAACACCCTGCGGGTGCCTGCAATAAAAAAAAACTTTAATTCCAGAAAGTAGAAAGTTACTTGTTCATGATCGGAAATATCACTAGTTCCATGAACCATAACTAAGTAATAGACCGCATTTTGTACTAGTTTGATTATTTTACGTAATACTTCGTAACTCAGTATTGAACACAATTCGTTAGTGACATATTTGCTGCGCTGGAGCCACGCTTTTAACGCGGCAATATCCTCTGTCGCAGATTCAATAATCGTATGTAATTTAAATGTTCGTCCTTGTGACTTCTTATGGCTAGGCCTCTTAGGCCTATAATAATAAATAAGGGGTGCCCAGCACCCACTGTTTATTTCTCATGGGTGCTCGAGCCCCCGAGCACCCATGCAGTCGGCGTTCTTGATCGACCAGCCCGAAGCCACTGAGTTCCTTGAGCCTCTGCAGTTGCGTAGAGATATCGCTTCTATGGCAATCCTCCATGTCCTTATTCAAGGAGAACGTTCTGAAGAGCTGTTTCAACTGGTATCCCCTTCTCCCTTCCTACAGGACAACACGTGCCGGCCTTGGAAATCATCGCGTTAAAGTGGTAGACACACGCTTTCGAACTCAACCAGAATCGAACAGTTAAAACCTGGAACTCGCTACCAGGCCCGTGTTTCCCTTCCATTATGACTCCAGATCAACAGGGCGTGAAAAAGCATCTCACTAGGCCGCTAGACTGTAGGTCACCATGTTGCATTGCCTACATTCACATTGAGGATGGTAACCACCACTTTTGGATTCTACTCTTGCTTTCCATCAGGCAGAGCAGAGTCATTTTGGCAGTATAAACATAAAAAAAGATAATATATCTTAGACTTAAATTTTTTAACACATCATACAAAAACCACAAACATGCATCATAAAACTGAGTAAAGGTTTGCCAGGGTTACCTGCTTTTTTAACGGTGTTAAATAAAACAGGTGTTTTTTTTATGAACATCTGTACGTTTTTGAATAGGTAATGAAACAGGAAAGTTAATTCTGTAATTTATAAGCCACACTCCATATAGCTTTTTAAAAACTGATAGTTTATTTGTCGTAAACGTGATTTGTAACTATGTTGTAGATAATAAAACATATTTACATTTACTCAATAAATATGTTTTACTTATATAAATATCGCAGAGTTAAGTACTCATTCATTTTAAACATTGAAATAAAATTTCACATTATAAAACAATGTTTTAAGATCCGAGTCTTTATGATACCACACAACTACTCAAAAGTAGTAATAAGTTAATGTTTAGTGTTTTCAGTATTCTTGTTCAATGAAGGTATGTCATAAACTTTATTTCTTTCTTTAAATGGAACGGATTTATTTTCTTATCTAAATGGTCCTTAGCATCTGTCTAATTTTCAAGATCAGTTGGTGAAATTGTATTAAACAAAACACATTTCATAGATGGATAAGTGAAATCTATTTGAAGTACCTTACAATGAAAAAGGTTTTTTTATTATTCCTATAGGTACTTAGAACGACCGATGCGTAAATAGTGAATTATTATGTTATTAATAAAAAGGAAATAATTTCATAAATATGTATATTTTACTGGCCTAAATAAATTACAGCTTAAAATTAAACTTATAAAAATTGACTGACGATTAAATATTTTACGAACCGGTATCATGACAATATGATTGCGACAAACGATATAAAAGTCAGCTTAACGGTTTTACCGCTGTAATTACATCGAAACTTTAAGATTTCATTACTATATGATACGGTAAATATTATTATACTAGTCATTCCCTTAAGATTTTTACATCTTTCAGTCACAAACAATTTTGTAATAAAAGGTATAGACGAAACAGAGCTGACCGTTGTACTCTCTTTGGTGTTCTAGCCGTTAAACGTTCACGCAGTGGCGTCACTTACATTATGAGAACACTCGACTGTGTACTATACCTATCTAATAAGGTACATATTTTTTACAAAAAATAACAAAATTTCACACTTCAATTACATTGATATAAAACACTTATAAACCGTTTAAAATAGTTACACAACAAGAAAGTGTTCCAGATTTATTATGTGCAGTCTCACAATAGAAATTAGGTATAGCCTCAAATGAACTACGTCTATGTTTTATAGTTTAACAAACGTAACTTATTCCTAGAGTAAATGCATAATGAAAAAATTTACATTAAAACTATGAATATGAATAAATGGTGACATAATGTGGTAAGTTAGCCTTATGGACAGTGAGCAAGGACGACTGAAAACGCTTGAAAAATAGGGAAATCAAGTGAAAATAAATACTTTCAACAACACAAAATAGTACGGGCATAGTCGTTCTGCCACTGCAGTGGTGATTAATATCATAGTGATTAATTGAACTGTTTTTTTATATAAAATGACGAGTTGGTCAATATATTTATCCAATACTATTAGCATAGGTAACTTGAGTATTTATGTACGTTTAAATAATATGATCAAATAACGTCTCGGTTCTCCCTGCACTCTGTCCCCCATAGCAGACTCTAAGTTTATCTCATCTGATGTCATAAATGCGCTGGTACCTTTTTATAAATAGTGGACATGAAACAATTGATACATAATTATGTACGGTGTCCCAGAAGATATAAACTCCATTTAAAGTATATGGTAACAAACCATGAGTGGTAACAAACAATTTTGTTTATCTATATGGTAATCAAGCTAAAAGTGTTTTCAACAACTATAATATAATAGAATAAAGGCTAAAACAAGTGTAAGGTAAAACTTGACTCTACATTTAATTATTTAATACTATTTATTAAGTAAATAGCGTCAAATCTATACACCAACATCTATTTCACAAAGTTTAACGAATATAGTTATATTCTACAGACATGTTTTGAAAATTTCCACGAATTTACTCGTTGACGTTGTGTAATTTAATAAGTAGATACATGTAATACATAATATAACTAAAATATGATGCTTATTTCACCCTAAACTAAATAAATAAAGCGTTTTACACTCGACTAAATAAGACACTTTACTTTGGTATGTATTGGACTAAGTATACATTACTTTTATAACGATTTTCCAATTGACAAGTTACAATTGATTAAAAGCACTGAATGCAACATCATATATTTATATCACTGTTTCAAAGGACGGAATCATGTTTGGGTAATGCTTAATATACACGATAACAAACTAGATATTATTCAATTACGGTTACATAGCAATACATTTCACAGGCATTTCCTAAGGCACTAAAAAGGTAACAATAATATTGTTATTTACACAACTCTTCATGATACTCGTACAACCTCATCGATATCAAATCTTTATAGCCTTTTAATTTTTAATTATTTTTCTAACAATGAATGATTTCAGAGATAAGACAATATAAAGTAATTGGGAATTCTAATTTTTTTATCTTTGGCCATTTGAAAAAAATAATTGTATAGTCCTGTTTGTAGAACTATAGCTGCGTTTCTCCTTTTCGTAAATCATGGCTGCGATAGCGGAAATTAACTTTTTGCTTTAATTTGTAACAAGTGGTGTGAGCGGTGCGGGGGGTTCGTCACCATAGAACCTGTAACGATGTGGTACTTGCAAAGTTGTGGGGGTTGTATCCGTCACGTCGGAGTGCTGTGAGTCGCGGTGACGACGTAAGTCCACTTTGCGTTGGAAGGCCTTATCACACAGGCCACATGAGAATGGCTTGTATCCAGTGTGCTTACGCATATGAGTGATTAAATTTGAGCTTTGGCTGAATGCCTTGGAACATACAACACACTTGTGCGGCTTCTCACCTGGAACAACACATAACTATTAATATTTACATTCATTAAGTTCAGATAAGTAATGTGTACTAATTACGCACTAGGTTAGCGATACAAGGAAGGGGAAAGGATAGGTATAACCCATCCTAAATTTATTATCTACTAGCTGGACCCTGCGGTGCTACCCGCGGTACGACAATAATCGCAGGCAACGCCGCGAAGCGAAGCTAGTATCTTTATAAATTGTAGCCTCGGTGTTATTGTGATATATAAGCTACATTATTGAAAAGTTTCATCAAAATCCATGAAGTAGTTTTTGCGTGAAAGATCAACAGACTAGATTGGGTTGGATTTTCAGTCTACTATGAAACGGCTGAATATTGTTTACATGAAACGACTACTATCATATACCTACAACTTAAGTACTAGGAGGGATATCCCTTAACACGTTTTTGAATGGTCGAAGGGGTCTCAATGTGTTAAGAAAAGTAACTGATCCTTGGAGAAATCTACCTAGGATTGCTTATCTGTGTTACAGTTTGTGCTAGATTTATTATCTATTTATAATTGTGTGAAAATAGAACTGGCTGAGACAATACTGACTGACCATGAGACGACAACTGTTAAAAAGATACCTAACCTACACTTCTTTATATACTTTAAACTTTTTCATTGTAAACAGATTTAATAATTTTAAGCAGATACTAGTTTGCGGTGAAATAATGGAAGCATTTGTCACATTGAATTCAAACCGGTTCCCTTTTCTTCACACAAAAAAATCCTCTTCTCCGACTATAACCCGCCATCTCATAGTACGATGGTGTTCCTCTCACCATCAGTATCAGATTGTTCCTATTTCGAAGTCTTAAATAACTTTACAGTTCTTATTCATTATTGCTCATAGGTTAGGCTAATTTCTAACTGAATATACCACTCTTGACAACAAATATAAAATGAAAACCGTAACATTAAATCTATTTTTAAGAATGCCATTAAATACGGTTTACAGTTACGTAATTTCAATTTCCTTAGCTAATTCATGAACCATTTATAGCCATTATATGTATATCACTTGTTCAAGTAATTAAAGCCTATGTAAGTGGGACAATACTTGTCATATCATCGACTATTTATTATTTATGGTGCGGTACCTGAACTGATTTAATATGCAATGTCGCCTTGTAGCTGGGTATTTAGTAACTTTGACAGTAATTGTTTGTGGTTCGATACAACGCTAACAAGTTTTCATAAAACATTTTAGGGTCGAACTTCTGACATAACATTTATAGTTATGACAATTGTTATTTAATTAAATATCTACTAAAGCTTGTGTTCTAACGGTATTCAAAAGTACTTGTTTGCCGTTATTTATTTTGCATTTTTTCTTAAAGAATGAAATATAAGAATAGGTTAATATCGTTAATTTATTTTCTCTCTAAAATATTATATTTAGGTAAAGTTTATTTCTATTTTCAGTCTGTGTATAGCACGTGCATGTGCAGGGTGATTGTTAGAAAAAATACATTAATCACTGAAAATATAACGGCAATTTAAAAAGATAACAGTGACGTTTCCAAATATATTATTAACTAGCTGAACCCCGCGGTGTTACCCGTGGTACGAAAACAAACCGCGGGCAACGCCACGAGGCAAGGATTCTGATGTATAAGCTATATTATTGTAAAGTTTCATCAAAATCCATTTAGTAGTTTTTGCGTGAAAGAGTAACAACCATCCATCCACACATCCATACTTACAAACTTTCACGTTTATAATATTAGTAGGATTCGGCAAATAAAATTATAAAACTTGAGATTCTCAAATCTCCAAAGATAGTTTAAAAATAAAATGGTATTAAATAATGCAAATGTCATTTTATAGATATAACAGGATTTAAGTTTACTTTTTGTTAATGCCGTGATCGTTGTGCACGTGAAGGCCTGTGAAGGCTACGCGGCTAATTGCAGGCCGAGCCGCATTTTGGAATATTGATGATGAGGCATTTATCGGGAGGACGAGCACCATGTAAGGCCGCTGTAAATCATTCGGAACAGGGTAGAGACGTGACGAGATGTCTCCGGCCGAGACAAATATGTACGCCACATTTTTTAGCTACTTTAATTCCTCTCGTTGGACTTCGGCTTACTGGAAGTACTCGAACCGTTGAAAAATATGTGCGACTTTTTTATCATACAGGGCTTACTGTAAACCGATAAGTAATTTTATAGAACTGATAACATTTCATTCACAGTTAGCTACGATTATTCGAAAAGGTTAATGGGTGAAAAAAGTCTGCAGACACTAGGTATGCTATAAGAAATGCGGACAAACAGCCTTGAGTTGTATATGCTATATTTTTTGCTTATTGGAAATTCATTAACGCACTGAGGACCGGCTGCGATTTGCCATCGAAAAAATAATTGCACAGTATTTAAATGTTTAATTCTCAAGGCACCGTCTACGATATGTCAATGGATTGGTTTTATTGGGCGCTGCCTATATATATTTCCATTTAATGGACTTGTTTTCAGTAGATGAGTACCTACGCATTGGTTATAAGTTTATAACAGCTTATCATGTTCTACAGCTCAATAAATCGACGAGGATAAAGCCGGATAACGTCTTCAGCAGCTGTTTACTGTCATTCCGATTAAAAGGGCAATCGTCGGAGATTACCTATCATTACACGCTCGACACACATAGTTGGGTATCGTTGGCAACTAATTGAGAAAGTAAAATTTTACGAGAAATAATAAATTAACAAGTAAAGATAAAATTGTTATAAACAAGGATAAACTTGAAATTATGAAGGTGAGATTTAAATTTAATGATATCGAACTTGGCTATCGCAATAAAGGGTACTGGACAGCATTATTCTGCCAGAATAGGTAATTCACAGAGAAGTCCAAGCAGCCAGAGAGCCGTATAGGATTAGGTGTCTTTATATAAACCTCATGTACCTATAATTAAGATTCTAGATAGCAAACTTTACAGTAGTACATAGTACAGGGTATTAACATTAAAGTGTACCAACAATTACGTGTTACGTTCCTACCAATTATCTAAAGGCGACAAAACACTTGTCGTTTTGTTAATGCGGAATGTTAAGTTAGAAAATAATAGGGTTACGAAAAGCTGATGTAAGGAAGAACTGTCACCACAGCGGTGACACTTAAGGAGTTATATGAAAGAATAATCCGAGTTTCACACTAGTTGAGTCACACCATGTAATTTATAACCAATTTTGTAGCCATTGACAGTGCTATTAACCTGTTATTTGTGATAAAGATTTTATTTAGCTGTTAATGTCGTGAAATCGCTACTTGTATATTTATTACTTATTGTTGAAAAACTTAATTAAGTTTCAGGTCAATTATCGAGTTAACATTCCATTTGGACTACAGTTTGTTAATTAACTTTTTTTTAAATTTAAATTTGCATCTACCTAGTGCTTCTTTTGCCAATTTATTCATTGTTTCGAGAGGCTTATGTCCATCAGTGGACTTTTTAAAGCTATTCATGAAAATGATGGCAGAGTTAGAGGGAGAGTTAACATAGTCTGTGACCATTACTACCACCAATCAAATAATTGACAAATCATCTGAAAATTTGAAGTGATACTAATACGATGTATCAATAATTATAAAGCAAGAAGAAAACTACAATCCTTTATGAGTTGTATTGTTCCTAGAATTTGTCTTAGAGCATTCCTGAGATTCATGAAATCGAGCCTTGAGCACTTGTGAGAAAGTGAATAGGTTGGTACTGAATTTAAAGGAATTTTATTGCGAAAATTTACTTTCTGGATTTAGCTTATTTTTTTTTAATAAAGCTTTATAATATACCTATTGTATACGTGCCGAATGGTCTTGAAAAAAGTGTACCACGTCTGTCTTTTTTTTGCTTCACTGGATGAAGGTACTAAAATGTAAAATATGCAATCTTGATACAATGTCTTAGAGCTTAGTTTTTAAAATATATTCAACTTACCCGTATGAATGTAGGTATGTTTCTTCATGTCTGATTTTTGGTGGAACCTTTTCCCACAGTATTGGCATGGATAAGGTCTAGTGTCCGAGTGAATGAGTAGGTGGGTCGACAGGGTACTCGAGCGCTTGAAACACTTCCCACATTGCTTGCACTGGGATAAAGAAACGAGACATTGATTAAATTAGTAATTTTAGACTCTGCTGTTTGCTTTTATAAATAACAAAATAAATTGAAAAAGAAAAAATATCTGTCTGAAAGTGTCTAAATATGGAAGTATTAAAATTTTGCCGACTTTCTTTTGTTTTTTATTGGCGTTGTCTAATCTCCTAAAAAACCTTTACCACTTGTTTCAGTTCAATGCAGGAACAAATTTCTAACAAGCAGAATATAGGTACATTGTCACCCGTGCCTTTATAACTGAACTCACTTTTGTGTATTTATTTAAAATATGATAATTTTCTACTATTCTGAGTGATTGAGGATTAAAACTCCACATGGGACACCACCTTGTATGAGCCACAAACTGTTGTATTAGTCTGGGTATTCTTTGAGTCGGTTTCGTGTATGTTTATAAATTCGCCTGCGACACAATATATTCCTAATACGGGAATTATTTTATTTTAATGCAAAACACAAAAAAATATGAAACCAGAGCATTCATGTTACTTAATCAATAATTCTGTTTTCAAAATTGATAATTTCCAACTCAACATCTAAAGAGTAAAATACCGTTATTCAGTTTTAGCAACATCAAAAGAGTTTTGCAGTGTTAATTTAAATTGTACGAAGTATGAGGAACAGAATTAGATATAATTATAAACTGGTAGTGGACAGCGTCCATCACCTTCCCTTGTACAGTGACAGCTAATAATACACTAATAACAGCTTTGTGTACTACCCCTTTCTACACATTTCTTTGATTTCCCATCTAGGAGCGTCAAACTACGATTTTTTTTTCATTTACCCTATAATTAAAAACATTTAACTAGTTATTACCTCTATTTTCATAGAATTTCTAACAGCACGAGTCATTTCGATTCTTTTTCGAATAAGTTCTTTCAAATTATATATCACAGGATAAAGAGTTATATCGATTACTTTATCAAGGCAAAGGTTTTATTAAACTGGCAAGTATACTATATATATATATATATATACCTTAATCAGTTGTGTTTAAGTTTGTTGCTGTGTCAGAAAACAATTTAATATATATATATATATATATATATATATACATACAACACACACTTACACACAACTGATTAAGGTAACATTTTCTTGCACTTGAAGATTACAATGAGGCTAGTAAAGCTTTATGGTACAAAAGCTAGCAAAGATGGGATTTTTTATTAATCTATACATATTTGCATCTAATTTAATGATTTTTCAACGAAAAATATCATCTTCCTAGCCTTTATTATTCCCAATATTTGGGGTCGGCTACCAGTTCAACCGGTTTTACCTGAATATCAGTTTTTACACAGAGCGACTGGCATCTGACCTCCGCAACCCTGAGGGCGAACTGAATTCGAAGGTTGAACTAGTTGTCAGTATATTTCCTGCTCTGACCGCCCAGAATAAGGCACGCCTTTGGCGGCCTCAGAGGGTATTGGCGGTCAGAGCCATACGCGGATACCGCACCGTGTCGACGGAGGCGGCGTGCGCCTTGGCCGGAACACCCCCGTGGGATTTGGAGGCGGAAGTGCTCGCCGAAGTTTATCGGCGAGCGGCTGAATATCGGGCGGAGTACGGGTATCGTGCTCCGCCCGAAGAGGTACGCGAATGGCGTGAAGCCGCTCGCCGAGCCACGATGGCTCGTTGGTCGTCCCGGCTGGAGGTTCCACGTGCTGGCTTTGCCACCGTGGAGGCGCTCCAGCCGGTCATCCTCGAGTGGGCAGGGCGGCAGCACGGGACCCTTTCCTTCCGGCTGACGCAGGTGCTTTCCGGGCACGGTTGCTTCGGAAAGTACCTGCACTCGGTCGCTAGGAGGGAATTGAGTCCCGCCTGCCACCACTGCGACTGCAGTGAGGACTCGGCCCAGCATACGCTGGAGTTCTGCCCCGCCTGGGCGGAGCAGCGCCGGGCCCTCACTGCAGTCATCGGAGGAGATCTGTCGCTACCGGCCATCATACGCTCCATGGCCGGTAGCGACAGCAGTTTTACCGCGGTCGCATCCTTCTGCGAAGACGTAATTTCGCAGAAGGAGGCGGCGGAGAAGGCCCGGGAGGATGATCTCCACTCGGACCCGATCCGCCGCCGGCGAACCGGGCGGCGGAGGCGCGCCCATCTGCGCCTCATGCCGCCCTGAGTGTGGCCGCGGATGGACGGGATGGGTTTTCCCGTCCATCCGCTTTAGTGGCCAGCCGCGAAGGGGCGACGCACGCGTGTGCCGTGCGTCGCCTAAATTGAGAGTTTACTGGAAGAAGGTGCCCGCTTCAGTGCGGGCAGGCGCTGGGAGGGGTCCGGTTTGCGTTAGTAACAGCGATCCCGGACCCCTCCCTTCTCAGGCGCAGAGTTGGCACACCGTGTGGTTTTAGTCGGTTCGATTCCGACACACCGCCCCGCCGCAAACCCCGGCGGGGTGACGGCCCGAGGGGGTTTCCACACGTAAAAAAAGTTGTCAGTATATTTGAGGGCACTGACTTCCCAATAACGATTGCCATAGATGTTCATGATAACCGGGACCGACAGCTTAACGTGCTCTCCGAAGCACGGGCAGGAAACACCGCCATCTTCCATACTCCGGGCTGCTATTAGGAATTTCTTGTAGGAAAAACCCAACAGCAGTCCGACCCGGGAATTGAACCCGAGACCTCTTGATTTGCAGTCGCTTACGCTAACCACTAGACCAACGAAAAATATATGGTCACAAAATTTTTTTTTTTGGATTTCATGTTTTTCATCTTGTATTATAGGTACATGAAACACACATTAGGAAAATATTAGACATTTCTCTTCTAAGGTCCTAAACTTAGGAATAAACTTAATATGGAAGCTTAACTGCTTCGGTGGCGCAGTGGTAGCGTATGTGACTGCTCTGCTTTAGGTCTCGGGTTCGGTTCCCGGGTCGGACCAAATGTTTGAATGATAAGCAAATATTGTTTTAGAGTTTGAAAGGTTTTCTATGTATTACTTATAATGTACGTATTTACAAAAAAAGTATTAATATCAGTTGTCTAGTACCCATAGTATAAGCTCTGCTTAGTTTAGGACTAGATGGCGTTGTGTTAAAATGTCCGAAAAAATATTTATATCAAGTTAGAAATACATGATAAGAAATGATCTCGCGAGTAAAGCCACATGTAATATATAGTTTAACTATAAAACACAGTTCATAATATTAGATAAACTTATAAACGGGTAATTGTGAATTAAACAACGCATCAAGCTTCCTCAGTTCGATTCAGTTTTGGTTTCAAATACCACCAAAAGCTTGAAAACTAAACAAACGTTCTCTTGTCTTTTGTTTGTTAGACAAAAGATTTTTAACTAAGTATGTACCGCAACTTTGCTTTAGATTTATTTATTCAGATGTGTTTGGGAATGCAAACGAATAATTTCGGTACTAACTAGGTTTATTTACATTATATACGGATAAAGAGTATTAGACATGGTATGTATGGTGTATACGCGTATATCATACTGTGACTAAGGGTTTCACAATACGTATAACTTTCTGTTATTTACCAAACTACTTACTGGAGTTTTAAAGAGTTATTCAGAATATAGAGTACCACTCAAATTAATTACGTCCTATATTTTTGTAAAACAATTGAACAAGAAAAAAATGAGTAATTTATTTTTTTATTTACCCTTTTAAATAAAGAAATAAATGTAAATATTTTCACAATACAATTATTTTTTATTTGGTAGATAAATAAAATAAATGCGCATCACATTGAAACAGCAGTAAAAAAGAGTTACATTCTTACGTATCTCAACCCTGAGATGTTGAGGAAAGGACTGGCTGTCCTCGTAACTATTTATTGACTTATGCATAATATATGAACAGGAAAAAATGTGTTGGATGGCTATTAGTCGGGTGGTTAGTTATTAAGTATGCGCCATGATAATCCACAGCACAAATCCGCGAAGCGGGCTCGTGACAGTTGGCCAGGCAGCTGCAACGACTCGCGCGTCACAAAAACCGCTACTTTTTTGGTCGCCTTTTTATACCTTCGATGCACTCTCTTATAAACAACACAGGTGCTGGGGTATGACTGTCCACATATGGTTATCGACTTGTACTGCGTAGAGAGGTGATTTTTTATGATATCTGTTTGAGTTAAGAAAAAACACGTAGCTTTTCTAACGTGGCTTTTTATTAACGGATCTATGAAACCTGCGATGAACCCGCGAGGGGAAAATATTTTTTAACAGGTTATGCCATTGTAGTTAGGCGATCCTGTTATTGTTGCTCTTTATTAGTAATATATTATCAAGACATCAATTTATTTTTAGTTTATTCCTTCAGTAAACCATGTTGTTACTAGAATCGTTTATTCATTCACTCTAAATACTATTATTATATACACATTATACTCTAATAGAAAGCATTCAAACTAAAAAACAAATATTCTAAACGAATTACCGTGGGAGAGCTATGCTTCGGCATGAATGGGTCGACTCGACCGTAGTGATACCACGGCCTCACAGAAAACCGGTGTGAAATAGCGTTTGCGCTGTGTTTCACCGAGTGAGTGAGGATACCGGAGGCCCATACCCCAACCCCTCCCCCATCTCCTTCCCCATCCCCCAAAGGTCGGCAACGCACTTGTGACGCCTTTGGTGTTGCGGGTGTCCATGGGCGGCGGTAATCGCTTACCATCAGGTTATACGTCTGCTCGTTTGCCCACTATTCAATAAAAAAAACGAATATATTTATAAGAAAGATAACCCAAATAAGATAGAAAACTGATTATCTTGACAATCACTTATATTGAAGTGTTGTTTGAATATAAAATATAAATAACCATGTTGTTGTTAAATTGATAATAAACACCGTTGAAGTGGCGAGATGGTGGCGCGTGAACGGCGCGTGGAGGGCACGCGCCGCCTCCTACCAGATCCACACACATTTTATTGTATTGTATACCTACACAATGTTGTGTCATATTTATACTGTAAGGCTTTGTAAGTAATCACGGTCACATATGTGTGTGTATGAATATAAAGTGAAAGATTAAATCACTGCTAATAAATCCTCTACATTCTAATAAGGACATACTCAAAAAATCCATATACCTTTTCAATTACAGCTACTGCAATGGAGGAAACAGTTAACACTCTATTTAAATATTAATTGGAAAATATGAGGCTGAAACACAACATTTTTATCATCGTGTGACACAATATAATTACAACTTCAATTTAAATAACCGAAGCTGGAATTTTGATTAAAAACCGATGCGGATTTTTATAACAGCGGCGCTCAGAAAAAACGAAAGGCACACAAATGGCGAGAAGACGAGCAAGGAGATTCGATGTGAGCCATGCGCTCCGAGCGGGGGACTCGCGACCCGTTCCGATATACGGCTACTTATTAAGACGGGGGCAGTTTTTGCTATTTGATTTGTTAAAGAGACTAAAACAGATACTGGTTTGCTATTTTAAACCATTTTGAACGGAAACTGTACAGTTATTCTGAACTTGTAAAAGGATAAAGCTGTCTATGTACGAGCGCTGTGGAATAATAATTTTGTAATATCGATTTATAAACTTACTTGGAATGATTTCTCATTTCGGTTTTCATTTTTGAGTAGCAGGGAAAAGTTGAGGTCTCCTGGTTGCGGTGGTTTTATAGGATATGTCTGGTGAGCTGGTGCTGAGGGACACCGGCGTGGTTCTGTGCTTGCAGGGCGTTCTGCTTCATCAGGATTACTTCGACATCTCTTGACCAACTCGAGAGGTCTATCGATGTCATCTTGCCTATCCCATCGAGAAATCGGTGATTCCACTTTGACATCAATTTTTTCTTGCTCACATGCGCTCCCCGGAGACCAAATCTGACGGTTCTTTGTAGATAGATTCAGTGGAAGTTCTTCTTCATCATCTACAAACAAATATCTTATGTTAGACACAATGAGTCGGAAACGCGCTCATATATTGTGACATTGTGTTATGTCAATAGACAAATATTAAGCGACACTGGTAGTTTCTCTGCGACTGTTCTTCACGCTTTTATCAGTAAACAAATTTAAAGTCGGACGAGTCAAATCGGTCGTCTTTGGAGTGACTTATGAAATCTGTACAGGTGCGTCTTTATTTGTTGATGGTTATGTAAATGTTTGCTCTAGCTCTAGAACATAGTAATAGTTTCCAATTTAATACTTCGAATTTTCTTAATGATCTTTAGATTACTAAAGATAAATGTTTCTTGTTTTATGGTCTTTTTATTCACAAGAATTAAATTAAAAATGTTTATAGTTATGAAAGGCTATTTAAAGGCAGTAGTTTATTCGATGAAGATCATATATTTAAAGAATATGATTTTTTATCTAATTATTTTTTCTGAATAATACGACCTATTTCAATGATTATGTTATTTTTAATACTGTTATTTAAAGTTCGAATCAAACGTAAAAAGTTAACATGTCGATTAATTAGCTACAACTAAAATCAAGTAAGTACGTATTTATTTACAAAAGAGTGCGGTTTCGTCGCCGGTTTCTTTTGTTATCTCTGAGCTCGAGTTGTAACCGGTACTCGCATGGATAAGAAACAATTCGAACACTTAAATTATTTTGTACGACATTGCGCCAAATGCTTAGTCACTTTTCCTTGGATTGTAGGAAACAAGCGAGTTTGTTACTTTGGTGGAGGTAAACGACATGTAAACGACGACGTATCACCGCTTCGAGTTATTAATCGGTGCCTTACTGATAGCTATTCTAATGAGTATTATTCAGAAGTCGTGTAAGGAGGCCGAGGCGAACCGATGTGTTGTAATACCGCAAAACGTATCTAATTAACATTTTTAGGACTCTTGAAACACGTAAACACTTTCAGCCTTAGGCGACTTGCAATGTTTATATAAATTTGAATGTTAAGACATACAATTGTACATACATGAATTCTTTTGACTTTGATTTAAGCGTACGATAGATTTATAATAATTGCAAATATGTAGGTCAAATTTGACTTACATTTGTATGCTTGAGTAGGTAGGTAAGTACTAACTGCATATTATTGATATTAACAATAACATATTCGAATACCTTGGCAAGTAGTTACACAGTGAAACTGGGGTACCATGACTCATTATTAAAACATCAATTAACGTAATTTTCTTGGAAAATTTATTTACCGTCTCTAGGAGGTGTATGTCGGGCATGGTCGAGGCTTGTTCTCATGTACTGTGGGGTAGCTCGGGGCATGAGGAGTGGCCACACTCCAGCGCCACTGTATAAGGCTCCAAGGCCGCTGCAGTACATCAGCGCTCCCAATTCTGCACAACAGTTTTATTTATCTACACATATGAACATTTTACCATGTTTTTTGTTTTTATTCTTATAATTTTATAGATTCGTAGTCATTTTATTCAAGAAATATTAATAAAGATTTGGAAAAAGGAAGTCAAAGCTGATGCCTAAAGCTTTATCGATAAAGATACATAGGTATTTATATTTAAACTAAGACTAAAAACATTGATAATTATAATATTGAGCTTAATTCTTCTCGATTATATGTCAATACGAACCTGTAGCTTGAGCATACTGTTTGAGAGCTCTACCAGCAATTTCAATGTCTCCGAGTAAATCTAGTCGGTGATGAGAAAGCGAGTCGGGCGATCTCGGAGGTGAGTGCGGTGAAGGTGGGGAACGGGGAGATACACTGCCTTCGGGTGATGGAAAGCGATGTGCTTGAGGCGGTGGCGATGAAGCCTGGAACTGCTCCGCCAACCGTGAAAGGAGCACGTGTCTCGACATCCTGGAACAAAAAGAAATACATGAGACATTACATTCGAATTTTATGATACTCTGTTTTTATTAACATTACTACATTACTATAGTAGCACCTATTGTCTTTCCTCCCTCATGACGAAAAGCGATGATGAAGAAAAGGATACATAACACGTCTATTCAGAAGAAATCTACCCTACTCTTGAGAACTCTGCGACCACATTTGTCTAGACTAAATGCAAAGTCTTGGCAGCGGTCGAACAAAAGCAATAGAAGTTATACTAACATCGGTCGTTTAATGAATGTTTCTACTATTAAATTAACTATTTAATTTTATGTCTTAATATTTTATTGTATGCATATCTGATACAAGATTAAGTAAATATTAATCTGTTTTCTACTGCGTTTTTAAATTATTACACGTTACACTTTATACTTTGATTAATACAACACTTTTAAACATTATTATAGAAATAAAAGAGTTTAGGTATTTTAAAACTTAATTTCACTTTCTGATTACATTTGACTATTTGTTTTATTACTAAGCCATCGAATTGTTGAATTTGTTGAATGCTTATCGATCTATCTTTATGCAAGCATTGAGCTTTCCCGTGGGAACCGCCGTTTTTATAAGATGTTGCTTTATAAGCCTTTGTATTTTTGTTCCCTATGTAATTTACTAATTTTGTTTGTTACTGCTGTATATTTCAATATCTAATTTTAACCAATTTTACTATATTGTGAACTTTTAAGAACGTTATAGGGGTAGGTACTTTCGAATTAAGTACCTACTGTTTTTAATATGAACAAGAAACATACACTTTATTTTAATAAACTAGAATAGAAACTCACAAACGAATTATAATTCCACGATTTATATAAATTGATGTAGTCAGTTTACTCTACTAAAGTTTCAGCTGGGGGCTTAAATCCCTGGGATTACACAACGTAGGTATATTTTTTATTATTTTATAGCTATGTGCCTAATTAACTTACATTCTAATTAGTAAAAGTGCTGAGCGAGGGAAAGAAATAATATAGTCGAATGAAAATTTAAATTTGCATGAATTATTTCCCGAAATCGAATGAAAGAACTTCTCAGAAGTCTCCATACGTATCGCATTTATCAAGATTTTACAGTGTGTCTGATCCATTTAAATATTGCGATATCATCTTTGTTTTACGTGACCGATGTCATTAGTGTCTATCCGACTAGGTACGAACGTATTTGTTGACAGCGCTTGTTGATTAATCCGACCGCTTGTTTGTCGACAGCGAATCGTATTAAAAGCTCAATCAAGCAAATGAAGAATCAGAATAATGAAAGTGGTCGGCGAAGTGCGAGCCGTCCCGCTACCTTACACCGGTACGGCGGCCTGCCCGGTGCCCGCTGCGTGCGCGCATTAATAATGCACGTGTCGAGTAAAACAATCTTCATTAGACTAACACACATTACGTATTTACAGAACGAACGTCCGCGTGTTACGATACAATGCCACGCCATATCCATTAGGAATTAAACTCGAAGACTTCACAAATACACGGCGAGACTTCACATTCGTCATTGTAAATTAGAAATAATGATCTTGGACAATGATTTGCTGAATTTCCTAATTACGGTAATGCTCAAATATATACCGATTAACAAATTGTATGTTGCCAGATATCGATCATATTTATGAGGTTCATGTAAGGGCGATTCCATTGTGTCTTACAAATGCGAAGCAATTGATTAATGCCATTATTACTAACTAGCTAACGAGTTGGTTGACGTTGGTTATGTATCGCAATTTCTTGTTCCAATAAAGCCCGTCTTTATTAGATCGTTGGTAGTAATTACTAGTCGCGCGACGACTGCCACCCATTTTACCTTGCGATACAGTGGGAACTCTAGCAAATGTTGAGAAAATCAAGCAGCGCAAAATTATAATAAATATTTTCTTGTTTTATGTTTTAACAACTTGCTCGTCCTTCAATCCTGATCCAAAACATGGTTATGTTGTACAGGTATTAGATACAACATAAAAAAACGATACTTCTGATATACATGAAGATGCCTACACCATTAATTAATATAAGTATTTGTGGAACATGTAACTAGACAAGATCAATCTTTTATAAAATAAGTTCGTATTAATCTATATATACTATTAGGGCCTGATTAGTTTTCTTGTAAGATGTTAACACAAAAAATTCAGTGACGCTTGGCCTTTACTCTTGGAAAGGAATACTACAGAAATGTGTTATCTTAACCGACTCCACTAATTCAGTCATGTCAACATGTAGTAGGAATCACAACAAGTGGGATCACCTAAGCCATGGAGGCCCAATGATGCAGAAGCATCACTAGGCCGCCATGGAGTGAGTCACCATGTTGCATTGTCTGCATTCGCAATGAGTATGGTGATCACCACTCTTGGATTCTGCTTACGCTTTCCATCAGGTAGGCTAGAGTCACTTCGACAGGGCCATATATAAAAATAAATGGTAATGTCATGTAGCTTAAGAAAAAGAGTATTTAGGCAACTGACCAAGGAGTATAACGATTTATTTATTAGAGAAATTAGCTTGCTGAACCAGTGACTTTAGGCGTGGAAAAGTAGATCTATGCCACAAGATATTATAAATTTTTAATACGACTTTAACTCGTATATCTAATTAAGTTTTTCTTAAATGAGATGAAAAGTTAAACTATTATATTTATAATAGATATATTTTGTAACAACTAATCTATTTCCAGGTATCTACTAAACTTGTAGTAGATTTTTATAAACGCAGTAAATTTACACAGCTTACAGACATGAGTAGGTTACTATAACTTCTGTAGAGAGAACAGAGAAAAAATATTTAACCTCTAGTTGAATATTCTACGTAGGTATAATATTAACAGAACACATGTACAAATTTGGTTTCATCTGTTTTTTTAATGCTACAAGAAAATTACTAGCAGATTATTTGCATTACACTGCATCTTTGCAGACAAGGTATAGTTTGAATGTCTACGTATTACTTGAATAATATTTGCTGAACAAATACAGACAGATATATAAATGGTAAAGTAGAACACCAAGTGCTTCGGATTGTGCTTCCGTATAAACGTTTGTCTTTTTTCTTTTTTTTTGTCATGGGAACTTTGCAAATATGGATTTCCCTTGTCATGGGTGACGGGGTTTGTGGGGTTTGTGAGAATTGAACTGACTAACACCTCACGGTGTGAGACGAATGGCACAAGGTATGCCAACCTTTCAGACCTGCGTCAGCTAGGCTTATAGACAGACGTGTAAGGCCAGCGCTTATGGAGGTTAAATATTTTCAGTGCCCTCCGGCGCCTGTCGACTACTTCGAGACAAGAGAGTTCATACCATCTCCTGTTCCCTCCCGCTGCCACTTTAGCGGATATCACTTTGTCAAAAACTTAAACGTACGAGTATATGACTCTTATAGCGTATAGGTTTGCGTTTATTTTTATTTACAAATCTAAGGTTTGACACGGGTTTTATTTACTGGTACGTAGGTATAGTATAAATTCAATAATTCTTACTTTTCGACAAAAACCTATTTTTAACTTTTTGGTCATTGTTCCGCTTTCGTTGATGACTTTCTACATGATCTTTAACAGATATTCAACAAATAAAAAACAAACATAATTACTGAAATCAGATTAAATAGGGTGAGTTTTAAAATTTCGTAAACATCAATAATCTTTTAAGTCAGCTATACCCGTCCACGTAAAAAAAATCATAACATTTAGGTATATAGCCTAAATCATCGTTCATCAAAATTGGTTTAATAGCTTAGCTCTACGGTGGAACATACAACCGTCCATAGACTGTCATAGATAACTATTACTTTTGGCTTCGCCGTAATCGGGTAAAAATCCGTGCCAATTACAAATAGACTTAAATTTCAAATTATATATACCTATATATGTAATTATATAATATGTATGGCTTCAGCCCTCTTTGTTTTTACAAATTTGGAATATTAATTGTAGTTTATATAAAGGGTGCTGGGATGCTTAGCTGAAAATAACTGTAAATTAATTTTCAAAATATTTAAAGAGTATTTAGAAGTAGAATAAATAATTCAATCAAACTTTTGTAATAGCTTATTAACAGATTAATTTGGGTCAAATCAAAGTCATACGATTAAAAATCTATTTAAAATCACTTGAATTGTGCCTCTTCACTAATATTTACAAACGCCGTCGTAATTATTATTATTGATGTTCTTTTAATGTTCATATAACAACTGACTAGACTAGAAAACTCAATTCTTGGGGCAAAATTTTAAATTCAAAAGCGAAATTGGCAAGATATGTCCATGTTAATTATGTTATTTACAAGAAGAAAAATAAAACAAGATTTATTTTATAAAAGAAAAAAGATTTTTTGTATAAAATTTGATAGAGCCCACAGAATAAGGGTTTTAGATCGATGACTGAGCTTTGCTCGTTTTTTTTTTTCTAAAAACGAATTTATCCATGCTAGATTGATTTATCACCCCCGAAATTCTCTAAATTAATACTAAATTTTATGGCAATCGTCGGAGCCGTTTCTACGATTCAGATTAATCAAGTTATCTAAGATTCTAAGGTATCAGATTTAAATTTTTAAATAATCACTTAGCCGAACTCCTATTGATTCTTAGTATATCTAAAAAGTTAAAAAACTATAACCAGAATACAAAAAAAAAATATAAAATTTGTATAGGTTTTGTCATCCGTGCCACTATTATAAATCTATTGACACGTTATTCAATAAAATCGGTTTAGTTTAGGCACTACGACGGAACATACAAAACTACATAGACTACCAAAAAGTTACCCTTATAGAAAAATGCTAGGCTAGTGGTATTTGCCATTGAAGACAAAACTTTAAAATTTAAGTAAAAGTTTGTTGTTAAGCTTTTCAAATACTCTTACACCTCTATATTATATTTAAGACAATCTTTGAATGAATATATTATTTTAAAATTCCATAAAAAAACTTTTAATTAGTATTAAATTATTAGTGTTAAATAAACTAGGAATAATAATTCGCACTTTTAATTTGAGCACCTAAATGATTAATATCATCATTCCATTAACTTATCATTTAGTCGTTTCAATAAATAGGTCAAATGTTTAAAGAGGCTCAAATATTATACTACACTTGGATTAATTATATTATTTATTTGTTATCAAGACTTTCAGACCTGACGTCCACAACTCAAGACACAAAGTTCTGAATTATGTTACAGTTTAAATCATTTTGTAAAATAAGAATCTGTTTTATAACTGGAGAATCTTAAATACATTTTTACAAGAAAATAAAGTGATTCAGGTCTGCAAAGCCTAAATTATTAAAAGTTAAGACATTTTCGTTCTTAGTGCTACTTGTTACTTTAGATAAACTACATCCATAAATTAAGTAACAGATAAAGAGAAAAAGATGCATGTTATAGTTGTCATGCACATAAATTTAAGTTTAAGCGTGTGTACACAGCTATGAAAATAAATGTTCATTATAATAATGAACAATAAAAGAGAAAAATTTATGTGATTGGTACATTTACTTCCTATCTGTTACAATATTTCAATTATATATCTGCATCACAAAAAAAACTTTTTATACTTTATAATTGTATCAAGCCGCATTGATAACAAAATATTTTTAAAATACCGTTAAAAAGGAAATGTCCCTGTCCCAAACAAACAGTCAATTATACAAAGTCATTAATAATAATAAAATTATTCTAACAATTATAATATGCCGTGTGAACTTACCTTGAAGGAACTTCTACAGAGCTACGAAAGTCTTAATCACTCACTGCTACGATTCACTGTACTGGCTTTACGTATTTAAAATAAATTCAGTCCAATAAACACAACAAATACAATGTCATCGTATTTTATTTAAATTATAGCTGCTTTTTTAGAAATGATACGAACTATGATTCGTCGCGAAAATCGTAAGGCTGCGTAGGATCGTAAAACGCCACGACACACGATGCGTCGCGTTTGGCGCCTGGCACCTGACTGAAATAAGGCTCGCGCGCCCCCGACCTACCCGACTGTTCTACTACAATAACGTTCTTTTTTCAAAACTCTGCTTACAAAAAAGAGGTCGGGTGGAGGCTGCGCAATAAAGAAATGATTTGATGAAACAGCGACTTGACAGGTGGCTTGCATCCCATCCTCGCGTCCAGCGCTTAATTGTTGGTTGCACTTATGTTGACGGCGCAGAGGATGCACTGAAAAATGAGTTTTAAGTATTAATGCCCACAAATAAGCGGTTGCTCACTGTGTGACATTAAAAACTTAGTTTTTAAAATTGCAAAAGATAGCGACGATTCGCTCCTACTTGATAGACCGGTCCATAATTTTATATAGAGCTTGGGACTACGTACGTGGATTGTTTCAGGATGGAATAGACACGCTTTTGGAACCTTTTGTTTCTTATTGTCAGTAAAACTGAGATTTACCAAATGTATGAGGCTTAGATTTCCCGTCGGTTGCGCCCCGCCCACCGCGTGCCATTGGCCGCCATCTAGAGTTGGGCGGAGCGTTGCTTAGATACTAACTTAGAAGCCTTCTATAGTACGTAACAAATATTATTACGCTAACGGAATTCTTATCGTATTTTGTTGATTTTAATAGAAATAAACGTAGTGCCGGTTATGTTTACTCGACAGATTGTAAAAGTTTTGGAGCCGCACGTAAGCTATAGTAGTGGAAAATAGGGTTTTCATTGACCATTAACATTACATTACACTGAGCAATCACATTTTTATGGGACCTTGACTTTACGAATGTGTAATATGTTTATTTACTATTTACAACGGTGGAATAAAATATTATTTAGCTTTTTTCTTTTGAGGGTTTGCAATTTCAATGAATTCAACACTGATTGACATCGAGGGGTACGATATGAAATTATTTTAAATAGGTATTGGAGAAAGTTAGATTTTTAAAGAGAGATCTATGTCTACCAGTGGTCTGTTATAGGCTGGCGATGATTATAGAAAAACCAATATTGCAAATCAGTATTGGTTTATGTGATACTATGATTAAACTCATGCAAAGAGGTGTCTATTACTGCTTGGGCTTGTGCATAGAATGAATGGGTTCGAAGCCGCTTGAAGTGCGTGTCACTGCCATCTACTCGTAAATGGCGAGTATGGCGACACCCGCAGCGTACCTTCGTGACGTCACACGCATTGCCCATTCGGTTATAATTAAGCAGAGATACCTACGAACTGTACGGATTCCTATTTTAACTATAGTATTATTGTATAATTGTTCATCAGTCAAACTAAATACTAATGTCGGAAGCCGGTACTGAGTGAGTTTAGAATTCATCTTTGTATTAAATTAGAAGTTTAGACTAAAGCGTGTAATTGGTTACTTTGATTTTTTAAGCGCGAATAAATGCTATCGTGGCCCTTGGTGGTGCGGTACTATCTTTTGTTACTCACTGATTAAAATGAAACATAAACCACGGCTAGAATGTACGTATCTACCTATATGAATATTAAATTAATATCCGATATTCAAATTTAAAGCAACCTAACACACTGGGTAGATGTTTTAGTAGGACCTGTGTAGCTACATATCTTAAAGGTCTATAATCTCTTGTTGAATATACTCCATTGTCTCTATGTTTATTGGATATTAACTGCTTATAAAACCTCGCTTTTACTTACATTGCCCTAATACGAAGTTATAACGGCACTTGACAAAGAGAATAAACCTGGTTAGAAAGGGAAATACAGCTAGAAGCTAGAAGAGTCTATGTAAAATAATATATTCCTTACATCATAATCGGTATGCGCATACGTAATGTAATAGAATAGTAAATGTCAGTTACTTATCAATCAACATGAGTCACAGGTATGCCGAGATGCCGATTCCAAAAACTATAGAAATTTGCATTACTTAAAGGTTATTTACGGTTGCGGCTAAAAAATAAAATAAACAAACTAAAATGGTTTTAATAAATAAAAATAAAATGCCAGTAGATAATGTTATTTAGTTTTTAGTAGCAGAAAATTTAAAAATTGTTTAGGCCTGCTAATTCTGCTATATAATACACACACAATAACGTCTGGTTGTTTATGAATTACTTAAAAGTAGAGTATGTAGGTACTTTATACTAAAAATAAATACCTGAAATGCTTAGCATCTTGTTTGACTACTCAAGCTAATGGCAAGAAACTAGTTGCGAAAAGAGATACTGTTCATTCAGTTGCTTAAATAGTCTATGATCTTACGCCATATAGGTAATGTCGAATCTATGAGTAGTAATAGAGCATAACACCTTTCCAAGTCATTACATAATAATTGGGTTGTATATTTCGTAATATACAAATGTATATATCAATTACAAAATTAGTACATTATATTTAAGCATTATTGTAATGAAAAGTCATATAATATGTTAATAAATACTATCAAGTCTCCAACTGCGTGCTAACATTACCAAACGATTATAATAACAATCTCGGGAAATTAAATTAAACGGATAATCTGCTTTGGTTACTGCGTGTTTTGTTACGCAAGGAAATGTATGGTTTCAGGTGGGGGAAGTGCTTCAGCGAGTGCAAGGCTTGAGGGGTGCGCGGGAGGGGCTAAGGGCTGTAAACATAACGGCGAGCACGTGGAGTGGCGCGGAGTGAGGGGCGCGGAGGGCGCGTGTCACGGCCCGTTAGCGCGGATCCTCGGCGCGTGCACATGTCGCCCCGGCACGCGCCCGCGCTTCTTTTTATACATCTTTTTATAATTTTTTTTCTGTTGAGTTTTTGTTTTATCCCTTTGTTCGAAATACAAATTAAAGCCTCCTTTTCGATTTCTGGTGAATTAATGAGGCCGGATTTAAGATATCACGATTGAACGTCCGATAATGTTGGTTTATTCATTCATGACTCTCGTGAGATTATTTTTATTATAATGTAGGTTCAGAATTGGAACGATTATTATAACGGTACATAACTATATAAAGTTTACAATTAGGACATGTTAAGTTATAATTTGTAATATAAACTTAAGTCTCTTAGCTAGCTTACCTTTAAGACGTAAATAAGTTATAAATACATACGTAAAAGGCTCTTTCTGTGAGAAGATATATCTTGATAAAGACCGTGCAAATCCTTAAACACGTTCATAAAGTATGCAAGTACATGGTTGATAGATAAGTAAATCAAAATAAAACAGTTCGAGGGTTGGTAGGTACGTATGTTCCAGCTGCGGGCGCACAGAACCGGTACGCGTTGTGGAGCTGCGTTGCGAAGGCGGCTGTCGCTGTCGCCGTACGCCATTCCTTACAGTCAACTTTTATTAATTGGGCAGATGAGAGCCACGGCTTCCATGATGAATGCCTATTCCTTATACGGACGATAGTTCTTGAAACCTTTTATAGATTCTCAATTAAAAGTGTCTATTATAGTTAATATGACGATCAGACATTGTATCGTTTATAGACAACAAGAATATTTGCTTTAAGTGTCTTTAAAAACAGGTAATATAACGGAAAGGACGATTAAGTGGAATAAAATATAGTGTGGGGGTGCGGATGGCAGGTGGCTGTATAGTTTAGTGACGTGCTGATTTTCTAACTAACTATCGATAGTATGTTCTATTGCTGGGAGTATAAAAGTGTTTATAGGGAATAAAAATATGTACAGTTAATATTTTCCGAAGAAACTCTGTTTTGTTTAGTTCTATTATGACACAAAAAGGAGATTTAAAAAGTTTTTGAAATTCAGATTCTCAAATTAAATCTAAAAAAAGGAAAAAATGATTTATTCCTTCTTTACATGGTATTTATGGTAGTATCTTTATTTGTAAATCAACAATGTAATAATGATAGATACGGCATCAATTCTTTAAAATTAAGAGTTTTCAACTTACATCGACTTCTCTTGATAGAAGACTATTTTCTTGGAAGAGATGTCGATGTTATTTTTAAGTCAATAGTTTTATCTAGTCCGCCCCCATAGCCAAGTGCAAGTTTCACGGCGAATCTTTTGATTGGAAAATGTACATCTGGCTTAGCGTTTATATACGTCATTCCCATGCATTTTTTACTTTTCTATCATCGTTTACATAGGTAGAATATCGACTCGGTTAGAAGGTCTTCATAAATTGTAAACTTTATACCCATCTTCTAATATATAAAATTCTCGTGTGTATCTATTTTTCGTACCCCTAAATGATAAGAGTAACCTACCCCAAAATATGTTTTTATTTTTATTGCAAAACAGCGTTTGCCGAGTCAGCTAGTCTTTATATATATATTAAACTTCTGTGCGTGTGAATGCAATTAAAATCCTGCGTTGAGCGTCCTGAAGTTATACCGCGGGTAACACTGCGGGGTTCATCTGATATATATTTAAGTAAATTGTTTTAATTTGGATTGATGATAAATTCTGAATTTAAAACAATATGCAATATTCTTACATTTTAAATCTAATCTACATATCGATATTTGTACGACAGAGTCCAGCCCTAACGAGCACCCTCAGTGCTTAAGACAAGATTCACCACGCGAGTCGGCTCACTGCGCCCGCGCCGAGCCGCGGCATGTGCCTTTAACGGATTTATTAAAACGTCTGCGCGTGCCATGCGTCATCCACATTCAAGCCTTTATTTGTCCCGTTTCCCTTAAAGATACTTACACTTTCTCTGCAATTCTTAAGATTTTATGACAGTAATATAACTGATGGTTATAGACGTTGTAAAAGCGCGTTGCGGTCATTTCTAGTGTATTTATATCGAAGAAACTCCTTGTAAATACTAACCTTGCAATCTATTTTTTAAGGAACATAATAAATTTTTTTTCTAACCAGTTTTCTAAAGATGAGATGATAAAATTTCTTTTTTTCACTTTTATACTGTCTGAAAATATCGAATATTTCTTTTTGCTATGGTTTTTGTTTTCAAGATTTACAAAAACATGTCACTTGATTAACGTCTGAAAAATTAAGAAATTTAATTGGTCATAGTCATATCTAGACTAGTGACAACTGCATTCTTTTCGAATATGACGTAAAACACTTTTTTGGCTCCAATTTGGTATATCTATTAATTGATAGATCCTAATTTAAATAGGTAAAACCGACAAGTCAGAACCGCTTTCTACACAAACTTTACTTCTTCTATGAACATCAATGAAATAGTCAGTAGTAAAAAAAGAAATATCCCTGGCGTAAATGATGTGGACAATGCAATGTTACTTCTTTGTAGTTATTTACTAAAACTAAAAACGCAACAAAATCATCACCATATTTAAGCATCGTTTATGAAAGTAACTCCTATGACAAACAGTTGGTAGTGCAATATGAAACACCTTTGTACAGGTGAATCAAAAAAAATCAGTGCATCATTCACGACGCCAAGAAACTGTGGCACCAGTTGGTGATTACAGTTACGCGAGTGGCGCATGGCGAGGAGTCATATGGCGGGCGTCGACTGAAACCGTAAAAGCTTGTCGAGTGTACGCATGCAGGACAAAGCTGCGTATTGTACCCAACTTACCACGCCCGCTCATTACGACTAAAAACTGCACTCCTCTCCGCTAATTACGATCATTCTTGCTCGCTTCCATATTGAGTGAGCACATGTTCTGTACTCCGAGGCCGCACCAGTCTGCTATTTTGCGGTTTTCGATTACTGTATGTGTAATTGTGTAATGACTAACCGAGTCCTCAACAAAAACTTACTTTGAGATATTTGTTTTTTATAAACCAATTATTAATAAATTATTAAACACACAGTACTTATGGTTTGCGGTTAGAGATGCCAGGCGCAATTCTTAGCCAGTTCGTGTAGCTTGTGTGAGTAAAGGGCAACCAAGCATCGATGATCGATTTAAAAGAACTCGGTGTTCCTTTGACTTTTGATTATTAGAAACAATCAGAAGTATATATACATAGACATGCGTACGTTTACTCTTTGACAATTTAATAGCATATGCCCCTTGCACCTGCCATTGCAAAAAATAAGCGCACGCTTCGTGCAGCGAAGCGCGGAATTCGTCGCCGCGTCGTTCTCTAGCCTATCTTACGCCATTTATTGGTAATTGATTGGAAAGGTGCATTAAGCCCCAGTGTTATGTTTTTATAACGATTGACCATACTTGGATTTCTTTAGTCTTTAGTCTAAATATGTAGGCATCCCTAATAGGACTCGTTTTCACATTTCACATAGCCACACTTACTTGTTGTTTATATTTTAATTACTCTACTATAAACTGTTTCCAATTTTGTTTATATTAGTTCCTTAGCTTTCTAACTGATATACCTGGATTAGGTTAAGAATTGATATTCTGGGTCTAAAGTTTGTGTCTAACCATTGTTAAGTGCATGTGATATTTCGTTACGGTAATTTATATACTCTTAAACTTTCGAAACAACAATGTTTCATTGCCTATGTTAATTTAAACTAAAAATCGTTGCATATTTAAAATAATAAGAATAGGAACAGGTAATTATTTTCATTGAAGTTATTAAAACTTAAAAGCTATGTAGAGAATATCGTTCGCAGCGACTTTAAGATCTAGTAATAAGGTAGCAGGACAGATTCTGAATTCCAACTATATCAGTTATACGGTAAATCTGTGTCTGTGTCTTAATACGCTAAGAGAATTCTTCACACGCATTTTCATTGTTAAATATCTTTGCAAACCGAACTTACAGGGGTAGAAAAATAAATTAAAGAAAGGTTATAAAATTGAAAAATTGGGTATTTATTTGGCGGTTTTATAAAGTTGATTAACGTGGTACGTGATTCGTGATACTTATAGGTCAAACTGTCTATCTGTCTGTCTGTTATACTTTCACGTTGCAATTTGGCATAGACACTTTGATTTTTGAGGAAGATCATAGGCTACTTTTAACCGCGACAACCGATATACACGCGTTCTGAGCCGCGGTAAAGCTAGTATTCAGTAAATTAGCAAAGAGTAGGTTTGTCAAAATTTAACCATCAGCTGTAGTATGTAGGTGGAAAGAGAAACAATAGTGTTGGTAAACCCGAAGGTAATTTAAATGAGCCTACCAAAGTAACTCTATTCTGTCTATAGGAAGCATAAGCAGATTCCAAGAGTGGTGGTCACCATACTGTTTGCGAATGCAGACAATGCAACAATGCAGCATGGTGACCCACACCACGGCGGTCTAGTGATGCTTTTGAACCATTATGCCTCTCGCACTCACCAACGAAACACGACAGCACGAACGCTGTCATTCTATGGTGATCGTCTGTGCAAGGATAACACCGCCCCGGGAACCGGTCCATTCATGCTGAAATCAGCGTGGCTCTACTACCTACTAAGTATTAGGAGGATTAATTAAATTTAATTTTGTTTTTCTTAGTTATTTTTTTTTACACATTTTAAAAATAAACTTGACATAAAGGATTAAACCAGTTAGCCACATTTTGTTACGGTAATTTATATACTCTTAAACTTTCGAAACAACAATGTTTCATTGCCTATGTTAATTTAAACTAAAAATCGTTGCATATTTAAAATAATAAGAATAGGAAAAAGTGAAGCATATATAGCAGTCGGACCCAGAGGTTAGTTTCAGCGGCTCGAATCGCAGGTTCGGTGAAGACGTCGTGGTCGGGGCGAGTTAACGCGTGCCCTGCGGGCGGCCTCTGTGGTCGCTGCTCATGTCCACTTAATGAGTGTTTTAACTACTGTTGGTAAATCATGCTTAAATATCCTTCGGGCACAGATATACGATGCTACCACTCACCTGCATATGATAATGCAGTACTTTAAAGAAATTGCTATACGCAATCGTATAATATTGATACCAGAAAATTTATGAATATCTTTGGTGCATATCAAAAGTCCTATAAAATTTAATATTCCAAAAAAATCAGTATATTTTCTTTTCCAGACGCCATTAAAAGGCATACAAATCTCGAAATGATATTTTTGTTTAATGACCTTAATATCGATGCTTAAGTCATTACATAAAAATGTAAAACGACACAAAACCCTCAAAATGCAGACGTGCGACAGTTGAAATAACACTGCAACATAGCGTCCCGAGTCATACACGAATTTCCACAAAAAATTAGGTTAGTGTAATCAACCAAGAAAAGGTGCCGCGATTTTGTGGAGGATAATGAATGAGCAATCAGGCAGCTTTGATAAGTATACGATGATGTCCAGTGAGCGGGATCTTCTGCAGGAAAGAACTTACGTCTGACTGGTCCTGCTTATAAGAAGCGCGGGGGCCGAGGCAGTTCCGTTGTCGATCGACTAGAGGTACTCGGGCAGGTGGTGCGAAGGCCGCTCGGAACCGGGAGCGCTTCGCCTCCAGTTAATTGATTCCAATCTGAGACGCGACCGACGTCGATAATTCACTCCGCAAGTTACCGTGTTCCCACTCTCACTCTTCGCTAATTATAAAACGGTCAACAGGTAACGGTGCTTAATCGTTTGCTATTATTATTTATTGATATTTATAGCTAATTAAACGACAAAATGTATAACTAAAAATACCCGTATACATATTTTTAGTCTGTCTCTAAACCTTCTTATAGATCATACTATTAAATCATTATAATAATTAACGATCATCATTATAATCCTATTGATATTTGCTATGCATTTTTGCATACTCTAATAACTAATTACGATATTCGGTTTCCAATCTTTACGCAAATAAGTGTGCTTTTCTTAAAATATCCAAAAAAAAGTAAATACCTACCATGGGCATTTAAATTTATTTTTTAAACTCGACTTACTTTTTTATGTTGTCCTCGTGATCCTTGTTTTTGTGTTACCTTTTGTGTTCATGAGAGAAAAAGTCTTGTCAGATCGACGGATGAATAAGATAGTCCTATTAAAATTTCATTTCTGCTTACTAAGATCTAAAGACTTATTTAATAACAATAAGAAGAAAAACAAACATGTTATAAATTCTCTCTAAACTCAAAGGATGTTGGTTACCAAGTTTACCAGATTGATGACTACAGAAGTAAGTAAAGTTAAAATTCTTGTAAGCAGTATACAACCTACAACTAGCTGCTAATCATAGTCGGAAAATATTATGTTTCTTTACCAACTGCATCATAAGTACAGTTCAGAGAATTTGTTTGCATGTCTTATTGCATTCAAGAGAAATCTTGATACGACTTAGTAAAATATTATTTTCAATTACATTTAAATAAGGTATATGACATCATATATATAAAAATACATACATAAAAAATGGATTATAACTAACAGTTTTGATTTGCCATTGCAAAACACTAACGCATATGCAAATCAAGTTAAAGAATTATATAGTGCTTAAACTGCTCATTTTGTGACTACCTGTAGATTATAGAACCATTGATTTTTATTAAGTATAGGTTAGCAGCCAGTGGCGTAGCAAAAACAAGTTTTTGGACCAGAATGGACCGCCGTCGAAGTGAATCGATTTAATTGCAACTATTAATCCCAGGACGAGTGTTTCCCCTGCACAGTGGCTGTTTCGCATTCGCGCAGCCATTTTCTGATCATTTTATTCGAGTAATTATACATATCGTCTACTTAACATTTATAGTATTTTAAATATAATATTAAGGGTACTTAAACCAAGAGGAATATTTTTGACACTGCTTCATAAGGCAATTAAAAGTAGATTACTTAATAATATTTATACTACTCGTACTTTAATATTTTTTTCGATTGTAGGTTTGTTTAACTGAATGCTGTAATCGTGTTGAAGCTCAAAGGTTTCCAAAGACTGAAAAACGCTTAGAATGGATTAAGTAATTTTGTCCATAGCTTTTCATGTCTTTGCGTGCGGCTTTGCGAAAAGATAACAAGTTACTCTTGTCTTAATTTTTTTATTCACAAGTTACAAGAATATACTTCAATTAATATTGTACAGTAAGAAACCCGATCTATAAACAGTCTTGGGGTCTTGAAATTGAGCAAAAGTTTTCTTTCCAACGCGTCTTTTTTTTGCTGTCGGGGTCGAAAATCTCTTCGAATCTCCGGCTCCTAGGGGACTGATGAGCTAGGTATTTAGTTTTATTATTTACTGTTTGTAATAAATACTTCCAACACTTTCTGGTTATCTAAGAATTATAATTAGTTATAAGGCTAACATTAAAAGTAAGGACTTATAGTGAAATAGTATAAAAACTTTAATAGTTACAAATAAGACTAACTGTATAATAAAACACTTTGTTAAATAGTATGATTAAAATCAAACACAAAAAATGCTAATCAAAGGGCGAGTGTGTTACAAAGTAGCTGTTTCCATATATGTTTTACACTCAGCGGGCTGCGATCGGTGCGTGTGTGCAGACTTGAGGCGCACGCGCCTAATAATTAAACGCAAAAGGTCGTGTGCGCACATTGCGCTTGCGCCGCCGCCTGTTCATTCCACCACCATTACGCGAATCGCCTTAGGCTCATCTTCACTTTCAACCAACATTACATACTATGCCACTACCCACTAACATTATTAGATCCTGCAATTGCGGTATGATTCTACGTCATTTATAAATCCTGTGCAGTCTTGATAGTTGTTAATTGCTTAGTCAAGGTGTATGCTAATGAGAAATGGATGCATGAATTTTAATTATTATCAATGGAATAGTGATGTTCGAAGGACACAATATTCTTTGGAATCCTAGTTTAAATCTAAGTTTATGTCCAGCAGTAAACGTCTTTAGATGAGATGATTATGATAACGAGGAGATTTTAATTCATTTGTGTTCAATAGTGTACTACCTTCCTAACACCCAATAAAGGGAAACATAAATTTAGAACGAAGAATCATCTCGTACCGTGACTAAAAGATTTTGCAATCAAAACTATGAACAGTGGTAGTTGGTAAAGTTTAATGTCATGTCATCTCTGATTCTCAATGCTTCGTAATTTATGACATCATCAGTTTAATTTATTATTCATATTATTTATGAAACTAACTAAATACTCAACTGCCTCGGTGGCTCAGTGGTAGCTTATGCGACTGTGCGTGAGGTCTCGGGTTTGATACCCGGGTCGGACCAAATGTTTTTACGATCAGCAAATATTTGTTTCGGAGTTGGGGTGCCTTCTATTGCATATAGTACGTTTTTACAAAAAAAGGTTTTAATGTATTTTATTAGTTGTCTAGTACCCATAGTACAAGGTTTGATTTATTTTGGGGCTTGTTGGCGTTGTGTGTCTGAAATATTATTATTATTATATATATTATATTTTCAGTTTATAATGGAAATGAAAGCAACATATTTTATGACATTTTTCAGACTACTGTTATCCGCTTTTTATATAATCTTATGAGATTTGAAACCGTACCAACATCTACAATTTCAATGTGATAAAAATAATTGTCGATATGAGTATTATACGCAAATAATAAAGTGAGACTTGAGCTTACTTGGTTAAGTACCTGTAGAGAATCCTGTGTGCGTATTAAAACCGCTGCCACCATTAACCGCTTAATCTTCTACAGAAATTATACTGCAAGTGAAGTAGGTACAGTAAATGAAAACAGTGTTTTCGAATTTTTTTATTTTAATTATTTTGATTTGAACTAAAATTAAAAGAAATTGAACTGAAAACTTATTATCTATACATCTATACAAATAAATAAAATTGGAGTGCCTGTTTCTAATATTAAAACAATTGCTTTTAACTAAATGCATATGTAAGTTTACACGATACATACTTAAATTTTTGTCCGTCTGTCTGTTTGTTCCGGTTAATATCTGTAACAAGGTAACTTATTTTGACGGGACTGTTACTGGCAAATAGCTGATGATATAAGGAGTAACTTTACTCGGCGGCGTTACCCGGGGTTACTGTCGTACCGCGGGTAACGCCGCGGGGCTCAGCTAGAAATAAATATATTTAAAGCGCTTTTGTGACTGTTAATACATTTGACACTATATCGCAATATGCTTTATATGCTTTATTTTACAGATCAATTTAAACATACGCAAATATATGCAAAAAGTAATCTGAGTGTTAGCGTAGAAGTTTCATATTGCCACCGTAAATTGTGCGACAGGACGACACTATTCCAAAGATATTTTAAGAGCTTTATGGCAATCTATAAATGAACAGTCTTACACCATAATTGCATGTGTAATGATTTCATCAATAAATTAGCATAATTCTGTCGTAATTATAGTAAATTGACAGGTAATTATTTTCATTGAAGTTATTAAAACTTAAAAGCTATGTAGAGAATATCGTTCGCGGCGACTTTAAGATCTAGTAATAAGGTAGCAGGACAGATTCTGAATTCCAACTATATCAGTTATACGGTAAATCTGTGTCTGTGTCTTAATACGCTAAGAGAATTCTTCGCACGCATTTTCATTGTTAAAAATCTTTGCAAACCGAGCTTACAGGGGTAGAAAAATAAATTAAAGAAAGGTTATAAAATTGAAAAATTGGGTATTTATTTGGCGGTTTTATAAAGTTGATTAACGTGGTACGTGATTCGTGATACTTATAGGTCAAACTGTCTATCTGTCTGTCTGTTATACTTTCACGTTGCAATTTGGCATAGACACTTTGATTTTTGAGGAAGATCATAGGCTACTTTTAACCGCGACAACCGATATACACGCGTTCTGAGCCGCGGGGAAAAGCTAGTATTCAGTAAATTAGCAAAGAGTAGGTTTGTCAAAATTTAACCATCAGCTGTAGTATGTAGGTGGAAAGAGAAACAATAGTGTTGGTAAACCCGAAGGTAATTTAAATGAGCCTACCAAAGTAACTCTATTCTGTCTATAGGAAGCATAAGCAGATTCCAAGAGTGGTGGTCACCATACTGTTTGCGAATGCAGACAATGCAACAATGCAGCATGGTGACCCACACCACGGCGGTCTAGTGATGCTTTTGAACCATTATGCCTCTTGCACTCACCAACGAAACACGACAGCACGAACGCTGTCATTCTATGGTGATCGTCTGTGCAAGGATAGCACCGCCCCGGGAACCGGTCCATTCATGCTGAAATCAGCGTGGCTCTACTACCTACTAAGTAATGTAGTAAAAGTAAAAGCCTTCTTTATTAGGATTAATTTAATTTAATTTTGTTTTTCTTTGTTATTTATTTTTACACATTTTAAAAATAAACTTGACATAAAGGATTAAACCAGTTTGCCACTTACAGGTTATCTAAATTAAAAATAAATTTTTTTAGCTAAAATATATCAACATACTTAGAGGTCATATGTCGGTCGAAGTTGAACTGTAATTTAATGGTTTTTTTTTGTTTTATTTACAGAACTTTTTCTAACGTAAATCATGTAATGTCAGCATGGTATCGTCGAACTTTTTACACTGTGTCAAATCAACATAGACACCAAACACCATTAAACTGTAGGTAGCTTTAAAAATACTTAACATTACATTTCTACATCTGAACAAATGTATCTAAAAATAGCGTGCAATTTTTTACTGTAGTTGAGGGATTTGTTTGCACAGCAGTGTGATAATCCTACTAATATTATAAACGCGAAAGTGTGTGAGTATGTAAGTGAGTATGTTTGTTGCTCTTTCACGCAAAAAGTACTGAATGGATTTTGATGAAACTTTACAATAATAAAGCTTATACATCAGAATAACACATAGGCTACAATTTATACAAATACTAGCTTCACCTCGCAGCGTTGCCTGCGGTTATTGTTGTACCGCGTGTAGCACTACGGGTTCAGCTAGTCAAACATAAATGTGTGGCAAATTACAAGGATTTTTTATATAATGCTACGCACTACTAAATATACACATTGTTAGACATTGTTAACGTGTGAGAAAAGTGCGTTATAACAATAAGTGAGATATATACAAACGTTTCCATCTTTTCAGATGATTTAGACAGCGCCTCTGTGGCAATTATTAGTATAGCCTCAGATCAAATAAGAAAGTGAAGCAATTTCTTTAAATATGTGTGATTGAATGAATTGTTGCCACTTTTAAAAAATGGTCTGTAAATTGCATTAAAATAGTCAATATGCGAAAATAAATCTGTTTGTTTCTTATAAATTACAATTAGACTGTACATATTATCGCTATAAAAGTATGTGATTATTCAAGTAAAGTAATACTTGTATCTCACTCTCTACTTCATTATCTGATTATAAATTTACCTACAAATTACTTACCCAAATTTCTTGGCTATTAAGAATACGAACTCCTGGCAACACTCCACTTTTAAATAAAATAATAAATAGATTCCTGAAACTCTTAAGTTACAAGTATGCTGGCACTTGTAGTCCCTTGCCGCATATTCAGGGGAAAGGGGAGATTAGGCTATATATATATTAACGTTTACGTTTATAGAATGCAATTAGGCCTGGGGGGCTGGACCTTTTGTAAATAAATGACGATCAAGTTAACAACTACGTCGTTGTACATGTACATGTACAACATGTAAAAAAAAGAACCACGGTTGTAATCAAGAGCTGTCAACAATTTTATAAAGATGTTTTCCATAAATGATTGTTCGCACAAGCGTTTTGTTTAGTTAATTATTTAAAGCCAATTATGCTTCTTGGTGACGGCATGCGGTGACATCACAAAACCTATGTACATAGGTAGAGGCATGAATTTCGTGAACTAAACTTTTGGATATACTACCTTATTTGTGTTGGTATCAAAACATTTGATGAGCCATCTTCTGTCGTACTTTACTTGTTAACAAATGTACTGCTAGTGTACTAACTCACGTTTATCAATAAACTATAAAAATATCATCTTCGTTTTTGTTAAACTAATCAACCTATTTTTTACAATCATGATTGCATGGTTTCGTTGCATATAACTTATCGAAACACCATTGATTAAAGAACATAATTTCTTTTAAAATCTTTTGTGAAACTGTTTAAATATGGATAATATTAAGCGCTGTCTTTAACGAGAAAAAGTTAATTCTACGATTTATGTACAACTAGCAACTCGCCCCGGCTTTGCATGGGCTCTCTACGGAACCTTTAATATAGCTTATGTTACTCCGAGAAGATGTACGGCTTAGTTTTTTTCAATTATAAATATTCAAAATTTCTGGCAAAACTACAATTATATAATCTTAAGTACAAACCTATTTCTAAAAGAGTAGATCAAAAGAATCTTGCAAGGTTTTAACTTTTAGCTGTAAATCTCACTTCACCATAATATGAAATAGTTGCATGGATTAGAAATAACGAATGAAAGTTAAGCAAAAAATAGATGAAACAATTTATAAAACGGTTTGTATGCCGCGTGCCGCAATGAATGGGTGCAGAACAAACAAATTTTGACACTAAAAACTTATATATATATTATGTAAGATACAGACATGATGTAAGTTCTTTGAGCTAGTTTTAACTTCTTCGTCCTCTTTGCTCTGCGTGTAAATTGAAAAGCACATCCATTATCTGCCATAAGTATATTATCTATTATCTCACTCTCATTAGTATCTTGGTTTTTCTACCTTGTAAATGCATGGAACTTTTGCTTTTTCATTATTGCTTAAAATTTTAGGTGCCAAAGCAATAACTGAATTGTAAATAAATCAGCACTAATCCTGAAAGCTACGTCAGAATATATTTATTTGAATTAAGTTTAAAAATTCTATATCGCAAATAATAATCAAGAAACACTAATTGTTGAGACGATATTTTAAAACGAAATAGGCTTTTAATGTGGGTTAACGTGTACCTATACACCGACCATATATATTTTAATTTTTGCGGAAATCTAAAGATTTATAAATGTACGTGGGTTGTTCTAAAAATAGTAAGTGAAATGAAAAATATTTAGAATATAAAAAAAGTTATCTTACAGCTTTTCAAAACATCCCCCACCAATCCCAATGCACTTATGCATTCGGGTGAACCAGCTTCAAAAACATTTAAAAAACGTGTCTTGCCGAAATTCATCGACGGTCTCGTTTGCAGTGCTAAATTTTATTTGCCACGTTTAAAAAGGTAATTTTTTACCGTGGCAAATAAAAAAATCGTATGGATATAAATTTGAGCTGTATGAAGGATAGGGTAACATTTATACACCCGAAGTTGTCAAATAGTCCATAATTCTAGCAGCTGTGTGAGCGGGCGCGTTATCTTGGTGAAAAATAATGGCACTGACGCCGCTCCTTGGGCGCTATCTAACTCCCCGAAAGCTTTAGGCAGACATACTTCCCATACCATTTACTAGTAATTGTTCTACGGTCTTCTAGTGGAATTACTGCTACTGGTCCACTACGTCGAAAAAAAACGCTACCATTTTATTAATGCTCCGACCGCATACAACTTTTATGTGCAAATCCTCCTCTTCAAACACCCATTGCGTGGATTACTGCTTCGTGAGAGGATTGTAGCTATATATCCATGATTTATCAGTTGTAAGAATGTAGAATACATTTGTGAAGTTCCTCTTTAGAACTTTTCTAACATCGGTGAGAGAATGAGGTATCCATCGCGTAGCCAGCTTTCTGACTTTAAGGTATTCATGCGGGATGGTGGAAACTGCCTGTAATAAAATGTTTAGTTTAGCCTGTATCTCTCGATGCGTAATATGTCTATTCTCTCGCAATAGCCACTCTACCCTGATGATGTTTTCATGAGTTGCTGCAGTGGTGGTCGGACGGGTCTAGGGTCATCGTTTAAGTTCTCTTGACCACGTTTAAATTCACGAAACTAATTAGTAATTGTTGCTAACGCAGGAACTGACTTCACAAAAGAAGCGTTTTATTTTTTTTGAGATTCCTTGAAGTTTTACCCTCGTTTATATTCATAGAAAATCAAAGCTCGAAAAACTTCCCGCGAGATGTCCACTGTTGCATACAAAAGAAGAGTAACAGATAATCTTAAAACACATTAAAAAAAACTACACATAGGTGTAGTAGACCAGTGATTTTCACAAAGGATGTTTGTGTTGAAATTAGCTGTTAATGCAAAATATTATCAATATTATCAATTTTTGGCACAACCTAACTATCATCTATACAATATTGTGTAAAAATATTTTATTTGTTTATTGTTTTAAATTTTAATGTAACTTATTACCTTCTGAAATATTTTTTCTGAAAGCTGACTTGCTCTGGCCATTTAGAATTTTTATTTTTTCATTGTTTTTATTTATTTATTCAAACAATATAAGGTACAAGAAATTTAATACAAGATGCCACATAAACTCATTTGAGTTTTTCCGTGCATCCGTGTCATCACCAAATCATATTTAATTCTATTTATCATCATATTTAATAATATTTTATACACACGATTATTGCCGACTTCATACATATTCATGGTTATAAAATAAATCAGCATTCTCAAACACTACGTTTTAGTAATACTTAATAGAAGAAAAGGACAATAAACAGCACTTAAGAACTAAACCAAAATATAAACAGTCACTTATAAATTAGAGGGGTTGTCATTGCAAATTATGTTATTCCACTACCCTACCAAGTCGCACTTATCACCAGCACCGACCACAACCGATCACAGCCAACCGGCGCTCGATGATCCGATCACAATATTCTGATAAGCAGAGATCTTTAATACGTTATACAGAGTGATTACGTTATTGCAAAACAAAACAACAATGGTTGTATTTTTTTTAATGTTACAAATATACTAAACACTAAAGACGACTGTGAAATCCAAGTTAAGAATTCAGAAATAAATGCAATGTATGAGTGAGTATGTATGTATATGAATCGGTTGGTAGATGATTCTTTCTAATCAGTGTAAAGCTGAATGTCAGTACACGTATTCGATAATTAAAATTATTTTAGCTAATAACAATTACTGCTCGTTGCTATTAGCTATTGTAATCAATTAAACTGTTGACCGTCTATCGATCGATGCACAAGAAAGGTTGACTTATAAATTCTAATTTGAGTGTTAAGTCTAGACATTTCTTGACTAATTGAAATATGTAGATGAAATCAATTTTCTTAGCAACAAAAATTCTAACCATAATCTTATTAAAATAAGGTAAACAAATAAAAGAGAGAAAAGAAATGATAACAAGTAAAATGTTTAAATGTATACGTAAAGTATAATTTTCATATATTTAAAATTTCATGTATTAAGTTATACAACTGGACTAAGAAATAAAAATACCATTTTATTTCAATGTAACTTTACCGATATATTTATATCAATTTTACGATTGCATTTACGTCGTAATCTGGAAGTACTCTTTGCGAGCAATTAGAGGTTTATATTCCATTTGAATCGAGAAAAATAATTTTATGGTGTAGTTGAGAAGGAAATATTAAATTATGCTAAATTAAACGGGCTATTCATCGCGTTTTGTTCAAATAATTCTTCATGAACAGAAGAAGTGTGAATTTTTACGTTGAAAATTATTTTTACAAGTCTTTATAACATTTTTAAAGTTACCTTATTGTTATATGATGATTGAAATGATGTACTACTGAAAATTTACTATTTGTTTATCTAAACGGATTAATAATAGTAATTTTGTAATTGTTTCTAACTGTTGTGTATTTACACGAAAACCAACCAATAAAGCTGTAATATTAAAAATTATTGTAACTAGACATCTACCTACCATTAGACATAATTTTGTTTTGTTCTTCTTAAGTTTAATTTAATTGGTTTTTCAAATTTAAGTCACTGCTGAATGTTATATTCAAAATAGCTCACTTAAATATAATTCTCCTTTATTTTTTGTTTTTTCCCTTAGACTGTTAAGTTTATTACGTATAATAGTTTTAGGAATATTACTTACAAAAGCTCCGAGAGACAAAATGATACCTTAAAGCTCATCCATATGATATGATTGGAAACACCACACTTAAATATGGCTTCTATATAGTTGAAAGTGAATAACTTTTCATCAAATTGCAAGTGCTTGTAACTTGTAATAGCTGAGGTGCGTATACGGTTATAAATAAAACTTTCGCGCGACGCAAGCGCGTTAAATCGAATCCGACGATGGCTGGAACTCGTCCTCGCGCACCTGCGACAATTTTTATAGTATAAATTTGCATTAATTCATTTAGTCCTGTTTCCAACGCAGCGTATAAATGGGTTAGCCGGTAAGTGGTGGTGGGATCTAGCCGGTGCACTGCACGGAGACGCCAGCGAGTCGTCGCGTGTACCACCCCACCTTTCAAGCGTTATCGACAGACAAGTACAAATACCAACATAGTTTCACTTTAACTCTATGTTTTTTATGGTTTATAATGTTATTGATAAGTATTGTATATTGATACGACATTGAAGATCGAACAGTGGTTAATTAAGATATTCGATTATTTAAATTGTCAATTTACATTCATTAATACACACTTCTAAGAAGTTATCTATTCTACGACATATATCTCTAAAAATATTTAGCACTATAAACGATTCTAAGCCTCCATGTTACAAGACATAAAAAATGATAATAACCAGTACAATTTTCATCATTATTAGAAATAGCGAATGAAATGACACTTTGGTAAATTATTGCCCAAAGATGCAAACTTATCAATAAAATACATGGATAAATACATAATTTTTTAATTTATTTGCAATGGTACCATAATCTCGTAAGTGCTAAAAAATAACTGTAGCTGTTGAATGGCTATAGTTTAATTATTTATATTATTTAAGTACTTCTACTACTATTGTCTATGTACTACTTCTGTTGTCTATGCTCTACTACTAAGAGTATAGAATGTTTCTAACTGACACTATTGTAGAACAAATGCTAATATCTGATGATTTTTTTAGGTCCTTTTAACATTTGTTTTATTTTAAAATATCATAAATAAAATGATTTGGTATTAGATAAAAAAGCAAGTAAATTTTACTAGTTTCAGTTATTTAAAACCAAACAAGATATAATAAACGCGTTGCCACTAAAAGTCATAAATTCCTTATCACCTACTGCAGCTACATTGCCGTTTCTCATAGAACATTAACAGCGACTAACCTTCGTTAAAAGGGGTTTATAAATAATTTAGTATAACGATGCGAAATGAACAGCGACTCACACAAAGGATTTTACTATGGATATCCTGGTTTTTTCATCAAACTACCTTTATCTAGTTTAATCGTTTTAGATTTGTAAAATTACTTAAGTCCAAACTTAAAGGTTTACCAGCCTCTGTAGAGTTACACCACTCCTACAGGTTTCATCATAAAATAAATTCTTACATTAAATTAAGGTTATTGTTAACCGAAAAAAAGCTTAAAGATACTTGTATAAAAGTTTCATTTATAAATTAAAAGTAGACTAAAATTATAAACTGACATTCGTGTTCAGTTATTTGTATTAAAAATAAATATAAGCTAAAGTACTTACTACTTCATCCCATAAAATGAGTCATCATTAAAGTTCACATCAATGTTGTTGACTTTCCATTTCATGAGATAAACAGGTTCTCTTCACACCCAATTTACCCATATATTTAATAAAACACACGTGTTCGTTTACAAGAGAATACACTTAGAGCTAAAGTTTTGTTATGGGGTATACACACCATGATGACATTAACATTAGACGTTACAAGGATCCGGGCTAACCGTCTTCGTGGACACCAGCCTTCATTATTCCGTTCACGTGTAATTTTTTCCCACGGCTCGAATCGCTAGGTTGCAGGGCTGTTACAGAAAATATGGTAAGTGTCATTTTTTTTTCATTCTATTTATTTTTGCAAATAAAAAATACTACAGCAATTTAGAAGTAGAAGCTATGATGACTTAGTATAGTAAATTTTTCAATATTTTGGTAAAGGTTTTTTTTTCTTTTTTATGGGAAAGTGGGCAAATGAGCAGACGTACTGCCTGATGGTTAACGATTACCGATGTTCATGAACACCAGCAACACCATAGGCGTCATAAGTGCGTTGCCTGCCTTTTACGAAGGAATACGCTCTTTTCTTGAAGCTTGAAGGTCATATTGGTCCGAGAATACCGCAGGCGATATCTCATTCCTCAGTTTTGTTGTGCGGCAGAAAGTTTCTAGAAAATTTTAATAGATTTTGTACGTTAAATGCCCCATTAACTACATATATTATTTTGGTTACACAATGTTCACTCAGAGACTTAAATAGGATATAAACCCTGTTAATGGTTTATAGAAAAATTATAAAAATAAATAAATGAATAATTATGTGATTGCAATACAATTAAGAGCTGGTGATTTGACCTTTAGTGACTGCTATCATATCGTATGAATGGTAAATGTTTATTTTATTTTAGTTTATTGTATGTGTTTGCAAGTAACAGTCATATGATATGTTACTTATGTAAATTACTATGTAAATTGTATCCAAAGACAAAATATTTGGTACTAACCTCTTTAACCTTTCTTTTTTGTGCCTATGAGTTATGAATTTGTCGACTTTCCAACTTTGCCGACTTTCCAACTTTGTTCACTTCATTTAAATATTATATATCTATACTAATATTATAAAGAGGAAAACTTTGTTTGTTTGTTTGTAATGAATAGGCTCTAAAACTACTGGACCGATTTTAAAAATTCTTTCACCATTCGAAGGCTACATTATCCACGAGTAACATAGGCTATATTTTATTTTGGAAAAAAATAGGGTTCCGTAAGATATTGGGGTTTTTCGGACACAAGGTGTAAAAAATCAACCCTATACGGGGGAAAATTTTTCGCTACGGGCAATAAAAGACGCAAACGAGGTTGCGTCGGTCAGCTAGTCTATTATATTTCTGCTAATGATTCATGAAAAAATTAAAAATTCCAAGGAATCTTTACGTGTATGTTTAAATTACGGAATTCATATAGATATGTATGATTCATATAGATATGTACGATATGTATTCGCCAAATATATATGTTACAAATGTAAATGTGTTTTGTTACATGTGTAATAATTATATACGTTGTTGCATTTGTTTTTATAAAGGTTCTAACGGTCGCCAGCTCATCGGTGATGACTTACTATTGGACGAGTAATAAACTTATTTTATAATAGTCACAAACGGTATTTGTAACTTAAGCCCGTTCACATCAAACCATATTAGCATGACGTCACTGTAGGCTTTACAAGGCAGTTACGATAAAGTGCTTGAATAGTTTATGTATGTCCTTAATGAACACTTTTGTCGGGTCGGTTGATCAATAAGAAATTATAATTTTGAATCAGTTATTTCGTTAAAATTGGTCAACAGATTTATTAAGCTTATAATCAAAATTATTCAAAATTCAATAATAACATAAACACATTTCAAAGTAAGATTAGTAATGATTAAAAAGTTTGAAAAATCGCTCGTCGAATTTAGAACCTGTTATTCCTTGGTAAACTTAGATAGACCTTATATTTTCTATAATGAAGTTATGCGACCTTTAGATATAAAAATAATTAATACATAATAAAAAAAATATGATAAAACTTATATTTTTATTTTATTTTACGATGTGCATACATTTAGTACAAAAGACATCAACGCATCGTAAAAATTTATTGCCTCAAGTGCCTGCTGTATTTTTTGTCATGTACACTGAGGCTTCCTCAGTTGATCGGTACCACATCAAAAACGGAGATATTATCTTAGGTATGGAAAAAATTGACGGATAATACGATATACAATTGTGTCAATATTTTTAACGACTTGTGCGAGCTATATATCTTAAACGTTTTATTTTCAAAAATCACCATTAGCCAAATAACACAATTACATCTGAAATATGAAAATAAGGCCCAAGTATAACGTTGTAATAAAAAAAACACACTTCTCTCTTATGGCCGTCTGGTCCTGATCCAGGCAGAGCTTGTACTATGGTATCCGAACTGCTTCTAAACTGACCTGTTTATAAAAAGTAACTTTTTATGATTTTTATATGTTTTTGAAACTGCAGCAATAAGTCATTACTGATTTATAAAGACAATTTATGAGTATGCTCATTGTGAAAACAAAGTTTATTAGATACTGCTAGGATACATACATAGCATAGATACACGCTCACGCGTGTTTTATCTAACAAATCAGAAACCGAAGTCACAAAACAGTGATTAACGTCAATCACAAGCAACTTAGGATCGAATACGTTATCTCGAAAATAATCTTAAAAGTATAACATGTGAAGTTCTTAAAGAAAATAAATTAAAATAGGTTATTTAAGATTAGGAATATTAATCACCGACTTGTTCATAAATGTACAAAATATATTAACTAAATTAAGATTAAAATATTTGATGATTTTTAAAACAAGGTGCAAAAAAACACTTCAAGAACCGATAAATCCGTAGTTAGTTAATAAATATATTAAGCTTTCTTCACATAATTTACAGTATACTTAAATTTATAGCACATTTTCATTCACACGCTTCTCACGCAAACTTAGAAGGCAGTGCAATATCGTCCCAGACAGAAATGCTCGCTATGAGTTTTTATCTAGAACCAGTAAAGCATGGATGCCTTTCAACATTTCTGAAATATATTAATTAATAACTAAACACATTAGTACTTATTTGAATAATTACACACATGCTTGATGTCGTAATACTTTTAATATATATACTATAATTTAACCCACAATTGAACACAGCTTTGATATTTTACATTTGAATAATAAACGGAAGCGACTTACAGCTGTACTTAAACTAGGAAGAGCTCATAAAATATATTATAAGTACGGTTAATTTAAGCACCTGCGTTCGAAGGGCATTATGTGTTCGGTATTAGTAAAGATTGTGACCAAACAAGCTAAATTCGTAAACAGGCCGACAGTTACTTCATTTTACTACTTGATGACAGTTTAAAGCATATAACGGCTAAATATCTAGTCTGTCAAATAAAATATGCGAAAGAAAACAACTTGTAACCGTTAATTAAGCATATTTTAGCATAAACATAGTTAAATATATAAAATTTCTTTATTTGTTTAATTAATTACCGATGCCTGATAAATTAATGAAAGTGAAAGTGTACAAAATGTCATTTATACTTAATATGGTAATAAATAAAATGGGTTAAATGGTTTAAATATGCACAAACTTAAATTAGTAATCAAATTGTAGCAGATATAAATTTACATATATTTATGTTGATCAATAAATCTGCACTAGTATCTCAAATCAAGTTTAAGAGAATTTTGATTGTGCTTATAGAAACAATATGCGTTAATGATGCTGCAAGTTTGAATTTAGAGACCATTGAAAATATCAGAAAGGCATGCAATATAAAGCATTTTTATTTTGTTACTTTCCTGCCGTAAATCGATCGCTTAGGCAAAACGGAAATGCCCTTCAATGTATAATATTAAAGTGTAATCTATAAACTGTAAAGTATCTACCACGATTACTCGTCCTTGAATCGTACATAATGTACTTTAAACGTCTAAAACGATCCATAATATGTGTAATATTATAAATGTGAATGTAAGTTTGTTTGTTACGCTTTCACGCGAAAACTAATTAACCGATCATGAAACTTTGTACACATATTCATAACATAGGATACTTTTATTAAATGCAAACGAAGACCCGAGTGAGAGCTAGTATTGAATAAATTAATAATAAACAAACGTATTTATTAATAACAATGCGATTAAATGATTTGATTTGGCAGAATATTAATTTTTGTGCTTTAGAAGATCATAGTTTCGAATAAATGTTGCAGTGTATCACTCGGCAACGATACTGCCTTTCTCGGCAACAATTCGTTAAGCAAGTCGAAACTATCAGACCAGTAATATAGTCAAAATGGAATCAATATAAAACAATTAGTGGTCTAGTCTATATTTTTCAGATTGTCAAGCTTAATTAAGAAGCTGCAACCATATTTCTGGATGAACTTTGTAAAAAGTGTGTTATAGATCTAAATAATACGTTATATTTATCACATACAATTTAAAATTATACTTAATACTTGTAACAGATTGTGCCCCAAATTTTTAATAATCATGAGAAATAGAATTGTTAGAATTTTTCGATTTGTTAAATTTAAATTGTTAAATAAGTTGTTGGATAGTAAAGAAATGAATAAAAATTAAAGCTGTTGATCTTCTCCTCCCAACGCATTTTCAGCTTCTAAGGGTTGTAACTCTGGTAGAATCTTGTTAAGTTAATAATAAGAAATTACAAAAATCTCGAAGCAATTCACAGTTAACAAAAAGTAACCCACATAATGAATTGAACCAAAATACTATTTGTAATGTAATCAAGTAGGTAGGTATGCAACAAGTTATATTTACTCAGGTATAATATTTTCACTGTCACTAAATGGAACGGTGATTTCGGTTTGCGTTCCGGTCTGCACTGATTTCAAGTACCTCGGTTCGCTGTTACAAAATAAAGGCGAAATTGATAGGTGTGTGCAGCATCGAATCAATGCAGGATAGATGAAGTGGCGGCAGGTAATAGGAACTGTGTGCGATCCCAAGTTCCATTTAACCTCAAAGGGACAAATATACAAAACAATCATCAAACCTGCCGTTCTGCATGGATCTGAGTGTTGGTCAGTGAAGATAATGGATGAGAGACGCCTGCATGTAGCTGAAATGCGAATGTTGAGATGTATGTGTGGTGTGACAAGAATGGATAAGGTAAAGAATGACTACTTCAGAGGAAGCCTGAAAGTTGCACCAGTGGCTGAAAGGTTGAGAAGCAGCAGGTTAACCTGGAATGGACATGTGATGCGTAGACATGAGCAAATATTGTAAGGAAGGTTTTAAGTATGGAAGTTGACGGATATAAGAGTAGACGACGACCAAAGAAAAAATGAATGGACTGCGTAAAAGAGGATATGGCCAGAAAGGGAGTTAGCAGTGAACTGACGAGTGATAGAGGAGAATGGAGTAAGAAAACTCATTGCATAGACCCCAAATAAATTTGGAAAAAGGGTAGGAAGATGATGGTGATGAGGTATAATCATTTACAATATTTTTATTATCTCTTCGTCATTGTCCGTTCGCACAATGTTTCAAGATAATAAAATAGAAAAATACTTAAGTTACAAATAACAAACAAAGATGTGTTTCAAAAACTAATAAAAACTTTCTCCTTACATACATGTTTCGGTAAAATAAAACCACGAAGCTTTTTATAAGATGCCTTTGCATCTCAAAAAAAAATTGAACACAGTTTTTCGTTATTCAAAAAAGTCTTGCGAGGCTCGTTTGATATTATATTTTACTAGATAGGACATTTATTTTGTTCCGTATCGTTTTATATTGTGAGGCAGTTGGTTGAAAGGCATAACATGACATAACATTTAAAGATACCAGGGTTTCTTTAAACAACTATCTCAGTCTCATTAGTCCCCTTCCCAACTATGAGACTTTAATTATTCCTTGCTCTAGCTTAGATTCTCAGGAATATCGGGCAGTCTAATTTACTTTCTCCTTTACTTCATGTCTGAAAATGACTACATTTCCAAAGATAATTATAGTCAAGGAAGCGACGCGGCGACGCCTCGAAGTGCTGTAAAAATTATCAATAAACTTAAATGAATTTAGTAAAATTTCTGTTTAAAATCGAGAAAAAATATTTTTATTTAAAATCTATCTATTTAAATTTATATTTTAAATGAAACTTGTAAGAAAGTTACAGAGTAGTTTTATTTTAATATTAGTTCAGTTAAACACAAATACCAGTCTTCAATAGCAAACAATTAAGTTCTAAGTAATAAAGTTAGATAATAAAGTTATGTGTAATATGGCCCAATTGGCCAAATTGCCAAACTTGAGGAGTTTTCTATTTCTAAATCATTCTATTTTTCAGTTCCCGGTGAAATTCAGTTCCCTTATTGACAATTGAACCAATATATCGAAGGAACTAAAATAGTATGATATTTAAAGTACATATCCAGTAGCGAAAGTTCTTTGATTGTATAAATATGCAGCTATAAACTTTGATAGTCATCCCTCGAATCGGCAGTGGATTCACGCCATATGGCGTTCGACATGCGCCTGCCCCACCGTGTTGTTCTAAATTGCAGGTTACATCAATTGGTCTCATTCAATGAAAACGGGGGTCGGGGGTCGCAACGTGTGATGTCAAATACGGTGTTAGGATAATTGTTAATACTTTCAACCAAGAATTTATGGTCCGTTACAAATCAACACGCAAAACAATGTTAAGAACTAATGTTTTACTTAAGATTGCTATGTGATGAGTGTTTATATAGTTACCTAAATGTGATGAAAACATTAAATTCTCCTACATCTTTGAACAAAATAATATTCTTGTAACATGCTCATAGGCCTTTCCATTTAAACAAGATGTAACAGACATCCGACAGTTTTGTTGCATTTTTCATAAAACTTTCATGGTCTTCTAAACAAGAAATAAAATTTACGTGTTAATTTAAATTTAGGTTAAATTTATGTGCACTCCCATGATACACATATTTTTATATAATTATTCTTGTTAAAGTGATTCCATATAGTTTCACTTTTACTAAAACCAAATTAAATTTACAAGTAAAAGAAAATAAAGATAGGGTGGCATATTGATATTTTTCGATCTTTTAGTTAGAATCCCAGAATGTAGATTGGTGTTTGATACGCATAAACTTTTTTGAGAGATCTAATATGAGGATAGCAAAATGTTTAACAAAAGATAGCAAATAATCCGAAAAACCGATCTTCTTTCCGAGTTATTGGCAAATAGCAATTTATGATCGTTATGTACATCATACATAATGAAGGATGAAAAAAAACGTCAATCATTAAAACTATCATCTCTACGAGCTACCCCTAATATATCTCTGATGAAAGCCATGACGAATATCGGAGATAAATTCCGGTAAAGTGTCGACATTTTAATTGTTACACATTGTTTTAGATTGAGGCAATATGTTGGAGGCGGTGGGCCGTTATCTGATGAAATATGTCCGTTATGATTGGCGAACAAACAGTATGGCGCGTGTGGCCATATGTCGCGGCACGTGCGACGGCGCAGCGCATCGCGCGCGCTGTTCACTCAGGGATAAAACTGTAAACCACAGAACTACAATACTTACAGAGGGTCCATCGCGATAGACGGGGGAAGTATGGTTTATTCTATCGACAATATTAAGTAATTAAAAATAAATGTCTTTGTATTATAAATATGAACTAAACGGGAAAAAGACTGAGGCCTTTTTTAAGCATTCTTATGTTTAGAAAATTAAAAGCTTAATATTTTATTAGGTCCCGTTTAGTGTCACATTAAGAATATACGGTTGCTGAAAGATGCCGTAAACTGCAAAACTTGACACAAGTGATTGTTTGTAACGCTATCGAGGTAACCGTGGTACAGTAGGCCAAATCCTTCTCTCTGAGGAGAAATCTGTATCAAAGGACTACTAAAGGCTATGGATGATAATGATGCATTAACTCACATTACTTATCTACATTTGCAAGAATTAAAGTCGAAACCTGGTTTTATACCAGTGATTTTAAATCAAATATCTCTTATAACCGGCCCAAGCCCTTAACTTGACAATTTTGATCTGCGTGATGCATATGTTTTAAAAGTTACAAAACACAACTTAATTGATTTTGTCTGTATCAAGATTCATTTAGCTTTTGCTGTCCTGCACATTGTTATTTTTTGTTGGAACTTTTATGTTTCTAACTACAATAACGTAAATATAGAAAAATATTAAGAAATAGTAAGTGATGTTATGACTTACTATTTATAACATAATATTTTATTTATTTCATGTGAAATAAATATAGTTTTGTAGTAAAAGGTACAAAGCTCTGTGGTTTAGAGAAGCCAGTGCGCGCGCCGCCCATCCGTCAGTGTAATCGTTAGTTAATCATTTTTCGGTTGATGGGGTTCATTGTGGTGCACCCTACACGGATTATAAATATAATTCATGGTCAATTTTGGCCGTGCAAATTTTTTCAAATTACTTTTTTTATAATATTATCTATAGCTATCTATCACAAGTCCAATGAGTGTGAGTGAAAGTCACTATAAAGCAAACAACAACAACGGTGTTTGGTCGTTAGCAAGCGCCCGTATGGCCCAACCGCGGCTATGACCCTACCTCTGACATTGAACTCTACAGCTTGAAGCTTGGGGACTGTAGGGTAAAATTACAGTGACGAAATGTTTTATGTGAAACCTAAAAAGCGATTAAAACATTTTCTATCGCTTTATCTTTTTTTTTGTCGCTATTAATTATAATTTTGTAATTAAAATTACAAAATTTTATTAGCGACAAATAAATCACCTGAAACAAGATAAGTATTTGTGGAAAACGAGAATCCTGGCAATTAGTCGACATTAATAAGACTGGTCGATACAGTTATATTTAATAAATAAATGTACCTCTTAAAAAACATCAATCTTCTAAAATTAAAAAGACACTCGGAGGTATCTTGGTTTTCCTATTTCGTATATATTTTCTTTTAATAATGTTACGTTCTGCATATATTTAAATTATTACTATCAATAATAAAATATTCATTTATAATTTAATGTAATTTTACTCTTCATTTTGTATTTATTTATTGACTAGCATCTGTGTGAATTTAGATGTGACTAAATTGATTTCTACTTGTTACTATTGAGGTTTTAGTCCTAAACGAATAGCATTTACAAAATATATATGTATCTATGTATCTAAATATATGTATGTATCTGATAAAGTATTAAGTATCTGAAATATACTTATAGTACGAGTATATAGTAGGACAAAAAGCCTATGCCATCAGAGTTAGACCAGTGTACCTTTGTACTAAATTATCAGATTTCCAAATATGAAAATAACTTTATTTCTGTCTGTCGGCATAATTGTTTTTAAGTTCAATATCTCATATACCTATATGGAAATTATCTAGGGTTCATAACTAAGCGCTACTTTTCTTATATATATTTATAAGTTATAAATATAAAATGTACTGTAAATTCAATGATCATGGTTCTTTTACATTATAATTTATTGTTACATTAATAGGCTTTATTTGCACCATCTTTAGCGCACTTAGAGCATATTGTGTTACTTTTTAAATATACGAGTACAATAGACACATTTAGTAGGATTGACCATAAAACCCACATTTCCTCGAGTGCGGTGAGGCGGTACGCGGGGCGCCCGCATGGCTCGTGCTAGTATGCGCTGATTTGCATGCTCCTCAACTCCTCCCCGAGGATAACATGCACGATAAATTTAACTGCTTTGACGGTTAAAAATAAAAGGATAGCTAATCAAAATATTCGATCGACGATTGTATGTATGGAGGTAGATAAGTGTCTATGTAATTTAATATTACGAAATGCCACTTTGTTGTGGCCTTTCTTCGGGTTCCTAGCCAAACTATAAACCTAGGAGTCGTCTATTTTAGTAAATAATATTTGATTAGATATATGTGTTCTTAATATGTTTGGTTCAAAGTGATGTTCACATTACATTACAAATTTTACAACGCTCATAGAAATGGGTGGTTTTAAGTTGTCATTTCTGTTTGCAGTGATGGTTTCCTGCTTTGGTTCCTTAGTGGCCTCTTACGGCACCCATGGAATGAATAATCTTTATTCTTATTCTATCTAAACACGGAGAAAATAATGTTCACGGCGTCAAAATGATAGACTTGAATAACAATTAAAAGACTTCATAGTGTTTTATGACATGGGGAGAGAAAGAAAGGAGCAGATAGATCACTTGCTAGTAATTAATTTCATAAACAACTTCGTATCGCCTATCCGCTTTTCATAATCACAGTAAAAAGTTTTTAATAACACTTTAAATAAAAAGTATTTTATGACCTGTAATAAATTATCGCAAAAGTAATAACTCCATTAAGTCTACTCAGATAAAGTGCACATTTGAAAACGGGAACTACCACGATGGTCAGTTCCCATAGGAAATTGAGGTGTCTTAAATTGCTTGTGCCCAATAAACTACGATAACATTTCAAATGTATTTCACACAATTAATATCTACCCTCTGTAAATAAATACATCGAAATGTTTTTATTTATAGCCTGCATTTTCAATTAAGATAAAGAATTCCCCTAGAATTGTTAGTAATTTAAAATTTGCGACGGTGGAGACAATATATTTTAGTCAGTTCGCGATTAAAATTTTTAATATTCTTCTATTTCAATCGATAAAGCAAGTAAATTATTGTTGCGAAGAGTCTATTATTAGATGATTATATTAATTGCGTATAGCGCACCTGGGCCGTGCAGGTGACTGTTCCATTTGAGGTCAACCTTGGTTTTGATATCGTTGTAACATTTAATGATAGTGGAAATTGAAATGTCGGTTTCCAAAATGCGTTTTATTTATTTTGAAGTTGATTTACTTTAAACTTATTATTTAATGGAAATTTTGGTTGTTACTACTGGTCTAGTTGTTAGTAAAGATGCCGCCCAGAAAAAAAATATTATCGGAATACTATCACTGTGGGCGAGTGTTAATTATTTATAATGTGTACTAAGAATCAAATTAGTACATTTATCAGTAGTCTGGTTACCATAGAAAATATTTTACCTAGTACCTAGCTTGGGATTAGACTGCCAAAAGTTGGATGTCTGAGGTTTCTAAAGGAATTAATTACTATTTTATACTTATAATTATCTACTTACCTTGATGAACAATATTTATATTATAAACTAGCTGACCCCCGCAACCTCGTTTGCGTCTTAAATTGCCCGTAGCGTGAAAATTTGCCCCTGTTTTTGCAATATTTATCATTGGTGCTCCGCTCCTATTAGTAGTAGCGTAATGATATATAGCCTATAGCCTTCCTCGATAAATGGACTATCCAACACTGAAATAATTTTATAAATCGAATCAGCGGTTCCTGAGATTGGCGCGTCCAAACAAACAAACAAACTCTTCAGATTTATTATTAGTATAGATTCCTAATCGATATGACACATTACTACAATTGATGTCAAAATTCATTGCAGTCAAAGGTTCATGAAGCACATGTATGCTCGTCTGTGTGGTAACGAATTAAGAAAACAGGGTGTCGACACCACTATTCATACCGTAGGCGTCGTAACACGCGCCTAAGGAAGCAAATTATGCGGGACAACATCACTGTAAAGAGAATTAAAACTTGAAACATACCTACCCTATACCAATATGTCAGCGTGGCATAATAGGCCCAGAACCTCCTTTCTTAGGAAAGGCCTAGTTTTTTTTGAAAGACGGTCCTCATTTCATGTCGTCCACATTTTATATATTTTTATCATTCATTTTATCACGACGAAGAGTTCAAGACTTGAAGAATTATAATTGAAGACTATAAATACTTGACATTGGCAGAAATAGCTGATCCGAGAGATCCGGCTGGTTGCCATTTCATCAAAAGAAGAAGGAAAGGCCTATGTCCGGTAGTGAAGGGTATTAATGATGATGATGATGATGCCAGTACTGAACTACAGAACTGGTTTTCGATAAAACCATTTAATATTTAGAAAGGATTATTTGCCATTGTCTTAAGAAAGGGTTTATTTCCATGAGTGACGGGTTGATTTCTTTTTTGAGCACCATGTGAACTCAAACTTTCATTAACTGTTAAAACTCATTGATTTTAACTGCCTCTATGCCGCGGTGGTAGCGATTGCGACTGCTGTGTTCAAACACAAGGTCTCGGATTCGATTCCCGGGTCGGACCAAATATTTGTATGATCTTCAAATATTTGTTTCTGTTTTGGGGTCTGGGTATATATATGGGTATATATATATATATATATATATATATATATATATATATATATATATATATATTATATATATATATATATATATTTTATCAATTGTCTAGTACCCATAAAACAAGCTCTGCTTAGCTTGGAACTAGTGGGCGTTGTGTGTCGGATGTCCGAAATATTTTTTATTATTTATAAAACAAATATGATCATAGAAGAGAATGTCATTAGCATGTTTAGCATCATTTACCAGTTTTTATTGAACAGACATTTGTTGATACTTAAGCAGATTACAACTTTACGCTAAGACAGCATATTGTGACTACAGTATCGTTAACAGCACGCTATCACCCAGCTCACTTCTTGATATCAAGTTTGAAAAGAATGTACCTAATTCTTATCGAATTGTGGGGGAATGGGTGTAATGTCCCTCCGACACAAAGGGAGGATCCTCCGACCAGGCGATTTGATCATGCCTAGCGGGCTACTGCCCCACAGTTGATGTTGGGATGTCGTATATATGATAATCGGCGCGAGAACTATTCATTGCGTGATTCAGGATTTGTAGTTACTCCGTGTAGTGCGTTGCTTCGTAGTTCAGTGTATCTTCGGTAGATGGCGCTGTAGTAGGTTATTGTTGTGTTATATGTGGAAGTCGCCACAGAATAAAATAAGTTCTTGTTGAATAAAGATATTAAGCTGCACAAGCGCGAATATTGCTCATTATCGAACTATTTTTCTAATAGATAAATACTTATCCACTTATAACGTTTTTATTTTCTTACGTTTATTAATTCTACATATTTGTATTATACACAATACAAACATTTGTTTACAGGTATATATAAACTGTATGATACCAGTTAAAATTCACAATAATATCATATATCGAAAGTAATTCTCTATGTCTATCTGTAACGCGTTCACCGCTAAGTAACTGAATTGATTTGGATGTTTACAATGGAGATCCTTTGATTCTTAAGGAAGGACAGTAGCCTACTATTTACTGCGAAAACTGACAAACGGGCGGAACCCGTGGCAAAAGCTAGTACCTACCACAATATGTGATGTGATATCTTCGAAAGGCCAGCAAAGTTAAGTATTCCTTTTAATTCAGTATATTTTATGGTGTACATTTTTTTTATGTTTATGTCTTCCAAAGTGACCCTAAAGTCCAAGTTCAAGAGTCCAAGAGTGGTTTTTAACATACTCATTGCAAATGCAGACAATACGACAATGTACATCATCACTACTCAAAATGGAGTAGTGGAAACCACAAGCCATGGTCTCTATCACTCCGAGCTCTATGCAGAAGTGCTAGAATGAACAGCAATAAACATTGTGTGTGTGTGTGTGTGTGTGTGTGTGTGTGTGTGTGTGTGTGTGTGTGTGTGTGTGTGTGCGTGCGTGCGTGTGTGTGTGTGTGTGTGTGTGTGTGTATGTGTGTGTGTGCTACCCGAGTATAGGCACTGATATACTCTAGCATAACTAGAAATTTACTTTTGAAATTTTTTGTTTTGATATTTTTATATGTACTCGTAATCCCCAATATTGACGACAATAACAGGTTTGTAACAATAGCTAAAGCAAGTTAACTGACAATTTTCTAAGTGGTACATGTCAACGACTACTATCTAAATCCATACTTCCATAGTAACATTATCAATTCTCTGAAATAAACTTTGTTTGTCTGTCTCTTACGCTTTAACGGCTAAACTGCTGCACCGATTTCAATGACATGGAATGCTATTCAACATTTGACTACTATTTACTGCTATAGCCGACATACAAACGAACGATATTTATTTATTATTAATTTAATTATTATTTTATTTATTATTATTTAACTATCTTAGAAAATCTCATAAAAAAATTGGGATTTGTGTGTGAAATTAACAACAGAAAACTGGTAACTTTTTAATATCAACAGTTTGCTATCAAGTTATGCTATTTTTACGACATTTTAATGGTTGAAATGCATAATCAGTTTTTAGCCCACTTTTTACTGAAAATAACTTTTTATCAAACTGATTACTAACGACATAATAATAAAGCTAGTTAACTCCATTAGCCGGCTGCACTTTATCAGATACTTAATTGAGAAATTCAGAACTTCACTATTCTATCAAGATGTCACTACATTATGACCAGATATACATGGGTATAACTTACTCGTATATTTGTCGAATAGATATTTTACATCAAACAAATTACCAAAAGCTTTCTTAACTGGGGTTGTTCCATTATATGTCTATTTAGATCGGTATATACATCGGCTATTACTTCTTTTGTTGCACTCGGTGATTAGAAAAAATCACCCACTACCAAACCACCGGGGGTAAGCAACGACGGCGCGGTCAGTACCTGGATGGGTGACCGCTAATGGCATGATACCATGAGCGTCTCCGTGATTCGGAGGTCATCTTAAGCAGTCAGACCCAGTTGTTAACATAGGATAAACAGCCGTAAAGCTTAGTTGGAGGCCGTAGCCACAACGTTGTCTTGCCAGTCCCCAACCCGCACTCAGCCAGCGTGATGACGTATGGCCTTAACCCTCTTTTAAGAGGAGACCCGAGCCTAGCAGTGGGACATTATCGGTTTTTGATGGTAATCATCAACAATCGACAATGTCCCACTTTTTTTTGTTTGGGCGGTTCCTTTGACGAGTTAAAGCTTTAGAAATTTTTAGCTTCTTGAATAGATGAGTTAAAGGCGACTAGAAAACTGTTAAACATACATACATAATATCATGCCTGTTTAACCGAAGGATAGGCAGACCGAACAGTTAATCTCCCCTTACTTCTGTCCTTTTTTTTTTACGCGAAGAATTTTTTTGCACTGTGCCCTCCGTGGGGTGGCACATAAAGGGCGTGGGTGGGATTCCCGATGAATCAGTCTACCCACTAAACCCCGCAGCGGCCTAGCTCGGCAGTCGGGAGGAGCCCCAGGAATGCATCAGCGGCTTCTGGAGTCCCCCTGCAGTACCCTACGACTGAGGTGCATCCCGGGGGTAACCAGAGTCACCCCCGGGGCGGGCCAACCCGCCTTAGACGACACTCCCTGGCCGCACTGGGGTGTCACCGGTCGCGGGTCGTTTGCAGCGGCCACATTGCCCCTAGATGTGTCCACAACGAGCCTAAAGCGACGATTGGGGAGCTAGCGGCCTCTACTACGTCCCCTTCGTCCTGCGATCGGGATCTGTGGGATCGGCCCTTTCCCGATCTCGCTCTGCGAACTCCTTCTGAAGCATAACGTCTTCACAGAAGGAGACCGCAGCCTCCCATCCCTCACTACTCGCCAGTATTACCGTAATCAATGCTGATGGTGACGGGTTTCGTCCGATCTGTCTGACTACGACTCGACGCTCGAACTCCCATGCAGGGCAGTCCTCCGGCGTGTGCTGTGCGGATTCCCAGTCGGACCCGCAGTGGTGGCATTGTGCCGTGGCCTCACGTCCGATTCTGTTCAGATACTCTCCGAAGCAACCGTGCCTGGTGAGTATCTGAGTGAATCGGTAAGTGACGCAGTCGTTTCTCTCTATCCAAGCTTCGAAGCTCAGCAGAACGGCCCCCTTACTACGGTACTGTCAGACCACTTTTGCTTGGTCCACATTTATCAATCGTTGCATGCATGCTCATCGGTACCGTGTACGTTTCCCACGGCCCTTTTTAAGAACATTAACAAATTGAATGTTCGCCGAGAACATCTTCTGACACTTCACTTCACATTCACTGGCCAAACCAACGAAGCATGCATTTTTAAATAAGTTGCGTAAAAAGATACAAAAATGGTAGCGGCTACGGTGCCTTCAGGCGCTTTAGGTACTAAGACTAGCTACACTAGAATGGTAATGTTATGCTGATCACTAATTAATATTTATGATACATATATTGAACAGATATTATGTCGAACAAATCTTTCCGACAATTCACTAAAACATTTTCATAAGGTTATAACAATTTTCATGAAATTGAAAATTAGTGTAACATGTTCAATTTGTTAATCATTTTTAAAAATTAAATGTCAAGAATCTCTATCGATCTTCGAACTTTTCTGAGAAAAGTTGAAAATGTTTCGTTTTTCATTTAATGCACATGCGTTTGCTTTATCGTGGCATAGTTTCCATTCCATGGCTTTAAGTATTTAGACTGTTGTAAAGGAAAAAGAAAATATATATAAATATTAGAAATAACTAAAGTAAAAAGAGTAACAAGTTATTGGGGAGAATTATTAGACTGATGTCTTCTCCTGCTGTTATTTTTTTCTTCGTTAGCTATAGCAAATGCAGCAAAATCTGCAGGCTGTTAATCTTAGGAAACTGGATAGAATTTAACAGAAGGTTGATACTCAGAAGATAATAGTTACAATTAACCCCTTTTGGAAGGATGCCGCAATGCAATAACGATATAAAGAAAACACATACACTTACCTAATGGAGAGTTTAAGTAGATCATTTCCAATAAAACAGTGTTAATAACCCGCCAGGTGTTTTTCTACCAACATCTTTTTGAATAGTTAATGAACTAAGAAAGTTAATAGAGTAATTAGCACGCGCCACATGGAACGTTACGTATAGGCTTTAACAAGAAAGTCAAAAAAGTTAGAGGATTAGCATAAAGTAATAATGATATTCCACCACAATTGTGTAACGTTATGTAGTCCCAAACTATGGATTCTAGACAACTGATTTGGTTTTGCGTAGAAATACCTCACACCAAAAAACATTAAATACAAACAAATGTTTGACAATGGTAATCAAATTCGCGACCTTTGTCGTAGTCGTAGTCGTACAAAACCAACCAGCTATCTACCATATGAAAGACAATTCTAGTATTAAACGCAATTGTTTAAATTAAAATGTTTTATTCTTTTTATTTATCTAATCAGGGCTTAATCAGGAAGTGATTATGAAGCCCTCATAATAAAAATAATAGAAAGTACGAGATAGCCTTTTCTTGAAATCTCTCACACAGATTGCATGCAAGCGAGAGGAAAGATGTTCCACGTCATTACTTTTTTCAAAGAATTGATTCTCTATTATTATTAAACTAGGTAGAAATTTACGACTGAATATGTTACCTACTATTTTAATTGTATATATCTGCTTCGCATCAGTTGTCTGTCTGTCAAATTATTTATATTCTGCTGTTTACCATTAAAATTATATTATGTACCTATGTTATTGCTATTTTCGTGTCCAACAATATTTTTGGGTTCCATGTGCTTTTGGTTAGATTGTCGATAAAGGGATAGTGCGAGATCGGAGGCCCAATGGATGCAAAAGCTCCCAATTGGCCACCATAGTGTAGGTAATCATGCTGCATTGGCGGCATTAGCAATGAGTATGATGACTATGGATTCTGCTCATGCTATCCGCCAGGCTGCTAATACATAAAAAATCGTCGTTCGTTACGTGTCAAAACTGTTTAAGAACTTATATTCACTTATCGAGTTTCCAGCATTCTTGGACGTACATCTCACTGATTATATTTTTGTGTAATTTAGTATCCATATGATCATTATTATCTCGGCTCATAAGTAGAACAAAGGCCTCCCCCAAGACAATGGTTTTCTGCGACCTTCACCAGGACTACCTTGACGACGGAGCGTAAGTAGCACTTAACAATTTTGTGGGTAAATAACAAAATAAAAGTCGTATAAACACTTTCCCATTTATTTAGAATATTCAATAATATTTATCACATGTCGGTAAGAGTTAGACAATAAGCACGCCAAGCATTCTCGTTACTTACCATGTACATCAGTAAACGATCTATACTGTTAGTCCGATATCGGTGAGAAACGATAATACAGTATAATAAAGTCATTAAAAAAATTAACTCAATCCTGATTATGCTTTTGAACGGTCGGATAAACATAGAACTTTGTATTAGTCGATTAAATTTAGCCTTTAAAAATGCTGTAACAATATCTAATAAATGATCAAATTATTGGAAACTGGTATCCCAATCAGAAATTATGACAATGAAAATAAGAAGAAAAAATTCGGAACTTAAGGGTGCAAACGATTAACTGCTTCATAGAACAATTATATAAAACAGTTAATAACTGTATCCATAAACCCCTACGGTAGCGTTTATTTAAAAGATTTTATGCCAATTATACATACTTTAGCCATTCCAATAATGGAACTGGTGATAAACCGACAGACATTCTCGTTGCATCGACAAATATTCAATTATATTTTACGATTCCTTTGCGCCAATGGCGGTTTTATCACACGAATAATAAGTTATAAAATTGTACTAATATCTTCTTTTAGCATTTTATCTGATTAACATTTTACTAACGGGACGACATTGTATTAATATGATTATATAGGCAGCTGCAGCGTCGTAAAATAATAATTCTAGGGTTGCGATGAAAAATACCGTTAATTAGATAATTAAAAAAACAAATTGTAGGCAACATCAAATCATTATGTTTGATATTATTGTCTCACTAATACTCTGAATAATGTAAACCTACACACATTTACTTATTATTTGTCATATGCTTGAACACTGATAATTACACATTGCAATTTATTAAAACAGGTCTCAATAATGCAGCTGCTAAGGATTGTAATTTATCAGTAGTACTTTAAGATATGGTATGTACACAAGATGTGGTATTCAAAATGAAAGGTTAAAGTAAGTATTTATTGACGCATCGAAACCAATGAAATAAGCAATATCTTAAAATCTTTAGGCACTCATGTGTTAGATATAAATGTAATATTTTAATTGAAATGTATTAAAAGTTGACAACACATTTCATAAACATAGATCAATTTTCAAGGTTAGTATTTCAAATAAACGTCAGATGCAAATTTGCTATCTTGCTTAAATACCAAACTATATGCAGTCGATATACCTACCGTTGTACCACCGCTAAGAATGTTGAACTTCATTATAATATATTTTAATTGTCATAATTTTGTATTGGGTACGTTTCCAACTACTTTAGGCATAATCATTGACGTGCTTTATACAAAAATAGTTTACAATAGAAACATATATTACGTATTGTATGGTATTCAATAGCTTAACATACGGAATGAGAAATATCATGTTTGCGTAGAGAGCGCAATATCAAAAATTTTACATAGATATAATTTTCATATAAGTATGGTTGTTTGTATACAATTTACAAAGGAAAGTGTTTAATTAACACATACAAGTACTAGGGCTGCACATATCCATACCATAATTTGAATGTATAGTAACTGATGACTGCGTTTTTATGAAATTGAGTGATACACAAATTACAGTACGAATGCGAGCCCTTACATAATATCTTAGTAATATTCACAAAAATTATATAAAACTAATAATAATGGTAACTAAATCTAGCACAGCGAAACTGTTGGGCACTGTATGTACACCTTATAATTCAAACATTCATCTTCACATTAGTTAACGAAAAAATCTTGAACACATAAACAATCAATCTTTTGGAAGTTTTGTCGTGAATATGAATTTTAGTAATAATGATAGTGAGGCAATTCAGGAATAAACAAAACAAATTGGAACATTAACAGACTACTTACTAACTGTTTTAAAACAAAAACCGACCTTGAACCACATTTGTTCAAGATAAACCAGCTGCAAGAAGATTCGAGTAGTACAATATAGCAGTACAAAAAAATCATTATCTTCGACTTTTACTACTATTAGGTTAGATCTACCTTTTAGATTTAAACATGATCACACGGAGATTCTCGCATAGAGGTGATATAAAAAAGTACTAAATAATAGCATAATATAGTCTTCTTTTAATTTAATAATTCAAACGGCTCTATGGTTCATCGATAATTGTACCAACGACAACGTGGAAGGTAGACTTATTACTTGATGGATTAAAGATTTGAAACGTTGAAGGATTTGTTGTGATTTCAACAGTTTATGGTTCTGTGAGAGAGAATAAATAAAGTTATAATTATGGTTTATCAGATACACCAGTTATTTTTTTTTTTTAATTTATTCTGTGAATCTTGAAAACCGAACACGAACGAAACAGTTCAACATAGTATAAATGAAAAATAAAAATAAATGACAATGGTATATTTACTTAAAAGTAAAATTAAATGTCAATAAAATGTAGTTGATAAAAAATGACTACCAAATGCGACTTTGCTCATTTCTAATTTATACCCAATATTTTTATAACACAATACAGTGCCCAAGTATATAATAGAGTATACACTTAATAGAATACAATATCAGGAATAACACTTGAGATCTCAAGTCACAAACAATAGTATTGTAGAGGAATCAGATACCGGAGATGATGTTTCGAGAAATTACAACTTATTATATGAAATATTTTTGATTTGAGTAGATGCTTCGAGATAAAACAACGTATTACATGATACACTTTTGATTTAGAGCCCTAATATATACTTATAGTAACTGATAACATTGGTGTCTCCCCAATCAGTGCCCATTATAGCAAAACCATCATAAAACTGAGTTCTATCCGATATTTCATTTATCTTATAACTAAAGATTTGTTTTAATATTCGAAATCCTGTCGATTACTAAAAATAATATTTGCACTTGTATCAGGTATATAAATATAAGAATTATGGTAACAATTTATTTATAAAATGTACAGCTTTTGAAAGGAAGAGAACAAGATCCAGATCCTATCGCTCGCAGTGTGATGTAATATTACACTTCGAGTGTTGATGAAAGGGCTATCTAACTTGTATAAACGGTAGTGTAGTTTACATTATGGGATCTAATAAAAATCTAATAAAGATCTACATAATTATATAAACTTGTGTTAAGTTGGCTTGTTTACGCTTCAAAATCCTAAAATTTCTGCACCAGTTGAGCTCGAATGACACAACATGCTTCATAGATGGTTTTTGCCTATTTTTGCAAAAGCAATGTGCTACGACATAGCGTGATAAGAGTACAGCTAGCATTACCTATTATAGTTACAAGCTTTTTTTTATGTATGTACGGATATCTAGTTTTAGCGTGGATAAAACTTATTAATAAAGAGACGTCACAAATGAGACGAAGGTTTATATATTGTGATGGAATGATGTATTGTTTCAATAATAATAAAAGGTAATAAAAATATTATGCAATTAAAATTAGTAGTGAACAACTTAAAAACTGTGTATACCTTTAATTTACATACAGTTGTTGCACAGTTCCATGAGATTTCTCTTGATCGTGAAGATACTCAGTCTTATGATGGTAAGATTACGTAACTAATTAACATCGTAATAAGTATGTTAGTATTATAATATGTATGTTTATATCACCAATGAATTGCTTAGAGCTTAGCGAGATTACATTATTTGGATAAGGCAAGAAAGACCCATAGTGTATTTACTGATTGATGGAATTATAAGAGCTACAGTCATTAGTATGCAACGAATTACAAGTCCACCAACTATATATTTAGTGGAATGCAAATATATATAAAGTACTACCTAACAAATAAAAATACTTGTTTCAAACAATTGGCTAATTTATTCAACCCAAAATTTTCTATTATTATGGCGATTTAAAATGGTGGTTGTCTTAAAATAGGTGCTTTATCATATAATAACAGTTCATATGCATATGGGAAATTACTAGAACGTAATAATTTGCATATTTACGTAGAATAAATTATTTAGGGAAGTCAGATTTATTTTATAAATTATACGCCTCATACCGTAACGTCATAAAATTTAGCTTAAAATTGCACCCATAGGTCCGCTTCTGTTCGTTATTTACCTACTGTTACAGTGTAGTACAGGAATAACTATTGCCGTTGTACAGGAATAACGGTTACCGTTGTACAGGAATAACGGTTACCGTTGTACAGGAAAAACCGTTACCGCTGTACAGAAATAACCGTGTTGACTGACCAGGTGAAAAATAGATATCACCTCGAGCAAATGAACACATTGATTTCTTTACATATTCGAGTATTTTTCTTTTAATTAAACCAGTATTAAGTAGGATAGTAAAAATCCCATGAAAACTCGAAATAGCATCTTATTTTAATAATCATAAGCTTGTGTGAGATCAGTGACAAAGATTGAATTCTAATGTATGATTGAGAAGTTGTTAGGTAGTAAATTATAAAGATTGTGATGGCAATCACGACTAAATTGAATTTGCATTCCTTTAGTATTTAGTATGTAAACTACGTACATTACAAGCGTCCGATAAGAAGACGGCGATCCAAGATCGACGGCATGTGCAACTCTACATGCCTACCTGTATATGTGAGTATAGGTAATAGTATACAAAAAGTAGTGTTCTATGCCTTCGATGTGAGGGAACAAAGTTGAACGATAAACGTTTTGGTGTCATAAAATCGGCTACTCGTGAGTTCTGTTCTCGCGTTTAAGAAACCTAGAAAACAGGCTTAAAACTTTATTGCGCTGTCTTTAGTAGGTTTGTTTAATAACCGATTGAAATTTTTTGCTAACGGGTTAACTTTAAGACACACACAATGGAATAAAAAATATTTATGCATAACATTGACGAGATTTCAACTTGGTAAAATAGAAAAGAGTAGTAAAAGAACTAAAGAAGATTTCTGTTACTTTTTACCTCATATCAAAGCCATAGACAATAATATCGATAGATAACAATGAGCACTATTGTGAAAAAATATTTTTCTAATCTGCGAATAATTGTAAAATATAATATTTTAGGTGGGCTAATATGTATCTATTTAAAGCGGACATGTATAATTTAAATATACAGTAGATCCGATATACACATTTTATATAATAACATTATAAATAGTGAGAACCGTGTTTGAGTTACTTCACTAATGAGAGAACCATATATACAAATGTAATGCAATAACAACTGTGGAATATGCGGTGCGAACACGGCCAGGCCGGCGATGTGGCAAATCGTATGCAAAAACCTCTTATCTCTAACTATTCTGTAAAACATTCCGCGTTACTTCAGCTTTCACTTTCTATGAATCAATTATAGTTGGTCAAATTAAGAAGGACGGATTATAATACCTTCCAGCGATCGTTTGTAAACGATATAATTACCGCAACTGAAGCATTGTAAATTATTCACTAAACAGGCAATATATTACTATCGATTAGTTATATAATAAGAAGTTTTAATATTTAAATATATTTGCATTATACTTGTAGTAAAATAGCTGCATTGATCAAATTATTCGACAATTTCATACGTTGCCACTTGCTTGAAGTCCACGGCCTTGAACGGTCAAACTAAGTTTGCTATCTAAAAAGACCAATAGTTCGTTTTTTAGGAATATTGCATTTTGCAGTGCGAAGGTAGCAGTACAATAATAAATAACATTGATTAGACTTTGTCAGTCTGTAAATAAATATTTAGAGGTTTATTTCTTTACTTATTAAAAGGGTTTTCAAATGGCATCATAAATTGTTTCCAATCACAGGTTATTGGTATTTGGTTTTTTGCATTGGGTCAAGGGTAGATTCTTGCAGAAGTTAATATTTAAAAAATAAAACCAAATGCCACAAAAAAAACAACGTTCAGCGAACACTAAAGTATTTACAGTCAGCAGTTCGATATACAATTCCTTTTAAATTTATAAATTTTATTTGTCAAAGGTTTTGTGATGAAACTTTAGTTTTAACATTAAAAAGGAACGTGCATATCGAATTGTGGTATATATTATCTTCTACGTTTTAAGATTCATAATGGTATACATTATATTTTTAAAAATATAGTAAAAATACTTAGAACAATTAGTCTACCAACATTCGCACTGCATAAAACGTCACATTTACCACCCATTGCATTAACAAATTAAATAAATTGCAGTTATAAATAAGTCTAATATTAAAATTATGTGTACTTATTTGTGCACTAAAGATGTGAGCCTCTTAATTCCCGTTTTGGTAGTAGTGCCTTTGGTTTTCTTAGTCTGCTCTTTCACACCCCTGCAATATTAAAATATTGTTAATATTTTAAAAAGAAACTAGTATACAAATACTACTTAATACAATTTTTGTAATTTATTTATTTTTATTTTATTATTTATTTTATTTTATTTTAAAAAGACAACTCCCGCATTAGGAATATACATCCTGTGTCGCGGGGGACTTTACAAACATACATATAACGGACACAAAGAACACCCAGACTTAAAACAACATTTTGTGGATCACGTGATGTTCCACGTGGGATTTGAACCCACGGCACTTGACGCAATAAAATTCATTACTATAGAAAAAAATAATGAATTTAATTACATTACACGATATCTAACAATAAAATAAGAATTAATTAAAATAATATTAAAATAAATGAGAAAGAGTGTCCACTACATTAATATGAATCAAAAAGTAAGTTTTAATCAAACTAGATCATTATTGGCAGGCTCTTTTAATGTAAACACTGCACTTCGCCGACGTCTAAAATAGTTTTTTTTTTATGTTGAAGGACCTCGACTTGGTGACAAAGAAATACAAGGCACGAAAAGAACTCATTGTCATATCAACGAGGCCACTGTCATTAGTTGATAGTAGTATTTACGATATGCTAAGGAGGCCACTATGACTAAAATTGAGGACAGAACTTGAACAGATCAAATAACGATCATGCTTAACTGACCAGGTGTAGATGAAGTTACAAAATAGAAGTATATTTGGCGGGAATTTAATATATTAATATGGATAAGCCAAAACGAAGTAACGACCTACTAATTATTGCTAGTAAGGTTTTTTCTCACAGAATAATTTTATAATTCTCTAGACTAATCAAAATTGCACCGACTTTATAAGTTAAACTGTGTTAGTTAGTTGAACTGAAAAGTTGTGATTGTATGGATTGGCTTATCCACATTAATATGATCATTGAAGTCATTGGTTTAGAGACTAAAGTTTTTCTAATTTATAGAAGTAATTACACACGATTTATATGTACCTATATTGACACTATGTAGTGAAACAGTATTTTATATTCTTTCTGAACATTAAACATTTATGATTTTTGCTAATTGGTCTATCTACTCTAATCACTTAATTTAGTAACATATAAAAATTTACGTATAAATTGTACAAATCCAATACTACATATATATGACTTCTGATTACTGAAGATAAGCTATATAAAATTACTTGGTATTCGGCATCGTTTTCAAATAGGTCCATGTCTTCGGTTCGGGGATCAAATACATTGCAAACCCGATCTCTATATTCAAAATAATTAAAAAAGTAAAAAAAAAATGGTGCCAACTACACGTTCCTAGGCCCTGTAATTTGGTAATAATATCATAACCGATAAAATAAAACGTAAATTGTAGACATTGCCTATGCATTTTCGCATAAACATTAAACAAACAGTTAAGGTACCGCTTGCTTTTTTAATGTCAAGTACGTATGAGATTTTTATGTATGTATATAATTATCATATTTCATATTGCATTATGAGACGATTACAATGCATGTCGCATTCACATTATTGCGCAATCGTAACCTAATTCAAACCACAATACAGCGTTAAATACATCTTTTATATTATTTGCAATGTCATAATATTGGAACCCTACGTAAAAAAAGTATGAATAAAAAAGAGAATTTAAATTCTACAGCATCCACCTGCAAAAAGAATTAATTTAGAAGGCAACTCCCGCATTAGTAATGTACCCTGGATCGTGGGGGAATTTACGCACGGGTGTTTTTTTACCTCTTTTTCATACTAACTACTGTATGAAACAACTCAACTAACACCCAGACTCTGGACAATAATTTGGGGATCAAACAAAGTGTTGTCCCAACCCAAACCTCGGCGCAGTAGGAAACAGTGATGTGACCACTTAAACCACTACATTAAACGGCAAGATTACGTAGTCACAACGTGTCACATGTCTTGCCAGTCTCCAACCCGCACTTGACCAGCGTGGAGACGTATAACCCGAGCCCAGCTGTGGGACATTTTTGGTTTCTGATGAAACCACTACATTATTAGTGCACACAACTGTCAAACAGACATGTCAAAACCACTGTAGATATGTTTAAGAAAGTAGCACTTACAAGTAGCGCGTGAGGTCTTCAATGTCGACCAGCATGGAGTCTTGGCCCATGTGGAGTTCGTCACGTGCCATCAGCAGCTTCACGAGTGTATCGTTCAGGGATTCAATTTGAGAGTGCAATTCATTCACTATTACCTGTAAAAGACAGTACACAAGTATATCTTGAGTGGATGTTTGTATATTATTAGTGACTGAGGAGAGTTAAGCCGATAGTGGGTTTTATTCGTACACATTATCAGGTCAAATAATTGTATGATGAGCAGGATCATTTGTTTTGTCTCTGGGTGTAATTTGTCGATAATATGTATGTACATATTTAGAAATATTTAACTATGTTTATTAACAGTTTGTTTACTAGTACAGTATGAGGTTCTTAATGTTATATTATAATGAGATTTGCATTTATGAGAACGAAATAAGGTAGATGTCTCTTTACTGGCCTATTGTAAATATTAGCTGGTCTAGTCAAGCTGCTTTATATGCATCTCAATACATATTATAATGAGCCAACTATAACTATTCATATTAAAAACTTTCAATAACATTATTCGTAATCAAAATAATATCTTAATGTCACATTGAGATACCCTTTAATAAATTAACTTTGTATTTATATTGTTTTAAAACTATACTGTTTTAAAATTATTTTATCTTTATGATCAATCAGCTTACCAACGCAGAGGATATCTGTTTCACCTTGCTTACTATACCTACCTACTTTCTTTTACATAAATAAACTACGATTATCAACTGTGTTCCCTAAACATAAGTAACATAATTAAATCCATCCTGCTATCCTTCAATTAACACAATATCCTATCTGAATATACCTATACATCAAATGAGCACAGTGAGCAAAATCACAAAGGCCTTATACAATAGTCATTGTAGTTAGATTAATTCATTGTATGAATGGTTCGTGACTCAGATCTCAGCGAAACAGATCTTGCACAAGGTCAACTTGAGTTTTGTTAAAAATTTACATTAAAAATACTATTTTACAGTTAGAAATAAGTTACATTTGTTACATATAAGTAACATAAACAGAACGTGTCACAATTTGTAGACAGATTCAGTGAGTCATACAACAAAAACACTATGACGTAACAATTTGAATATATTTAGTGGGAGGAAGCACATTGTTAAAATCATGAATATTTATAAAAGAAACATGTTTAAATTTACACAATTACAGTTCTCGAGATATGCCTTTAGACATAAATGTAATATTATAAAATATCTTGAACACAGTGAGATCGAAGCAACATTTTTAGTATAGGTATATGTATTGGTCACATTTGGCAAGGATTTTTCATGGTATGAGGGAAAATGAGTAGACGGATCGGATCACCTGACGGGTCACCACCGGCCGTGGTGTTACTCACAAGTGTTATTCTTTTAGTTCTTTTCTCCCAGACCTAGAATTACCCGTGTTTGGTCTCAAGTAACGTCCTTCACTCAGTCAAAAGTAGTATTATTATTACTCTCCGGTCTGCCACACTTTAGTACAAATGGGGCCATTTGTACCGAAGGATGGCTCTCTCACATTAGGTTTAAGTTTGGAATTCGATGGCAATGCATATTATGATGCCATGCAGACGTTTCCGTAATGGAACTCTCCATATTATAAGAAACTGATCATTTAGTTGTCATGACTCCAACGTTTATTTGTGCTCATTAGATCGGTCTTCACAGTTTAAAACAATTTTTAAGTGAGTAAGTAGTGGACATCGAATTGCAGTTTTTGGTTGACAAAGTGATTTTATGCCAAATTTAATCTACCTTTAAAAAGCAATTATTGTATAAATACGTATATAATCTGGATCTCGGAAACGGCTCCAACGGTTTTCATGAAATTTAGTATGTAGGGGGTTACGATGGCGATAAATCGATCTAGCTAAGATTCTTTTTAGAAAATTTATTAAAAAAAACCCACAGCAAAGCGGACGGTCAATCCAGATATTTACCTATAGATGATCTGTGCATCAGCGATCTTTTCAATTAATTAATAAAGGTTTGCTTTAACAAAAGTGGTTTTATATATGTCGTCTATAATGTAGCATTTTAAGAGCTGTATCAAGGCTTAGCTTTTGATTATGATTTTTTACATTACCTACATTATTAGCATGAATTCAAATGTATAATGAGTTACTAAAGCTAATAGCATAGATTTTTTAAACTACTCGCGGCAACCAAACTGACGACAACTGACGGTATAAAATTGTTTATTGTGTTTAATCTGAATAATAAAGCATTTAAGCAAAAAACAAAAGCAGTACCGAGTAGATCATCTGTGTTCATATTTGCATATTATGCGGTCTCTAAGTCTAGTTGTACAATTTTAAAGTAACCGAACATTAGCACACATTAGCGACGTTAATTACTAACTACATTACTAAGTGGGGTTATTTGTTTTTATATAATATGTTTGTCACCGTAAAATGATAAATATCGTTAGATTATAATCTAGCTCGCGAGATTGTAAACAGTCTAAAGATTGTTAACCGTATCATACAAGCAGTATATCTAAGCAACATTATTTATGAAAAACCGGCTAAGTGCGAGCACCCATTTCTTATGATTTTATTTTTAACTAGTTGTTGCCCGCGGCTCCGCCCGCGTTTTTCCGGTTTTTTCGTGTTTTTTCGCGGTCGCGAATATGTACTGATGCAAAAATTAGATAAAAACAATCCTTGATGCGGATTATATATCATTCTAAAATTTCAGCTCGATCGGTGCAGAACTTTTTGAGTTTTTGAAGCGTACACAAACCAACATAACATTTATATATATATATATACATAGATAGAAGATATCTTACATGTTAACTTATTATTTTGTTATTTTTGTGCGAGTTTTCGAAGTGGGCGCATTTTACAATTAGGCCACGATAATTTCTGAAGTAATAAAGTTACCTAATCCGTTATAGTTTTCATTCCAATTACATGGACTGCCTTGACGTATTCTTTTAGATTTTTCGAGCCAGTCGTTTAGTTTTTAAAGGAGGTAAAGACAAACAAAAACACAACTTGGTTTAACAAAAAACAAAAAGTTGTATATAGCGCAAAAAGATCTTATCTCACAATAAGTGCAATAAGTGATACTTAGGTACAACCAGGGTTAACCGGATAACAAATCCTGGCTTGTTAGAAAATAGGTTATATTCTGGTAAGACCCGTGTTACTAGTACAAAAACCTTAGATTCTCAGAAAATAGGTATGTAATATGGCAAGCTCAGAGGCCAACAAGACTGTGCAAATACCTGCAACTGTGCAATGTTCATGTCGGTGAGCAGCTGCCGCGACACGCGACGTCGGTCTGGCGCGAGAGGAGCGTTGGCCTTAGCCATACTGCGCTGAAGCATCTCTGTCACTGGCGACACAGGTCTGTTATGGCGTTCACGCTGTAACAACACATGAATTATGTGAATCGACACATAAGATAAGATAATATCAAATAGTTTTATTTATAAATATATACATATATATCCATAATAATCGAACTTCAATCATAAATATTGATCCATCTGTGTGTGAGTTGTTTCAAGAAATATATTATTTTTAAAAGAATTGAAAAAAGCTAACGTACTTGAAATATATAATAAAAAATACGGTTCGAATAAAGAAAATCTTTTTTTAAAGTCTAATAAAATATTACACTTCCATTTTTATTTTGTTTTATTATTAGTTTTATAAGATAATTAATTATTTAATAAATGGGTCATTGTAAAAATTATATTATAACAATAATTATTTCAGACATTTTGTTGTTTTTTCATATTCCTTAATTACAACGAATACTTAGTATTCGTTTATCCCGCAAAATTAGGATTTATATACTTTTTTTTTTAAATATTTCAAAATATAAAGGAAAAAAAATTGGGTAATAAATCTCTAGCACGGATTTTTAGGTTGATTGATAAATACATCGAAAATAAACGTAATGTAAAATACATAGCAAAAAAATGGTAAAAAGAATACAAATAGTGTACTCTGTTAGCCAATATTATACTCTAGTAATTTGTTCATACAACATAGGTTTACACAATCTTTAGCATCCAATTTGCTGCTAAGTAGTTGTTGTCAACAACCATGTTGAGAAAAGGTCATGTGAGTCAACATTTAAAAACAGGTTACGAACTTAAAGTGGGCGAAAATGATATATAGTGCTTTACCTCCATTTGTATACGAGCCATTTCTTTCGCTTGTGCTAGTGCGATCCTGGCCTCAGTCTGTAGGGTTGCCTGCAGCACATAGAAATCCGACTCTTTTATCTCAATGTGTCCCAGGGAATGTGATGATCTTGATTTCGTATTCTTTAATGATAGTGATGTAGGGCGAAGTTTAGCACCTGCAACAATTTAAATTCTCATTTGTAAAGGATGGCACCAAGCATTAATGAAGAATGTACCAAATACGGAAAATTTATTACTTTAAAGAGTAACCAAACAAATTTATTACTTTAAAGAGAAACCAGACAAATTTATTACTTTACAGAGAAACCAGACAAATTTATTACTTTAAAGAGAAACCAGACAAATTTACAGATGCAATAATAAAAATCAGTTCACTTATTGTAGAAAATCGTATCTAACTATTAACACATAAGATAGAAACACAGAAACCACTTCCTTTGAAGTCAATTGTTATTAAAATAAATGAAAACAAAATCAGTTGTTAGTTGATCAATAAATCATTGTAAGGTTATAATTATACCATTGAGCCAATAATGAGTAAGTACTACAGATACGAACACCAACAAAACAGTAGTATTTTACAGTTAATTGTGTTAAATCATTCACACACACCACCATGATTAAAAACAATAAACAGGATATACTTACCACCTTGTACAGTGCTGATTTTGTCATTTTTTGTGATGTTTACTGATAGGGGCCTTGTTTGATATGGGTGATTGTAACTAGATTTGCTAAAAATGCTTGATCGTGACAAGCTTTTTGTATTATTGTAATTTTTTTCTAAGTCTGCTTGAGATTCATTGTCAGATGCTGTTTCGTTCATAAAACATATTTGTAGATTCATCCCTGCACCACACCATAATACATATAAATCAACATAGTATTACATATTTACAAATTGCATTCTATGACAATTAGAGATAAATTAAAATAGACTTTATATTGATGAGAACAGAATGTAATTTGTAACTACTACATAGCTGGAACCAAAACCCAAAATATTACATTACAATGTGTAAACATAATAAAAGTTCTTAACTAAAAGTTAATTGTACCAAAACATAAGTTAGTATATTTCAATGACCTTAACCATTAATAATATTTATAGACCAAATTAATTCTATCTAATAGTACTATTATGAAATGACATCCTGTAAAATTTGTGTTTGTTGTTACATATATACATATTATTATTATGATTGTAAGTAGTTGATGATGAAAATTAAAGTAACGGAATTTATCAAAGTAACGGAATTCAAAACAACAGTTATTAGAATTTTGTTTGTTTATCTGTTTGTCTGTGAGTTTGTGGGTACTAATCTCAGAAGTGGCTTAACCTAATCAGATGCAGTTTCTTTCTAAGAATTGGGGTAAACTCAATTTGACATTTACTACTCTCTTTTATTTCAATCAGTTGACAAATACAACAGTTTTATCACTTTAAAGAATCACTGTCACAACAAACATTATGCAAGTAGAGCCGGAGGCTAAAGCTAGTACATCTCTTTTGAAAAATTCTTCATCCCCAGCCTTTTTACTCGACATTAACAGAAGGAGGGTTAATATTTTGAGTGTTTATATGTATATATCTTTAGCACACTTAGTAGCCTAAGCAGTTCGATGAAATTTAACTTTTAATTTTAAAGTAACGCTATATTTCTTTTAATTGGGAAAATGACACAAGAGTATATGATCATTAGAAAAATTCAAGGATTCTTTTTTCAATAATTACTTAGATTTTACCCATTTTATTTTGGGTAAGCACAGTGTGCAAAAGTTGAATGATTGAGGATCATTTCATTTATAGGTCAAAATACCAAATAAATTACATAAAGGAGAAAGGACAAGAGAGCTAGGTTGAAATATAGGGCAAGTAATGGATAGGTTACAGGAAAAGATACTAATTTATATTTATGTAGTTGTTAGTCATAACATTCTATCAATGAAATAGTAGAACTTAAAAACAAAATATTTGCGTAAAGCTATGGTTTACTAATCATATGTTAGAACCTTTCTATAACCACCACCCAGAAATAAAGCAATTAAAACCATTCTCACCACTTTGTAGTCTAGAATGCAAGCTTGGTTTTTTTCCTGGTCGATCTGTATAACCCATGCTATAATATTCATCTGCATCGGCTCCCATAGCTAACCGCCTTCTGATTTCTTCTCTGTCATTGCGTTTCTAGAACCAATTAATATATGTAAAGATGTGAACAAGAACATATATTTAAATATGCTATAGCTTGACTGATTTATTAGTGCAAAGAATATTACTGCATACATTTCTGTCATATGACTCGGTAATGTTAACAATTCTTGTAAATTTTTCTAAGATATTAGGGTTGTTATCAGTAACATTTGGCCATTCAATTTCTGTAAGAGCACACTCAGCTGTGCCTATAGCTCTCGGACTTAGAACTGAATCTTCCGAGTTGTCTGAAATTATATTGAAAGGGCCATGGTCGCCTTTGAGAAACTTCGACTTAAACAGATGCAAAGTTTTCTTGAATCCAGATTTTTCTATCGAAGCATCCAAATTTGCTCCTTCGCGAATTTCATCTGAAGGTTTGCTAAATTTCCTTCGAATATTTGTTACTAAGTTTTCAAACATTACTAAAACTAATCAGTCTTCTTTATTTTGGCAATAATATGGCACGAATAGCTTCGAACAAAGATAACTGTAAAACGTAAGAAGTAAACAAAAAATGGATGCAGTCCTGTCAACTCCTGTCACGTTGACATTTAGGGCAAGGTCAAGATGTGTTCCATTTAAAATATTCCCATAATATGTATGCGTTCGTAGATAATACTTCAGCGAATTGTGCATAGGTAAAAAAAACTTACAAGGCAACAAATGTTGTCAACTGATTCATGGTTGTCATACGTAATTGTGTATAAATCCAATAAAAACCGAGTATCCTTCTTGTAATGTCTTTGTTCCGTATTAACAAAATATGGCATTGACGCCATCACTCTGGTAATTGTTTGAAAAAAATAGTTAAACAACAGAAACTTATTGCAAAATTAGCACCACTCGCACACCAAGTGACTGACTTGATATTAAGTAAGAGACTGGCAGTTTGCTACTACGCCACCGCCGAATCACCTTAGAAAGCTAAACGTACTACCTATTGATAATTAACTGTTACACATGGCTGCGGCAGACGTGGATCAAACGTGAATGTGCGGTTACCGTTAATTTAACAGCGCGGAATTCAAATGGTTGGTCAGTTTTTATAAATTTATCTGTACCCAAATTAGTTTGTCACTCTCTGGGACGTAATAGTATCTACAAAGATAATAAATTAGTATTGACTGCAATTTAAAAAAAAATGTTATTGGACCTGTACCGAATAATCCATACTAATATTATAAAGCTGAAGAGTTAATTTGTTTGTTTCAACGCGCTAATCTCAGAAACCGCTCGTCCGATTTGAAAAATTATTTTAGTGTTGGATAGTCTATTTATCGAGGAAGGCTATAGTATAGGCTATATATTATCACGCTCATACTAATACCTATGAGTGGAGTACCAATGAAGAATGTTTCAAAAACGGGGAAAAATTGTCACGCAACGACCTATATATATTATTATTTTCCACTAGCTGACCTGGCGAACTTCACACCACCATACCCGTTTCGTGAATGTTTTCTAAATTTACGGAAAATTTTGTTTTGATTTTCTTCTATACAAACCTTGTCCTGACAATAACCAACATATAAAAAAAAGAATAATCCAATTTGGTGCAGTCAATCGAAAGTTATGCGCGTATATACATTTTCGTAATACATTGTTATTTATATAGATTTTCATCATCATTCACAAAAACCCTTTATCTTAAAAATACCGTTAGCTACATTTTACTTTAAAATAATAATAACTTTCTTTACTTACTTTATTATTTCCGGTGACAAAAAAAGAATAAAGTTAATTTGAACATCTATGTTACGCTTGCAACAGTCTTAAAGATCTGCAATACTGAAACCCGATATTCGTTAACATACAGATATAAGATCGAATTATATAGCGTACCTACATAATAAGTAGGTATCCTACGTGAATATCAAAAGCAATCGTCGTTAAAGTAGCCAAAATATTTACTATGTATTTATTATCTTCGTTACACATGACGATTTGTATTTCTCATAATAGTATAGGAATGGAACTTACCCGCCTCTCAGCTTCTTTTGCCGCTTTTAAGTGATTCTCAATGGCGTCCAAATCTAATTTTGGTAATGCTGTTTCTATGTTATACACATCAAAACACCCTGAAATCAAAATAAATGTTTTTATTTCACTTAAGATCTGTTTCTTACTGAAAAATATTACTATCTAACCCCGTGAACCCCCGTGTGGTAATGACTAGAGGGGAAATTGACACGATAAAAATATACTTTTAGTACATTTTTAAAATGATTTTCATGGGGATTTTTAGAAACATATATGGAAGTGTTGTCCCATGGAAATTGAAACTTAGAACCACGCATTCAACGCAGTAGAAAGCGGCTCGATGGTCGCTTACTACGCCATCCATGCAGTCCCTTTTACTACAATTACCTAATATAAATACACAAACATTTTGTTTAGTTAACATTAAATAACATACCAAGGTACGTAGTATATGTAGGTCAATATTTTACTCTACCTGTTGTATTACAATACTTTAGTGCCAGTTTAGGTCAGGGACACATGAACACTATAGTCACACTTTGGGACCTAAATTAATTAATCAATCAATATTCTTTATTGTGAATCATAGTAGTGATCAAGTATGTTCTACCATTTAGGCCTATATTAATTCTTACTTATATTCAAAGCATGCATTAATAATATTATTTTAGAATATCTACCATCAAAAAATCAAACTAATTGTCTAATGAAGAATTGCTTGGTTATGTATTAAATTTACGTAATTGGAATATAAATAAATAAAATAACAATAATATTGATCCATTCTATGTGTGAGTGAGTATCTGAATCAAATAATAGGACGGGACACCACTGCGGGTCCGAACGGGACTCCGCCCAGCACACACTGGAGAACTGCCTTGAGTGAGTCCTGAGCGTCGAGTCCTGATCGGACAGATCAGACGAAACCAGTCACCGTTAGCATTGATCGCGGCATTGCTGGCCATTAGTGAAGGGTGGGAAGCTGCGGTTTCCTTCTGTGAGGATGCTTCTTAAAGAGTCCGCAGAACGGGAACGGGCCAATCCCACTCGAAGGAGGTGGCGAAGAGGATGCGGCAGAGGACGCTAGCTCCGTAAGTACCTAAGGGTCATTGCGGAACACATCGATGTGACCGCTGCAAACGACCCGAGACAGTGGATACGGACCTGGTGCGGCCCGAGGATTTCGTCCATGGCGGGGCGCTGTGCACTAGTGTCCTGTTGCTAGGGTGACCGTGGTCATCCCGGAATGTACCTCAGTTTGTGAGGTGAGACAGGGAGGACTCCAGAAGCCGCTGAAGCGTTTCTGGAACTTCTCCCGAATGCTGAGGTAGTCCGCCGCGGGGTTTAGTGGGTAGGCCGGTTTTCCTTGAGTCCCACACACGCCCTTTGTCTCCGCAACGGAGTAAAACAATCCCCGCGAAAATAAAAATAAAACGTTGTTTCGACAATAAGCCTCTTTAAATATTATTATACCATTTTAAAAGTACTTTATGCATCATTTTCACTTCACTTCTTTGTTTATCATACACATTAATTATATTGCATAGTATAAATACAAACTACTAGTAAACGAAATAGATATTCGCCTTGTCGAGTTATTCATCAATGTTAATATTCCTACATCACAATGCAGCCACACTTTTGTAAAATTCATTTCGATTCCGGCAAGGAGGTAATGAACAAACTTAAAGGTACAAGGTTTGTAAGTATAATAGATTTGTTGTATGTATTATTATAAATATCATCACTTGCAATTGACGTATGTGAATGCCGATTGAGAGGTTTTAAGTTCGAATCCCGGGTCGGGCCAAAAAGTGTTACTGAGTTTTTCTGATTATAGAAATACTGAATAACAGCTTGAAGTTTGAAGTCTAAACCCACCGTGCCTCGGAGAGCACGTAAAGCTGTAGGTCCTGCGTCTGATCTCTCCACGATCGTGTCGGTTAACTGTTCTATCAGATTATGACGGAGATTAAACAGAGAGTGCATCTGTGTTTGCGCACACACTTGTGCACTATAATATCTCTTGCGTAGTTGGTTGATCTTCGTTGAGACTGGCCGCCATAGCCGTTATCGGCTAGGAGAATATTATTGAAAATATTTGCCGTAAACATCATACTAGCTACTTATTTTTTATGATTGTATAATTTGTATAATTGGAGCGTTAATAACAAACCGCATTAAAAAGTGAAAAAGTATTCTTCTATCCCGTCTTTTATAAGAATAATATTGTTTTAAAGATGTTCCAACCTAGTAGACTTATCAAAACAAAGCATATCAGTTAGAATTCGAGGACTTTGCAGATAGCTATTGTAAAGTTCAATTATCCATCTCATTTCTCCATTATCAGATTAGCTCCAAATCCCTGTATCAAAGTATTGTCATACAAATTACGTACATAACTTACTTAGTTCACATATATCGCAATACATATTACTCGGAAGTACCAAAATCGTAATCCAACTAAATTCATAATAATAAAATCATTTTTTAAAATTGTTAAAGAGTAGGTACTCAAAATATGACATAATCTCCAAATTACAATGAAGGTCAGTCATTCCTGAAGATGCACCTAGTTCGTGGAGGTGGCTGAGTATATTTTAGATTAGTCACTATTCAAAAACATCAATGTAAATGTATAAGTTACATAATATTTAAATATGTTTAATCAGTCAAAAACATTTTGAATTCGGCAAAAAAAAACAGAAATTAAACAAGCCACGTGCAATACCTGGGTAGTACTCGTAACTAAATAAAAAGGATGCAATCCTTACCTAATTCAAAATCTTTTGTGTTTTCATTTTTACGGACGGATGTTTTCTTTTGAGCATTGTGGCAGGAAGATTTAGTTTCATTTTGTTTTGCTTTGGTCTTGGAGTCACTGAAGTACGAAAACATTTTATACATAAGTATTACATGTACTATTATAATAATGACACTGAGATACCACGCCTCATTTGCATGAGTTCATATTCACAATTTTCCTACTAAATTACGTTCATACAAGAAACTTCAGTATTTTACACGTATGACGTCCCTCCTTGTTTTGTATGCGTAATACATACTCTGTTCAATCTATTTTCAACTTTACACCAATTATACTACTGTACTGTATGAAGTAATGGACTGAAATTGGTCGAAAAGCTTCTAATTTATAATTGATCTTTTTTGAAATTACATTTTTGTTTTACTTGATCATATTTAAGCATACTTACTTTGGAGAATTTATAGAGTAATATGCTTCACTACGATGATTATCATTTTTTTTAGTTGGTCTGCCTAAATCCAGCTTGTCTTGACTGTGGGTATGGTTATCTATACTATATTTTTTCGTAGTATTAGGAATTTCGTTAGAATTACCATCTATGACCACTGATCGTTTACAGTCAGCCCAAAATTTATCACGTTCTCGCATTTCATCTAATTTTGGAATAATTTTTCGCAATTCTGTGCTTAGTTGTTTAATAGTGTTTTCGACATTGAGACTCAACTTTTCTGTGTTATATTCATTAATATTTATCTCATCCTTTCCATCTGAAAGAACAGCGTCTGTAATCTTGCCATTGGTGTTATTGTCAATAATTAAAAACGTAGGCCTACTTAGACTCATTTCTGTTCTTGTATTTTTCTCATTTTCTGTATTTATTTTATTAATTTCTTGGTCGACTTTTTCTTTTTCTATCAGGTCACTTTCTATTTCTTTACTTTCGCTAGTAAATTCACTTTGTGTTTCCACTAATTTCTTTATGACATGATTAACAACTTCACTTATATTGTTTATAGTGTTTTCAATCGGTTTTGCGAAGGTATCTTTTATATCCTTTCGTAATTCTTCTAAATCATCTTGAATATTAATATTATAATTCAACAATTGTTTGATTTCATCTTCAATTTCTTTATTAAAGTCGCCAATAATATCTTTAGTATGAAAATTGTTTTCTATATCTGCATCTGTACACGTGATATCATACTTAAAAGTGTCATTGTTATTATTATTATTTTGAGACACAGTTTTTATAAGGTCTGGTATATCATTTCGTTGACTATCTAAAATTTTTGTTTGTAAATGCCATTTATTTTGAGATGACAGTTGCGTTTTAATTACGTCTTTCTGTACGTTATTGTTATTGATAATTTGTTTGCCTTCATTATCTTCATTTTGATAAGAATCAGGGTCGTATGCTAGCTCAGTAATTTCTACGTCAACGTCATCATCCGTCATTTCATTTTCTGAATGATAAAAATTTTCAATGTTTGAAGAATAATCCTGGAAGAAAAATATTTAAATTAAAAATGTAACTGGAACTGAGGTAAAACAAAATAAACCAGTATGAACGACTCCCAACCCGGTGTATTTTATAACAACTGGGGCTTCCTTGTGTCGCTGTAATGAGTAAAGTTTAAACACTTGGAAGGTTTCTTTCTCTAAGTGAAACTTTACCTGTAATGTGTGCGCTAAATGTTGGAAGCCAGGATAATTTGGATTCACGATACCCCTCGGCACAGGATTTGTACTGTTATCAGACATCTCATCTGCGTCTGAATGATCAAATACTCTTTCTTCGTCAAGAGGTGTTGTATCGGTATATACATTAGTATTTTCTGGAAGTTGAAAAAATGTTTTGTTAGATTTTTTTTAATGAAAAATCATTAAAAAGACTGGAAAGGCAGCATATTTTGGAACTGGACTACTGCACTTAATATACTAATATAGATATTTTCCCAGTGGGGATTTCGCTCTAAAAAGAAAGTACTTACACATCCTACATCTCATCTGCTTATAGTATATTGACTGATTGCAAGATAAAAAGAGGATAAAAAAAAGATTATTTTTTTATTACAGTTCTATTCATTATTTTGGATTTTTCCAAACAAGATTTAAATATTATCATATTACAACCGGCGTTATTCACATATTTTAGACATCTTACATAAGAATACTGTATGAGGAAACATTTCAAAACGAAACATTCTACCGCATCTTGATAAATGCTTCGGTCGGTGTTGATAGAAATATGTATATTTAGAGGACAAACCAGGAAAAACAACAAGTACCTAATTATTTATCAACCATTCTAGCTCGTTAGCGTGGGCTTTGCAACATGTTCAATAACACCTACAGTGGATTAATTTTATATGACTGGCCTCCTAACTATTACTGCCTATGGGTACACGTATATGTCGGTTATCGCGGTAAAGAGTGTAGAGTATTTTGTTCATCAAGAATCAAAGTCTCTCCATTCCAAATTTCATTAAAATCGGTACAGACAGACAGATTGACAGACAGACAGAGTTATGTTAAATGTTTGAGACTGCTTGCATGTATACAGGTTATACCCATATAGTTCAAATAAATGTAGGCAATAGGATGCTTGGTATTTATTTGTCTGACTTTCGACCATCCGCGGTTTAGCTCAGATTTTCAGAACGAGAGAGCTGTAATTTATATACATTTTCAAGGTAATAGAGCCATGCTGATTTCATCACGAACGGGCCGGATCGGCCGTGGCGGTACTACCCTCGAACTATCAACGTAAAATGACAGCGTTCGTGCTGTCCTGTTTCATTGGTGAGTGCAAGACCGGAGGCCCAGAGATGCACAAGCATCACTAAACCGCCATAGAATGAGTCACTATGCTGCATTGTTGCATTGTCTGCATTCGCAATGAGTATGGTGACCACCACTCTTGGATTCTGCTTATGTTTTCCATCAGACAGAGTAGAGTCATTTTGTCAGGTTTTTACATAAAAATAAACATAGTGTGGCGACCTCCACATACAGCGCCATCTACCGAAGATACACTGAACTACGAAGTAACGCACGGTACCTACAAACTACACTACACGGAGTAACTACCAATCCTGAATCGCGCAAATAAAGTTCCCGCGCCGATTATCATATATACAACATCCCAACATCAACTGTTGGGCAGGAGCCCGCCAGGCATGATCACCTCGCCTGGTCGGAGGATCCTCCCTTTGTGTTGGGTGGAACATGATACCCGTTCCCCCACAGTGGTGACCCCGACGTGATTGGAAGCAGCCTTCAAGCCGCGCCACCATCATGTTCACTCCCACAGCAAGTCTCAAGCCAGCCAGCAACTTCGGCCTCAACAGGGATACACCACACGCAGGACGCGACCGCTCCAGCTTGGTTACCCCTATGGCCTCTACAGCGTCAAGGCACAGCACACTGCACCTACGGTCCATGTAAGCAGAGCACATCTCTCCTGACTACGCAGCGGCCAGCCACTACGCAGCAATCGCCCCGACTCACTGGGGACCTCACCGCAGCACCGCGCACCGCATGCGATCCCGACTCACTGGGATCAGCGGACTTCAGCCCCGACTCACTGGGACTAGCGGCATTCAGTTCCGACTCACTGGAACTTGCGGCATTCAGTTCCGACTCACTGGAACTACTCACTCCTGGCACTGGCAAGCTCCGCATCAGAGCACAGACAGCTGACTCAACATATATCGACCTCCAGTCTTGGAGGGGAGTGATGTGGCGACCTCCACATACAGCGCCATCTACCGAAGATACACTGAACTACGAAGTAACGCACTGTACCTACAAACTACACTACACGGAGTAACTACCAATCCTGAATCGCGCAAATAAAGTTCCCGCGCCGATTATCATGTATACAACATCCCAACATCAACTGTTGGGCAGTAGCCCGCCAGGCATGATCACCTCGCCTGGTCGGAGGATCCTCCCTTTGTGTTGGGTGGAACATGATACCCGTTCCCCCACAATAGCTATGTATTACCCATGTCAACATATTGATGATTTTTTTTCTTGCTAGACACAGGGAAGACATGGCACTAATGTGAATAAAACGTGGATTGTCACAGCATTAATAGATAATACAAATGTATATACCTAAATAATTTTGACCCGAAACTCGGTCAGGTTCCTTCAAATCTTCGAGATTGTTCGTGTCAGTATTATCGAACAATGATGCGGTATTTATGTTTCTCGAATTAATTCGATACTGTCGGTTGCATACAAGTTCCGTACTCAAGATTGGCGCATCACTATTAGGAAGAGTTTCTGTTTCCATATAATTTTCTAATGTCTTTGAAGTTCTTCTGGAGTCGAGAATAGTGTTAAAGTTCTTCACTTCTGAGCAATCTGTTGTATGAGAACCGGTACTGATAGAATTCGTCCAACGCCTATTATCAGGATTTTCAATCGATACTTCGTTTTGCACAGTGACGTTACCGTTGTCTGTTTTGATCCTCATGATTACCTGTAAAAATAAACGTACAACTTTAGAATAATTTCATATAAATTAATTTTACAGTAAATAACTGCTAACAAAATTTCATGAATTTCACCTCTAATAAAATTGGACGATACATTAGAAGGACACATACGCACGATACACGCTGAAACCCATTAGCGGTAAGACACGCGTAATAAACTTTGTTCTACTACTAAATTAACCGAGAAAAGGTTTAATATATCCTACAAAACACCTGAGGCAAACCCCAATCTAAAGCTACAAGGTAAAATAAAATATGAATGCCTACTTTTTTACTAAAACATAATCGTGAAACATAATATTTAGATATGGCCTTTAGTGTTATATTATAATCATTGGATTTTATGTCCTAAATCCAAATAGGGCGATATTGCGGATCAGTACCGGATATTGTAAGCGTGCGCCTTTTCGTCCTTCGCGTCTCGAAGTTCAACCCCCAACCCCACACGCACCCACTTAATAAGCCGACCTCGCCCGTATTTACTAAAAATAACATTACCAAAACGACACAGAGTTCGGAATCTTTTTATATTTTCTATACGTTAAATAAGAAAAAAAGCAATCGAATACTATGCCGCGACTCGTAGAGAAACAACATATAAAATTCATAGAAATGCTAATTTTACAATGTTAAAGGAAGTACATCGAATAGTGTGTGGTTGGTTGGTGGGCTATACTATTACTTGTATAGATACACTAGTAGCATTACTATTTAATTCTTTCAGTATTTGATGCTTGAATGAATACTGACTACATAGATAGTTCAGTTATGGTATGTAGGTAAATATTGAGAACTGTCCACGCTTGACCTGGTTTCAGTTAGGTCATATGCTGATATATACAATTCTGTAGTTGCCTGAACTACAGAATTTTATATGCAAGCTTTTTTTATTTCATTATGGTTATGCTGGTCAAATAAGCATGCTATCAAATTCGTTTATTTATTTTTAAATTCATTTATTTAGTTAAAAAAGGTACGATAATTTACAATTTTATTCTTAAATTTATAAATAAAGTACGTTAATTGTTATTTGCCCGAACTAGATTTAGAACTTTCTGATGAAGAAAATATTATCAACTTCCTTAGTAAATTTAATGAAACGAGGTATCATTTTCTAGACATTTAGTGAATCTAAAGAGCCAGATAAAAAATCTACCGAATATACATCAAAATGTCTTACGATAAGTCAAGAAATAGTAACGGAGGTCGCGTAGTTGACGAACGAGTTCCATAGCAAAAAACCTCAAGGTTAAGAAAATAACGTCTATATTTAATTAGTTTACTTTACTATGCTTTTACTTTTATTTTCTTTGTAAAACTTCCCAAGGTAGTAGAGCCACGCTGATTTCAGCACGAACTCGCCGGCTCGACCGGGGCGGTACTATCATCGCACAGAATATCAACGTAAAATGGCAGCGTTCGTGTTGTTGTTTCATTGGTTAGTGCGAGACCGGAGGCCCAATGATGCAGAAGCATCACAAGGCCGCAATGGTGTGGGTCACCATGCTGCATTGTCTGCAGTCGGATAAGAGTATGGTGACCACCTCTCTTGGATTCTGCTTATGCCTTCCATCAGGCAGAGTAGAGTCATTCATCACTTATTGGCAGGGCCATATATAAAAAATAATGTACCTATCCTATTTTCTTTTCTTTGTCCCTGACAACGAGCTTGTTTAGTTTTACGATTATTGGTGGACTAAAATTAACATTAAAACAAACAAACATTTGCAAACCGACATTTACTATTTGAGATAACGTCGTGCAAGAGTTATGAAAACAATTTTTGGCGCTACAAAAAATTTCCTAATGATTAACAAAAAACGGGATTATTCAGAGTTTTCTTTTCCACGTTAGGCGGGGTCGGCTCTCCTTAACTTTTAAGCGCCAAGGTAGTCTGTACTGGGTTTTCAGGTCACGTTATTGGGTCTTAGGCGAGTTTCGGTGAGCTTTTCTTGGACTGGAATCACTTTGAAGCTGCCTCGGTCATATCTGTTTCGAATTTTGTCTAGCCTCGTCACTGGTCTTACTGCTGTCTTGTACACTTTCCCTTTACTGCGTATGGGCATGCGCGGGTCGCAGAGAACTCCAGTGAATGTACGCCATTTTTTATTCTGTGGGATACATCTGCCTCGACACTTCCGTCTCGCGTTACTATGGAGCCTAGGTATCGGAATTGGTTGACTTTTTGTACTTGCGTGCCGTCTAGGTAGTAGACGTTGGCACTGTTTGCTGTGTTGCTGAATTTGCATTCGAGGTGTTCTATTTTGGATCTGCTTACTCGAAGTTCTGAGATTTCCAAAGCCGTGATCCACTTGTTTAGTGAGACTTGCAGCTTTTTGGCAGATTCAGCCACAAGCACAACATCGTCGGCATAAAAGAGATTCCAGGGAAGGGCATGTTGGATATTCAGCCATTTGGCCAGGGACTGAAGGCTGAGCCTTGATGAACTCCCACCTCCACTGCAAATTCTTCACTCAGAATAGCGGGACTTCTAACTTATGTAACAGGCGTATGTAGTCTTCAGGAGTAACTTTTTTAATTTAAATTAATGTCGATATTAGTAGTATCCGTGATTTTTGCTAATAAATTTTATTTCCACCGAAAAAATAATGAATTGAAAAACAAATGAATGTTTTATCCTCATTCTCAAGCTCTATATACGATAAAGTCTACAATATTTATGAACCTTCTTATTTCTCACATCAGAGAACAGTAGGTATGTTAAAATGAAACAAGTATAAATTATTTTAAAAAAGCCCGGCTGCGTCAATATCTGCCATCTTTATTAAATTCAGGTTGTTTTTAATATATTTTTTTAAATTTTGATGTACGCAGTGTCACTCTCACGACTAAGACAAATCTGCTGACACCACTCACATAAAAATACGACAAGCCGTTTAGGTTCTAAGGCGTGCCAAAGAAATATACATACATACATACACTTAAAAACATAACCCTTCTTCTTTCGCAGTCAGTTATAAAAGCGCGAAATTTAATTAATGGTTCCCGTCGATTGTATCTTGATATTTTTCTCTATATTCATTTTAGCAAATTACAAACCAACTTCAAGAACTGGTAAATATACGAATATACATACAGTTACAAAATAGGATTGTGTTTTTTCAACGGACGTGACTATTTTACTTTTATATCAAAAGCATTAAGAATATTTTTTATTTAAATTATACTCATTATTCATAGGTAGATGTCCTCAAAAAATGTAATTTGAAAAAAAAGAGGAACACAAAAGATGCGTTTGGTTTAAAAATGAACTACGGTAATTCACGTCTTATTCAATTTCGTTTAAGTAGAATATAATGTTTTAATAAAACCGTATTTCAAATACCTACGTAATAAAGTATGTTACAAATACGTGCTTCATCGAGAATTTATACAAATTTTAAATGAGTTTTCAAGTGGGCGATAAATAAAATTTATAGTAAGTATATTGAACTGCCTCCAGCTACGGACTTTTATGCAGATTATTTTGGTTCAGACAGAAAACTTTGAATTGAATACCTTTAAGAATGGACGCCATGAATTAATGGGGGTTTTAATTAAATTTAATTTCCCCTCATTGTTCATAATGACCCTTATAAATTCTAAGTTATATTCAAATACTATATTAGTTTCAGTATATTTCGTCCGTCAGTGGTTTCATTAACTATCTAATTATAAATATTACCAATCTAGCTTTTCAAATTTCAAGTCAATATATACAATGAAACGGGATCTTGGATAAGACTGAAAAAAAATATTTATTGACTTTGACTATTTTTAGTTCTTGACTTTTTTGACTGCACGGTTGGCCTAGTGGTTTAAGCGTTCACTACAACGCTTGCTACTGCGCCAAGTGTCGTGGGTTCAAATGCTACGTGGGACATCACTTTGTGTGATCCACAAAATGTTGTCCTGAGTCTGGGTGTTCTTTGTGTCCGTTACATGTATGTTTGTAAAGTCCCCGCGAGACAGGATGTATATTCCTAATGCGGGAGTTGTCTTTTAAAAAAAAAGTTCTGGTTAATATAAAGAATGGTTGCATCTTTTATACTTGTATAACAAGGGCAACCATTGATTTAGGACCATCCTTAGTACCTACATAAGCTATTTTTACGTTGACGAGATAAGATTTTTTTATTGGAAAAGAGGCAAACGAGCAGACGTATCGACTGATGGTAAGTAAACCAGAGGCGTTACAAGTGCGTTGCCGACCTTTTAAGAAAGAGTTCGAAGCTCGAATTATTCGGGAATACCGCAGGCGACAGTTCATTCCACAGCTTTGTTGTGTGAGGCAGAAAATGCCTAGAAAACCGCATAGTTGTGGACTGCCAGCCATCTAAGTGATGGGTATGAAACTTCTGTCGCGTAGGATGTCGATGGTGGAAAGAGGCGGTAGGAATCAGTTCGAAATATTCCTCAGAGTAATCTTCACAGTAAATGCGGTAGAATATGCATAGCGAAGCCACATCTCTACGCTGCGCCAAAGAATTCAGCCGAATTTAAAATTCTTGGCAGTCGACGATTCAAGTAGCTCTCCGTTGAATGCGGTCCTGAGGGAAGAGCTGGTACTGGGGTACCCCCGCCCAAAGACGAAGACAGCACACAGCCTTGCAGGACACCAGTATTTACAGGTATGGAGTCAGGGTATTCACCCATAGGAAGGTAGCTTCGAAAGTAGCGTTTTATGCCAGACCCGATCGAAAGCTTTTACAATGTTCAAACTAACTGCCAAGGCTAACCTAACCCTTAGTCTCACCTCTTCTTCTCTCATCTCTTACCAGAAGATCACCACCTCATGGACTCTTTAGGAAATCATACTTCTCGTCACTAAGCCGATGATGATCCTCTAGGTACCGCAGGAGTTGATGGTTAATGATGGACTCTATTATTTTCGGGAAGTTATGGCTATCGGCCTGTAGTTAAACTTCTAGGCTTTACTAAGTGTATCTATTCTTACTATTGATTTGAGATTAATAATATAATACACTCATATGGGGAAATGCTTTTAGGCTTGAGGTTAATAAAGAGCTGGTTTGATAGTTAATAATCATATCTATATTTAGCGTTTGTTATAAACATACATACATTAAATAGTTGTATTTGATTAACTTCCTAGAGTGTAATGTTCATAAATTTATAAAAATGCATTTGTCAAGCGCTGTGCATGACCACAATATCTACTCATCTTAGTATACGATAAACTTGCAGGTTGAAGACTAAAAAAAGTTTATTAACCCTTAACTATCCAGAATGCTTTTGTGACGTAACTGACCAGTAGTGTCCAACAGACTCATTTTATAAATGTAAGGTATGATGAAAGAAAAGAAAGATTTTTGAATGAAAAAAACAGTATAATGTATTAAGGTATGATGAAAGAAAAGAAAGATTTTTGAATGAAAAAAACAGTATAATGTATTTCAGTAATGTATATTTACACTTATTTACACTTATTTACTTACAGATATTACAAATTTCTTTTTTCAGAATGTTCAGAGCAGACATTGCGATTGCATTTATCACAACACTGTTTAGAAGCCCTTGATAATTTCGAGGGGCAAATATAACAACGCTTCTTCCTTTTCGCAGCAGGTTCAGATGATTGAGTAGCTTCCTGATTTGACCCTGCCACGTCTTGCATGGCTGCTAAGTGGTAACTTGATAGTCCTTTCGTGCTTCGTCTCCGTATATGAGGTGTTATCAACTCGGTTGCGATTTCACGTAAAAATAGTTTTTTAAGTGTATTTTTTTTCGTGAGTTCCAATCAGGATGTATATTTTTCCATATAATAAGCGATGCAATGCCACCAACATCTATAATATTTTGAAAAAATGCAATTGGCCACCTATTTGTTTTACGCCGAACTGTATACTCATGAACCATCTGGTCCCGCGTATCGACACCTCCCTTGGTGGAGTACAAGTTTATTTCAGATTTGTTGTTTTTGTTAACATCTTCTTCCTTTCCATGATGCATCGTAGACAAAAAAATTACAGCATGATTCTTTTAGATAGATACAAATACATTAGACTCAATATCGCGGGTTTTCTTGGGTTGAAAATTTGGAGGTATACACGTCTTGTTTTTTCTCAATGTTCCAACTATTGTAAGACCATTTTGTGCCAAAGATTTTGCGACATCAATACTCGTGAAATAATTATCAAAAGTAACATTTCTGTTACTTCGGAAGTATGGTTCACATAACTGGTTGACTACATTGTACGCTAAATTTTCCGCCCTGTTTTGTCCTTCTTTTCCAAGATATGGTATACCAAATAGGGGGTAACTAGTTTCGCTGTCACAGATCCACCTGACTGGTACTGTTTGAATGATACGCGTCCTCGAAAAGGTACAAGCTGCTCGTCAATAGTGAGATTTTCTCCAGGCAAATAAAATTATAGCTTGCCCCGGAGGAAGAATCACCTTATGAATACCACCGCGAATTATGTTGTGTCGAGGCGTTCGGCTTTGCCTATCAGGTTCTGATTTCCAAGTTGTTCCATCTCTTCCTTTATAAGTGTCAATTGAGACGTATTCTTGTAATGGTACATCATCACTCTCACTCCATAATTGTTCATCATCGTTTTCAGATGCTGGTTTTGTCACATTGCCCACCCGACACCATAAGATTATAAGTAAATGTAAATAAAAAACAATCTACCTTCACACTCGAATCAAACAAAATGTTATTGTGTCTGTTGGACACTTCTGGATTGATGAAGTACTATTTTCGTTTATTAACCAAAAATAATAAATTATTCATGTTACAAATATTTCCATTGCACATTTAGATTCGTAAAACATTGGCGATAAATTAGATAAAAGGCTGATTCATAAAAGTAAATACTTTAGTTTTTATGAAAACATAAACGCAAAATTGTGTCCGCAAGACACTTGTGGGTTGTTAAGGGTTAAACTATATATATTTTCACAGTTGATGAACGGTATCATTTAAGATGTGTCTATGTTATATTTATTACTCATAGTTGTACAGGAAGAATAACATAAAACATCTTACGCGTTACGGCTAGTTTTTTTTTTTTTTTTTTTTTTCTTTTAAAAAGACAACTCCCGCATTAGGAATATACATCCTGTGTCGCGGGGGACTTTACAAACATACATGTAACGGACACAAAGAACACCCAGACTCAGGACAACATTTTGTGGATCACACAAAGTGATGTCCCACGTGGGATTTGAACCCACGGCACTTGGCGCAGTAGTGAACATTTAAACCACTAGGCCAACCGTGCAGTAGTTATCTAAAACGGTAACGCAGTAATTTATCCTGGACTGCAATTGAACCTGTGACTGGCTTAGCAGTTAGGATTACCATAAAACAGACAAATAGTCCTAATAAAGGGTTAATAATTCAAGTACGAGTATTTATGTTGCAAATATTCTTTACTGTCGTGAGGAACCTAGACCATCCAGACCATACCACAATGAACTAGTTATCTTACTAACCTATAAAGGCAATTACTATATATATAAAGGTATACAGTTACTTCACTACAAACTAGTTATTGATTTGAAAAAAGAACTAGTACCAACACCTTCCAAGTGATAATAGCGTATAGATAGATAGACGTATATATGTAGAATGTGGAGCCGGGTAATAGCTATACGAGAGGTAAAAGCGGTGGCTGGATGCCAGCAAATTGATTTCCTGCTTACTACCGGGACCTAAATCTCATTACGGAGAAAACTTCGAGCGGCTTCAACTAATTGTTTACCCTTTAAATTACGTGGAGAAAAGACGAAATGAAGCGCATTTTTGTCACTGAATGAGGGTAGAATAGCTATTGTGTTCTCTAACAATGTCGTTGAAGTGCCCAAATAAAGCAATTTAGCTTTATAATTGTTCATTACTGTGCTGTAACGATCTTTGTTTAGGATTATTCAGTGAAGTCACAACCGACGAGGCACAGTCCCGCATCCCAACATTTATAATTAACTAAGTAAACAGCCCACTAATATTTGTGGGATAACGTAGGTACTTACTTGCCCTTTGTACCTATTCTTTAATTAAAAAAGATAAGTTATTTTCAAGATCCAATTTTTTATTTCTACTGTTATGCAAGTAAGATTCTTCAAACTTAGATTTTGAAAAAGAAATGAAAGGACAGTTCAGAGGTAATAATAAATTATTACACAATATTGAATAAAAATTACAACATTTCCAATTTCATTTTATTATATTAATATCGGCGTATAATAATATATAGTAATAGTATCATAAGTAGAACGTTTTAAAATAATATAAAATTGGTGCAATAAAATAGATAAAGATATATTTTTTACTAATGTTATTTGTATTGAAATTATATTCAATAACTTATAGTAAACCTTCACAATTAAATACGATTAATGTCATTTTTTTTCAAGTTTCTAAAATCTAGGAGAAATACGATATTCTTTTCTGTGTAGTATAATAGAAGCAAAAATAGATCAATTACCTATACGAAGCGCGAGGTTATTTCAAACTCGTTACATCGTATGTGCCCTATGCAAGCCATATTTTGTTACTATAAAATTCATAACAGTTAATATTAGATTCTAACAATGTAAGTATTGCAATAAGCTTATTTTTCCAATACTATATTCAAAATTTTTTACAAAGTTATTCTATATATTTATACAGATAACAATATAAAAAAAAACAATTGATATCACTAAAATTCTTCAAGCGATCATATTCTATATTTTACAATTTAAAGTTACAAGTAATTCTATCTGTCTGTCTGTTTCACGGCTAAACCGATTAACCGATTTGGAAGAATTTCGATATAGTGATAAATTTTACCCTGGAGAAGGACAGGCTACTTTTTATCGCGATTACCAACATACACACGGTACCTCTACTTCCGTACCTCAAAAGGAAAAAAGGGAACCCCTATAGGATCACTTTTTTGTCTGTCTGTCTGTCAAGTATTTACTAAGACTAATAACTGTTATAATCTAAATTTGCGTTACTTAAATATATAAATTACAGAGTTTTGTCGCTTTTACTACTTGTTTTGTTTTAGTTGAAGGCGATAACTTCGCTGGGTCATCGAATCAGGTCGGACTTTGAATAACACTGAGGAGCCGGAAACGTTGTCAAGATACATTTACATACAACCTGAAAGTTACTTCCTTAGCTATGGGACTCGCTGTTTATCAAAATTTTATTCGAATAATAATTCAAAGTAGATCAAACTTTCGGCTATCTATATCGGCGTTTTTTTTAAATGTTTGTTTTAGTGGCGTGCCTAAGAAAGAATAGTTTACGCTTAGACCAATATGATTGAAAAGAGATGCAGATTTTCTTTCCTGAAAGCAGGGTTTGGTCTAATATACCACGCTGGAAAGACAGTAACCCGTCTAACCAATTGTAGATTCAAGTTTTCCTTCTCTTTGCAGTGATGTTGTCTAGCGTATTTTGGTCTCTTAGTCACCTCTTACGACATCCATAGGATGAATATTGGTGTTGATACTTCGTTAGACCGTCACTCCAGGGTGAAGATACATACCAAAAACAGTTAATATTTAGTGTGTAATATAAAATATAGTGTATAGTATAAAATACAGATTTTTTATGGCTATTAACTTTTTACTCAAAAATGAAAAACAGAAATAACCATAATATTGGAGTTACATTATGTTACAGAACAAGAAATGACAATAAATACTCGTATTAAGAACTTTTATGCTTTTTTTTACTAGGGTAGTAGGTATTCACTTGCTACATACAGTCATAATAATACAGTTCTAGAAATCATACTCATCCCTTCCATCAATCCTTCTACGCGTACAATATTAAAGTTATGATTTTATAAGGAGTCCGGAAGGGAATGAAGGTATTTCACTTTGTTTATTATTGACGCGTAAACTGTGCGTTCAGACCCTAATACCCGCGTGGGGATGCGAATACCTCAGAGCGTGAACATAATTTCGTGTTATTAGAATGTATGGGACGAGAAAGTGACACATATGCGATGTAGACTATCGATTCTCACAGTTCCGCCTCGCCCTGGCGTAAGGAGGCAACACCGCATCTAATATTTATAGCGCAGCGTTTCAGCCTGTGAATGGTCGCAGTCCCGAATAAACCCGACCGTCATCAATTGCTAGGAGCATCAAGGACCAGAATAAATAAAATTACTTACCTATATTTTCAACTCCGGTGTCCATATATCACAGGATGGGACAACTTTATTTCACAAAGGGTCCGTTTTACCCATTCTAGATGGGCAATGCTCAAATTGAAACTTATAATATTCTAACATTAATTATTTCTATAGTCTATTTATATTGGAGCTGGTATTCAGAATATAAGTATCGCCAATTACTACTAGTACTGGGCCCTAGGGAATAATGCTTAATATAATTTTCTCTACAGCGGAGCCATTGAAAAATGAGTGTTATGAAATTCTATGCTGATAATGAAAGAAAAATATTGCTGTATATCAGCTGTGGCCCTTCCCACACAAATTGTTTAACTTAGTGTGTGAATACGTGTTTGGGAGAGATATGCATTTATATGTGTGTGTGTGTGTGTGTGTGTGTGTGTGTGTATGTGTGTGTGTGTGTGTGTGTGTGTGTGTGTGTGTGTGTGTGTGTGTGTAAAACTGCAAACTCATTCTTAGCATACTATTTTCGTCATTTCAATTCTCCCGATCCCAAGACAGAGAATCAACCGGAGAATATGTATCTCAAGCTTGAATGATCAGGTTTTTAGTATGTATAATCCTTATAACTTAAATGTTTATGGAATTCCTGGGGGATTCGTTTGGAAATTCCGTCCATACTGATCCCCTAGGGCCTAGGGGATCTTTATGGATTTCACATCATCATCACAACAACAGCTTTTAACTGTACACTGTCACATCCATCTCTTTAGTAAAGAGATTAATAATATTCGTAACCATATTATAAATTCAAAAGTGATACTGGATATACATCTAATATCTCTATCTGTCTAATATGTTTTCACGGCTAAACAATTACACCTCTTCTTCTTCCTAGCCTTTATTATTCCTAATATTATTTGGGGTCGGCTACCAATTCAACCGATTTTACCTGAATATCAGTTTTTACACAGAGCGACTGGCATCTGACCTCCGCAACCCTGAAGGCGAACTGAATTCGAAGGTTGAACCAGTTGTCAGTATATTTGAGGGCACTAACTTCCCAATAACGATGGCCATAGATGTTCATGACAACCGGGACCGACGGCTTAACGTGCTCTCCGAAGCACGGGCGGGAAACACCGCCATCTTCCATACTCCGGGCTGCTATTAGGAATTTCTTGTAGGAAAAACCCAACAACAGTCCGACCCGGGAATTGAACCCGAGACCTCTTGATTTGCAGTCGAGGCTGAACAATTACACCAATTTCAATTAAATTTGGCATGGAGAAACTTTAATTCTTGAGATGGGACAGGCGTTTTACCGCGGTAACCAACATATACGCGGGCGGAAATGCGGACATAAGCTGGTGTCTTATAAAAGTCGAATAGTATATAAATAAGTTAAGATAGTATCGCTACTAACCAATAATTAACACCGAAATTATCTAGGATGTATTGATTATTCATTGCTATTCAGGAGAGGAAGAACATTACACCACCCAACAAAAGTATTTTCTTATGTTATGATTGAAAGTACCTAGATGACACATGTACTTACTTTCAATCATAACCTAGTTCCACAATTTGAAACAGTAGCTTGATTAGTGGGTTCAGCCAAACTCTTTAGCTTTATAATAATATATTATCATAGATGTTTTTCTACAGTGATATCTTTGTCATTTTAGATGTTTTCAATCAAATACAAGATAGTAACCATCCTTCAGATATTACACAATATTTTTTCTTAACTTTTTTTTTCTTAGAATCTTTATATTGATAGAAAATTGATTCTTATGTAGTATAGGTATTTAGAAGTGTTTTCTTCACCATTACTGTGTTTTATAAAGTAAAAAAACAACTGTTTTTGCCCGCGTGCATGTCGGTTACAATGGTAAATCAAAGTATCTTAATATCAAATTTCATTGAAATTGGTGCAGCAATTTATCGGTGAAAGCGTAACATAGAGACAGAGTGAGTTACTTCCGAATAAATAATATTAGTATGGATATGAACAATTTTACATGTATTTGTGTAACAAAATGTTTTTAGACCTGTCTTTCTTAATTACCCAGCGGTTTTTATTCTGGTTTCAGGTGAAAGGGTTATTGTAACATTGAATTATACAGTTCCCGCATTTAGTATATACCTTTATTAAGTTTCGTACATGTACATATGTATATATCTTAGGTAGGTATGTATTATCCACATAATTATGAATAATAGTATTTTACATACCTATGTACGTTATTTAATCTGTGTATAAACTCACTAGTTTTATACGATACTTTAACCGTTCAAACGATACTTGAGACGCTTTTTATAATACGGGCTTATTTTATATACATACTTAAATATTTAATCTTAATGTATTTCTATCAGTTCTCTAGTACCCATGGTACAAGCTCTGCTTATTTTGGGATATGTTCTTTTAAATGCCAAGATTCGTCATGATTTAACTTTTCTATGGAAATATAAAATTATCGTTTCTTTTTTGTAATAATGTATTTTCTCAAAATTAAAATTTTCCTTAAACATCCAGAAATATGTCAACACACAAATGTGATTTTATTAGAATTAACGAACAGCAATTCATCTATTTCTCTAATGCCTTTAAACGAGCAATTCTTGTATATATTATAATCTGAATCTCGGAATCTGCTCCATCAATTTTCATAAAATTTAGTATGCAATTGGTTTCAGGGGCGATAAAACGACCTAACTATTTTTTTTGAAAATTTACCATTTAAAATGTCCAGCAAAGTTCTGTCATCCAGGAACTTTTATATAGGAAGAAGATAAGATTCAACTTTTAACAGCGTTTTCAATCACTAAACTACCAAAATCTAGCTTAAAACATTTGCTCATAGTGTTGATGAACTAAGTAAATGAATGAAATAAATACCTACCTACGTGAAGTCATCCCTGATTTTTACAAAACCAATATTAGTACAGGAAACTTGTTATTATTTTGTACTACGAATTTAAAACCATTTCCATCTTTTTATCTGTGATTTGTTTAAGAAAGAAAAAAGAAACAAGCTGCGAGAATAAGAAATTCTGCGTCTTACGTAAATACATTATGTATAAGCCATTTCAGTTAAAACGCGCTACATAGCGTGACCCGACGCGCCTTTAGCCTTCGCCCTACGCAGTAATAGCCCGCGAAATGATGGATAGCTAAGTACCTCACGACACAATCGGGTCCTGACACCCATGGGGTCTACTAATGGGTCGGCTAACTAAATAAATATTAATTATTTTTTTTATTTGAGCGACACTACCTTAAGCGGAAGGGTTAATTTATTCACATTAGTATGTATGTTATGGAATTCTAAATGTACTTCATGTACACATTTTTTATACTACACCAATCTTTTAACCCACATTAAAAAATGAATTTATCATAATATTTTTTTCATAATTCAGGTAAAACCGGTTGAACTAGTTTCCATTAATCTTGGGATTACTAAAGCCTAGAAAGATGATGATTTTTTTTTATTTTAACATATGTTATCTTCGATTTCAAAAATAAAAGTTATGTATTTTAAAGCACTAAAATAGAGCAACTCTTTTAGATTACAAAAATACGAAACGCCATTGGTTCTATATTAATAATACCTACACTGTATTTATTACTTTGTAAAATCTTTACTCTCGCTTATCAGAAATCGGTGGGAGTTTAAGTTTCGTGTTACATAATAGAAATAGAAGTAGGTACGTAAAATGACCCGGGCAACCATACGAAATTTAATTTGAGCAATTAGTCACATACTCATTGCTTATATTCGTCATATAGGTAAAACTTATAACGATAAAACATCAAGCATGTCATGCACATTTAAATATAATACATGTGATACATCATGTTTAATTAATGAACTCACTGAGATTGAAGCTACTACTTACAACTAGGTACCTTAATTAACAGAGCTTAATTGTTAGAAATTAATTAAAGAATTACAATTCAATTTAGACTGTACGGCGAACGTTAAAACCTAAATAATGGTAGTGTAATGTAAATGTGAAAACCGTTTCGGAATAAAACCCTCCTGAGTTCGGTACTTGCCGACTTTAAAAACCTTTTTTGTCATCGATCTTTTTATTTAGACAAATCATTCGAAGCTTATTATCCTTTACAATGTTCGACCTAAGGTTTCTAGAATTTTACTCTGGGGACAATGAAAATAGTCTGACATTTTCAAGGGTTCAATTCAAATCGAAAACCAATCTTCAAGCCTAGAATCAGTGAAAATAGTCGAAAATGTCTATTTCGTAGATAGTTAACACTTTTCTAATAAAAAAGAAGTGCCTCACATCGAAATGGTGGTCTGAATAAAGCCACATACGACTCGAAAGTATAGCTGTATGGATTAGTATGTCTATAGCGATTTCTGTTTAGGTTAAATCTGATGAAGCGTATCAAATTGTTACAGCTGAGTGCTATTAGACACGATCTAGCCATTAGAGATGTAGATGATATAGAAATAGGTGCTAGCCAACATATTTTACCTACCTATGTTTTTTTATAAAGTTTTCCTCCTAATATGTTAATTTTCTTTTTTCGGTCGGAGAGGCATGGCTACACATGTGAGCGCGCCTTATTTGGAGTAATACTGGCCGCACGGAATCTGGCGTTACTATAGTTGAGGCTCCGAAGGTATGACCCCCTGATTATCATATAAGCAAAGAAATTGCGCACTCTTTTTACTTGAGAAACCGTCACTCCATAACAAATGACCTGCTTGCCCAAAAGCCAACGGTATATCAAAGAAACAATCCCTGTTACTTCTAAGAATTAGATGTTTTTATAATATACACCGACATTAGTATACTGTCCGGTGCTTTTCCTTATACAATACACTTAGAAGATTTTAAGCACTAAAGCCAATAAGCAGCCTTAAGATAGCTTGAGACGGATTATCTAGTAGAGTATAGAGTATAAAATTAGAGAAATTCTCAACTCAGTTAAAATTTCAGAAACATTTGTTATCCTCGCTTTCAGAATGTGACGATAAAGCTTGACGGAGATTGATGCAAGCCAGCGTGAGCTTAATCACAAACTCTTCTTGCGCTATGCAATACCGTAATAAGCTATTGTTACGTCGTAAAAACAAATTATAATGAAATTTGAGGCTTTTTTCTTGAATACCCTTACTCATTAAAGCTATTCAGCTATTCTGGAATGATACACACATTTTATACTAGCAAATGTACAAGTATAATAACATAAATTACATCTCTCGAGTCTAAACTTTGTAGTACTACTAAAACATAATAATATCAACGGTAAAAGTAGTAAAATTAGCTTAAAAGATGAGGTCTTTGAACGATAAATGTATATTTTATGCAAGGGGGTTAAAACGGCCTAACCCATCGCTTGCGAGTTCACGTCTGCTACAGAAGAGATTCTCCCTTCTAACCTTTTTACATACAATACAATATTCCACAAAAAATCAAATTCATTAAATAAATTCAATAAATAAAATAATTCACTCTGGGACGGCTACACGCTTGATACAATCAGTATCGGTTTACTTGAGAGCGTGTGTAGGTATTTTCTAATGTACTCACTTAATTAATTTTACTGTGTAACACGCTATACTATATGTTATAGACAAATAAAGAGGTTTATAGATATATTATATTAATCCTAAAGTTCACTAATCAACACTGAACGTTGGTCGGTTTTTAATTTATAAATATTCTGTTTAATGCTTTTTATTTTGAACAAAATAGTCGCTATAGAAATTAGTGAGAATTAATTTTGATTACTTTTTATCCGTTACGTTACGTGTGTAATAAATGAAATCATAAATTTACTTCTTCTATTGAGTATCTATAATGTTTTTTATTAGTATTATAAACCAAAAGGCAAACAATTGCCTACGTTTGAGTTAAGTACCTATCTACGAATATAATAATATATTCGTGAATCAAAAACCTTGGCCCCTTTTTTACTGAAATTATGCGAATTGAGTAGAATGGAATTCGGTAGAGTTACAGTTTATATGGAGGAGTACTGTAGAAAGCTAAAAATAAAATTAAATTATTGTCGAATTTCGACCTCTGAATGACCACTAGTAATTGTTATTGCTTCAAATAGCGGTACGGATTTGTAAGAAATTTGAAGAAAGAATAGATTGGTACTTAAAATAATGCTTAGAAATTGTGACTAATAATACCTAGCACCTGAAGCCTGAAAGGAAAATTTATTCAAAAGATTATTTTTACCCTTAACGTTAACCTTTGCTGATATTACCCAACAAGTACAACTTGTAAAAATTTGGCCTGAAAGCAAGAATCTAGTCTATTAATAGTAAATTATTATTGTTCAGCTGTTATTCAATCGAAAGATAAACTTAGTCTTTGCCCAGACAACCAACAACAGTTCCTTTACAACAACATCCCTTTTCTAGTAGACTCTCCAATTATATTAAAAGTTATAATTTTGACAAACAGCAACAGCCGTAAAACATTTTAACAAGTGATCAATATTACTAGTATTTTAAGGAACGTGATCTGAAAGTTTCAAAAGTTGTCCTTTGTTAAAACATGCCCAATATAGAAAAAAAAGAACTCAATAATAGCTTACTTTGTAAAATAATTTAAGTTCCTTTGAATTTATTTATTAAACAACATAAAATAATGTTAGTAAATAATGTACAATATTTTTTCTACAGCACAACTTACATTTAAAAAAAATACATGTGTTTTCAAATTCAATTCATAAATGTCATTCGTACTCATTATAAAACATCCACGACACCCTCCTTTAAATATTTCAGATTTTAGTTTAGATTTCTCATAAACTCAGGAGATTGTTAAACAGTTCTTAAATGTAAACCACAAAAAATACAATAACGATTATTCTGTAACAAAATAAAATTTTAAGAGAAACGCGAACAAAGGAATTCGTTACTGTATAATACTTCGTACCTACTATATAATATTATAAAGAGGAAAACTTTGTTTGTATGTTTGTTGGTTTGTTTGTTTGTAATGAATAGGCTCAAAAACTACTGGACCGATTTTAAAAATTCTTTCACCATTCGAAAGCTACATTATCCACAAGTAACATAGGCTATATTTTATTTTGGAAAAAAATAGGGTTCCGTAAGATATTGGGGTTTTTCGGACACAAGGTGTAAAAAATCAACCAGAAAAGTTACTTATTTTGCGTACGCTGCGTAAACTATAAAAGATAGAACCATAAAATGTTCTAATTAATCGTAGATCTTATAAATATCTACAAAAAAGTCCGCGACACACTATACGGGGGAAATTTTTTCGCTACGGGCAATAAAAGACGCAAACGAGGTTGCGTCGGTCAGCTAGTGTAGTTATAATATAATTCTCGTAAGCATTTGAGATTCCTGTCTGCGTTTATTTCTAGGAAGCTGATTACTAATAAATATTTCAATCTTGGTTAGTAATGAAAGTATGAGCTGTACAAAAAAACTGAGTAGAATAGGTAGGTGGTTTACTCAGTCAAACAGGGTTGGTGAAAAATTATTTATCCTTTATTTGGACTGGATTGTTTATTAAATAACGAGTTCTAAACTCATCATCAGAATTTTTAATGATATTATTTCTTTAAATCGCATTCGAAGTTGAGAGTCATAAAAAAACGTAGATATAAAATATCCGATATCCCTTATTTAACTCCATATTCTACAGAACAACGGAAAAAATCGTCATTATTTAATTTGTCATACACACATTTTCTAAACAAACTCGTAACAAACTAAAATTTGTCGGAATGACACCCATTGAAGGGTTGGTGTTAAATCTACCTCGAAAGAGAATGTTGTTTCTAAATTGATGATACTGAGCTTGTTGTTTTCGGGTTTAGTGTAAACAAGTTGCATCAAGAATATCTAGATACTTACTTGTAATTGCAACGTACGTTGATTTTATGACGTAATAGTATTGTTTTTAGAATTATTATTAAAATATCAAACAGACGGTTAATAGACCCCTTTACAGAATTAAATAAGTTGTCTCCGTTTTGAATGTTTACTTAGCAAGACCCTAGTTTGCAGATATTATTTTTTGTTGTATCAATGTAAGTATTTATGTATGAGGCGATGAAGTAAATATTTTCAGTAAGCACTACATGAAATGAACACAAAGAACATCAAAATTAACAACAAATTTGTAGATAACACAGGCTGGTCCCATAGGGAGATTAAATCGACAACACTCAATGCAGTGGGAAACAACATTTCGCTTTTACCATTACGTCAAAAGTGAAGTCAAGGATTCAAATTATGACAAATTTATATTTTACTAGCTGACCCGGCGAACTTCGTACCGTCTTAGCGTAAATTTGATGCACTACTTTATTTTGTATAGCTGACCTATCTTATGTATGCGTACCTATTCAATTTAAACTGGAATCGATAATATCCTGCGCGGTTATGTCTGTGGTGTCATAGATCACCACAGAGTTTTTGTTTTAAATTGAATGACGTTGACATTCGTAACCCGCTTTTATTAAAATATGCAAAATTAAATGTATATTTTTCAACCTTTCTTAATATTTTTTTCCGTAAGAACCTTGTACAGAGTATTAGAAAACTACAAAAAAAAATCAGCCAAATCGGTCAAGCCGTTTTCATGCTATGTCGTGACAACGGAAAACGGGTTTAATTTTTATATATTTTATAAATCACTATAGTAAAACTGAATTTACCTTTATTAACTCTTTTGTTTATCTTGTTTTTGTCCGGTGTCGAGTAAGTAAAATATAAACGCTTACGTCGCGATTACAAGCCAGACACTTTTAAAAGCCCGTCTGAGAGACGCCAGTCACACTGTTCAGTCTCGCCGCACTATATGATGTGTATGTCTAATACTGTTGCACTACTAAATGCACTGACTAAAACAGGCAGACTCCAGTGAAACTATTAATCTAGCTTTCGCTGCTATTTTGTAAATTGTGTGCTAGGTGATTTAGAGTTCTTTAAGCATATTTTACTTGTTTTGTTGTCATATACGTATTTGCAATATTTGATTGCTGTTGTGCAATGTGTGATAATTAAATAAAATTAAATAGACGTTTAATAAATCCATTGTCAATATTATATTAGCAGAGTAGAGCCACGCTAATTTCAACACGGACAGGCCGACTCGACCGGGATGGTATCAGCTCACAGGAAACCAATCCAAAATGTAAACATTCGTACTGTCGTGTTTCGTTAGTCAGTGCAAGACCGTATGATGCAGAAGCATTTTAATAGGCCGCCTTAGTGTGGGCACCATGCTGTATTGTTGAATTATCTGATCACTACTCTTAGATTCTGCTTATGCTTTCCATTAGGCAGAATAGATCCACTTTGGGAGGCTCTTATATATATAATATAAGAGCCTCCCAAAAAACCTCCCTATATAAAACTATTTAGTTTTAAGAGTTGCGGTTTTTTATGGTATAGGTAGCAAACGAGCAGCCGTATTACCGTTAGCAATTACCGCCGTCCATGGACACAAGTAACACCAGAGGCGTCACAAGTGCGTTGCCGTCCTTTAAGGGATGGAGGGAGGGATTGGGTTTTCTGTGAGGCCGTGGTATCACTCCGGTAGAGCCGGCCCATGCATGCCGAAGCATGACTCTCCCACGGTACGAGTGGCTCTACGGTCAAACTGGTTTTGACTAAATATCACGAGAATTCAAGTTTTGTTCCCTGTTGCCGTTATAAATTGAAAGTTATGTTCTTAATTGAGCTATTACATAAATGATAAAAAGAATATTTAATGGTACGATGATTGAAGGAAACTATTGAATCGGTCACTCTGAAATTAATCAGCTTTTAGTAAGTTTAACTTTATGACCTACCATTTAAAAAACGGGCCAAGTGTGTGTCAGGCCACGCATAGAATAGGCTCCGTAGTTACACATTTGTTATGATTTTATTTTTTATTTTTTACATGTTCACTTATTATTTCGATATTTTTCTACGTAGTTTTTCAAGCAAACGCATTTTTACAAGTTAGACCTCTCTAACTCCTACACTAACAGAGTTGTTCAAGCTAGTTAGCTATATTTTTCTTCTGAGTGCATCACATGTTTACGTTTCTAACACTAACCGTTAGGAAGGTAAGCCGAGGACGAACGAACATAACGAAACTATAAGGGTTCCGAGTACTGAACCACGGCACCCTAAAAAATTTACAACAGGACAAGACAGTCCCATTAGTATTCCTATATGGAAGATAAATATAAAATTATAAAGAGTCAATGGAGTGACAGAATTTATATAAAAAGTTAATAAATTTTTGCACTTGATGTTTTACAAGATATTTGAACTATTTTCGTTTTCTTTATCTATATCGTTTTATAAAAAAACGCCATGTCAAATTTCACCTCATGAACTAATCCACTAATTTTTAAGGTTTTCAAACTTCTTTGGATCACTGCCAACATAAGTAATGTTTCGAAATCAAATTCAAGTCATGCCATATAGTTAACACAAAACGTGCTATATATTAAATAGCCCGTGTAGCGTGTACTGCCGTCTAAGGACAAGAACGCCTTACGGGCTATCGTAAGGCGTTCTTGTCCTTAGACGGCAGATTTTCATCTTATAGTTCTTATACTAATATAAAGGCTAAGTTCAAGGGTTTGTTTTCTTGAACGCGTTGCGCTTTACTCAGAAACTGCTGGTCCGTTTTAGAATATTCAGTGTTGGGCAGCCCATTTCTCGAGGAAGCCTATAAGCTATGTATAATATCGCTAAGACCAATAGGAGCGGAGCGCCGATGAAGAATGTTACAAAAACAGAAGAATTTGATTACTTTATGAGCATTAGGCCTAGGCATATAAACGAGATTGCATGGGTCAGCTAGTTACAGAAGTTTTTGACACTTAGACAAGTATCAATATAGGTAAGAACTAAGGAGGCCTAGTTTTCGTTTTGAGCATTTACTCAGTAAGATTTTTTTGTAGGTGTGCTGTTGGTGTACCAAAATAAGCAGTGGTATATGAGGCGGTGAAGTAAACGTTAAAATCAAATTCTTGTCTGATGAGTATAAAAATATGATACATTTACGACGTCGTTGCCATCTGTGTAGGGCCCTCCCCTGGCGTATATTCAACGTACGTAGCACAAAGTTCGAATGGAGTTAATGTAGACATAGTAGGTAGGTAAAAAGAGTATTTTTATATATTCCATATATTTATTGAACTAATTAGTTCAATATTTTAACACCAAAAATATCATATAAAAGTTATTTACAACATAAAGCCTGAAGATGCTCATCACATTTAAAGTTAATTGTGTCATAAATTGCCGTGGCAGCGAGTGGCGGGTGTATGGCGAGAATAATCTACTGTGAACACGCTGCCATTATACGACAACGTAACTACCAACAGCAATTACGAACTATATTGTTTTAATTAACATTTTTATGTCTTATACTATCGACCCACTTTCGTTCTGTATAGGCGTAAGTTAATTATTCTATATGATACTAGATACTAGAAAGTAGAAATGTCCTTTAAGTCATTTTTCTTTTTACCGTCATCTTCCATACATTCATTTTAATATCACTACCACTTTAGTAATCAAAAGTGAAACCGAGTTATGTAGCCTACTAATTATAAGCCTTTCAAATCAATAAAACCACTGAAGCACCTCGTATTAGAATTTATTAGAATGTTATTTAATAAGTGCATGGATGGCGCAGTAATTTAAGAGGTATCCTCGCTGTTTGACTGCCTTAGTGGCGTAGTGGTAGCGTATGCGACTGCTAAGCATGAGGTCTCGGGTTCGATTCCCGGGTCGGACCAAATGTTTATGTTTATGTTAATTATATGTATGATCTGCAAATATTTGTTTCGAAGTTTGGGTGTTTCCTATGTATAATATGTATTTATTTACAAAAAAAAGTATATAAGTATTTATATCGGTTGTTTAGTACCCATAACACAAGCTCTGCTTAACTTGGGACTAGATGACGTTGTGTGTTAGATGTCCGAAATATTTATTTATTATTTATTATTTGCGGTTTCAAGCCCCACATAACACAACATTGTGTGATCCACAAATTGTTGTTGTAAGTCTGGGTGTTCTTTGTGTCCATTTCAAGTACATTGTAAATTCCGTCCGACACAGGAATATTCCAAATGAGAGAGTTGCCTTTTTTTAAATAAAGTTGTAAGCAAGAAAAAAACATTTTGCATCACAGTGCAACAATTGTCAATGTCAACAAAATGAAAGTCAGTAATGCGTTGCTTACCATGCAAAGTACACATTAATGGCCGTTAGAAACTGTTGAACAAATGGGTTCATATTAAATAGATTAGGTAGGCCTTGATTCTCATGAACATGCTCACGTCTGTCATTTGCATAATTTTATTAGGGATTTAAATGCAAATCGACTTTATGATGCGATGACATTCATAAAAAGTAACTTTTCTTTGAAGAAAATTGTATCTTCAGATATATCTTTTCTAATAAACCTTAGTGGGTCTTAATTTTAAAACAACATTGTTTTAAATTTTTTGTTGGAACTCATTCGGAAAATGATCTTTCATTAATGGCATAATAAAAAGGTCTAGCCGTCTAAACTCCAAAATATAGAAGTCTGTGTTAAACTAGAAATAACCAGATTTAAATTAGATACGGAATGTTTAAATATGTAAGAAGAATAAACGGAGGAATGTCAGGAATAGGTTCATATAATTCAAACAATCCATGAAAATGGTGAGCTGGTCAATCAAATAAATAAAGATAAACTTAATTATACAAATATCCAGCTAAAAATACAGTTCTCATATAACTAAGCCCTGACAAACAACTAAAAGTTTAAAACAGACCAATATCATTCACTTTTTATCCAGACTAGTAGGGCAGATGTCGATTTTTTTCGGTTTAAACAACTCTAATTAAAATGTCCAATTTAAAACTCTACTTGATGAATCTTTTAAAACTTTGTTGTATAAGTTTAGTAATTTTTATATTATGATTTTTATGATCAACAAATATTACACTACTGGGCTCGGGTCTCTTCTCAGGAGAAGGCTAAAGCTATATATACTTCATCTCTTCATCTTGATCTTGATCGCAACTGCTTTACTATGCGACTAATACATGCTGGCAATAGCTGACAACAAAACTTTTATTAGAACTAAGACATCAATCCATACTTATATTATAGTATCTATTGTATCTTATATATCTGTGTCCTGCGTAAATCCTAAAAGCGCCCAGCGCCCCAACAATAATTGAATAGAAAAAACAATAAACTGTTATTTCCAGTTCATTAACCCAAAGAGTAATGTACTGAGACTGAGCTGAGAGTAATATAAGCCTTTTTGTGAACATCTTTGCAGTCATATCAACTGTCTTTAACAGTCTACTTCTGGACAAAGGTATCTCTTTAAAAATGAGGTTTTGGCCTATTATATCAGAGTAGTGGAATGACTGAGGAGCCCTGGTCGCGACGTGTTACATTAACTTACATTAGCTGACCATGCATTGACTGTATCACCGTATTGCATCATCGCGACCCAACACCGCGCTTGCCAAACTTGTATCGGGTTTGCTTCAAATTTTCTTTCACTTTGCAGGAATGTTGTCCTACGTAATTCACTTCTATATTGGCCTCTTAATACACACAATAATATGAATAGGAGAAGGTGACAATTTGTACTGTACACTTTGTAGCCTACATCAATGAATTAATCCACAATGCACCTCCACTACATAATTGCAAATTTTCCAGTTAAGTTTGAAATTGACCTACTCAAGCTAGTTATGTCGCTTAGTTACCAAAATAAAAATAATCAATAACATTAAAGTAGTAATAAACTTATACAAGTCATCGTCTAATAAATCCAAGTAGAAGTGACTTATAACGGTATCTTCTGTGTAGTACCAGTAGTCACGATAATGGGTATATTTTTAGGCTTTATTTTGTTCCACTTTTGTTTTTGAAGGTTACTTTCTACAAGTTCGTATACAAAGCATACATAATAAAACCTCTCTTAAATCTCTTTACTTGTAATATAGTTAAAGTGCGGACGGAATGACAGTAGGTATCCATTTTAAGAACCCAAACTTTCTCTCGTGCTTAAAATATGACTGGAATATTATCCAAACAATCGGGGCGACCCTCGCCAACGGGTCGTAATTATAAGTTAAATGTAATACGAGACTATTAATATTCTACAGAGTTTCAGAAATATTCCAAGAATAGAAGATATCTTTAGCTCCAAAAGTTATTTAAACCTATTTGATTCGAAACGAAGATATTGTGTTATAAAGAACTGAAGTTTGAATTCGTATCGATCTTTCTTTGAAAAGTAAATTGCGTAGTTGCAGTAACGGTATTTTGTTTGGCATTGACGGAGTGGCAATAGTTCTACTTCGTGACCTTTGTCAAAATTCAGAGCCTTTTATTACAACTAAAAGGCTTACACGCTATTTCAACTATTTCAAAGAAAAACCAGTCAAGTGCGAGTCTAACTCGTGCACCGACGGTTTTGTGTGCAAACAATGTTGTACCTATGTATAAATTGCTTAATACTTCATAAAAAAATGAGGGAAAAATGCCATTACATTTTTTTCTTTTCCTTTATTCCTAGCAAAATATTAATATTATATATATTATATATTATATTAATAACAGGCCGAAAGTTTATACACAGCTTCGTTTTGACGAGACACCCAACTTTTATCATTGGATCAAATTCTGATAGTGGCAGGAAAAATATTAACATAATCTTGACAACTTTCGAGTGTAGGTCTCAAAAACATTACCATCAAATTTGTATGCCGATGCATTTTTTATGAAAAATATATATTTCGCAAGCTCCAAAACAAAAATCAGCTTGTTATTAATGAAAATGAATAAAAATTTTCAAGTCACCATTCTGACATGTTAGAGCTGGGGGGTCACTCGGAAGGTACCATTCACTTTGTATGCCACAAGTTTTTCTCCGTTTTCCATCGTATTTTCTCGAAGTATTGATTTTTAGAAACTGTTATTGTTTAATTTGGGACACTCATCAAATCGACATCGGAGCGAACTCCCTATCGCGCTTTTTCCTGCCACTATCAGAATTTGGTCCAATGATAAAAGTTGGGTGTCTCGTCAAAACGAAGCTGTGTATAAACTTTCAGCCTGTTATTAATCACTGAAATCCCTTGTATGTGGGCCCGTGAACTATTAGGAACATTTGTCAAACTACGATCTAGATTCAAGGTAGTGAAGCCACACTTATTTGGGCCGGTTCAACTGGAGCGATAGTATCCTCTCACGTAAGACTAACCTAAAATGACAACATTCGTGATGTCTTGCTTCGTTGATGAGTACGAGACCGGTGGGTCCAATAATGTAGAAGCATTTCAATAGACCGCTGTAGTGTCTCTATTGCTGCACACTCTGGCGGGAGCATTTTGCATTGTCTGCAATTGCAATGAGTATGGTGTCCACTACGCTTGAATTTTGCTCAGTAGAGTCACAGAGATAGTCATTTCGCTTTAAGTTAAGATCTTCGAATGAAAAAATAGGGTCTTCGACCTCTTTTGTTACCCCTGTTTAGGTAACTCCTGCCTGTTTTGATTTGATTGAAGTTTTTTAGAGGATAAATGAGATGGAAAGATCGATGGTCATTAGAATCCATATTCATACTATCCATACTTATATTGCCCCTTTTGCGCTTTTGGCTTAACCTCTGCGCCAATTTCAATAGAAATAGAAAGCCACATTATTGCTGAGTGTCATAGGTTATATAAAAACAGAAAAATAAAAAGGCTTTTATGTGGTAGTCGGTTTTGCATAGTGAATCGGAGAAAAAACGCTCGAATAAAAGCGTTTCTTACGAACGCTGCCTTAACTATGAAATATATATATTTAATTTCTAGAGAAAAGATGTGGAGCTTGAAAATGCCTACAAAAATCTCAGCGAATCTTTATGAAAATAAGTAAACTCATCATCTTAAGTGTTTAAAATAAAAGACCTTTCCCTTTAACAGCATATGATTTGGACGCATGGTTAAAGAGATAATACGATATAGATTATCGTAACCGTATCGTAATGTATTGGATGATAATTCTATTACTAAACGGGTTAATTCATGTACAACCATCCTTCTGGCAGTTAGAAATTAAAACATAACACTCTGTACTAAAAAAGGATTATTAACATTATGCCTAACGAAGTGGGCACGGGTCAGCTAGTAGTAAATAAATTAAAGAAACAATTGATAAAAAATTTATACAAAATTAAATTTATTTCTTATTCTTAGAGGAATGTAATTGTCTTTTCTCTCTGTGTGTGTGTGTGTGTGTGTGTGTGTGTGTGTGTGTGTGTGTGTGTGTGTGTGTGTGTTTTTTGACAATATTAGAGGTCATAAATAGTTGCCGCCAGCTCAAACCATTTGTCAAAGTAATTAAAGATATTTATTTACTTCTGATGTTAAACACGATTAAGACTCGTGTAGTTTGTAACTCCATTATGTATACTGAACACGAAAATTCTAAAACATTAACATTGACCAAAATCTACCAAGAATCCAAGCATTAATTTCTTGTTTGATTTTAACCTTTATTTAAAATGATTTAGTAATAAGATCGTGAATTATTTATTAGTTAAATCCCTATATGTATCAGTAAATAGGACATACGAGGCAATGAGGTCACATGCGTCTATTGTAAACATTGGATATAAACTAATATGAGCCACTTATTGATTTTGTAATAGAGTACCTACTTACTGTAGAACTAATTGGGCCATACTAGCTAGTTAATGTATTCGATCGGCAAATGAACCACAGCGCTTAACTTTGGAACATGTACATTACATTCATATTCAATAAGTTGCGACACAGAGATTGAACTGGAAAGAAAATATAAATCGCCTTAAAAATTACGAGTAAGAATAAAATTTTCCCATCCGTATTCAGTTCACGGCGCACCAATTACAAATTTGACAGTATATTTTAGAGTCAACCCAAAAGTTATGTTTACGTTTGTGGGGGAACGGGTATAATGTTCCACCCAACACAAAGGGAGGATCCTCCGACCAGGCGAGGTGATCATGCCTGGCGGGCTACTGCCCAACAGTTGATGTTGGGATGTTGTATATATGATAATCGGCGCGGGAACTTTATTTGCGCGATTCAGGATTGGTATTTACTCCGTGTAGTGTAGTTTGTAGGTACAGTGCGTTACTTCGTAGTCCAGTGTATCTCCGGTAGATGGCGCTGTATGTGGAGGTCGCCACATCAATCCCCTCCAAGACTGGAGGTCGATATATGTTGAGTCAGCTGTCTGTGCTCTGATGCGGAGCTTGCCAGTGCCAGGAGTGAGTAGTTCCAGTGAGTCGGAACTGAATGCCGCAAGTTCCAGTGAGTCGGAACTGAATGCCGCTAGTCCCAGTGAGTCGGGTCTGAAGTCCGCTGATCCCAGTGAGTCGGGATCGCATGCGGTGCGCGGTGCTGCGGTGAGGTCCCCAGTGAGTCGGGGCGATTGCTGCGTAGTGGCTGGCTGCTGCGTAGACGGGAGAGATGTGCTCTGCTTACATGGACCGTAGGTGCAGTGTGCTGTGCCTAGACGCTGTAGAGGCCGTAGGGGTTACCAGGCTGGAGCGGTCGCGTCCTGCGTGTGGTATATCCCAGTTGAGGCCGAAGTTGCTGGCTGGCTTGAGACTTGCTGTGGGAGTGAACATGATGGTGGCGCGGCTTGAAGGCTGCTTCCAATCACGTCGGGGTCACCACTGTGGGGGAACGGGTATAATGTTCCACCCAACACAAAGGGAGGATCCTCCGACCAGGCGAGGTGATCATGCCTGGCGGGCTACTGCCCAACAGTTGATGTTGGGATGTTGTATATATGATAATCGGCGCGGGAACTTTATTTGCGCGATTCAGGATTGGTATTTACTCCGTGTAGTGTAGTTTGTAGGTACAGTGCGTTACTTCGTAGTCCAGTGTATCTCCGGTAGATGGCGCTGTATGTGGAGGTCGCCACACGTTTAAATATTTAGACATAAAGATTAAACAAAGCGCAGAAACACTACACAAATATCCAAACAATGTTCTAAACTTAAGACGTAAATGTGTGCTTACGAAACCTTACCGCGGCACTGTTGCCACTTTATAAGGTTTATTTTCAAAAAGCTGTGGAATATACAAACCTAATGCAGTTATAAACCTTACTTTGCACGTCAAATAGCTTAACAGCTCGAACATAAAATAAGTTGATGTGACGTCATTGCTTCATGTAATCATGAACCTAATCAAATAAGTATGTGAACAGCGTTAGGATAAGGCTTTTATTTCTTTCAGTCAGGCTACAATATGGCACACATGTGTAATGTAAATAACCTTTCCCTGTTTTAGGAGTCAATATCTTTGATACATTTGTATGGAACTTCTGACAAATATTCCCACATATTTTGGTTTTATTTGTTTATCAAAAAAAATACAGTACGTTTAACTGGACTGCCTCGGTGGCGAGTGGTAGCGTAAGCGACTGCTGTGCTTGAGGTCTCGGGTTCGATTCCCGGGTCGGTCCAAAAGTTTGTATGATCTGCAAATGTTTGTTTCGAAGTTTGGGTGTCTTCTATGTTTAATATGTAAGTATTTACAAAAAAAAATATATATAATTATTTCTATCAGTTGTTTAGTATCCATAACACAAGCTTAGCGTGGGACTAGACGGCGTTGTGTGTTAATAAATTGTCCGAAATTGTCCGAAAATGTCCGAAAATGGTAATTGAAATCGTCGAAAAGTTGTACTTGAAGTCTGATGGTAAGTGCCGACGTGGCGGCGTCGCGTCGAATGTCGTGTCATGTCTAGCCAATGCTATATAAGCTGTCTTATGAAATGTCTCATAAGCTTATTATATTCTATAATGCGGTGTAAGATTACGTCTACATTATAATACCATGACGCAAAAGTCGTATATCTCATATTTAGTTTCTCATCTAACAATAAAATGAAATACTACATACTACTGTGTATTCTTTCTAATATTTGAAATGTTATGTACACAATTCATTCACATAAATTAAACAATTGAAAAATATAGTTGGGCTTGGGAAATTATACAACTTGGAAAATAATTTGGATATTAGTACCGGTTCATTCCTTTTGAAATGAAACTTATCAAATAGTGTATTTTAGTCTCAATAGATTTTATACGTTAATGGTGCTTTAAACTATATATTAATTTAAAGTAATAAATAAAAGGGCTTTAAATATTTAGGTTTATTTTTAAACCAAATTCTCTTATTGAGAAAAAGTCACGATTTATATAAAACATTTAGGAATATAAGGTATAGTTTATTATTCACCCTAATCTACATGACAAACTAATGAGATATAATATATAGATAAAGATATCGATATGAGTTCTAAATTCAATATTAATATATTTTAACGATTATTTAAACTCTAACCTAACTTATGTCTAAATCGTTTATAGTATAACCTGCTCAAAACTGCCAATTTTATTAATGCTATAATTAATAAAACTGTCAATTCATCGCCAATGACCCGTGAAACGATTTACTGCAACCTTTAGCAACCCCAGCGTTTTATTTCCATTAAATCATGTTATATCGAGTATAATATCACCAGTTACTGTCGTGGGCAGGTCTGTGTGCATTAAGTAAAGTTCATGCCAGCAATAAAGTGACCGACGGTAAATGAACCGTTTGCGCCGTAAATAGCGCTTACGACCGCCACTGGCCCTTTCTACACTACTCACTGGAACACCAATCGTTTTAGTACTTCTCTGCTGGAACTACTGTTAACTACTACTACGTGAACTTAAACATTGATTATAAAGTCAAATCTAAGTCTTTTCAATAAAAGACAAAATAATAAATTAATTACTCGTGTTTCGTTGGTGTGTGCGAGACTGAAAGTCCAATAATGCATAGCATCTCAATAGGCCGACATAGTGTAGGTCATCATGCTGCATTGTTGCATTGTCTGCATTTGCAATAATTATAGTGACTATCCTTTGGATGCTGCTAATGCTTTTCATTAGACATCAATTAAAAAGAAAATAAATTTCTGTTGTCAATAATACTTTTTTAAAGTGTATGAAATGACTGTGTATTTCTAAATATTTTCTTGAAATGTAAACTTCATACATTGCCATGAAAAAAGCAGTTTTAATTATTAATTCGAAACACTACCCTTAAATGGCAACTTGCCATATACGAAGATAGCTATCAGTAGCGTGGGTGCAATAATAACAACGCAACGCATCTAAAATGTCAACGTCATTCTAGAAATCTTTAAAGGTCAGGTAAGGTACTATATGTGTTAAGGTTGCTGATTACGAACCTATTAACTTAAACAATTCTATTTAACATACTAGCTTTTTTTAAATATTACTCGAGAATTCTAGTAAAACAGTTGCGGCTTTAAAGACATCGAGTATAAAAATAAAAGCAAAAGACCGCACACATCGAAATATGCAGTCAAGTACATTTGCCATTCATTTAAAAACATCCAATCTGTTTTAAATAGCTAAATAAAAGTACCAACAGTTCTAGTTTGTATTAATGACGACAATAAATAATTAAAAACCAATATTGATTTTAACATATTAAGTGATTCGAAAAAAAATTATACCCCATAAAAAACATACCTGTACAGAGCGCCATCCTGGCTATGTAATTCAGCGCAGCCACTGAATTATAAATGCAGCGAACAAGGTTATCTTTTATTTGTCCGTACACTACAAATCCAATGCAATGGTTCCACGTTGTCCTCAATACTGCATATACTCATTCACAGCGCGTCTATATGAAAGCTTTACGTCACTTAGACTAACGAGGTTGTGGTATAAGAAACTGTATGGAGGTGGCTAGGGCAGACATAATTTCCTTCGACGTGCACCCCGCCCGCCTTTCGGTGCAAAATGATCGCGTGGCGAAGCGAGGGCGGTCGTACGCACCCCGCTTCAGCTGCCTCCGCGCCCGCCGGTTGCAGGCTCGGTCCGCGTTTGCATAGTAAATACTAGGACTTCAGATAAAATATATTTCTTTTTTTTTTCTTTTTAACCCATAACGCAGAAGAGGGGTCTTATAAGTTTATCGTGCCTTCTCCTCTGTGTCTGTATATCTGTAGTAACAGTATTCTTTAATAAATATACCGATTGTGGTGGGGTGCCTTTATTTTGTTTAACAGCTGACATGTTCAACATAGTTTTTAGCTATCGTTGATTTGTGAAAATCATCAGCTCATTTCCTAATTGATGAAGGAATCTCACTAAATCACACTATTCCGGTTTATTTAAAATTTTATGTTACGAGTGTGTTACTTTAGTTGTAATTTCATGATTTATTAATCTTGATCTAATGAAACTCCAAGTTAAATAATGCCGCTTAGACGTTTGTGGTTATCCTAATAAATAATTTGTTTTATTTTGTTAAAAAGAACGGAAAAGTATTGAAAATTATTTTCTTTCATTTATGAGTTTTTTTACCCTCCAACAACTCTGTATAATTTTTTTTTATGGTGTATTTGGCAAACGATCAGACGTATCGCCTGATGGTAAGCGATGACCGCCGCCCATGGACTCGCGCAACACGAGAGGCATAACAAGTGTGTTGCCGGCCTTTTGGGGATGGGAATAGGGATGGGGGGAATACCGAAAGCCCATACAACCAGTATGGGCTTTCGGTATTCTCACTCACTCGGTGAAACACAGCGCAGGCGCTGTTTCACACCGGTTTTCTGTGAGGCCGTGTTATCACTCCGGTCGAGACGGCTCAGTCATGCCGAAGCGTAATAATACTCCGAAGTTCTGTATGGATTGAGCACAAGTTTAAAAACGATATACAACGAGTTTCGAAGATGATTTTATCCATTTTCGGCAACCTAAATGAGCCTTTTAAATTATATTTAAAATTTTAATTATATAACAATTATTACTCTCCTAGTTGAAAAAGACATTTTAACAATACAGTTTAGTTTGTATAGTGTTAATGATTAACAAACGTACTAACTTAAAAAGATACGTAAATGCAAACACATTTGAAAGTTTCGCACTTGTAATAGTACCTTAGTGTTTGCTTGCTTGTCCGAACGTTATAGTAGAAACAACTAAGACGAATTCATCAAGTATTGCCTATTTTTATAAATATATACCAATAGGAGAAAAGCGATGTAAACTGTAAACTTAATCCAATTATCACAGACGACGCCGCAGGGACAAATTAAAAAAAATCGTGTTAATTCCAAGTTCCAAGGGATCAAATACATACATATATTTGTAACTTGAAATCATGCAGTAAAACGTATTTGTGGCTTATTTTAGGTCCCACTAAGTGTTGCAGATGCTATATTCATAATTTGTTGCAATCTATATACCACAACGTATAGTGAGTGTATAGAGTGAGTAAGAGAAAAATCAACTTGAAGAAAACTTTCTTCGGTAAGTGAACAATCCACCAGTATTAAAGTCTATTAAAGCATTTGTAAATGAATATGTGATTGATTAATACTCGTACAAGCGGTTATACTACCATTTATAATTTCTAGTACACTACTATTCATTAGAGAGATGTTTTTCAATAACCGGATTTTCTATATACAAAGTACCTATATGTCCTGAACCTGTTTTATACCAGTAGATACTATGCAACGCTGCAGGCTAAAGAGAGCTTGTCCTACAATATGAGATATTATATTATTTAAATCAGCATGCATTTTTTTAAGTGTATTAGTTTATGTATTTTAAAGTTTATTTATTCATCGCTTTGTATATCAGAATCTCTAACGACATTGCTATGCCTTTATGTATTTACTTATACGATAATCAATATATTGAATATATATGTATGTTCGAGTATCCATCATGATTAATAATGGATAGGTAAAAGAAAAAGTCACAAATAAACAAAAATAAACATCTGTTTATCTCAAGTTCCAATCATATTTTATTGATAGGTGACCTTGCCGGTAGCTGAAAGTTTACTAAAGGGTTCTATAGTTATGGAAATATTTGGTAGGAAATAACCAGCGACCCTTAGAACGATCGTAAAATTGATTTGATGACGTAGTAATTTTTTTTATGTGATCCACAATGCGAACGAAATTCGTACCGGTCGTTAGATTTAATGTGGCTTTAAAGTTTCATTCATCGTAAGCATAGCTAACTAAATATAGATACATAAAAGCAAATAAAAGCCTCTGACCTCCTCTTTTGAACTATTACCCCTAATAGTCGTATCTTACGAATGTCACGTTCGGAGGCCGGGAATAAAGTTTTGATAGTGTCAACCTAGATGGCGTACTGGCTTATCAAAAGGGTTGTTTGAGGTCTTCAACAGAAACAAAAAAGTTAATATCAACTGTGAACAAAGCAGTTAGTCTACCCTCCGATAGGTGGCGCTTATCGACACTTTGCGTCTACCAAAAAAGGTTTCAGTCGTAGTTTCAATGCTACTGCTTATCTATTACACTAAAACTCCAACAGATGGCGTTGTGTCTTACAATATAGCGACATCAAAGAAGACAAGTCTTCACGACTGTTTACACCTCATAAATATGGAAATCGTAAGGTTTGGTGTCACACGAATTTTATGAACTATTAACATATTAGCTTTATTTTCGTCAATCTACGAAGACTTCATTTTTTATAGAGCAATTTGATTGAGGCAATAGATAAGTGTGACGAAAGTAATAAAACTGATGTTTGTATTAAAATAACACTAGGTAGGTCATAAAATTTCTACGAGCAAAATATATTTTCGTGGTCTAAAAGACAACAAATGTTTATTTTTATTAACTATTTCTAAAACCACATTTTTTGGTACAATATCTTGATAGTACAGTTACCTGTCTAAGAAAAAACACACAAAAAATATGTGTTCATGATAGAACAATTGCCTCATTTGCAGTTGAATAACAATAATAGAAAAAAAAACTACTAGAAGAGGTAACCAATCTTTTATTTACTTTAAAACAATATCATAACTAGGTAGGCAAAGGAGATTAAAGCTAGCGAGATGCCAAAAACTACAAAGCAGTCATGAGGACTACTCACAGAAAAAACTTTAAACGGTAAACAAACAGGTGTTATTATAGGATATAAAAATTAACTTTTGGTCTTAAATAAAAATGTTATGACCACCTGTGTTATGTGTCACGTGACCATGAGGATGCCAACGAGATGTCACTTCAAAATCTCTTAAGAATGAAAACAAACTGTAAACAAATTAAAATAAGCTTGAAACGAAAAAAAAGTTTTCATGACCAGTGATAGCAATGAATAAATCTTTGGACGACATGTCTGTTTTCGAGCTCAATTTCACATTATCTTTTTAAAAAACACGACAATGCATTAAAGCATTTTAATTTTTTCATTGTATAGTTTTATCATCATCAAGCCTTTAACAGTCTACATAGGACTGTATGGTTTATTCTACATGAATTTTTGAATAAAGGCAAAAATAATACAGCGTTTTATCCACTGCTTGAATTTCTGAGAACGAGGTTAAATAAACAAGATTGAATAAAATTAATAATTCATAGGATGACTTCAGATTGTCGTCCCGGTACATCGTTTTCCTTAACTTTCGTTGGCTAGTTAGTTTGAAGTGTTTCCAGTTATTCAAACACAAACGTCTTCAGAATTAAATTCAGTTCGAAAAGAAATCAAACGAGGCCAGAAAACGAATATCGATTTTTTTATTAGTATTAAAAAAACTAGCGGCAATTTCATGGATTCGCAGTTCTTATCTATCATTTTCGTAGTTTTTATCTATTCAAAAGCAAGAAAAATATTCAGCATCACAAATGGACTTAGTGAAAACACATTAACTTAACCAACTATGCTAAGCAGCCTATAATAAATTGATTATGGCAATAAGCCCGCCTTTCGTACGTACATATTTACTTTGCGATGTCTTTGTGTGGAAATTTTAATGGATGTACAATAAATCAATATTTGAAATGATAATCTATTACTAAATTGCATCCTCACCTTTCCATCTGAAGATTTCTGCAACCATGTGTTAACTAAAAGAATTTAAAAAAAAAGCATGATAAGAATACTGAACATACTCTTATTAATATTAAGAGTAATGTCATAACAAACAGGTTAAACTTTCCTTAGTTCAATAGTATCTAAAGATTTTTCATCGACATGTCTAACACACTACGATTTCGTAGCAAACTGTCTACGGCGTAACTTAGACTACGTGCTACGCTTAAAGTCTTGAGTCGCTTCTTTTCTGAACGGATCATAGTCAGCAGTTTTCACAAAAGTAATCAAGAATTTATTTTTTTGTAAACATAACTCTTTATTTTGTTATGTCAACCGTGGGAGAGCTATGCTTCGGCATGAATGGGTCGGCTCGACCGGAGTGATACCACGGCCTCGCAGAAAACCGGTGTGAAATAGCGTTTGCGCTGTGTTTCACCGAGTGAGTGAGGACACCGGAGGCCCATACCCTAACCCCTCCCCCATCCCCTTTCCCATCCCCTAAAGGTCGGCAACGCACTTGTGACGCCTTTGGTGTTGCGGGTGTCCATGGGCGGCGGTAATCGCTTACCATCAGGTGATGCGTCTGCTCGTTTGCCCACAATCCAATAAAAAAAAAAAAAAAAAAAATATCATTTTTTTTTAAAATTAGAAGGATTGCTTTTCATAGTTTTATAAATACATTAGGTACGAAACAATAATAAAATTATATTATTTCATAACTTGGCTTAAAAGTAGTTCGATGATTCAGCAAACATGTGACGATAGCTTAACGAGAAACCAATCTATGATAAAGCCATTAAATTTGTTTCTTATCATGACAATCATGTTTATAGCGTAGGAACAACAGCCGCTGTGATTAAGTTAATCATAATACCATTTCCTGTCCGCATTTCAATTAAAATTTGTTCCCACAAACAGCTTTTGTCTACCAATTTATTTTCATAGTTAATTACTTCACAAACAAATTAAGTAGAAATAGTTAAAGATTAAATTACAATGAATGAAACAGAACAACAAATTATATTTATAATGACTGAGAGAGTTTAGATTCATAAGGTCTACAAACTCGAAATTAAAAAGATATGGTAATCTGTTGTTTTTTTTTTTTTTTATTTATTTAATAGTGGGCAAACGAGCAGATGTATCACCTGATGGTAGGCGATCACCGCCGCCCATGGATACCCGCAACACCAAAGGCGTCACAAGTGCGTTGCCGACCTTTGGGGAGATGGGAAAGGGGATGGGGGAAGGGGTTGGGGTATGGGCCTCCGGTATCCTCACTCACTCGGTGAAACACAGCGCAAGCGCTATTTCACACCGGTTTTCTGTGAGGCCGTGGTATCACTCCGGTCGAGCCGACCCATTCACGCCGAAGCATAGCTCTCCCACGGTAAAAAATTACCTTTAGTTTTCGGTTTCAGAAATATTTTTTTAATAAACTTAAGTAATTGTAAATGTGTGTTAAGTAAAAGTTTGTTAAATATGTAATTGTCCCAAACAAATTTTCAAACTTACTTAATTTAACAAGTTAGTAATCCCCCCACCCCCCACCGAATTACCACTCCAGGACGCCTGTAGTTGTAGGCGGCGGGGAAAACTACTTCAACAGACCGTAGACATGGAAAATAGACACTAGCTGGGGTCTAGGTCTAAGAGAAGAACCACGAGGAGTAGATAGTCATCGGGATCTATAATAGTTTCGATTCTTCGATTTGACAATTTGGTTGACCTACATAAATATATATATATATATATATATATATATATATATTATTATAAGAATAGTTTCCTATTGAATAATAAATATAGAAATCACAAAATTATACAGTGCAAGGATCAATAGTTAAACTTTTTTACGATTGGCAAACGTATAGGAGGTTCTATTGCCAAAAATCGTGATCCAAACAGTTAATAATAAATTCTACGAGGATCGTGAGTTGAATACGAGGATAGGAAGTACCACTGTCGTGTTCAATATGAAAATTTCGTGCATCATCGATACACGGATGGATTTTCACGATGTGAACTGTTATCCAATAAGGCTTAAGGTAACCATTATGTTACAATTTACAACTGTAGCATTTCCACAAAATTGGAAAGGATTTGTAACCATCTTCTCCTTGATAGTACATTTACACATATATGAATAAACTCGTTCAAGGCATCAGGTAACTGAACTATGTATTTTACCAAATAAGTTGATCTTCTTGGAGTCTTTTCGAAAACTAGTTTGGGGTATGTTTTCAGTCTACTACGATAAAATCTGCACTTTGATTGTTTACTTGAAGCGATTGCCATCAGTCTTCCACAAACCAAGTACTAGGCAATATCGAAGCGAACCGAAGTTCTGGAGATAGATTGTTGTGGAATTTTTAAGGACTCCAGCTACCCGTAACGATTGTCTTAGATATTCCGTGTTAGGTACTCTATTCTTTTTTTATACCTACCCAGTGTTTCGAATTTGCACGTAAAGCCATCAATGATCCTAGGTGAGGTTAAAGTTTATTACATGTCATGTCTCATCGCACGACAAGTTTTTTAAATGATACATTAGGTATTTAGGATTAATTAATTGAGTTAATTAATAAATGTATCTATATATTATAATACACAAGGCAAAATTATTCTTTATTACTTTTTGATGTTAGTTACAAAATGTTATCGAAAAAATCTGTTACAGATTTTTAGAGCACGTTAAGTATATCTTTTGCAAATATTTATGTTATTTGTATAAGAGCTATATAACATTTTTACCGTAGGAGAGCCACGTTTCGGCATGAATGGGACGGCTCAACCGGAGTTATACCACGGCCTCACAGAAAACCGGTGTGAAACAGCGCCTGCGCTTTGTTTCACCGAGTGAATGAGGATACCGGAGGCCCATCCCCCAAAGGCCGACGACGCACTTGTGACGCCTCTGGTGTTGCGGGTATTCATGGGCGGCGGCAATCGCTTACCATCAGGCGATACGTCTGCTCGTTTGCCCTCTATTCCCTAAAAATATTTCTTAAATTGATATCATATATTTTAAGCTGGTTGTGTATAAATAAAAAAAATATCATGTGTCATTCACTTTACAGACAGCGAAGATAAACGAAGAGATGTTATAGATGACAACCCTTAAAATATAGCTTAATCTCTGTGACAGACGTCTACGGATCCAAAGAAATAGCTTTTAACGAGCATCATGTTTATGTATCACCTACATTTTCATTCTCTATGTGCCAGTTTTATCACAAATGAATTGCGACATAAATTTAACAATTCATACCTTAAATGTACCTTGTAAGTTCTAAAAAAACACTAGAAAAAACAGTCATAAAAATCAAGATAAATTTTAAGGAACGTAGTTTCAAATATGAAAATATTTTTGGTCTTCTTTTTTAACTGAATTCATACATAATTTACTTGTTTGTCACCGGCAATGTAGAAATAGATATAGTAAGAGTTTGTACACTAGTTAGACTAGCTTCGAAGTCAGTTCCTTGGAGTTTGCAATAAATATGTAACGTATGCTATAGATAATTGGTAACTCCAAGACATAAGAAAATAAAATCGTAAAGAAAAATTAATTCAACAAATTTGATTCTAAGATCAAAGAACAATCTCGGTAGAAATATCGATATTTTTTCTACCACTTCAGAAAGGGGCGATAATGAGCAGTAGACGGATCTGCTTTAAGATAAAGCTATAGCTCGATATCGTAAAATATAATATATTATGGCGTCTTAAGCACATTGTTTACGCTGTTCTTGTAATATTTAGAGTTTAATAAGTGAAGACTACTTGAAATTGTGACTTGAGCTGAATTCGTATTACCTGTTACTGATATAATTTATAGCTCACTTAACCTACGCAACTTCGTTTACATCGATTTTCAATCATGCTCGACTACGTCTTATAGCGTAATTTTAACATGGTTAAAACATAATGAAATAAATTTTATTTTAAAAACAAAAAAGCCAGACTGCTTGAAAGTAATGAACTGAAAAGAGAGAAACAAGTATTACCTACATATATATATGTATATTGAAATGAGTCGAACTAAATAGTTTATGGAGCCGAATACGGTGACAAACCTAGTTTTGGTAGATCTTGCTTTGCCCGTAGGTAACAAAGTACTATTTGTCCTCGTCGAGTTTGTTGATTTTTTTTTATTTTAATCTTTTCAGTTAAATTAACCAACAAGTTCTTCGAATATAGATTTTCAGGGATCAAATCTCGTAGCCGTTGCAACTCTTTTGAACAATTTTGATCATGTGGCCGATCAATAACTTTCGGGTTTGATTTTAATAATTGTAAATTGCTGTTGAAATAGTAATATAAACGTGATATTATATTTATTTTTGTAATGGTCTTTTCACGACCTTCCCCTCTTTTTTTCATTTGCGGGCGCCATTTAGAAAATTTATTTAGCCTATGTAAGTACCACGATTCTGATGAACTTAACGACTCCTTATATATACAAAACGGTCCAGCGGTTTGGGCTCAAGGCCCCGTGAAAGAAATTGTTGTTTATACCCACATACATCGGAAACGCTCTAAAACATAACCCTCCTTCTGACGCAGTCGGGTAGAAATTGGTTAGTTAGTTTCATAATTCATCGTGAGCAAAACGTGACACGACCCGCGGTACGACAGGAAACACCGCGAGGCGAAGCTATATCTCTATAAATTGAAGCCTATGTGTTATTATGATGTGCAAGCTATATTATTGTAAAGTTTCATCAAAGTCCATTAAGTAGTTTTTGCATGAAAGAGTAACAAACATCCATCCATCCATACTTACAAACAAGATAAGGTAAGTAAGGTATTTTTCTAATGACAAAGAAATAATCAAAACTATTCAGTCAATTTGCTACCACAAACAAACTTGTTTTATAATCCTTGCATAGATTCATAGCTTTCTTAATTAGTGGCCTAAGGGACTCCTGTAATTGAAAGCCTGCCGGTTCACTCAACCATACAAATAAACAGAAAGAGTTAAACATTTTGTTTTTTTTTAGTTTAAAAGTTACCATTTTATTATTACACAGACAGAGAGACTAAAATTTACATAAAGTTTATAAATAGAAAGTTTTATTATTATTTTATGTAAACCTACAACGAAGCTTTCGTTATGAATAACTTTCTGTCTTAATTCAAAAGGGATATTTACCAGACACAAACGCTATTGAAAGTTATTTAGGAGTTTGAAACCCACGAAGTAGGGGCTGGGAAACGTTACTTTATAAGAATTCTACTTGAATGGGTACTTACATTGGGAAATACGAAAGGTATTTAGCGAACTTGAAATCTTTGACGTTGGAAATAACGATAAGAGCTGCAGTGCAGTGCAAGCAATAAGATCAATAACGTTACACAACTAATGATTCTAGTAATATCTTTACACATGTCATAGAGTACTATATGTGTGAGATATGTGAGAAAGTTAGGTTTCAAAATCTCAATTAGGCTTTTTTAGGCACTTTCGAAACGTTATATTAATAACTGTAGCTGCGCGGTTCCAGAATGTCGTTCATATGGAGAAAAACCGGTAGGAAAATTCATAAGTCACGCTTTTAATTCAAAATAGATTTGCAACATTTCGTGTGTATTTAATCATGTAGCAAATTTAATCAGTTAAAGAAACATCCTAGACTGACGGAAGAGAAAAAGGAACAAATAATAGTTATTTACTATACAAGAGTGCGCGCCCGCGTGATCAATTTTAGTAACCGAGCAAGCGAAGGAGTCTAAATTTGAATTCAAAAATTCGAATACTGAGCGTTAGCTAGGGAATCAAAAGATCATGAGGTGAAAAATCTTTGCCTTCCAGTGCAACACGTCACATTTCATCCCACCTCAGCGAGGAAATGCGCGGGCAAAGCAAATAAAAATAAAGTACACCAAGAAGGTTCCGAGTCTGAGATTTTAACAAATTAAAAACGTTGTATGATAAATTTGGCACCACGGAGCTAGAAGTAAATAGGTTTAATGTTGTTTTAAATTCACAAACTTAGTGTACACGATATTTTTAATTCAATTTAATTTATCCTCTAGCGGATTAAAACGGCTTTTGCACTCGGATTTCGAAGGGCAAAAATACTCTTTTCATGATGAGGGGATGAAAAAGAAATTTATGCATTTACTAAGTTTCACGCTGTTAATACATGTACAAAGCATATAACACCAATTATTTCTAATACTGTGGTAACCTGCTGCAGTGTAAGACTGCTGATAGACATATGTACTAATATTTTACAGATACAGAATGAAAGATGGTTCTCATCATACAATTATTCTTCTTAGGAAGAAGGAGAAGACACCCCCTTCTTCCTAAGGAACCCTTTAGTTCGATTGGGAAGACTCCCAATCGAGCTAAAGGGTTCCTTTAGTTTAATATTAATCACTAAAGGCCTCATTGGCGGTATCTTTGAAACTCTACAGATAAAAGTTTGAATACTTTAATATAAATTACTAACTTTTACTTGCGGATCCGAGCACGTGTATGTCAAATACCGTGGTAATCATTTTTCCGGATAGGAATAATACAAAGACAAGCCAAGCCAAAAGACACTCTCAATATCCATTGATAGAATAATTTTCAAAATTGGTTCAGATATCCAGAGATTATCTCCTGCAACCTTACAAACTTTGCCTCTTTATAATGTTAGTATAGATAGAGCTTTACAACTTCGATAACATAATCTTCTGCTACTTATATTTTTAAAAGTATATTTTTAGTAAAAAAATCACAAACAATTTGTTTCCAAGACATAAATAACTATTGTCATCAAAACTAACTGTTTGTTATGCCCTTTGCACCGATGTATTTTCTTTTACTATCAGCCTAGAGTCTCAAAAGCTTTATGACTAAAACAATATATAGTGCACTATAAGCTATTGAAAAACCTATTTAATGTAAAGGCGTGAGTATAGAACATTTAAATATAAAAGCAGACTGTAATAGAAAGATAAAATATACTTCACTTTCTCATTGGATTTCAGAGAAAATGAATCATAACAACATTTCGCACGTTGAAATCTCAAGGGATCGCGGAGGCGTATAAACCACATCTACCTTTTACATTTACAGGCCATAAGCAGTGTTCATACGTACAGGAGAGTATCTTTCACAGATAGATAATTAATGTAAGTACAGACTAGAGTATCTCTTTTTGACACGGAAATTTAAATTTGTATTTTTTCATGAAATCAGTTCAAAGAAACAGATGGGTTACCTGATTTTAATGGGTTAATGTGATTCGTTCACCTCGTCGCTTTCTACTGCGCTAAATATTATATGCATACTAGTTATTGCCCCACAATAAATAAAAAAAACTCTACAAAACGTCTTTGTAGACAATATTCTTTAATAATGCAGGTGCCAAAACCACTAAACTATTGCGCTTACTCCTAAGCAAGTTACGTAGAACTGGTCATGAGAGAAACAGTTTTCTCTTTAATCTATCCCAAAGAGTACAAAGAGTTTTTATTCTTGAGACTTGTTCAAAGTCATCGCGAAGTAAACTTTTAGGGGAAGCTGCAACCGTTTGGAGTCAAAGGAATTTGTGGTATACACCCAGTTAAAATTGTGGCTTCCACCATATTTCTATTCATAATTTAGGGGGTTTTAAGTTTCGCAAGAACATAACAGAGGTGTCCACGCGTTGAATAAGCATATGCCTATTTAAGCTGGAATAGGGCGTCTGTCAATCGAGATAGTTTATTTAATAAGATCAATGAGTGCCTTCCAATTCATATGTGTATCTAAAGTTGCACCTAATAATTTGAATGTAACTACGGTTTCTAGAGTGTGTTATTGTATATTGTGTCAATGTTCAAGGGAGTGTTTAAATATGATCCAAATTAAATAGTTTTGATGAAGTGAAAACTTCTTTAGGCGCGTTGAGTACTTTTAGCGTGAATAAAAATCCTGGAACCCGCGTCATCGACACCGACCGCTTTACATGAGCTATATGTATACTGTGTACATATGTGTACTTCTTGAGTGAACGCAAATCGGGAAACTCACGTCATCGTCACCGCATGCTTGGTCGACGATACAATTCCCTGATAAAATTTACCCGACTGCATAAAAGCCAGTAGCGTGAACGTACCACTAATTTACTATAATGATGATGATAGTTCATGATATTTAATGTCTGCATTGTTAACATTAAAAACCGATGTCATTTTCGTTACCAGAGCCCAAAAATTAAAAACGATATCCATATTGCTTATAAGAAATTGTACCGTTTTGCGTTTTACCTCTTAGAGAGTTGATTTTTAAAAAACCCTAACACAAATATTTACTTACTTAGTTAAAGTATAAACCTCGCGAAGTTTCAAAACGAAAAACCCACGTAATATTGGTGTTCCATACAAACTTTCCCACGCATACACTTTCAAACCTCCTTTTCACCCTTTTAGGGGCTGAGTTTTGTAAAATCTTTTCTTAGCGAACGCCTACATCATAATAGCTGTATGTGTACCAATGTTCAGCGCAACCCGTTCTCTTCTCTCTTTCATTACAATCTCTGGTCCTTTAAGCGACGCGTGAGCATCTGAGCATCTCACTATGTAGCCTTAGTGTGACCCACACTGCTGCATTGTTTACATTATAATGAGTATGGTGACTACCACTCTTGGACTCTATATATGTTACGGTATAGCAGAGTCACTTTGGCAATCATATTTAAAAAATCCCTGAAACACAGGAATAGTCCAAGTGCGGAAGTTATCTATCTAAAAAAAAGACAGCAAGAGGCTTGCGCTCTCTTATGTAAGTCGTTCAATACGTCTCTGTCGAGTCTGTCTAATCTGGAAATAAAAGGCCTATCTTTTATACTCCTAAGTAAAGAATGTTCCAGGATATTACTATGTCTTATTTTATATTATTTACTCAAAGAATACAACAATAGCACCGACAATGAGAGCTATCAGAAAAGAAACTGTGACGTAACAAAGCCTACATCTAAGTTTACGACTGATGTAGGCCAAAAAGCCGACCTAAATCGAACTTTGCTATCACAACTCCTAAGCCTAAGGAGTACTATTTCCAGGTATTCCGTTGGATGTAAGATGCTCTCTTTTGTTACATTAAATGATAAAGTTTATTAGAGGAAATTCGTCGTTAATGGGGAAATTAAAGCAGCTTGAAGCTGTAGGTATTTGCAGAAACTAGACTGTGATGTCTAACATAATGGGTATTTTCGATTTCTTATTCTAAAGCAAACCTTTCTTACCTAGAATAGGTATTTTATAATAAATTTGAAGATTTAAATTAACTTCGTTGCAAGTGAGTGTTCTATTCCTCAAATTCAATTCAAAACCTAAAAAATCGATAAATGAACGATAAAGACTGTCGATTTGAGTGATACAGAAAACTAACAGAAAACTGGTATAAACTACACTTCTTCGTTATTTTTTTCTGAGTGAGTAAAGAGTCTCTTCTATCTTTCTCCTTATTTTTGAGCTTAGTTTCTCTCTCAAAGCAATCAGGTAGGTACTTGTCTCTACAGTTGCAGGAGGTCATGAGCCATGGTACTCACTCATCATTAAGTTAATAGTCAACTTTTTATGACTCATACATCATTTCAACAGTTCTAAATCACAAAAGTCCAAGTAGTTGTATATTCCACGGAACCTTCAATTTACTTTTCTTTTAAACAAAATGAACAAAGGTAAAATGAAACGAGCACTCTTTTTCATCTAACTGATTCTTTAGTCGTAGCTGTGAGAACTTGTCTTTGTTCATAATTTTGGGCCAACACATCTCGTACAAAGATAAATTTCATTTTTATTTTGCACGATAATATTTGTGTTGTGTTTGCGACTGAAATATTTTCCTTTTACTAACTTCGTAATCCTCTATGCATGAATATTATATGTTTGAATGTCACGTTCATAAGATTTTTATTGCCTTGTTTGTTTTTTACCGAGGCCTGTTCGAATGCCGAATAAATATTATGCTACTCGTATTGTAACCACGATAATAAAATATTGAGCTTACATCTTCTTACAAAAGAGTTAATAAGTTTTAGTTGTGCATAAAAAATTATCAAATCCTTATCGTGTAATTTACGAACACCTTGACCGATTAAGATTTTATTTAGACAATTATATATGTTATATGTAAAATATGTTTCGTAGTCTGCACACTTATGCTACAAGTCTATAAAATTTACCTACTTTTTCTTTATGCGTATGGTTAAGTTGCAAAACACGCACTAGAAAATGAATCGTAGGTAGACCATAACAAGGCTGTTTAATAATATTATGATGAAACCTCTTTTTTTTTAAGTGAAACTTCTTTATCGGGGTTGTCAAAAAATTTAGTGTAACATTTTTTCGTTACGCGTCACATTTATCCGTTACGCGCCATCTTTTTTTTATCCCTACCACGCGTGATTCGAAGTATACTTTCTCCAGCGGAGTAGGGATTGGTAAATGTCTCCAATGTATTTTGCGGCCCGTTTTGAGTAGTTACGTTTGAGTTTTTTTCCTGTTATTTATAAACTGAAACAATTGTTCATTTATAGTCTCTACTTTATTCAGAGACAATTGTTTAAATTCTGCTTGTAAATCGATGGTGGACGTTGACGTTTTTCGGCCATGATAAAATGTTTTATCATTATTGAGAGTAGTTATATACAATCCTTCAAAAAAAATTTATAAAATAAAACAAAAAACATTTTCAAACACAAACAGGACCAAATTAATACTACAATGAAATATCACATTACAAACAATATTATTTTATTTAGTCCACAATGTAAATAACTACACACATCACATTCCACAAACTTACTTCATTCACACCACAGATCGCGAAATATTTACTCAGGTCTCGCTCCTTAACTTTTATTGCACTTGAAATAAGAATTGTCACGAATATTGCTGGTTTATAAGTCTTTTGTCGTTATACCTTACGTCGACATATGATATTTATTTTTTGAAAAATAACGTCATAAAGAAGTTTCACTTCTTACGAGTGTACGCTAGTACACGCAACTTTTTTTAATCCTACTAAAGTTTGTGTGAATGGACGGATTCGTACTATTTCACAGAAAAACTACTGAAAATACTTTGGTAAAAATATACATGCGGGCGGAGCAGCTAGTAGTTAAATAAAATTAATAAAACATCATCATCTTGCTAGCCTTTGTAGCTGGTTTTACCAGAATATCAGTTTTTCCAAGGAATGACATCGCATAGTGGTTAGCAGTCGCATACGCTAACCGCTAAAAAAAGTTATATATATACAAAAAAAGTCATAACTCAAGATCGGCTGGACCAAATTTTATGATTATTTTTGTCTTTGAATTTGGAAAAACAAAAAAATATATCTTAGGCGGATTAAAAAAAAAATTGCGTGCGAACAAAGTTCGCCGTCTAACTAGTACAACAATAAATTAAATATTCAGAACAAAAATATTTGACATTATGTTAATTCTTCATACCACGATGGTGATGATGGTCTGTGTAATTTTTTGTAGTCATTTATAAGCAATTTTTAAGTTTATATGACATTATACATGCTTACAAATTCTCGAAATTAGATTAAAATTTGGTAACAAAGACACTCTTATACACAATGTCTCTCAACACGCAATTAATTAGGTTTACATAAACCGAAAATCATTACTCATTCTATAATATATTGTTCTTGTTAATTAGATGAGATATGTAATTTCCAAAGTAAAAATCTGGGTTTTTTAACAGAAAGCCGTCAGTTATAATTATCTAATGTGTAATTTGATCGACGTAGAATCTATCGCAGACATAATTCATTATGCGGGCATCATCTTATATGTATGTAACATAACCGTACCGATAAATGACTTATTTATTTATCGTTGTAAAGACTTATTAACGAATCAATAGGAACTATAGATTAAATAGGGTGATTGGCGCAGACTGAACGGCGCGCCATCGAAGCCACAGCCGCAAGACCGAAATAACAACGGTGTACTAGGTATATATACTCGTATATTACGTCAGTTGAGGAAACAAGGACTTATCGTTGTATTTGTTTCGGTAGATTTGTCTCAATATCAGTTATTAAATGTTTTATAACTTATAACTCTTCTTAGAAAGTAATTGTGCAATGAATCTGTATAAGTAAGGTAGGGCTGGAATTGGATTATTTACATAAACGTTTAGTTACGTAATAAAAAAGCTTATTGGTTTGAAAAAAGGATTGGTAGTCTTGTAACAATAACGACATGTCTTGATTTAACATGTGATCAAAAAGATTGAGGAAAGTAATATTATTTCACAGTGATGAGACAGTAGGTATAATTATCACTTGTGTTATTTTACTTTTCATCTTTCTTTTGTTGTAATTTTGAAAATAAAATGTATTCAAAAGCGGGCTAAAAATATTTTTGTATATTGTTGCTTCTAATACGCTTAAAGGTGGATATTCTAATAGTAATAGGTTATTACCATGTATCTTCTTGTAAATGAACCAATTGTAAGTTCTTCTAAGAAATACTGTCTTCAAACCCAAATACGTATAATTAGTTTTAAATATGATTGTAAATCCTCTCATTTTGTTATCTATAACGTAACGTAACCCTTTTTTTACCTGTTATTTTACACATATATATTATAAAACAAATATGAAATTAACCTGTAATAGCTGTAGGTATTCAATATGTACGTATTTATATATAATGACTTATCCTAAGTAAATAAAACAAGTTGCTTTGCAAATCAAACTAAATAGCTAAATACTACGCTGTTATTTACTCTTCTTGTTATTCAAGTATAATAAAGTCCACAAATCCGCAACTTTGTGAGTCTAAACATAATAATATTACAGTATACATTACTAGCCTATCATAAAGACCTTGGTACACACTTGCTTAGTTCCCTAGAGTTTTAAGAAAATAAATCATACATACAAAGATACACCACACCTACCACAAGCAAGTTGTCTCTAGATATATTTTCAAAATAAAGCTATACATGTTACGTGATATTTATGATAATATGTATCAGAGAGTGTGATGTTGATTCTAAGTGAAATATTTATAAACATAGCCAAAAAACAGATCGTGAGATTACTCACGGGGAAACAGCTAACGTTATTGATGTTGATCCATTACATGCGTGAAATTGAATCACAAGTTAGCGTGTCAAAATTTATGGACATATAACTTTTACTGGCACGCATGCTATTACAGGTATTCGTCTCCCTATATAGCCATCCGTATTTCAATTATGCATTTACGATTCGAGATATATCAAACACTGAGATTAAAATCGGAAGCCATTTTTAGAACGACTATAGCGATTACACACGATTTAGGCGTCACAGAAGAAAACAAAAAAAAAGATTATATCTAGTAATTTTGAAATGTTACAATAATGGCTCTAGTTGCGCGGTTTCAAAATATTATTCCTATTATCTTCATTGCGTAATACAAAATTATACATAATGAGTCACAAAATAAGCAAGAAACTCCATAATTCTCTAAGAATTATATTATATTCAATACATTGCATATTACGTTATTATTGCTTTTTTTTTAAATGTAAAAAAGTACTGTGTTTGTAGTGTCTTAGAAAACACTTGCAAACCTACAACTTCGCTCTTACGCATAGAAATATGTCAGCAGGGTTATGCATACGAGTACAACACTTACAAAATGGTGAACTAAAATTCTTGACACAAGCAAAATCTGCGATCATCATTAATATTATGTTTGCATAGCTTCCTCTAAGTAATCATAAATATCAACGAAGATCACAAGATTGAATTTCAACAGAAAAGAGAATACACATTTCGAACCGTAACGTTGTAAAATACATTTAGCTATCTGCGAAATCAACAGAAGTAAGGGCTTGTGTTCCGTACCGCCTTCGTGCGGAATATAACGAGCGCTCTAAATGGAACATGTCCGATCTATAAGTTTAGCTAATATACACAAAACACTAAATGCTACGAGTAGATAACATTTTCTGTCGGATACACTTACCTTACCTTCCTGGCATAAGCATCCATAGAGTCAGTATGTTTAGTACATACTAACTTCAGTATAATTAAGTAACGCACGCAATAATTTAGGGTTCCAATACTAAGATACACCTACCTACTGAAACGAAACTTCCAAAAGATTCAAAAATACTACATCAAGAATATTGCCAGTAATAAAAATTATGTAATAAATGTTAGACAATAGTACTACAGTAGTACTAGTATATGTATATATAATAGTCACAGTAATAGCAATATTGATATTATTTCATCAACTACAGTAGTAGTCCAAAGTTCTCACTTTACTTAACTATCCAAATTGGAGATAGACATATTTATTTGGCAAATCTTATATAGTGGTCCCTCGTCAATATAATAAACGAAACTTTTCCTCTTGTTCACATAAATACTTTTCACGTAAAATAAACACAGTAAATAAATATGGAACTGGAACCACGCATTCGTTGTCATCCTTAGGGAAACATCTAAAATATCCTTAGGGCTGGTCTTCTACTCTAAATGTAGCTACTGTTTTATAAAGAAGAATGTTATGCCACTTTGATCTGTCTAAGTAAGACAGTCGAACAGACGAACGCTATAACTGCAGGTGCTCATATAGACCAATAAGCTCAAGGAATGTTACAATATTTAACACATTAATGATAATATATTTCACGGTTCGCCTAGTGGTTTAAGCGTTCGTAATGCCGCTTTCTACCACGATAAGTGTTCTGAGTTCAAATCCCACATGGAACAACACTTTGTGTACACAAATTCGTGTTTCTGTGTTCTTTGTGTGCGTTCATGTATGTTTGTAAAGTCCCTTGCGACACAGGACGTATTCCAAACGCCGGAATTGCCTTTAAAAAAAATGTGTTACGGTTTAGCGCGAAAGCGTAATAGACAGGCAGTCAGACAGAGTTACTTTCGAATTATTAAAATCAGTTTGGATTACCTATTACTATTTAGATATAATGATTCCACAAACATTTAAGTTACGCTACATGTTACAAATGTCAAATGAGCTTTACTGGTTTACAGATTAAGTGGTTCATTAGTACCGTATTCATCTAAACTATTACATTTAACTACTTGCTAAGCATACCTGATGTATGAAATTCATTAAATTATTTACTTAGGTAGATACAAATACATTAATGTAACATTTAAATATTGAAGCACTGTGCTGAATAAACACAGTATGTAACATCAAAACAAGTTCACAAATGTCAGAAACCTCCTTTGCTAGTCTCTTTCAGTGGTGTTTGCAAGCGGCTGCTGTTATAGAATACACAACGGAAACTAACGTCACTAGTTCTCTTTCATATTACGTAACAAAAGTGTCACAGCATCGCTATTGTGTGGCGCAAACCCGAGCGGCGCATTCAGAGTTGTCACAACGCAGTGTAAAGTAACACCGAACTAATTAGGCCAAGGCCTCATCTCGGCTAACGGTAGTCAGAAAAACTTGCCTAGGAACTCAGTCTGTTAAATTAAATTAAATTAAATTCTCAATTATTATTTTACGCGAATCAATTATATTACGACGTTGACTGTAATAAGCTGTAGATAAAAACAAAACCAAAAATGTCACAATAAGATCTCACAATTTTATTGGTCAGTGTAAATATGCATGTTTTAAAACATATTACACAAAATTTCATAATAATAGGCATAATAAGGGGCTTTTAACGTTTCTACAAATATAAAGCTATACAATACACATACACAAATACATTCGAATTGTTAAGTTCCATCAATAAATTATTATTCAACATGATGTAATAAAAACAAGACTAATCTTAAATATATAATAAAAAAATCATATTTTTACAATGAATTTTATCGAACATGAATAGTTGTTAGCTTCATAATGTATTTATATTTATTTCTATACCGAGTTGCTCATAAACATATTTTGTGGGACCACAAGATGTAGACAATACCTTAACGTAGCCAAGAACGTATTTACTAGGCAATAACACAGAAGGCGTTTTCATAACAAACAATAGGCACTTCGCGTCGGGCTCCAATACAACGGGGAGTAGATTGCTCTCATCGCCAAGAAGTTAGAAAATGAAGGTTGAGAATTTAATAAATAAAATGTAAGAAATATAAATAAATCTATTATATAATTTGTTGATAAGATTGAGTAATTGTTTGTAGACTTCAATATTGGAGTGTATACTTAAGAAGAAGAACGCTCTAACACGATTTACCCAAGAAGTGTTCATAAACAAAAAATCTTTAGTATTTTACTTAACGATGTTTTTCATATATACCACCTAGTATTATTGAGAAAATATGTGATATAATATATACGAACGGTTAAAAAATATTTAACATATGTAAGGAAATCAATATAGGTATGGCAAGTTGTTAATTTTTGTTGACTACATCGAGGCGACTAATTAACTGTGCCGCGTGGGAAATTGAAGAGATTAATTCCCTTTTGTGTTCGTTTTGTAGGCTTTCAATTATTACGGGGCTTAAAGAGAACCACCAGTAATCACGATTAATCGTGAAAAGAAACCGGTCAACCCGATAATGTTGACTTCAAACGTTTTCGTATTAAGGTCAAAGAAAAACATCTGGCTTAGGTAGGTACGGATTATCAACAGATTAAATTGTTTCAACAAGACTGTTCATCTTCGAAACTGAGGGGTGCTTTACCTGTTAATAAAAATACTGCAAACGTTTTAATGTTAAGCCATTTACTTTTACTTCCTCTTAACTTCTAACTGAGATAAAAACGTTATAAAAGTTCATTGTCTGAAATAACATAGAGCCGGAGGTACAATTATTGTCACTGACTGTGAATATTTTATACCAATACGTACTGTATTTCATATAAACTTTGAGATTAAAATTTACAAGTCACATTCTTATTATTATGAATTTTAAATGGTAGTTATAACAGTCTTCTTCTGAAGTACAATCTACGAGTATGTTAATAAAAATAAATCGCTGTGAGTTGTTAAGCGCAAAACTCAAGAACCATTCAACCAATTTTTTTTTATATATTTTCGTTAACGCACTATAAGGTTCTTATGGAGAGAATAACGTAAAAATTGTTATTTTAAAATTAGCTAGCTTATTACAGAAGTAAATAATATTATTATTCTAATATATTTAGATATTGATTTAGCCTTATGTTGTTATAATAACTAACGATCTTATTATATAATATTTTTATAAAGTTAATCAATTAAAGAATTATTTCAAAGACACAAGTATTTACTTTATAAAGAAATATAAAAATTAAGTGAAATAAATTTTCAGTCCTCTTTTCTTACTCCAGATACCTTTAGGTTCCCGAACTTAAAAGTTCTTTTTCGATGAAAGTTTCTATTCAAAGGCTGATAAAATAATAATTCAAGTAGGTATTACAATATTTCAGTAACTTCAATAGTAAGCATTGTATTTTCGCTATATATTAGGGGTTAAAGTATAAAATTGCCGATTTTTACTGCAAAATAGAAACTCGTTTTTTTTTCAAAAATATGACATATTTGTTTGTTCAAAGATTTACTAGATTCGACAAACTGTGTGAAAGCGTTTTGTACTGCCTCTTGCGAAGAATTTTTTTATATCGTAGAAAATTTCCTAAGTAAAGAAAAAAAGTTGTCCGTCGGAGCAAGGTCTGGTGAGTACAGAAGATGACATATAGTTTCTAACTGCAGTTCCTGTAGAGTATCAACAGTTTCTCCTTGCGTTATCATGGAACAATAATGGTGAAGATCGATTCGCGAGCCAGGGCTGCTTCACTGCTAGTTTTGCCATCATTGTTCGAGGCTCAGCACCGTAAACATCTGATTGACAGGGCCTGAGATAACTATAGTGAATAACATCATAAATAGTTCGACAAACAGTTATCATTTTTATTGTAAGTTTTGCTTTAGAACACTGTTGCGGATTTTAACTTAGCGTCATTATTTGAATTTTTCCCTTGCGGTTCTCGTAAAAAATTACCTTTCATCACATGTCACAATTCGACCCAATATTAATAATTTCTGTACCGATTCAACAAGGCGACACTAGTTTTAGGCACACGTTTCTTTCTGCAGATCAGTCAAATCATGAGGCACCCATTTCTTTTTGTTTTGATTTAATGCAAAGAAGTCTATATAAGGTAAGGTAACGTTAAACCATCACGTTATTCCTTATTCGAATAATAAATAATAATAATAAATATCCAAATCTAAGCATTTGGATCGGCTCCCACCATCTCCTTCAATTTAACGTTATTCACCTGTGTGGGCAAACTTCCACGTGGTTCGTTCTTGCAAAATCGTTTAAACCCACGTTTCGAACACACGGTTCGTTAATTAGCAGTCACCTCTCCAAACGCACATTGATATTGCGAGTCGGTTTTGGCGCGTTATTTTCAATTTAATTATTTCACTTTTTTTTTATTAACATAAAAGTAAAGAAAGAAAAAGAAATTCTTAACTGCCGTCTAAACACAATCATCACGAGTAATGGTCTTCGCATTCTAATAAATGCATTTTTGTGTGAAGTAGCCGTTTAACCAGGTGTAAGTACCCTAAGAAGACATATCAGTGTTCTGGAAACCTTTAAACTTTTCAACCCATATTTAGTTTCGGTGATCCTACTCAATACAAAAATGTTCTACACAATACATTTTTCACATCTGAAGTCCAATTAAAACTTTACTCATTAATTATTTAATAGAGAGCTCATATGATCATTTAGCACGAAATATATTACTAAAATTAATACTGAAAAACTTTAAATGAGGAGCAACGTAAATAAAATTTAGTGCCTTCGCTTCTTTACGACTTGAGTTAATAGTGTTTATCATGTATAAATTATATTACTCCCTGTAAAAGATTCCAATTAATTTTAGTAACCGACGATGTCACTGTTGAGAATATTCTTGACTGTACTCTCGACGACATTTCAGGGTCAAAAGCGAACACAACAGCGGGCACACTAATAAATCTTAAGCGAACTATACTTGTAGTAACGTCCTACGATATAACCTTAATATATTTCTGTCGTATAATCCGTATAGCTTATAAATGTATCCTTTATTTTCTACCAGTTTAGTGAGCTAAAGGCATAATAAAAGCTAAGAGAACCAGGTGTAAACTTCAGCTATCAATTGGCAAATCTTCTGTGAGTGCAAAATGTAATTATTCTGAGATATTTAATCGCTTGTAACAAAAAGAAATAAGTAAATGAGACAATTAAGATTAATTAACATTAAAGTAATGGTCCATGCGATTTAAAGGCGACATATCGGATGATAGAGGAGGCTTACTGAGAGACTAGAAGAATACCTACAAATATTATACACGATCTCAGTTATGTTAAATTAAGTAAAGGAAGAGAAAGCTCTGATTTCCAGGCACAATGGATGAAGATGATGTTGAAAGCAGCAACAATTTTTTTCTGGGCGAAGAGAAGTGTAAAAAATTAGTGATAATAATATTCTTTATTACAATTGTTAATAAAAAACCAAAATAAAACATATTTATCCTTACAGAGAGGTAGGTATACTATACAGGCTTTATTTAGAAAAGTGTTTCACTTAACTAATTGCGTAGAAGAAATTTTTATACAATAAAAATAATTATATTCATTTATCATAGATAGACAAAGACAAGCACATGAATAATTAATAATTAAACACAGAGGCAGTCAAAATTATTATAATAACTTTGACTGCCTCTGTGGCGCAGTGGTAGCGTATGCGACTTCTGTTTTTGAGGTTTCGGGTTCGATTCCTGTGTCGGACCAAATGTTTGTATGATCTACAAATATTGGTTTCGAAGTTTTCATGTTTTCTATGTATGTATTTACAAAAAAAAAGTATATATGTATTTATATCAGTTATTATTATCGTTTATCATAGATAGACAAAGACAAGCACATGAATAATTAATAATTAAACACAGAGGCAGTCAAAATTATTATAATAACTTTGACTGCCTCTGTGGCGCAGTGGTAGCGTATGCGACTTCTGTTCTTGAGGTCTCGGGTTCGATTCCTGGGTCGGACCAAATGTTTGTATGATCTACAAATATTGGTTTCGAAGTTTTCATGTTTTCTATGTATAATATGTACGTATTTACAAAAAAAGTATAAATGTATTTATATCAGTTATCTAATACCCATAACACAAGCTCTGCTTTGTTTGAGACTAGATGGCGTTGTGTGTAAGATGTCCAAAATATTTATTATAATAATAATAACAACTCTTATAATTTATAGTTTTATTAATAAATTGAAAGTGAAGCAATAAATTTGCGATTTTAAAATTCACAGTATTCACTTTGACACACGGCTGCACCATGTGCCCCGTGTTCACTTATGCAGATGGTTCGTGTATTTTCACATCAGTGGCTGAATAATTTTATTGCTAGATTGAAGAAAAAATACTGCTTTCAATTTAAATTAAACGAAACAAGCCTTTAGGAGCACGATTCCATAAAAATTACACAAAAATTAATTTAATTTAATTTTGTTGTAATGGCACCCGATTGAATGGCCAAAGGAACAAAATTAAAAAAAAAAGTAATTGGAAACCATTTTTACACTATTGGTAAAACTAAAATGATTTTATTGCAGACTGACATCTGGAGTACCTTCACTTACCGGATTATCCATTATTAACGACAGACCCTGTATAAATAATTTAATCAATTTGTTCCGATTCGCCTACTGCACAAAAGTACAAAATAGAGTAGAACCTCTTCTTATATTAAATAAGTATGGTATATATTAACTGTTACTTAGTATTGCACATCTGTGCCTGCATTCATTGAGGCACTTTCTCCGATTCAGAATTCTCGTACTTCGAAACAAATTCCCTTTGTCTTTGTTTCACGTATCTTTATATTTATCAATAAAAGACACGACTAGTTTAGTATGTTTTACGATCGAATATGTAACTCATATAAAACTTAAACATAACATTTGCATACAACATTTTAGTTTTTCTTAAATATATTTTCATTATTTTTTCCCAGTGGGTCTATCCAGAATGTCCATCAGTGGACGTCTTTGGAGTTGTAATGATATTTTGTTTTAAATTGGATAATAATAATTTAAGAAAAAATATTCTATGGGCCTTAAGAGAAAATAAAGTTGTGTTTGAAAAAGAACGTGACCAGACACCGGTTGAATCCTATTACTAGTAATACTTTAGTTGAGTATACACAAGTAATATGTTCATTGTTTAAAAAAGAAATTAAATACTTTAGAATCTGCCTTAATATTAAAGTGATAACTCAAATTCTATGTAATATGATTCTTGTTAGAAAATTATGTGGCCATATTGTATCTGTTGTATCCAAGCTTCGAGAAACAGTGAATTCAAATTACGCAACGACTGCATCCTTGGAAAGTCAATACATTTTATACCAGTGTAGCACTTTAGCAAACATTTGACCTACTAACTTCTACAGACTAGGGCATAGAAGAATTGAGAAAGTAGACAACTAATATTACCAGCCCGTTAATTTGTAATACAGAACTTATTTTAGAGTTTAAAATGAAAATCTGTTTTTTTGTGTGTACTCGTGTGTTATTTATCACGTAAAGCTGCTTCTTTCACGAATTAATATTGATATATGAAAGTATAATACATGAGTATTAATTCATGTAAGTTATGTAGTAAGAAAAAATATTTTGGTATGTTTTATTACATATCCATCAACTTCGAATGTTGCTTAAATCATAAATTTATTTTACTATAAGAAAAAAATGATAAAATTATTCATAGTAAACATTAGAATATTCGTTTTCGAGATTTTATAGATTATTTACATGGTACAAAATACGAATGCATAACAATACATACAAGATTACAATGCTCCATTCATATTGACTTTAGGAGACGAAAGGAAAATACTGCGTTTATTTAAGAGTAGGAGATCTAAAATAAATCTATAATTAAAAACGCATTGACATCGCTAATATTATCCACGTTAGATCCAGATTATTACAATACAGTTAAGAACAGTCTACTCGAGTGTTTTATTTATAGATTCCAAAAACAGTGGAATATGATGACGCGATAAGGTAAAGATGAACTAATTTACTAATAGGGGACCACATTTATGTGAAAGGAAGTCGAAAAAGGTTATTAATACCATCCTTGAGAGCGAACTACTGAAGATTTCAAAAGGATATTACCAAATTCTTAGTTTCCGACAACATTACATCAAACCATAAAAGTATCTTAACTGGTAATTTTCTAGCCCGACAATCATTTTTTACACAACAAGTTTATTTTAGACGGAGCGATTGGTATCAGACTCACAAAATTATGAATTATAATGCAGTATAAGTAAACTAGCGCGTAAAGTTAAAGGTATAACTTTCCAAGTTAATACGGCATCAATGCTGCCTTCTGCGTGAGAAAATTCAGGATTCTGGTGCCGACAACATTACTTTATCGTTATAGTTTCCGTGCGTGTAGCTCCTTTAAACGTCATTGTTACGACAATCTAAGAATCAGTGTCAATATTTTTAAAAGTCGTTAAGGTTTGGCGCTAGCAAATAGGAAACTTTCTTATAAAACTACTCGATAACGCATCGAACTTAGGTCTGATAGTGTTAGTAACAAATATCTTTAAAAAAGTGGTAATTAGTAACAGTAAGTAATAAAAATACCAATTTTTATTAGGTCTTGTTAACAATCCAACTTTAAACCAACTGTACTTATATATGTATGTACCACAAAGCATGTAGATAATCCATAGTTCGTGTATCAAGTAGTGTGGTACCACAAATACTCGGTGTACACGACATGAAGGAAAACATGAGTAATTTAAATACAAGAACATATACCACATACATATCTTGATCATATATAATGTTACGTAGGCATATGGTTTATGGAAAATTAAAAATATACACTTAAGCAGTGATTTTCTGGTGAATAATCAGTACCTAATAATCTATGGTTAGAATTTTAACAAATTTCACTTATTAAATAGGTACTATGATAGGCCTGTTGATCTAGTGGGTAGTGATTCTAATTACTAAGCCAGAGATCGGGAGTTCAAATCTCACCCAAGACAAGTCCTTGTGTGATGAACACAATTGTTTGTGTGTCTGGGTGTAATTTATCTGTAACATGTATGTTTAGAAATATTAATATATTATTTACAGTTATACTTTAACCAAGTATAATTATTCAAAATAAGTTTTTTTTTAAATTAAATCAGTTCCCGTAATTAAGAACTGATTTGGATATTTTCTATATGAAAATAGCGTGGTGGAATTTTTCATTAGAGGTGGAAAATTCTACCCTTCAACCGTATATAATTTATTTAAGAATTTGAGAGAATTCCACCGAAACAAGTTGCTGACACTGCTTCACTTGTTTTTTATTATTAGTTTTTGTAATAAATATACAGACGAAGACAGAAATAATTAGAAGAATAAAATTTAAGTAAATTTACAGGAATTAGATGTATAAGTAACAGCAAAAGTAATAACTCCAGTTACTGCAATTTTTAATTAACTTTCTTCGAATTGAGATCTATGTTAATTTGAATGATTCTAAACGCATCGATAACCTGACATTTCGGTTTAAAAAAGCTCATTTTGATTGGTAATACAAAACTGTCTGAATAGGCCTTTGCCTATTTAGGCCTTACAAAAGAGTTCAGTGCCTTTTTACCCTCATTCTTCAACCAATCGTCTTTTCATTTCAGTTTAGTATTATCAATAAAATAACTTAGGCAGTCTTTTTCCTATTTCTTCAACATAGCATCGAAAATAATAAATGGTATGAATAGTAAAGATTTAAAATTGAATCTTTAGTCGATTGCGGCGAAGTCAAAGAGAAGGGTAATGTTTTTGACAGTTACGTATGTTTCTATGTCACCGTAGCGTTTAAACTTCAGCCCTCCTAGCCAAGTTACAAGTGTTTTTCTTTCTGCAATCGTTAACGCCTAAATTCTCGTGTGTCATTGGCTAATCTTAGTCAAAGTATTAGCGAATAGATTTTTTTTTTCAAACTGACCTCCAACATTATCGGAGCCCTTTTGTAACTAATTCTCTATGTCATACTTTAATCTTTTATTACTCTCGCACTGCTATTTATCATACTGTATCTTTATTTTATTCATGTTACTCATTTATTCTTTATGTGGTTGGGATTTCCACTTTACTAGCCAGCCAATAGTATTAGAGATTAAGAAATCTTATCATTTAATGTCCTTTAGGTCTATGAAAACATTTAAACTTTTCTTTGAACCTATTTTAATAGGATAAACGAAAGAAGTTTCTCGAAGTTAACACAGACTACTTAGCAATTCCTTGGATTTATATGCCCCATTATGATCCAAGTGGCAATAACAGTAAAATATCCCTTGGAAGCCAATGAAACTAGATAATATAAAGATGTTTTTTCTTTTCTTTAAATTGCTTTTGATATTACAGATAAACTAGAAAAACAATACCTCTGTCAAACTAATCACGACAAATGAAACTTGTTATTAACGTTTATTTTAAAAAATATAATTACTATCTTATTTATTATGCTACTTTTTTCGAGTTAATACCCATATGATTTTAAACTTATATAAATAATATTAGTGTCAAGGGCAGGTAAGTTAAGTCAATGCTCAAAGTTGAACATACGTCAAAATATGACAGTAATTACTATAATCTTATATACATAAGTATATAAAAAATTTATGTTGATTTGTGTACGCTTCAAAAACTCAAAAAGTTCTGCACAGATCGAGCTGAAATTTTAGAATGATATATAATCCGCATCAAGGATTGTTTTAATCTAATTTTTGCATCAGTCAATTATCCTCGACCGCGAAAAAACACGAAAAAACCGACATAAACGCGGGCGGAGCCGCGGGCAACAGCTAGTTTATTATATCACACTATTCTTATTTCGTAGAAAAACATGATAAATAGACCGATACGTAGGCCGTTATTATTTTATAACTTTTATCAAAGTGTTCAGTAAAAAACAAATATAGGTGCAAAACGGACTGAATTTTAAAATTCAATTAAACAAAGAATATAAACTAGTTTATAAATACATATTCATATGACATATAAATATCATAGAAATGTCTTAACCTTCAAGTGAATATTAGTATTATTAACTCGTTAAACATATAGGCGATACTATTATATACAATTTTACTTAGAAAACCCTTATTTAGTTATTGGGTTTCTCCAAAACGAAGCGATATAAATGATAACAATACAAGTTATAGGTACATCTGAACGAATGGCAAGAGTCCAGAGGAAGGGTCTGCCCCTTAGGTAAAAAACCCTTAATAAGAAATGAGATAAGATCTACTAACTTACGAGAGTATTGTTAACATACGTCTTCCTTTAGTATTTTCTACTTTAATCAATTATTAAATGTATCCTTACTTAAGTGTAACTTGAAATAATTCACTCTTCACAACATTAGGCAATTAGGATTTAGATTTGTGACTGCTTCACTTACGTATTATGAGAAAAGGATTGCTTCTTTAGCAGGCCATAAACTGCAGATCTACTGAACCGATTATAATAACACTTTAACGTACATAAAGCAGTGAGCATGAATATACTTTTTACTCCGGCTCCGTTCATGTAAAGTGTAAATGTCGATTTTCGTAGTGATTCTTTAATCTAATATAACTTTTTTATTTCTCAACCGATTTAAATAAAACAAACACCAAATAATAAGTGAAGTTTACCACAATCCATAAGAGAATATCGTATCCAAATCGGCCTCTTACAATTTTAACATACAATGTTATATTTGTAACTTTAGTACATACTTAACGGTTAACATCCCCGTATTTTGATGCAAGTGCCAGATTAAGTCGACTTTTTACTTTAAGCAGGAAGAAAGGCAGGGGGCCTTCCCCTTACGAACAAGTCTTACTGTAGCAACAGCTGTATAGAAAGAAAAACGAGAATAAGCAATAGTTTGTCTGCCTTTAAATAAATAATATTTTCGGACATTTAACACACAACGCCATTTAGTCCCAAACTAAGCAGAGCTTGTACCATGGGTACTAGCTTTTTTTTTGTAACTACATACATATTAAACATAGAAAACACCCAAACTCCGAAACAAATATTTGCAGGTCATACAAACATTTGGTCAGACCCTGGAATCGAACCTGAGACCTCAAGCACAGCAGTCGCATACGCTACCACTGCTCCACCGAGGCATTTTAATTGCTGTAAACTCTAAAATATTTTCTACAAATAATAAATGTTTCTGGACAAAACAGTTAAATCTGAGGTATTTTATAAGGCTAAAGACGCGTCTTTAGATTTTGTCACGACATGGAATCTCTAGAAATTTTGTCCCTGTCCTATTCTATTTTACCCTTAAATCTAATAAGCGATAAATGGTTTGCCTCCTGATTTTCCTAGCTATTAAGTAATATTTATTGCTTGGGAAAAAGCTGGGTAATCTAAACATTTAGACTTTACATTACAAACGAAGTCTGGGGTATGACATTGTCCTCACCATAAAAATTGAAGTAAAGAAAGTAAAGGCCTCACTATCTCGAAATAAATCTGAATGTTTTCAGCCCCTGCAACTTCGTTGTGAATTATTCATTGAAGATTGAATCTTTAATTGTCCATAACCAATGAGGCGTAACATAATCACCATTTTCCTCTTTTTAACCAACTTCAAATAAAGGAAGCAGTCTTTTTTTATGTATGTTACCTCATAACTTTCGACTGGATGAACCGATTTTAATGATGCTTTTACTTAATAGATTCCACATGAACAAACACACTTTGCAAGTTAAATTAAAACTTGTAGAATGGTAAAAAAGTTATATAAAATAAAAAGTGCATAGGACTAATATTGGGTAAATTTTGTTGTATGTCCCACTTTTACCGTAAGAAAATGTAAAGTAATTCTTACATTAACTAATCTAGGTAGCATTTAAACCTCACGACTCTACCTTCTTGCTACAGAAAAACTGCTTTGCGAGACAAGGATTTTTTACATGACTAAGTTTCTGTACTGAGACTGTTTTTGTAAAATTTAAGTGAAAACTTCTTTAAGCGCATTGAGCACCTTTTCACTGCTTCGTTAGCGTACGCGCTTGGTAGCGTACGCGACTGCTATGCATGAAGTCTCGGGTTCGATTCCCGGGTCGGACCAAATGTTTGTATGATCTGCAAATATTTGATTCGGAGTTTGGGTGTTTTCTGTATATAATATGTATATATTTACCAAAAAAAAGTAAATATGTATTTATTTCAATTGTCTAGTACCCACCCATAACACAAGCTCTGCTTGGCTTGGGACTAGATCGCGTTGTTTATTAGATTTCCGAAATGTTCGAAATATTTATTTATTTTGGGTCAACAAAAATCATGGAACTTGCGTAATCGTCACGTAATACGCACACTAATATTATAAAAGTGAAAGTAACTTTGATTGTTACGCTTTCACGAGAAAACTACCTACATAACCGATCATCATGAAACTTTGTACACATATTTTTGGAGGTATTAAAAGTAACATAGGATAGTTTTTATTAAATACGTATAAATGCGTGCGTTATTAGTAGATATATAAATAGTTATATCTCTCTACATATACATTTTCACTTCTATCGGCCGTCCCCAAAGACAGCCTCGCATTTTTATTTCCAACCACAAAATAAATAGAAACACTTCAAGAAAATGTTTTAAAAAATAATAGCAAAATGCTACTACAATTTTGTAACAAATTCTCTTCTATGTCATAGTGCTGAAAGTTAAATAAAACGTCAACGATAGCTACGCTCAGCTATTTGATATGTTATGATACCTAGGTGTGCCTAATGACATTAAATTATACTATAATCAAAATAAGCCATACAATAATAGTGTAATTTCTCCGCCAAAAGATATCAGGCAAAAATAAAATATGTAGTAAATCTACTACCCTAATTATTTTCTGATTAATAAATCAGAAATAAACGTAATTAAGTTTTAATTTCGATGTCACGAAAGGTTGTCTAATGCATGCATTGAACTTTTAAGATAATTACAGTCGCTGGATACATTTTCAAGAGTCACCTTACTAATTACCTAAAGCATTATGAGTTGATAACTTTCATTCATTTGTTCATTGCAAGTTTTCAATCACAAGGTACCTCTTGGTATTCATCTGATAGATAGCAGATTTAGATAAGTCTAATATTTTCTTTAAATGAATATTTAAATATAGCCAAATATAAAAACAATCAGCTACAGCAATGAACTAACACCAATGGCAAAGAATACATTTGTTTCTATTATCGACCGATAATGAAGGAGGTAAACAATTCGAATTAAAATATAGAAACAATCAATAGAATTCCATTACACCGCCTAAATGTTGTTTGAACTCTACACCTTTTATAAATATTTAATTAGATGTAAATGTTATAACATCGAAATGGGATGGCAAATCATCTATACAAGTTTCTAAAAATTTAGTGGTTTGTTTTTAATGTCAAATTGACAGCTTTTTATTTAATACTTATGAACGTATTTGCAGTACTTACAGCAATATATCAGTTTTTAATATAATCTCCAGAATGGCTGTATCGATTTTGACGGAATTTACCTGGTAGATAGCTGATGATATAAATAGTAACTTAGGCTACTTTTATTTTAGATTAACTTCACCCTACGATGTTAACCACGTTTATTGTTGTAAATATACAACAACAGCAACCCCTGATAACGATACGTGGCAAAGCTAGTGATTAATATTTTGCAAAATTGCTGCTATGTTTCTGAATTACTTTCTACACTAGCACAGTATAGAATGTAATTCAGATTTAAGACATTCAACTGTAAATTACAGAAAAAAATTGACGTTAACAAGTTGAAATTAAATAAAAGCTGATCGGAATCATGTTATATCAAACTCTTCGTTGTAGATAGCATCAATAAAATGTTACTTCCATTAGTACTTTCTACTTTAGTCAATTCTTAAATATTTTCTTACTTAAGTATACTGTGTGTAATAATAATTCACTCTTTACAACATTAGTAAAGGGCGATTGGAAGTTCGATTTATGACTGCTTCTGCACTTATTACGAGAGAAAGATTGCTTTTAGCAGGCGATAAACTCCGAACCTACTGCTCCGATTAAAATAACTCTTTAACGTACATAAAACTTCGTAAGCATGAATATATTTTTTACTACGGCTCCGTTCATGTAAAGTGTAAATGTGGATTTTCGTAGGAATTCTTTATTCTGATACAATGCTTTTATTTCTCAACCGATTGAAACAAACACCAAATCATAAGTATATAAGCTGCCTCGGTGGCGTAGTGGTAGCGTATGCGACTGCTAAGCAAGAGGTCTTGGGTTCGATTCCCGGGTCGGACCAAATGTTTGTATGACCTGCAAATATTTGTTTCGGAGTTTGGGTGTTTTCTATGTATAATATGTATGTATTCACAAAAAAAAGTATATAAGTATTTATATCAGTTGTCTAGTACCCATAACACAAGCTCTGCTTAGCTTGGGACTAGATGGCGTTGTGTGTTAGATGTCCGGAATATTTATAAGTGAAGTTTACCACAATCCATAAGAAAATACCGCATCGTGTAATTAGATTGTGTGTAAGTTAACATTGTGTAAATTAACATGTTGAAATTATATTGGTATCTAATTTCAACATGTTAATTTACACAATGTTAAGTTGACAACTAGGTGGTCCTAGGAAAGCTGATCGGAATAATGTTATTTAAACGCTTCGTCGCAGAATGTATTTACGAAATAGTAAATACATACGGAATCTGATCAAATCTGATAATATGAGAAAATTTTGAAAAACATGCTACGTTCCCGCTAAAACTGGAGATTTTCTATAGGGTGGTGACTTCATAATTTAGATGACATTACTTTAAAAATACTAGTATAATCATTGTTCGGAAAAAATTAGGAACCTCCTTGTTTGTAACTTGGCGTAATCCGACGTGTGTTAAAAACGGAAATAAAATTTGAACTACTGGTCGCCCTGTGATTCGTCAATATTTTGTTTACTATTTTTATTATTTTTTAGATATTCTGCACTCCTCATCCAGATAAACTTTAATTGTGCTAAATTATACAGTCCCGTTCGCATAATTTTCGTCAATAGACAAATATTTTGCTTCACGTGTTAATATAAAGATATCAAGTGGAAAATAATAAAAACCAACGTTAACCTAAAAAGCTAACACCTTAATTCTAGGGATTCTAGACAAAGCTTGAAATGCCAAATAAGTACAGGCGTTATCTTAAGTTTTCAGGGAACAAGAGGGAGAAAAGCCGCAAATAAGTATAATTTATGCAACCTCGCCTTAGTTCTTAACACCTTTATAAAAAAATCTACCTCTTGAGAATATGATATAAATAGATAGAGATGTGTATATATAACTAGCTGAACCTCGCGGTGTTACCGGCAGTTATTAGCTTTCTTTTTTTTTCAAACAATTAGAATAGCCTATATTAATCAGTGATAATGTAGCATTCAAATGGTGAAAGAATTTTTAAAATCCGTCCAGTACTTTTTGAGCCAATTCGTTACAAACATACTTACATACAAACCTTTCCTCTTTATAATATTAGTATAGATTTACTATAAAAAATTATGTTGTAGATGAGTACCTACTATAAATGACGTAACTACTAATAGTTACGTCCTACTATTGTAAGGATATAAATTACTGCCCTCAGATGTTATATATATATATATATATATATATATATTTTAATTATTCTTACTGTAAAATATACAACAGTGATTACTACTAGACTTATAACAAGATCACAAATATTTTAGAATTGTATCATGCTCGTTTCCACGTTTAGAAATAACTAAAATTCATAATTCCATACTTAAAAGAATTTCGCACTCAAAAACCTATAAACCAATGATAGATTTATATTTTTACTAGCTGAACCCCGCGGTGCTACCCGCGGTACGATGATAACTGCGGGCAACGCCGCGAGGCGAAGTTATATCTTTATAAATAGTAGCCTATGTGTTATTCTGATGTATAAGCTATATTGTGGTAAAGTTTCATTCAAATCCATTCAGTAGTTTTTACGTGAAAGAGTAACAAACATCCATACATACATACATCCATACTTACAAACTTTCGCCTTTATAATAGTAGTAGGATGTATGAAGATCAGTCCCTTTCATAAAAGAGTGCGATTTACATTGGCACTTTACGAGGGTACCCACTCGCAGAGACGGTGGTTTATACTGATCGCAGAAACGATAATATAAGCCAAATTGCTAGCAATAGTATACGGTATCTAACTAGGAACATATATGTTTTAGATTTATGCAACACGCACATTGGGGTTGTACCCTACGAATGGACAGTTAGATTTAAAATTATGATTGCTATAGGTAAGTTTAAATAGGCATTTAATTTGTTTGAGAACCTTGTCATTCCGCAATTCGATGATTAATTTTCGGTAAAAAAGAACTGTAACAGAACAAAATTACTTAACAAATCAATTAATATTTTTTATTTAAAGTTTAAACTTCATAAAGGAAGAACGATAATTATTTTAGGCTTTTCCGATAATTTTTTATACATATTTTGTTAATATAAACAATAAAAATTACTTACGTGTTCAAAAGAAATCCCTTGTGTGTACACAATAATGAAACCGTTCACTTCGAGTTGTTAAGCGAGTGTTACAGCCACGGAGCGTCGTAGGGCGGGCGGGCGCATTACGTAGCCAATGCGCCCCTACTGACGGTGACGTTGTCTGGCCTCCCCGCCCGCATACACCACTTCCTAGCCTGCCAAGTACCGCTAACTAAACAGAGCTTCGCAACGAGACTAGCTTTTTAATCACACTCGTAAAACACATCAGCAAATTTTACGTCGATAAATTTTATGAACACTTTTTACTTTTATTTTTATTTAGTATTGTGTAAAGTGTTAAACAATTGTAAATAGTATTTATTATAAACCAAAAACCAAGTCCAATTAATAACGTATCCCGATTTGCTTGAATTATTGGTTCACAGGTTTTTAAGAGGGAAATTCTTTAAGTAAGGAATTATGACTTCCAGTTATTTCTAAACGTGGAAACGGGTATGATACAATTCTAGTTTTTTTGTGATCTTTTTAGTACTACAATAATTACGACGAAAAAGGCACCTATTTAAATCTTATTTAAGAGTTAAAAAATCTGATTTATATACACTAATAAAAAAATTGAGGTTACAGGGGGCAATCACTGGATAGTAGATCTAGTGATTACCCCCTACAACCTCAATCTTTTTCTAGAAAGCTACATTATTTGTGTGTTATGAAAAAAAAACCGCTATTACCAATAGATATACAGGCGGAGCCATGGGCAGAAGCTATTTTTAATTAAACTTATTTATAAATTAAATATCAACAATAAAAAATCCTTAAAATAACCTTTCCAAATGAACCAATCCTTACGAAATTGACGAAAATTTAATTAAAAAGGGATTTCTAAAAATTAGAAAAAAAACAAGCAACTGAGGTGAACCTGTTTTTATTTAATTCAAATTCCTTTTTGTTTTTAATTTACAGACTTCCCGATAAAGGTCATTTGGGCATAAATACGAATAAGCTCAACATTGGTTTAAAGCCTTAAGAGGATGGGTAATGCGATGATCATTGCTTTATCTGTTTATTTACCTGGTTACGTAAAAAATATTGTCTGTGACGTTCTAATTGACTAAAGCTTGGCTACTTAAATTCATTAATTGAATGATTAAATATATACGAATGTGTAACGAAAATAAAAAAAAAATCATCAGGTCAATATTTAGAGAAAAAATAAAAATAAAACCAGCTTTTATGAAAAAACCAAACTAAAAAGTAGAAAACAATTTTGATGTAAAAAAGCGTGGGCACCACGATTTTAAGTATGTATAGTTTTTTTATTTAATTATTATATTGTCATCGGTCCTCGATAAGTCTGCTAAGTTTAAATGAAATCTTAAGTCTAAAGGAGTTGGTTATAAACAAATATACAGGTGAAGCTAATAAAAAGCATGTCAAATACGGTTTGTTTATGGATGGATTTTCTAAAAAATGCTTACATTTATTTTTCTTCTTGATGTGGTACACGCGTTATTTTTTTTGTTTTAGCTGCAAAATGACTCTGGTCTGTCTGATGGAAAGCATAAGCAGAAGCATGTTACTTTCGAAATTCGAAATTTGAAACCTTTGAAATTCCTTTTGTATAATTAAAACGCAGCGACATTCTTCGAAAAACTTCTTTAATTATGCTTTTCTATCTTTGCAATATTATTCTCAAGATTTGCTGTTCGTACTTGCTCGCTGGTATAAATGTTTGAAACTAAGATTCTAAAATGGTGATTCTCTTTGAGAAATAAACATTTCTATTATAAACAAACGATACAATACAAATTTTACACAAAAATATCTTAAAGAATAAACGATATTTGTTTGTGTGACATATAAAAAATAATAAGCTGGGTGTCCTAGTCTTCGAAAGTTATATTAAATATAATACATTTATTATATTGAGTAAAATAAGTCCAGACGACACCAGATACACGTAGATAGAGTTTTCGTAATTCGAAAATGGCATTGCTTCAATTCATGCTTGTCAAATAAACTTGCAATTTTAACTATTCTTTCTTTAATGCTTTAAATTAAATTTATTTAAAATGCAAATTAATTACCACAATGTTAATTGATACAAAAATTAGAGAATGTTATATCCGAGAAGATTAGCGATGATAGCCGAAATACAGGTTCTGCCGAGGCCGAGATTAGTAACAGACGTTAAATTTAAACGTATGAAATTTCATCCTATGTGTAATTTATAATCCTGTATACATTTGTTTTATAAACATTACTAGCATTTGCCTGTGGCTCCACTCGCGTGTTTGTCTGTTATAGTAGTAAAAAGTAACATATGTCCTTCCTCAAGAATCAAAGTTACTCCATTTCAAATTTTACTGAAATAGTGAGTGTAGTGGTTTAGCCGTCAAAGTGTGAATTACAAAGACAGACAGACAAAGTTACTTTCGCATTTATAAGTATGGATTATTATTAATACTTTTGGTGAAAAATAGACAACTTTACGGATATTTATATGACGAAATTAGATTTATTTCACTATTTTCATAATGTACCTAATAGTGATGGCTTATTTATCAATATTTAGAAAAAAGCTCCGTTACCGTGAGAGAGCCGGGCGTAGTCATATGTATATATATATACCTAGTTAAATTCGACCGAATCGATACCACTGCAGTGTGAACCAATACTTAAGTTGCTTTTCACCTATTGAGTGAGGTTCCCAGAGTGCAAATTCTCCTCCTCCTTAGAAGAAAATATCAGAATGGGGCAATAATATTCTCAATAAGCCGTTGTAGTGTGGGTCACCATCGGGCATTGTAGCGTTGTCTGAATTTGCAAAAAGAATGGTGATCACTACCCTTGGATTATTGTCATGCTTTCCTCAGGCAGAGTAGAGTCACTGTGGCAGGCTAATTTTTGTATAAAAAAAGAGGCACACATACAAAAACAACATGCAAGAACGTTAAACATTCCCATGAGGCCAGAATATACCTTTATAGAACGCCAGCTAATGAAAAAATAATAAGTACGTCATGAAACAATTTTATAACCTTAAAAAATATTATTAGCCTACTTCCAAAAACCTTTATAACAACTTTAGCACCTTGAAATAGCTTATTTTACATGTTAGTATACATTTCTTTTACATTAAAGGGATTGCCATTTAAAACTTGAAATTGCCTAAATCGAAATTGGTTTAAAGTTCCTAAAACATTGTGGTCATAAATATATCCCCCCTTAAGACGACAAGAAAACTTTGTAATCGAAAAAAGTAATTGTAGAAAGTGCAAAAGAAAACCCGACCTTATACCTTATACCTTAACCGACCACGTAATTTTGTACCCGTTTTTTTATCTATACTAATATTATAAAGAAGTAAAGTTTGTGTGTTTGTTAAATTGTAGTGGGTAATCTCGGGATCTACTAAAGCGATTTTAAAAATTCTTTCAGTGTTGGATAGTCCATTTATCGAGGAAGGCTATAGGCTATATATCATCACGCTACTGCTAATAGGAGCGGAGTACCAATGAAGAATGTTTCAAAAACGGGGGATTTTTTTACGCTACGGGCAATATAAGACGCAAACGAGGTTGCGTGGGTCAGCTAGTTTTAATATAAATGAGCCAGCCAAAGTGACGCTACTATTTTAGATAGAAAGTATGAGCGGAACTCAAGAGTGGTAATCACCATACTCAATGCAAATTATGGAGGGTAGAGACAAGGAGTGTTATCTTATATGGAAGAAAATTGAAAAAAGTGTCCAGCATAAGCTGTAAATAACAGTTCAAAAACCTTCCAGAATGGCGCTGGTGTAGACACAGGGTATGGTATGAATGTAGCAATTGTGAACGAATTGAAGTACGCCGAGTTAAAAAATTTAACATTATTGTCACTACTTGCGTATTACAAAATAATGTAGTAAATATATTTTATTTTCTGAACTGTGAATAGTACGTTTATTGATTTTTTATCATTCAATTTTATGAAAAAGTGTGTGTATTGATTTTAAGAAGTTTACTCTGATGCGGCGCCACCCTAATTTAATGCATTTCAACGGACACTTTTCATGTACACAGATGATACTCCTTATCTCTACCCTCCATAATGCAAATACAGACAATGCAACAATGCAGAATATGATGTGTACCACACTAATGGTCTATTAAAATATTACTGTATCATTGAGCCTCCGGTCTCGCACTCACCAACGAAACACGACACCACGAATGCTGTCATTTTAGGTTGGTCTTCTGTTGGATGGTAGTAATAATAATAATAATAATAAATCTCTTTATTGTACACCAGTAGTAGTGTGATAACATGATAAACTTAAAACTATTATAAAGATAATGTACAAGTGGCGGCCTTATCGCTCCATGGCAATATCTTACAGGCAACCATGGGATGGAAAGAAGAGTAGGGATGAAAAAGTATATGGTAGTTGCTGGTGTATTGTTTGTGGAAAGGAAATTAATATATACAGGGTCTGTCGTAAATAATGGATAAGTCGTAAACTGGAGTTGGTCCGGCTATGAGACTATTAGAAAATCGTATCTTTTTGCCAGGGTTTCTAACCGTATGGAAATGGCGTAGACTTTTATGTTTTTTTATAAATTTCGCTACTCTTTGCATTCATTCTGTTGCCATTTCGTTAAATTTAGGTATTTCTGTGTCATTTTTTTTGTATTATAGTCTTGAAGATGTGTATTATTTAGTTTTAGTACTGTTTTAGGCGTTTTTAACGTTGGTCATTTTCAAAATTGTCATTTTAAGATTTTTTATGTTTTTGTTTTACTTAGGGTCAACTTTTGATCATTTACTGTGTAAAAAAAAAGTACGGCGCTATAGCTGCCCATGATCTTAATAAATTATCTAGTATGTGTAGATTCTAAAAAGGTATAACAATGCATACTTCACAAGTAATATTAAGCTACATGAGCGAGATCAATATCAAGGTGAGAAAATATTTTTTTCATGTAATGTTGTAAATGGTTATAAAACTTCGTCATAATGATTTATTTCTGCCAAGATTCTTTACACAAACACTATGGGGTCACTATTAAGGATATTCAAAAGAAAACTAGGTTGTTTTAGTACGTAAAAATATTTATTCAACAAAAATCCTGTGTACAGATTTTTGAGGTATACCGGTGCGCCTTGAAATTACACTTATGGACGTACCAGGGTCTTCTGCAACTATTTCCAGTACTTCGGCTGCACTGTGGCGTTGTGGTCGTCCTTCACTCGCCCCGCCTACGCCGGTCCCAGGAAATCGTCCTTCCAAAAATGTGTTGTGCACTCTTATGAAGACACGATAGTCAGGATGCCGGGCATTTGGATATTTTTCCCGATAAACTCTAGCAGCTCTATTGGCGTTGCCATCACATAAACCATAAATGTAATGCATGTTTACGTATTCGGCCGGCGTGTATTGTTGAGGCATGATATACAAAATTTTCCAAAATAACACGTGCAATCGATAGCACAACACGATGCCCATAAATGAGAGCTGAGTTGTCAATATCACCAGGTTAACAAGTCCAAATCACAAAGAAAATCTAAGTCCGATATTAGAAAGCAGTAACAAATTGACGACAGTAATGAAAACGAGAGCACATGCGATGGTCAAAATCACACTGAGAGATGTATCAGGAGTGCGCCCTAGCTAAACGCATGCTAACCTTTTCACACATCGTGAGTGTGAAAGGGACGGTGCATCATGCAGTGTGCCTAGTAACAATGTCCTTTTCACGCGGGGAGACCCTTTGTATTGCTGTCTTTGTTCATTTTTTTACCTGATGATCCTTTTTACGAATAAACTTGTAACATGTTTGTCGCATGTAACTATTAGAGCACATCAATTTTAAAATTAAACACCTTTATGAAATGAGGAGGCATGAAATTTTTTTGACAAAAAACTACCTAGTTTTCTTTGAATATCCTTAATAGTGGCCCCATAGTGTTTGTGTAAAGAATCTTGGCAGAAATAAATCATTCTGACGAAGTTTTATAACCATTTACAACATTACATGAAAAAAATATTTTCTCACCTTGATATTGATCTCGCTCATGTAGCTTAATATTACTTGTGAAGTATGCATTGTTATACCTTTTTAGAATCTACACATACTAGATAATTTATTAAGATCATGGGCAGCTATAGCGCCGTACTTTTTTTTTACACAGTAAATGATCAAAAGTTGACCCTAAGTAAAACAAAAACATAAAAAATCTTAAAATGACAATTTTGAAAATGACCAACGTTAAAAACGCCTAAAACAGTACTTAAACTAAATAATACACATCTTCAAGACTATAATACAAAAAAAATGACACAGAAATACCTAAATTTAACGAAATGGCAACAGAATGAATGCAAAGAGTAGCGAAATTTATAAAAAAACATAAAAGTCTACGCCATTTCCATACGGTTAGAAACCCTGGCAAAAAGATACGATTTTCTAATAGTCTCATAGCCGGACCAACTCCAGTTTACGACTTATCCATTATTTACGACAGACCCTGTATATAGAAAGAAATAGAGTTTACACATTATATAAAATAATAGCAACACGTAGTGTGAAGGATTATACAGACAAACATAATACATACAAACATAATACATACAAATAGATAAGTGAAACATACAGACACTTCCTACAGTATAGCAAGCCATGGGACATCGATATCTCTCAGGTAATATTGCTTTACCAGTCTCTTAAAGACGGTTAATGATTTCGCACGTCTTATTGCGACTGGTAGGGCGTTCCATAAGCGAACTGCTTGTACAGAGAAGGAATGGTCGAGGAATTTGCTTGTATGTCCTGGCATTTTCAATATCAAATTCTCTGACGATCTCAAAGATTTGGAATGTGAATCAAGTAGGAAATTAAACCGAGATTTCAGGTAGCGTGGAGTAAGTGGATTGAAGAGTATATTATACAGAAGATAAAGAATGTGTGCATTCCGGCGAAGGCGGATGGGCAACCACTTAAGCTGTTTATGATAATCGGAGACATGGTCATATTTGCGTAATCCAAATATGAATCTTATACAGAGATTTTGGAGTCTCTCAAGCTTATTTAATTGGTCTTCAGTGAGATCAAGATAACTGGCTTCAGCATAATCAAGGATGGGGAAAAGAAGGGATTGCGAAAGAGCAACCTTCGTAGATATTGGTAAGAAATTGCGTAATCTACGCAAAGATCCTGCAGCGGCAAACATTTTGCGACTCAGCTCCTGTAGCTGAGGACCCCAGGATAAGGTATTATCAATATAGATCCCCAAGTTCTTCACTTTGTCACTGTAAGGGATAGGTGTGCTATTGCAAGTAACATGAGGCAATTTTGTCCAATCAACTTTAGAGACCAAACGCGAACTTCCAACGACAATGACCTGAGTCTTGGATGGATTAATTTTCAAGCCATAGGTGTTGCTCCACTTACAAATTTTTTCCAGGTCAGCATTAGTGGTGTTAACAGCATCAGCCAGATTAATTGGTAATGCCCTGGTGTAAATCTGGAGATCATCAGCATAAAGGTGGTAGGAGGAAGAAAGATCATTAGTGATTGTGTTAATAAAAACGGAGAAGAGTAGGGGAGAGAGCACGCCGCCCTGTGGTACGCCAGCTGTAGTACTACACCTAGAAGAGACAGTGTTCTCAATACTAATGCGCTGCCGGCGACCAAACAGGTAGTTGTGAAACCAGTCAATCGCCGTTGGAGATATGTTGAAAGAGTGTAGTATACACAGCAAGATGTCAAAATCAACGGTGTTGAATGCATTGCTGAAGTCTAGGAGAGTCAGAACTGTAAGCTGGCCATTCTCCATAGCAGATCTGATGTCATCCGTAATATGGACTAGGGTGGTAGTGGTGCTGTGACCGGGTTTAAAACCAGATTGGAGAGGGTTAAGTAGCTGGTTCTGGGATAGGAAATTTGAGAGCTGAGAATGGATAAGGCGTTCTAGGACCTTGGAGAGAAACGGGAGAATAGAAATAAGGGCGGTAATCGGAGAACGAGCCGGGATTTTTCATTTTGGGGATAGGGATTATTTCAGCACTCTTCCAAGCGTTTGGAAACACGCTATTGGAGATTGAATAGTTTAGGATGTGACATATGACAGGAAGAATTTCATCAAGGATTGGGATGATCATACTACGGCTAAGACAATCAGAACCCACTGCATTTGAAGTGATAGATACTATGCTCCTTCTAACATCACAATCAGAAAATTGACTAAAGAAAAAGGGAGAACAGTCAGGAGGTGGGGCAGAAGTAAGAAGTTTTATTGTAGCATCTTTTGTCATTTTATCAAAATTTGACGAAGCAGAGAAATGTTGATTAAGAGAGTTTAGGTTTTCATTTTTAGGAAACGAATCGTGAATAGGTTTGCCTACTCCCAGTGACTTTAAAAATTTCCAGACTTTAGCTTGATCTTCGTTTTCGATGGAGCTGTGGATATATCGGCGTTGAGCACCCCTACACACCTTACTGCAATGATTCCTGATGGTTATATATTTGTCCCGATTATTATCGGTAGGATTATTTTTATATTTCGACTTAGCAATCACCTTTTTCCTTATTAGGACTTTAATATCCCCAGTTATCCACGGTGACGGAAGACGTTTGACCCTTATTTCTTGAATTGGCGCATGTTTGTTGTAAAGAGTCGTTAGTTTGTCGATAAAAAGTTCAACTTTATTATCAATGCAATCTACACTTAGGAGAGGTGCCCAGTCGATGTTCCTGGCATCTCTTACCAAGGCAGTCATATCCATACCCTTGAAGTTACGCTTAAGAATGGTTTTCGCTTTAGGTTTAGGAGGTCGGAGGCGATAGGATAGGTAAAGCAAGTCGTGATAGGAAAACTCGTCAGCAGAGCACTGGCCGTGTTTAACTGCGAGGTTAGGAGAGGAAACAAGGGAAAGATCTAATAGAGACGGAGCAGAGTGTGGGAAATTATGAGTAGCATCGGAAGGAAGAATGGACAGGTTGCTAGACTGGATAATGGATTGAAGAATAGACGACCGAGAATCATTTTTAAGGAGGCAGGTATTGAAATCACCCATGATTATGGTCTGACTGTACGAAGGGGTAAATTGTTCTAAGAGCAGTTCAAACGATGAGAAGTAGTTTATTCGTAGGGAAGGGCAATAAAATACACCTAGAAGGATTTTAGAGTGGAGGAGTTCCACTTCCAGAAGAAGATGTTCTCCCGCATTAGTTGGAGGGGGCTGCGGCGACAAGCTAATAACATTATATGGAATTTGGGACCGTAGGTAGATAGCTACACCACCACCAACACCAACAGCTCGATCATTCCTGATGAGGTTGAAACCTGGTAGGGAGTATGCAGAAGAGGGTAAGCAGGGCTTCAGCCACGATTCAGAGATAAGTATGCCGTGTAGATTTGTACAGTCGAAAGATGCCAGCATATCAGGGAAATGAGCCGGAACACTTTGAGCATTAATGTGTACTAGGTTGAGATTTTTGGGAACATCAGAGAACTGAGACAAAAGAGTCTCAGCGATTTTTGGGTGACTTTGGGAACCACTACTACTACATGGAGACAGATATTCATTGCTGTCATCGCTGCAGTCAGGTGAATACATTTCAAGCTTTGAAGTAAATTAATATTTATCTAAATATATATAGGTGTATAAATTTGAAAAGAGGTGTATGTGATGAAGTATCTGAGATTAATCTCAAAAAGAGTAACTTTTAGTTAACTATAGTACAAAATAGAATAAATGTTAGTAAAATAAAATTTTAAATATACGTAATCTAACTCCACCTGCCGGTTGCCAGTTCAAAAAAAAACAATAATAGTATAGGCAATATGAAAAATAAAACAAAGATAAAAAACAATAATCAAAAGAAAACACAAAAAATAAGAAAAAAAACACAAACAAAAAATAAAAAAAAAAAAACAAAACAAAAAAAAAATGTTTTAAGAAATAAAATCAATTATGTTAAAACGGTTAAAACGCTATCAATGCTACCAATCGCTAGACTAACCGTCTGCCGGTTCGGTGTTAAACGCTAACAATCTATCAACACAGTACTTGCATTTAAAAAAAAAATTAAAAATAATGAAAAAGAAATAATGAAAAACAAAAAATAAAAGAAAAAAAAATACATTAAATAAAAAACAAATATGCCAAGCCAACTAAAAACATAAATTAATCATATAAATATAAGAAATCTCTATTCTAACAGTGGCTCGGAACCTCGAACACAAAAAGATAACAGACACCACAATAACAAAAAGACAGCTCTGACATGTTTGAATTTCGAAGTATGACATTAAAATTTGTGTTCACAAAATACCGTGTTTTGATTTAGTCCTTGCAGGTTTTTGTATATTGTGAAATTACGAAAATAGTACTAAAAATGCGGGTACGGACTACTCATAATAAATTGATCTACGACGGTACATAACATAAAGAGTGCCCCTTGCATCACAATGTAAACAAACAATGTATATTTACTTCTTAGCCCGTTTTGACTTTGTGGAGACTGTTTTCACGATTGCCACAGGTTTATCACAGACAGTCCCGACTCCGTGCACCTCCACAAGAGACGACACACGATGCTGTCTTCCGCCGGGGCCCAGCACGTAAACATAACCCTGCTTGGTCCAACAGCTACTTACACCATATCTTTCTCGGGCAGCCATAAATATATCGTGACGTACCTTCGTGAGGAACTCCGAGACAGTAATATTAGAACCTTTTAACTTGGTTTTGCTGAACCAAATATTGTCACGGGTTGAAACTGATTGCAGCTTAACCAGGATGGGTCTTGCCCTCTGCGACTGGTCCATCTGACGACCCAACATTTGGCATCGCTTAATGTCATCTGCACTAAACTGCTGTAGCCCAAACCGATCTTTAATAAGGGAGGCAACCACTTGAGCGGTGTCCTCTTTCTTATCCTCAGCTACACCATGGAGGAGGAGGATCTTTCTGCGTCCACGCATCTCAAGTGCATCGACACTCCTTGAGATTGCTTCAACTTGTTGTTGCAAATTGGTCAAGGACTGCATTGTAAGCAATTTAAAAGCTGTAAACTCGGTTGTGAGGCTAGAGATGGTGGAAGGTACGGTCGGCTCCTTCTGCAGCTTAGCCTCAAACTCAGCCATGCGCTTGTGGAAGTCATGGCTCATCTGAGTGATGGACTCAGACACTGTGTTCATTGCGAAAGTTGAATGTAACAGTGTTACTGATAACTGTGAACCACACAAAGGAAAACACCAAATCCGGCAGGTAGAATGTCTATATGTTAACTTTCATTAGATTTATGCTAAAAATAACTTTGTTTACTATTCTTAAATTTAATTTAATCACGGAACATAAAATATGCGACTTGTTTTTACAACTACCCACAAAACTGTAGGTAGTACCTCCCCGGTTGAGCATTTATCCCTGATTTTAAGCAAATCATGAACTTACTTACTTACCAATTATAGATTCTGACAGGTCGTGATCGAATGGGCGATGTAACTTTGAACTGGCGTACAATTTAGAGAGTTACAAAGTATGTAAGGATGTCGTACAATCGAATGTTGTCACCATTTCAGGGAAATGTGCCGAAATGCTTTGGGCATTTATACGAATGACATTAAAGTTCCTGGGGACATCGGAGAAATTATTCCAGAGTGTGTATAATGTACTTAATACATATTTAATATAGTTTATAATACGATATAGGTACGACCAAACCAAACTTAAGAAAATAATTGTCGTGATATCAGTCAGATGAATTAAAAATAAATGAAAAACTATTTTTATCCCTTCATATTTGTGGTAAAAAATGGCCACCCAAAATAGCGTTGTGAGGACCGTCATTTAGTGACATACACACACAGTCGTCTCTTGTCGTCTTGCGCGCATAGACTACGTTTTCCAGTGTTTCTCGTTGTGTTTTTTCTCGTGATTGTTATTGTTGTTTATTTGTGCCTCTGCGCTAATTTGTTTAGAATTTTACTGTTTTGTACTTCGGTGCTTAACAATAATGTCGAAACGCGGTCATCCATTGAAAAGTGAAACCCGTGAACTAATAATCAAGCTTCAAAATTACTTTGAGTTGGAAAGACGAAATGACGGACCTTTAATTCCTATCGACTAGGTACAAGAGCGTATCTCTCAGGCACTTGGAGTAAGCAAACGGACGATAACAAATATTAATAAAGAAAAGTTCGGCTCATCTGGCATGGAAGAAAATATTTTACGAACACCTAAAAAGAAACGCAGAACTAAACCTATAACAGACATAGATAGCTTTGACGCCGATGCAGTAAGGAATCATATATATAGTTATTATGCCAGGAATGAATACTTTAATAGGTCGACGCTTCTAGCATTTTGAAAGCAGCTGATTTGTTTAGGGGAGGAAAAACTGCTTTATCCAAAATTTTAAAAGATATTGGATTACAATATAAGAAAACAGACAAAAGGGAAATCTTTTAGAAAGAAATGACGTAATTTTAAAAAGAATTACTTTTGTAAGAGAAGCAAAAAAATTGATAATTGGGACAATGTCTTTTTCATTGCCGAGACATAGCTGAACGCCAATCACGCGCTTTCTCGTTATTGGACATATGACACTCAAGCGTCGACGTCGAAAGTACCAATCAGTAAAGGAGCACGTCTTATAATATGCCACGCTGGTTGTGCGAAGTATGGTTTTGTGGAAAATGATTTATTGGCAATATTTTACGAAATAGATGAGCTGGCTCTGGAGTACGGTCATCGCGTTCTCCGAATTCCTCCATATCACTGCCAGTACAATGCCATAGAGCTAATCTGGGCTCAAATTGACGGTTATGCAGCCCGCCATAATAATATACTTCTCCACCATATGGCATTAAAAGATGAAGACGCTTTTAGAAGAAGCATGCGAAAAAGTCACAAGAGATGACTGGATAAAGGTGGTTGAAAAAACTAAGAAAAATATATTTGATAACTTTGACCGCGATATTCGTATAGACACTATGATTGACAATAACGTAATAATACATGTTGGTGAAGAGGACAGCGAGTCCTCAAGCGAATCGGAGTCGGATTAAATTTTGATTTGACATTATTGAAATCTTAAAACTATGTATTTCATAATATATATTTTCCAATAAATACAGTATTTTTATTTTCTTTCCCTTGGTTTCATTCAGAAATTACGATTAAATTTAATTCATCCATCAACAATTTTGTTAATATTGTGTTTGAAATATAATAAAATATATATAAATTGAATAATTTCTAAAATGCTCAAATAGCTTAAAAAAGATTTTACTTCAAAAATCGACTTTCATACCAATTTTGCTCTAATCCAGTCAATTACCGACCCATAACCGTCACTTCCATACTCTGAAAACGGCTCAAACGGTTTTTGACAGGATCTCAACCCGCGTGATTACATTGTGAGGCTTTTTTTTTACTTGTGGAAACCCCCTCGGGCCGTCACCCCGCCGGGGTTTGCGGCGCGGCGGTATGTCGGAATCGAACCGACTAAAACCACACTGTGTGCCACTCTACGCCTAAGAAGGGAGGAGTCCGGGAACTGCAGTTATTAACACGACCTGACCCCTCCCAGCGCCTGCCCGCACTGAAGCGGGCACCGTCTGCTGGTAGACTCTCAATTTAGGCGACGTACGGCACAAGCGTACGTCGCTCCTTCGCGACTGGCCACTAGAGCGAATGGAGGGGAACACCCGTCCCGTCCATCCGCGGCCACACATTGTGAGGCCTCGTCGAAGGTAGAGTAGAAAGTAGAAGCTAGGCCTACTGAACAAAGTCAGACGATTCTTTTCGCTCGAGCATTTATGTCTTCTGTACACACGTTCTGTAGGTATAGATTAGATTCCCATCTTTAGAATTGAGTTGCGCAGACTGGATGCTCTCGATCTGTTACAGCAGCGAGCAGTCCGCATTATCAACAATGCTGAAGTCACGTCAGAGCGAACTTCTTTGTTTTGCATATTCGGCTATAATGTTCCGGAATAGAAAATATCTCGAGATATGACGATGAAAGTAAAAAAAGAAAACATTAGGTCATCTGGATTGAATGAATCGGATCGGGCGAGCTTCGGATTACGATTTTGGGCCTGGCCAGGGTCTCTTGAGGGGCACTGTCCACCTTTTAATGTTCTAATACTTGCTTTTAATTCGAGAAGGACGTTCTGTTCAAACTGGTTGAAAGAGATTAAGGAAAATATTATTTCTCTTTCTTTTTCCATTTCTTCAACAGATTGTCAGTTTTCCATTTAATTTATTTTTGGCATTGATGCTCTTATTAATTTCTGTCGTTTTAATAATGTTTTATTAGGCCTCACAAAAAGTCAGAGCCGTCAAAACCATAGGAATAATAAAAGCTGGGAAGATATAGTTACTAGGTGTCACTTAATACCTGTATTATGATAAATGATTATAGGTAAATAATTATTGTTTGTTTTTTTTAAATAATCTTCCATTGACGTAAATATATAAAGATTAACAAATCACGTGCTTCGTCACTTCAATGATTAGATTACAGTTGTTTATATCTAGGTTACACATTTTCATCAAGGGAGGAAATCTAGGAGGATTGATGTGGTTGAAATTAGTGTATATAAATTTCATAAAACGTTAATTTACAGGCGGGCCAGCCGTGTCATTCGTTGTTAGTTCACGTTGTTGCAAAGCTTGTAGGTTTTCGGAATCCGGAACAATAAAGGTCTAAAAAGGACAAGATGCGAAATTCCGGTACAATCCCGGATTTCCCAGTCATCTAGCAATCTTAATATATATATCGGAGAAAGAAGCGCGGAATAATTTTTAGAAAGGGTGACGCTGATGTCAGTTGTTATCTCATTAGTATTGCGCATGATTTAAAGGCCTATTGCCTAACCATCACTCGATCAATTTATTATTACACACTCGTTACACAACAAAACAAAATAACTTATTAGTTGCAATGCTTAATAGTTATTTATAACAATTAATGTACCTATGCACTTCACTTCACGGATGTTAACAGGTTAGATTCGTCATTTACAAGAAAACAGGCTTTGTTGTAATTACTAAATATTTATTGTTAGAAAATAACATTTCCTTTTTGACTTTATAATTTATAATTAAGTTTTATTGATCAAAATCATGAGTAAATGTTTTCGCGCCGACATATGTATAAACAAGAATAACTCTATTTATTGGTAAAAACCGCATCAAAATCCGTGCAGTAGCTTTTCAGTTTATCGCGCAGACAGACGCGGAGGAGGACTTTGTTTTATAATATGTAGTCATACGTGAAACAAAAACTTTGTATTTTTTTACGAAAATTATGCTATAAGTGGATATGAAAAAAAATGGTCGAATTTCAACCTCTGGGCGACTACCAGTATTGGTAGATAGTTAAATTCTTCAATTTGTGGTCAAAGACATTTATTTTCTCTAAAGATTACAATAATCACTTACAGAAAAAAGTAAAAAAAGCTTAGTTTAAAAAAAAACATATAACCTAATTAACGTAGTAAATAACGTAGTTGTGATTTTTTTTATTGATTAGGTTGATAGTAAAAATGTCTTTTATAAAATAGTTCAAAATTACAGTGGAGAAACCATTTATGTTTACTAAGGCCTATGACTCAGTTCTCCAAAACCATTTCTACGCACTTCACTTAGACTGAGTATGTAAAGTACTCGTATATCAGAGTTTAATGTTATTACATGTTTTTGTAATTATAATTTATATTTTAGGAAGTAGGTACGTAAAATAAAAATATGTGGAAGCTTTTATATTTTTATTTTTTATGAGAAATTGTTTCGTAGTTATGTATGTATGGTATTAGACGTAGGGTTAGTATTAGTATTTTTTTTATGTATTTCAACATATAATTTTCATATATTATTATTCATATAATTTGTAATATTTCAGCTTTTTTTATATCTTTAGGCAATTAATATAATTTTGGGCCCCTTCATATAGAATACTATTTGACAGACAGACCGATAGACCGATAGGCAAGCCAATAAATAACAGATGTTATTTATTGGCTTGCCTAGTTAACCAGATGAGGCTGTCTATCTTTTTCGTAAATGTTAACTGTGAGTGGATATCTTTTAGTCAAGATCCAATACCGAATCTTTTACCGGTAATGATTAACGGGTTGTAGTTACCAATTTTTAATTTTTTAATACAGAATAGACTGTATTAAGTTTTTGAGGCATTGATAGTCAACAAGTTTAAGTTTAACCAAACATTTAATATATTCAGGTCATGTTGTGCTTGATCAACTACCGTATCTATCGAACGACCAGAATAAAATACACCTACTAGTATCGTCGGCGTAGAGAGCAATATCTCCTTTAAGTCCAATCTCTTGTATACTACTCGTATTATTGCAAACCACGAAAAGACAGGGCTCCAAGTGATAACTGAGCGGTTGACTGAGAGTCAAGGCCTGCTCATCGACTCAACGCTTGATTGGCGAGCTCAAGTCACTCAGGTGAGTCAAAAAAAATACTGGAAGCCTACGTACATTATGCCGTCTAAAGAATTTCCTACCTCCTAAAACAAAAACCTCTCTCATACAATCCCTAATTATCCCAATAATTGACTACGGTGATGTTTGTTATTTCGACCTGAATCCAGACCTCCTCAATAAGCTAGACCATCTTTTTAATAACTGCGTTCGATTCATATTTAATCTCCGCAAGTACGACCACGTGTCTGCTTTGCGCTCCCACCTAAAACTATTACTAATCCGTCTGCGCCACAATCAACGATCTTTAACCTTCTTCTTTTCTTTCCTCAACTCTCCTTTTTCACTCACTTACCTCGATCCCTATTTGCGTTTCCTGTCTTCTAATCACAACATAAATTTTCGCTCAACCGAAAATCAGCTTCTCGTGTCCTCACGACTCCGACTTTGCGAACGCTTCGTACTTTGTGCAGGCGGTTTTGCTCTGGAATGCGCTCCCACTTAAATTAACTAACCTAACCAATAGTATACCCCTTTAAGTGGTGCTCTATCCACAGTGTGCTATTTGTGTATTTGTGTTTATGCCTATATCTATATTAATAATAAAGCTGAAGAGTTTGTTTGTTTGAACGCGCTAATCTCAGGAACCACAGGTCCGATTTGAAAAATAATTTCAGTGTTGGATAGTCCATTTATCGAGGAAGGCTATATATCTTCACGCTAATACTAATAGGAGCGGAGCACCAGTGAACAATGTTTCAAAAACGGGGGCACATATTCACGCTACGGATAATAGAAGACGCAAACGAGGTTGCGTGGGTCAGCTAGTGTATGTATGTATATGTTAACATGTAGTAACTCTTAGCTTATATCAATGGTACGTTATTCTGGATAATATAACCTCGATGCACCTACCTTCCTATATTTCCACACCCGCCAAAGGTCGACTGGTAGAGAATGCTTAAAGCATTAAGTCCGCCGATGTATATAAGTGCATGAAGTTTGAATATATATACTACTAGATATATATATATATACTAGCTGACTTATGCAACTTCGTCTGTTTCTCTTCAAAAGAAATATTTTTTCCCAATTAGTAAATTGTGATATAAACTATCCTATCTCTCAAGTTGGATCGAACTGAGAGATAGGATAGGAGTCCATTGAGGACAAACATTGTGACACGAGATTTATATATATTAAGATATTATATTCTTAAAACTATTTTATAGCGATTAAAGCATGGACGCAATAACACACGTCGGCTGATAATATCCATCTGGTCCAGTTGAGTGTCGTTGTGACAAATGAATGTCTTCTAACTCCATGACTCCAAAATCAAAGTCTGCAAATTTCTCAAGAATTTTAGAACCGTCAAAAGTCACTCTCGGTTTCCTAATGTTCTTGGTTGATCCTGATTCTTCCACATTCGTACCGGAATTACGAGTTCCATATTTTGAATTAATTAAAGTGACATGTAGTTTAACGCTATCCCGTCCATGTTCCCGTTCCATGTATCCTGTAAAATTTTAGATTTATTAACAACTAGCCACCCGCGTGTATCGGTTATCGCGGTAAAAAGTAGCCTATGTCCTTCGTCAAGATTCAAAGTATCTCCATGCTAAACTTCATTGAAATCGGTACAGCCGTTTAGCAGTAAAAACGTAACAGACAGACAGAGAGAGAGAGACAAGCAGATTGATTATCGATCTCTGGATTATCTGAAAAACCTTTTTTATTCCTGTTACTGTTCAATGGGTTATTAGGTTAGGCAAAAATTTTAAAATAAAACTTTTATATAAGTACTTTAATCAATACAAATCTGTTAATCATAAATGTGTGTATATTCTGTTTTTATCGTACAAACAATACCAACCTGCTTTACTAAAATAATCAACCAAACCATCAGCTAGTTCTTGAATTAACCCCTTGGCGGCTCCCTCTTCTTGAACTGTTCCATATAACACGTCTATTTGTGAAGGATCATCATTCATGTAAGAAATACCTTTCATTCTGATTGTAAGTGGAAAATGTCCTTTTAGTAAAGGCCTGTAACAAAAAAAGTTTCGGTAAAATGATTCTTAAATGTAATAATATTTCTTATGTGAAACGTGGGTATTTAAAATAACGCCTTCAATATCAATACTCAAACGCGAAATGTGCTGCTAGCTCACGTTATTACCATTTCTTTTAAAGTAATCAATAGAATAGCTATTTTTTGCAAATTAGAATTCTTTTTTTGAAGGGAAATTCAAATTCTCTTTTCTCATCGAAATAAAAGACAGATGTTATGCTCATGAAAATATCAGCTACGCTGCCCGTTTGGTTCATGGGCAAAAATAACGAACTTGTTTTAATTATAAAAAAGTTAAAAAACAAAAACACAGCGCAGGCGCTGTTTCACATCGGTTTCCTTTCATGCCGAAGCATGGCTCTTCCGCGGTCTATATAATAGAATTTTTGTGTGTGTGAGCATGTAATTTTTTTGGTAAAAACCTTTAGTTTCTTACCCAACAACCTTTTCCTTGGCCACAGTGAATAATTTCGAGGCATCAACTCTCTCTTCATTGTCCATCAAACACATTACACCTATTGTTAGATGCAGTTTTTCCGCTCTTATAAAGAGGGATTCATCTAACCCCCTACTGCCAGCGCAATCACGTAGTACAAGTGTCTGTGAAAGAAAAATACTAGTAAAGTCACATAATTTACTCGTAAAATGTCTTTGACAAAAAGACATGTAATAAACCACTTTCAAGGCTGTTGAAGATGATGATGAAAAATCCTGCCATTAAATAAATCTTATTAGAACTGATCCTAATCAAAAGAAAGTGTAGGAATATATACTGAAAAACATTAAACATTTTCAGATAGTAGAGCCACGCTGATATCAGCACGAACGAGCCGGCTCGAACGGGGCGGGCCCTCGCACAGAAAAGCAACTTAAAATGACAGCATTCGTGCTGTCGTGTTTCGTTGGTGAATGCGAAACTGGGGGTCCAATTTTGCAGGTGCATCATTAGGCCGTCATGGTGTGGGTCACCATGCTATATTGTTGCATTGTCGGCATTCGCAATGGGTATGGTGACCATTGGATTCTACTTATGCTTTTCATTAGGAACAGTAGAGTCATTTTGGAAGGCCCATACATAAAGAAAACTCAAAAAAAATTGTGTGTTAGCTAAGACGCACGACGGGAATTATGTCACGCCACATGCAGCCAGAGGGGCGTGGGTGTAGTTTGAGTTGAACGAAACGCAAAGTGCATTTTTCATACCGCGGACTAAATATGAAAATCCTTTCGTAGAAGTAAGATCTAAAATATACTGACATTCCATTTCAGGTCTACGCCGGATATATTCGTATGTGGTGACAACCACTGTAATTGTCACGGGGCGGTCCTCGTGATCAGTTGAGCTACAGATTTGCATAAAAAAAGTTAGCTGCTTTCTTTCAGGTCGGTCTTTTTTAATAACAAAATTATCTGTATACAAAAATATTATCCAAGAGACGAAGTTATTTAGTGCCAATGATAATAAATATTGCCGTACGATATTCATTATCAGTTTGAATCAAGAATCGTAAGTGTCGTACCTACACTCTTGGTATATTACCCATAATATATGGTTATAAAGTCATTTATGATTCTTGATTCTTGTAATAGTAATAGGTAATGTTGGCTACAAAATATATGTCACTTCTAAGGAAACATACCCATACTATGTAATACATTTTTTTACGTGGCCTCGAGAATCAGTAGTAGCCGGCACCGATAATCTTGGGATAATGCCGACACATGATTGGTCGAAACGTAGACACGTTGTTAATTAGACCGTTTTCCTATTGTGTAATGTCGGTATAAATAAGGAAATAAATGTTACGCAACCACCACCGACACACGCGGACATTAAACTATCAAATTTGTAACCTTTTTAAAAGATTCTAGTTTTGGTCGTAATTCTAAAACCTTTTGAAATGTGAAATGCAGTGACAAAACAGTGACATAACTACAATAATTGGGTATAGCCCATTCGTTTAGATAGTGCCGGTGCACGCAATTGTGGTTATTGTTGTGAAATATGACTATATTAATTAATACAACGGCGTAAACTGACAAATATTACTTGCTTGTGGGTGTACGTCGCAGGCGGACCCTTTGATTTTGCAGATGTAAAATACTGATTATTATAAATGGAGCGCTTTATAAATGTAAAATAAAAAAAACGCTACAAAAAAATAACGCGTTATAAATGTGAAAAATTATTACCAAAAATTTGGAATGTTACCGTGAGAAAAACACGCTTCGGCATGAATGGCCCAGCTCAACCGGAGAGCTACCACGGCCTGACAAAAAACCGGTGTGAAATAGCGCTTGCGCTGTGTGAGTGAGTGAGGATACCGGAGGCCCATACACCAACAACTCCCCCCTTCCCCCTCTCCATCCCCTAAACGCCAGCAACGCACTTGTGACGCTTCTGGTGTTGCGGGTGTCCATGGGCGGCGATAATCGCTTACCATCAAGTGATACGTCTGCTAGTTTGCCACATAATCTATAAAAAAAAATGAGACCGTAATTACACTTCGAAGAATTTTCAGTAGAGACAGTGAATCTTTTTTCTTTAGGACTTTGTGAAATTTCGGGTTAATGCGAATAAACCAGAAAAAATTCTGAGCTCAAATCCGAGATCAAACGCGTCATCGGTGAAATACAGCCACCTCCAGAAAAAGTCATGAAATGACCCCTCATCAGAGCCGTGGGCCGTAAAAGAAGTATGTCTTCTTTACAATCCAATAAAAAAAACACAACTCTCTCAAATAAAAACGAGTTTATATTTAAAATGAAAAAGTGCACTCTAACTGAGACTTCCTCTATCCATACAACTGCAATAATGTAATACAAAATGCAAAAAAATGGATCCCTATTTTTTGTTGTGTATGTTATGTATCGGATGAAGATGGAAAAAATATAGTACAAGGATTGTTAAAGAAACAAGATGAACATAAATTTATTATTAATAGATACTCTATATCAGGCTTTAGAAAACCGGGCGCGACTGCTGCTGAAGTGTTATCGCATTGTAAAAGTCTGTCAGAAAATCTGACCATAAATGACAATGTGATTATTATGACAGGTAGAAATGATTCTAACCCAATAAAGTTTATGGCAGAAATGGCTGCAGCAATCAAAACGTTAAAAAATTGTAATATTTTCGTTGTGAATGTTCGAAACAATGCATTTCTAATTAAGCACAAACTTAACTACAATCTAAAATTATTGACAGACACTTATGAAACTTGCAATTTTATTGAAGCAGATAGTTTGAACGGCATATTAACTCAATTAACACATAAAATTAATACGGTTCAATATTATAATAAATTCCTTTCTTACAATAACAAAACAAAAAAAAAGGACAGTGTTACAAAACTTAATATACAAAAAAATACAATTATAAAAAAATTGCCTTCAGCAACAGTAATTACAACAGATGTAGTGAAACAGCCTCGTAAAGGCACCATTCCATATTATTTCTTAAAAGTTGACGAAGTACAATTACCTCAATTGACTTCACAAAATACCTCAGTCAACTCAAAACCGTTTTTTCGTAACTAGTAAGAAATTTAATGGGAACCAATTTACACTTCTTCATCAAAATATAGCAGGGGCTCTTAACAAATTACATGACATTGAAGTGGTAATTAATGAAATGGTTGAATCTAAATTAAAAATTGATCTCGTATGTCTCAGTGAACATTTTGTCAGTAGTAGTGAAGAAAAATATCTCAAACTGAATAATTTCTACCTCAGCGCTATATATTCGCGACCTAATCAACGTAGAGGAGGAACATGCATACTATGTAGAAATCACATACAAAGTTTTGAATTAAAAGACATTAGAGAATTTAGTGTAGTCAAACACTTTGAGATTTGTGGAATTGAAATAAAGGCTATACAAGTTATTATATTATGCATATACAGAACGCCGTCGTCAGATACAAATATATTTTTTGAACAGTTTAACAAAACCTTATCAAAACTACAACACAAGAAATGTAAACTAGTAATAGCAGGGGACTTTAATATTAACTTTCTTAGCAATGACAATAATTGTACCAAATTCAAGGAGCTCATTGTAAGTTATGGTTTAGATTATCACATTAGAGAGCCTACCAGGATAAATACGTGTATAGATAACATAATTAGTAATATCCCAAATGCAATAGGTAGAACTCATAATGTCTGTTTGTCTGATCATAATACTGCACAGACTATTACATTCGCATATGGCCCAAAACCTATACCAAGTTACTGCTTTAGAACCGTGCAAGATATGAGTAGGGACAATGTCAACAAATTTATCGAGTACATAAGTAAACTATCTTTTTTTGAAGTTTATGATAGTACTGATACTAACAATGCTTTTAATTATTTCCATGACACAATCACTTTATTTTATAAACTATGTTTTCCTATTATAAAGGTAAAAAAGAAGTACACGCAAAGTAAATTAAAATGGATAACGAAGGGGCTTAAAATCAGCTGTAACACTAAAAGAAAACTAAGATTTAATTATTATAAATATAAAACAAACGAAAATAAAATAAAGTTCAAGGCATACTCTAAATTGTTAAAAAAATGTATTCACAACCTGCAATCCTTATGTAATATTAAGCACATCGCAAATTCAAAAAACAAGGGAAGAGCTACATGGGATATAGTTAAACGTACTATAGGTAATGATAAGCCCAAAGAATGCATTGACAGTATTGTTGATAATAATATAACAATCACAAATGGTACACAAATTGCTAATATGTTCAACAATTTTTTCATTGATGTTACAGAAAGCGACATAAAGGTAAAAAACAGTACAAATTTAAATATCAAAACAAACAATCAAAGCATATTTTTAGAACCTACCAATCCGATAGAAATTTATAACGTTATTAATTCATTAAAAAAAACAAAATCGTCAGGTTACGATGGAATCTCAACAGACCTTCTTAAAAACATATCACAGGTTATTGCTAATCCTCTTTCGTATATCGTTAATCTGTCACTAGAAAAAGGTTGTTTTCCAGACAAATTAAAAATATCTATCGTTAAACCTTTATACAAAAAAGGACATAAAAAAGATAAAAACAATTACAGGCCCATAGCATTACTCCCTATTATATCGAAAGTTTTTGAGAGAATTGTTTATAAGAGAGTGGTTTCCTTTTTAGAAAAGTTCAATGTTCTTACAACAGAACAATATGGGTTCAGAAAAAATAAATCCACTTCATTGGCAATATTTAATTTACTTAAGTCAGTTTCAAATAACATTAATGCAAAAATAAAAACTACGGCGCTATTTCTCGACTTAAGTAAAGCCTTTGATTTCGTTCAGCATAATATTCTCATTGATAAACTAGATAAAAGCGGCATAAGAGGCCCAGCTTTAGAATGGTTTAAATCCTACCTAGGAAATAGAACTCAGATAACTAGAATAACTAAATATGATGCCAAACTCAATAGTATTGTAGACTATGACTCACATCCGCGACTTAATCGCTTTGGAGTCCCACAGGGAAGTATCCTGGGTCCTCTTCTTTTCCTTATTTATGTAAATGATCTGCCACAAGCAGTGACAAAAAAATGCATATTATTCGCTGACGATACTACAATCATCATAGATTGTAAGAATGAGGAAACATACGAATTAGAAATACAAACCACCTTAAATGAGATAATTGCATGGTTAGAGTGTAACGCACTAAGGATTAATTTAGGAAAATCTAAAATATTGAACTTCAAAACACCGAAAAGTAACCATATCGCTCTTAAAATTTCACACTCAAAGCAAATGATAGAGCAAGTTCTTAAAATTAAATTTTTGGGCATAATACTTGACGAACATATCACGTGGAAAAATCATATTGAGGAAATATGTATGAAAATTAGCAGATTTGTTTTCGCTTTGAAAGTAGTAAGCAATGAGGTATCAAGGTCAACTGCAATGATAGTCTACCACGCTCATGTTTGTTCCATAATTCGGTATGGTATTGTCATTTGGGGTAATTCTACTGAAATTGAAAGAGTTTTTATAGCCCAAAAAAAATGTATTCGCGCAATTTTTAACATGGAATGGACTTCATCCTGTAGACCTGTTTTCAAAGCTCACAACCTTTTAACTGTTCCTTGTATTTATATATATGAAATTGCAAAATTTGTTAAAAATAACCGTTCGCTTTTTGAATCTAAAGTTAATTTTAGCAAACGTGAAGCAACACAACTACCATTAAATATGCCAATACCCAGAATCGAACTATTTAGACGAAATTGCGTGTATATGGCTCCACTTATTTATAACAAAATACCCAAGTGTATAACTGGCCTACCACTCAAGAAGTTTTATGTTGTGCTTAGAAAATGGTTGGTAGAAAACAGTTATTGTTCCGTCAGGGAATTCCTACAAAAAAATGCGTGTCCGTCTTATCATTTTAGAAATGCATTGTAGGTGTGTATTGAATTTGTTAAGTAGTTTTTGTAAATATTTTCAAAATGTAACACGTAATTCTTTTAATTTTTTTAAAATTGTTTTAGTAATAGTTAATGTTAATTTAGCAATTAATTAACTATTGTATGAACGACTGCAACACTATATTTGTATGCCTATAACTGGTGAAATGTGTATCGTGCCTATTTTTATTTTTTACCATCTTTTGTACCACATTTATGCAAATAAATTGATATTATTATATATTATTATTATTATTACTTTAAAAATCCGACTGAGCTGTTCACACGTAGTATAGGTAAGCTCCCTTACAGTAAAGAAAAACACCAACTTCGACTCTTTAACAACAAAATTTGCTTAAGCGTTTAGATTAGATAAACTAAGATAAAGGAGAGGCTTATTGCCAGTAGTGGACTATTAGAGGCTGTTGATGATAAAGATTATCAATCTAGTATAATAAAAATATTTAATAAGTGTGTGTGAGAGATAGTGAGATGCAGTACCAACCTTAAACTCTTCGAATCTTTTCATAACATTTGGATGATTCATAGGAATTGATATGAAGTGAGTGGATTTCTGCTTCATTCTGGCAGACATAACTATTATGTTTATTCTTCTTCTAGCTGCTTTTACACTCTGACAAACAAAGAACAACATGTTTTAATTTACTTAAGTATTATTAAAGAAAAACTTTATTGTACCTACTTGAAGAAATTATAAACAATGAAAAGGTCTGCCACAAAAAAATAGGATTGGAAATCCGTCAACTTCAGATATTTTGGTATGGTGTGTAAAAAAACCAAAACTTTACAATAGGGAATATGCAGGTTTTTTTTATTTGTTAATCTGATCATTTACGACTCTATAGCATAGAAAAAAATGTTAATAGGATTGAAATTAATTCTCAAAGTGAAATTATAACACTAACTAAATTTAAGCTATTCAAACGCCGCAATTTTTCCGCGCGCTTTTGACACGGCCAATGACGTCATTGTCATTTCGTATTTGCTTACTATTCAAATCATGGAAGAAGTTTATTTTCACACAAACACTTCGAATTTCGACGCCGATAAATTCGATGAAGTGACCATCGAAGTCATTTCGTTTCGACCAATAGTGACGCGTTTTGTAAGTTTGAATTTGTCTCCCTGAATTTAAACTTTTTATATATTATTTTCTGGGTTTAAGTAATCACTAAATAAAAAAAATACCTTTTAAGTATATTGCAAAGACAATAAACAATCTAGAAAAAAATATTTGATACAAATAAAAATATTCCCTATTAAAAAACTTTACTACAAATTTTCTAGTATCTGAAGTTCACTACTCTCTGAGTCATATCCGCTGTCATTCGCGGTATTTTTTTTAATACCGCGAATAAGGCTAAAATTGTCTTTGTCTTCAAACGTCTCTCTTTCCCAATATTCTTTTTCTATTAATAATTATATAAAAAAAAATTAAAAAATATAAATGCTAAGTCTTTGCAGCTTATGAGTTTTTTTTTGTTTTTACTTTAAGATTAATTATTGATGTTTATGCCAACGCTTTTCAGTGAAGTTAGTCACCAATACAGTCTTATTCTTATTTGAAACGCATTGTAAAACATTGTTTATTATATAAAAATATTTTTTAGCATTTCTCTTTTGCACATTACATCACTACATATTTTAAAACAAAGTCCTCCGCCGCGTCTGTTTGTTTGTCTGTTCGCGATAAACTCGAAAGCTACTGCACGGATTTTGATGCGGTTTTTACCAATAGGTAGAGTGATTGTTAAGGAAGGTTTTTGCATATTGTTTGTTACTTTTTTTGTAACATAACTACATTAAATATTCCGTAAAAAGCCCGTGCGAAGATGAAGCGAGTTGCTAGTTTGAATATAAAGTGACTAGCATTTCCCTCTATGCCCACGCAAAATAGTCGCACTGAAGTCGTCGAGTTGCGGAGACCCAGCCCGCGAGTTTCAGTTTCAACTCTATGCCTCTATGCTTCGCCGTAAAAGCGTAAAAGACAGACAGAGTACCTTTTGAATTAATAATATTAATTGAGTGTTTAATTTTATTTTTTTTATTACATAGGGAGTAAACGAGCAGACGTATCGCCTTATGGTAAGCGATTCGCGCCGCCCATGGTCACCCGCAACACCAAAGTGTTACAAGTGCATTGCCGGCCTTTTAGTACGCTTTTCTTTTTCTTTATATTTTATGTATCACATTTATTAAAAGCGTACTTACAGCTGCTGTAGAACCAAATATTGTTATATCTCCTTCTTGACCCTGCCTAGGAATCTTTATGTCTGTTCTTGTATCCCGTTCAATTCTCATTTTGATTGATCCTTTCTTTCCTATTATATATCCTAAGTAATGCCTGTAAATAAAAATTAGACAAATATTAATTGATCTTATCAAATTTAACTATGGTGAAGCCAAAAAAATGAGCAATAATTTTGGCAGTCAATATACCTATGTATGTACAACTGTAATATATTATTTAAACTACTGACCAATGTTTAATGACAAAGGTGTCAATAGGTTTGTAATAATGACCCAAGTGACATAGGCTGTATATATGCTATTTCTTGTAATATATAAATTTGCTGTAACAAGAAGGTACTATTTCTGTAAAGCAGCTGCAGCTGTTTTTTTTTACGTAGAACTAACTTTATGTGATGGTCAAGTGATCCTAGACTGCTCAGCCAGAGAGTTTGACATTGAGATATATTCGATGGGTACTATTTCGAAAGGTACAAGCATGCCAAGAAAACAGTTTTTTAATATCAGCTTATGATCAAAGAAAACATACATACTTATTACTTTTGTGAAATAGGATTAATGTTAGGACATGTTTAAAAGCGTATATAAATGAGGGCTGTACAAATAGCACTCTTAATATTACACACTCTTTATTGTAACTCTTTTTATTACAGACCATTTACAGACATGCAGTTCTTACAGTCAACAAAGCAAAAGAAAAAGTTAAGGGTTCCCATCTAACCTTTCCATAGACAATCATAGATGAACCATAAACAATACATAATCGCTATTTTAACAAACACATTTAATGGTTTCAGCAGTCATCTTGTCATTTCCTATACGCTGAGTGTTACGGGTTTGAATCTCACATTTGATAATACTTTGTGTGATTCACAAATTGTTTTAAATGTGTATTCCTCATGTTCATATTAAAAATTATAATTTTAAAAAAATTGTAAACCTCCTGTGATACAGGATATAGCTTCTTAGCAGGAGTTGTAAAAAGAAATGCAACATAACAGGATCATCACACTTTGTATGTTATGGTGTATATATGTTTCTGCATGTATACATAAACTAAATTTATGTATTTCATAGTTTTCCCCATTTCTTTTCTTCTTTTTATGTATTTAGTTCTATGTTAATTCCTAAAAAAAGTGTACTGTGCCAATATTTCCTTTCCATATACCATACAGAGAACTTGTGGAGAATGCCTATGACGTTATGTCTAGTATTGTAATTTTTTTCAATGAATTGTAATGAATTGTAAATAAATAAAATATAATAGTGAGATGAAAATTATACAGACAATTTGAAAGCTAATAAGAATTGAAAAATAATTATGCCCGCTGTGCTTACTTACTTAGAAACATGTAAACTTGTTTTATATCTAGAGTTATCTACCATCACTACTTCAAAGTCATCTTCTTCACCTTCATCAAGCTCGTAGTTGTATGCATTATCTATAGAGGAAAGTATTAAATTACCAATATTCTCTGTTACAACAAACATTTATATCTCATTACAAGCCTTATAAAGCCAGTAGGTGAGCTTCTAATCCGTGGGAGAGCTATGCTTCGGCATGAATGGGTCGGCTCGACCGGAGTGATACCACGGCCTCACAGAAAACCGGTGTGTAATAGCGTTTGCGCTGTGTTTCACCGAGTGAGTGAGGATACCGGAGGCCCATACGCCAACCCCTCCCCCCATTCCTTTTCCCATCCCCCAAAGGTCAGCAACGTACTTGTGACGCCTCTGGTGTTGCGGGTGTCCATGGGTGGCGGTAATCGCTTACCATCAGGTGATACGTCTGCTCGTTTGCCCACTATTCAATAAAAAAAAATAAAAAGGTTTGCCATTTGATGATACTTTAGGAGGTGGAGTTATTAAAAAGTCGAAATCTTTCTATCTATGCTATTGAATTTTATTGTGATTAACCAACAATGATGCAATTATTTAATAAGAAAAAATAAAGAAAACACTTGCATTAATTTTTTTTACGCCTACAATATTTAAATATATTTTGGCTAGGTAGGGCGCGAAACTCGGGCAGTGAAGGTGAGCGTTGATGTGCATCTCAAAGGGGGTCTCCTTAAACCTACACCTAGGTCGCAAGTCCTGGGCACTGCTCTCGGTTTCTCCCCTTACCACACCATGGATCCAGCACCCGCACAGTGAATCCATGGAATGCTAAGAATTTAGTCTCTAGATAAATTTTATTTTGTTTATTTATTAACACTTCCTGCATAACCTTTTGTAAGAGGCGGCCTTAATGACAATTTTAGCCTAATTTTAGGAAATATTTTATAACCTACAATCTCAAACTATCTCATCTGAATCTTTAATCGAGTAATTTATTCTCGTACCATATTTTCACCAAAAATTTTAATACGGCACTGGTTTTAGGTATTGATTGAAAATCATACCATTTTCATACAAATCGTATTCTTGCAACGCAGTAACTTCTGTAGAAGGATCGTTTACCCTGTAACATCTTCCTTCTATCCAAATAACTTCTGGCTTTAACGTTGAAGCCATTTTCTTTATTAACAATGCAAATGCCTTTTTATGTTCAGTATTCTTATTTTTCTATTTATATTTTAATATTCTTGTCCCAATCTGGACTGTTTATGTTTATAACGTCAACTTTGACACAATTGACACATTGGCAGTGCCAATGTGTCAAAAAATAACAAATATGTCAAGATGTGCCAAATTATTTGGCACATCTTGATGATATTATTTGTTATTTTTTAGAAATTGGTAATCTGAACCTGTGAACCTGAAATCTAGTGAACGAGTTCTCGCTCAACAAGACTTATGTAACCAAAGTCCTGTTGCTCACGGACTACATCATTGCAAAGAGAAAAAAAACTTGAAACAAACCCTATGCCATACTGTATGACCAGCGTGGTATAGTATGCTAAATAATCCTTATTGAGGAGAAACCTATGTCCAGTAGAGTTTGTTATACTGTGTTGATAATGTTGTTAGTGTCTTGCGATGTGATCTTAACAAAATGAAACCAGCTGAAATTATACGACAAGATTATGTCGGCACACCTATTAGAACGAATAGATTCTTATTTCTGTAACGATATGTACCTATCAATAGTCACTGAGACCTCTAGACAACTATCTACTTAGTCTAGTCAGTACGGCTTTAAATATGCCATTCGTATTTTAAGCTATAATAATTTGATTTGTGTTAAAAAAAATCCTTAATTAAAATAATAAAAAATTAGGTATGGTGTGATGTCTTCAGATTCGCTGATCTGATCTTCATCAAATATAGCAAACAACTATTGCTGAAAAGAAACGTATTTAAATAAAAATAGCAGCATCCAAATCGGCCTATCTTTTTAGGATAATGTCACTGACAAACACAGTTACATTGTGTATCGTCGATCATAAATAAATAAGATGGTAAAACAAAAGCAACTTCTTGAAGAGTTTTTTTACTATTAAGCATTTTTTTTGAAAAATATATCAAAAAACCACCACGAATGTAATAATTATAATAACTTCTCACATCTGACACACGCCAGTCTGATCCCAAGCTAAACAGTGCCTGTACAATAGTAAACAGCTTGAAATAAATTCAGTATTCCAGACTACTTTACAAACATACAAGAAACATACACAAAGGACATCCAGCATTACAAAATCAGTTATGGATCACACAAAATGTTATCCCATGACCCCATATCAAAATCCGGGCAACAACATTCAACGTAATAGGAACCGGCGAGGTGACCACCTAAATTACTACGGCATCCGTGCAGTCAATTATTATACTTGTATCATATTGATTTGTTTATTAACTTAATGCACGTAAAGAGGCGGAGGTATTATGTACCAATCAACCTTTAGGTGTTGCAGAAATATGATGCGATAGGTGCAAGGACAAAATATTGAATTTGACAAATAGTAATTGTGCAAATAATAGATAAACCTACATCAAATGTAACCAACATACATTATTTTTACTACTACATATATTAATACACATTGTTGTCAGAGGTGGATTAAGCATCAAGAGCACCCTAGGCAAACATCTCATCGGCGCCACCCTTCTTCCTCCCTACCTGTTTCTAGCATCTACATAATTTAACTATCTTGGCAGTTGGCATATCTTTACTTTATTTTTTTACACCGAGGTTCTTTCAGGTTTCAATTTATAGCGTTTTTAACACTCGTGATATTTAATTAGCATAAATCTTCTTTCTGACTATTATGATTTGTCTATTGGGCTTCTGTCATTCGAACGCATCGTCTGGAGACCACGAAATCATTTAGCATATTTCATCCACGATCATCATCATCGGTATAGTCAGCTTCCACTAATCATTACTGATTTTTTTGTTATGAACCCAGTTCTCTAGATATTCATACAAAAAAGTAGTGGATATATTTTTTAAAGGAAAACAGAATACTGATTCTGTAATGGAACCTTATGTTATTTACACCTCGTGTCTCTTCAAAATTAACACTATGGTTAAAAGGGCATAAAGGTCCCTTTTGGTCATTTCTAGGGTACCGTACACCGTACCAAGACCAGACCTTAACAAAGATCACCAGTGGCGGCAGTTTTAGTGATGGCCGTTGTGCATAAGTCAGTTTAAATTAATATCAAATACTCAGGTCTGTAGTGGTATGCAGAAGTAAAAACATCAAACTTTTGAGTCTACGCGTCAAAAGATCGGTTTAAGCTCCGTTTTTACCGCATATTTTGACACTCGCAAGGGAATCAAAACCTATAAGGTACGAGTACTTCCCGTAAAATTCCCATAAAATTTAACATGGCATGGAAGAAATCCGAAAACCGTAAATTTGTAATTGAATCACAAAAGAAGATGCGATTATAAACGTCTTTACAGTTGGTATACTAACCGTGACTTATGTCGATGCATGGGCACAGGATTTAAGAAAAGCGATGGTTGTGCTGTGACGGGGGCTAAAGCCAGATTGTAAAGGACTGAGAAGATTCTGCCGATATACAAATTGTGAAAGTTGTCTATGAACACAGGCCTCTAGCACTTTAGAAAGAAAGGCAGCAAAGATCCCTGTACCTCCGCAATCAATAGCAACGGTGACGCGTCTTTTCAACGACATCCTCCGCACCGGTGAGTCATCGTGCTGCCTGGTGAAGAACATCCTCCTACCGGGAAGCTATCGCCCCATTACGCTTCTCTCGACGACGTCGAAGCTGTTCGAGAAACTACTACCGGGTCGCTGCTGTCTTGCTTGACATGGAGAAGGCGTTCGATCGCGTCTGGCAAACCGGCCTGCTGTACAAGCTAGCCATGTCTACTACTCGTCGTCGAATAGTGAAGATTGTGGCCACCTTCTTGCAAGACAGACGCTTTAAAGTGGCGGTTGAAAGCGCCTTGTCTACAGAACGGCCCATCTGTGCCGGTGTGCCACAGGAAAGTTGTCTGTTACCAGTGTGCTACTCTTAATACACTGATGACATCACCGTCATCAGTGTATTAAGGTATTGGAAATACCTTGGCGTTACCATCGACCGCACCCTCTCCATGAAGCCCCACGTCAACAACGTTGTTGCACAGGTTCGTGACGCGCGCACATTGTGAAATTAGTAATATCTAAATACAGACCATACCATACCATACCATCATATATACATATACCTAGTAATACGAATCCATACTAAGTAATTGATACCCCATACTAATAATAGGTCTTTACCTATGAAATTGCGTTTCTTCAGTACTGGTCATTTCAAATAAAAAAAAGTTTGTAATGGCTCTGTATTCTAAATTCAAATTAATTTTGTTTTAAAACCATGACATTCTATTTACAAACTCAGTCTTTTGTTTTTTGATTAGCGTTGTATTTTCATTACATTTGAACATTTTTCGTCATAATGGATACTTTAAAAATTCGTGTAATTATGGAATATGAGTTCCGTCGTGGCACCAACGCGACACAAACGGCACGTAACATCAAAAACGTTTACGGAGAGAACTGTACAAACGAACGCACAACCCTTTATTGGTTTTCCCGGTTCCGTTCTGGAAATTTTGACTTGAAAAATGAAGCTCGTGGTCGTCCGGAGACTTTGGTTAACAATAATGAATTAAAGGCGATTGTGGAAGCTGACGAAACTCAATCTACAGCTGAGCTAGCAGCAGCTTTTAATGTAAGCATCAAAACAATATTGATCCATTTGCGACAAATTGGCAAGGTAAAAAAGCTTGATAGATGGGTGCCCCACGACCTTAACGATCGCCAGCGCAACGTACGCGTCGAGACCTGCCTTTCGCTGCTCAACAGGCAAAGAAATGAAGGAATTTTGAAACGAATAGTTACGTGCGACGAAAAATGGATTCTGTTCGACAATCGAAAGCGCTCAGCAAGTTGGTTAGACCCTGGTTCAGCACCAAAGCAATGCCCTAAACCAAAAATGACCCCTAAAAAGGTGATGGTCACTGTTTGGTGGTCTAGTGCGGGTGTGATTCACCACAGCTTTTTACAAAACGGCATGAGCATTAATGCAGATGTGTACTGTGAAGAACTGGAGAGAATGATGGAGAAGCTTGCACATCTGCAACCAGCTTTGGTCAATCGGTCGTCCCCACTGCTCCTTCACGACAACGCGCGACCCCATACTGCGCAACAGACAGTCTCCAAGCTGCAAGAGCTGGGGTTGGAAGCTCTTCCTCATCCGCCATACTCACCAGACCTTGCACCTACCGACTATTACTTTTTCCAAAATTTAGACAACTTTTTAGTGGGTAAAAAATTCAATTCCCGAGAGGCAGTACAAAATGCCTTTGAAGAGTTTGTTGCCTCCCGTCCAGCTGATTTTTACAAGAAGGGCATCAATAAACTGCCAATGCGTTGGCAAAGATGCGTCGATTGCATGGGTGATTACTTCGAATAACAGAAATAAAAAAGTTTGAAAAAATAAGTACTTTCACTTATTGCATACAAAACGACAATTTCATAGGTAAAGACCTAATATTATTAATTCGATAGTAGCTCTGTCTATCTGTTACGCTCTCATGGCAGCACAAATTTCAATGAAATTGGGCATGGAGGACATTGATTCTTAAGGAGAAATATAAGGCAAAGCCGCGGGCAAAAACCAGTAGCAAATAAAAATATGTATAACAAATGATCTTTCTTAACACGCAAGTTTATAATATGATATTCCGCAGTTACCGTAGCATTGAGTCGATGTTCGCGGAGGCGCAACTGGTGCGTGCACAACTCTTCTTCAACAACATTTTGAACTAAGCCACAAGAAATAAACCAATATAATTATATGTGAAACTAGCCATCCGCCCCGGCTTCGTACAGGTGCAATATTTTGGCGTAACTTTGAAAATATTTTAGTAAGGTTGGTTGGTTGCACAAATCTATTCTGGAAGAGCCAGTGGCAGCGACATATGGTAATTTTAGCGACTTATTGTTTTCCTTTCACAAAGAGTAGGTATTATTAACGTTTCAAACTCTGTGAGTTAGGAAAACAACGAAGAAAAATAACGAAGTTACCAATTGAAACTATAACCCATACTTTTGTTAAAGAGTAATTATTGTGTTTGGAAACGCTGCTATCAAAAATAACCAAGTTTCCTATCAATAACCAACCCTCATTTCGGACCATTGGAGGTGGAGTTTATGAATCCTTACTTAGTGTCCACCTTCGCACGCAAGGATCATTTGAACAAAATTTCATGCTTCTAGACCCAGTGGTTTTAGATACATTTAGGTTTTAGTAAAGCAGTCTGTCAGTTTCTACATTTACCTATAAATAATAGCTGACCGACGCAACCTCGTTTGCGTCTTTTATTGCCCGTAGCGAAAAAATTTCCCCCGTATAGGGTTGATTTTTTACACCTTGTGTCCGAAAAACCCCAATATCTTACGGAACCCTATTTTTTTCCAAAATAAAATATAGCCTATAGATTTACCATAGCAGCGCCATCTATTGATTACTTACTCAACCCAGTCGAAAGGTATCGACATCTGTTAGAATCATTTTGAGTTGACAGATAATTGTGACTGTCAAATAATAACAGACAAATAATTATCAATAAATTAAAATTGCGACTATAATTTGAGATTTAAACTATCCTATCTCTCAAGTTGGATCGAACTACACATAGTTTGCGAATTTTATTATAATCGGTTAAGTGGTTTAGGAGTCCATTGAGGACAAACATTGTGACACGAGATTTATATATATTAAGATAAGATAGATATGGACCAATGTAACTGTAGTTTGTTATTATTTTATTCAAATAATACGAACACCAGGTTAATTACCCAGTTAAGTACAATAACTTATTTGTATGATTATACTCCAGTTTTCTATTAACTTAGAAACATTTAGAACGTTACTCACTAATTACCTCTATTATCTTGATAACCAACTAGCTGTACCTTCCACGCTTTGCTGTGATACATAAAAACTACATTATTGAGACATGAGAAACAAGATTCACTCAAAGATAAATGAAAATAATCCTTAAGGCGGATTGTACAGATCTATATCATTTCAAAAAAGTACTTTTTGTGTTTTTGAAGCGTACACAAACCAACATTACATTTTTATTATATTAGAACACTTTCAATGATGATGTGCCTAATAACGACTTCTTTATTATATAATTACTATAGATATGTCATTCGCACGACGGAATACGGATCAATATTTATTCAAAAAAAATGTTTAAATCACGCGCAAGGTGAACATATATTAAAATATTGATCATCTGTAGTACTGTTCTCAATGGAAGGCTAGTAGTTTCTACGAGAACCTGATAATAATATTTGATAAGCTTATCTTCAACACATTATGTTGGTAGTCTTTATTTTTGTAAATAATACAATGTAACTAGTTAAATGACACTGCAACGTGATACGGATTGGTTAGACGTTATAAAGCAGTTTCTCTTGAAAAAATGGACAAAACATACACAAGGCCAGTCAATACGTCTTATTACAATACAAACTACCGATACACCAATGTTAATAAAGAAGGTAAGTGATTTTACTAATATTTAAAACTGTCCTAATTCAAACTGTATACTCATTCGTTATCAGTAAACTATTAAGTAAGTACCTGAGAATGTAAGTCGATGTCCGAATTATCAAAATATTCCTAAAATATGTTTTATGGTAGGTATGTTTAAAATAACTACTATAAATCGATTCATCACGTAAGTTTATTGATTGTTAAATTTTGAAATCATTTTCATAGTATAATTAATTTCAAATTTCATTCATATAAAATTATTTTTTTCATGTTTGATTCTAAACGGCATACCTTTTGACTTAATAAAAACAAAGTTCAGGGACAGGGAAAACTATATTAAAACATAGTGTCTCAGCGTGGTTCAATTTTCTACTATAATTTTTGACTTTTATATAACTTACTGGAGGTAATCATGGAGCCAAATCTCCATATTTCTACAATATCAGATATTTTTTTTTAATAATTTCAGTACCTACGTACGTAAAGTATGATGTCATAAATCATTGACCATGATAAATCACATATTATTGATACACACATCACTTACAAAAATCAAAATTATTCGCTGTTAGAAACGACATGACATTAAAATTCTCTGTTACTGATCTAACTGTGATCAGATATATTACTGCTTTGGCCTTTCTGGTGAAATTGCGTTAACTGAAAAGTTACCATTACCTAAGTACGTAATTTCTACTAAGTAACTACTTTCAGAATTAAAAAAATTGAAAATGTGAAGCATGGGTATATTTTTTGGTTGGCCCAGTTTGTATCTTACGAGTACATTGGCGGTCAGCGCCATACGCGGTTACCGTACTGCCGTGTTGACCGAGAAGGCGTACCTCCCGCCTTGGCCGGCACTCCCCGTCGGATTCAGAGGCAAAAGTGCTCGCTGAACTGACTTCCGTGCTGAGAACGGCTTTCGGCCTCTGCCTGAAGAGGTACGCGAGTGACGTGAGGCCACTCGTCGATCCACGATGGCTCACTGGTCACCCCGGCTGGAGACTCCACGTTCTAACTTTGCCACCGTGGAAGCTCTCCAGCTGATCATTCTCGAGTGGGCAGGGTGGAAGCACGGGACTCTTTTCTTTTGACTGACCCTTTCCGGGCACAGTTGCTTCAGGAACTACTCGGTCACTAGGAGAGAATTGAGTTCCGCCTGTAACCACTGCGGCTACAGTTAGAACTCGGCCCAGCACACGCTGGCGATTTTCCCCGCCTAGGCACTGCAGCGTCAGCCGTCATAACCTCCAGAGCCAGTAGCGACAGCAGTTTTACCGCGGTCGCAACCTTCTGTGACGAAGTCATTTCCCAGAAGGAGGCGGTAGAGACAGCCCTCGTCAGGAGGACGACCTTCACTCGAACCTAATTTGTAGCCGGCGAACCGGGCAGCGCAGACGCGCTTGCCAGCGCCTCATGCCGCCGTGAGTGTGGCCGCGGATAGGTTTATACATAGGTTATAGTTATTCGTTATCTTGTTTTGTTTGATATTGTTGTTTACTTTTGTGGTTATTGTTATATTATTATTTTACAATAAGTAGGAATATAATCAAGAGCCGTGCACGTGAAATCATCGACAATGACGACGATGTGACATCGACGTGAATCTTGCAAACATAAGTTGACCTCTCAAAGCTGCATTTTATACCTACTGGTAAAAACGTACTGATAGAGATAGGAAAAGGGGTAGATTAGAAGCAAATGGTAAAATATTTTTTAACACATTTACAAAATGTGACGAAGGTCTCCGAGCGTGTGATAAGTGCTACAAGGACAATACAGTCATTCGGTGCAAAAACAGAGAGTTAATAACTGGAAAGTTTTCCAGGAGTTTTGAAAATTGATAACTTCATAGCTTGAGGTAGAGTATGCAAATCATGCTATTACTATTATTATTCTCTTCATAAAATATACTTTACCATATTAATCTCTTAATATACATATATATAGACGAGTATATAGATAAAAATCGGATATCGGATACAGGGACCAAGCAACCGGTAATTAGGACTCCAAAGACATGAACCTCCTCACTATACATGCCGTGTCAAGGAGGACTGTCTTCCGAATCTGACCCATTTTTTACGTTTGTAAAACCACTCGGACCGTCACCCCGCCTAGGTTTGCGGCGGGGCGGTGTGTCGGAATCGAACCGACTATAACCACACGATGTGCCACTCTGCGCCTGAGAATGGAGGAGTCCGGGAACTACTGTTATTAACACGACCGGACCCCATTCCGAACCTGACCCTAAATCAAGCCTTCTAACATTAGCCTCTTAATGTATCTCTTGGCCATCAATCCGTGAACAGATACAGCTATCAAAACAATGATCACCGAATCTATATTCCGCAGGACGGTAATCTCGTGAGCTATATCCAAATATTTTATTTGTTTTCTTTTAAATTTTCACGAGATTCTCGTAATGGGGAACGGCGATATCATCAATCATTGCGCGGCGCTCCAATCTATCTATCACCATATTTCAGGCTTTACGAATTCAGTCAACCAGCGTTGAAATTTAAAATGTTGTGAATGTCGCTATAGTGATACCAGACCAGACAAAGATAGAATAAATAGACTTTTTTGCTCAGTGTAGGTACATGAAAAAAAAGGAGAGGAGAGAAGAGGCCGAGGATTGAACCAAGTGGTGTGCAATTGGAGAGTAAAAAAAATACATTTTAATATCCATTTATTGAACGAGGTGCCTTTAAAAATACGATTTGCCTGCCGCCCCCCCACCCCCGGCCCAGAACCTGGATACGCTCATGTTGTAAGGTGTTATCTTTACAGGTTTGACTGTAATCAGATGAAGTATAGAAATGTAAATTTAACGAATCAATATTTTTTGTTTTGAAATCATATCTATTTGTGATTTGCCAAACCCTCTCTGTTCTCGACCGAATTTTGAATGCGTTGGCGTTGCACTTTCCTACAAGCCTTACTGAAGAGATTTTATATAGCTATATATCTATCCCTATTGCTTGTCGTTGGGCAAGTTTTGAACACCTGCTTTTGGCTATGGACTTTCTAGATATCAGAGTTCTTATTTCAGTAGTAATCCAAGGTGCAGGCAGACGCTTAATTTAAATAACACGGACTGGAGCATGTACATCATAAATACAAGTCAGCTTACTGTTTAATATATTCACCTTCTCAACAATGAAGTTTGTGGCAAATCCAATCGATTATGCGTGCGTCCTAGCGAAGTTTAATGAGATTCATATCACTAAAATTGCACTGCTTTAGGATTTTGGGCTTAGGTTTGGGAGGACGTACTTTGTCCGAGAGAAATAACAAGTCATGGTATGAAAGCTCCTCCGCTGAGCATTGGCCGTGTTTAGCGACTAAATGAGCCGAGGAAACAAGTATGAGATCAAGAAGAGAAGGAGTAGAGTTAGGAGAATTATGAGTGGCATTAAAGGCAAGATAGATAAGCTACATGACTCGATAGGCAGGAAGAACGGGAGTCTGTTTTGAGGAAGCATGTATTAAAATCCCATTATGATAGCCTGACTGTAAGCAGGTACCACCATACCAGCCAGAACGAAGATGCTTGAAAATTTATATCGACCAATATCTAGTACATTCAGGGCCTGATAAAACCGACCATGAAATTCTTTGCCTTCCATACTTCACTGCAATCATTAACATTAAGTACTATGGGTATTCGTGATAATGTAGGGTCTTGATATTTGATAGTTCACAACCCCCTAACTTTCGCGCGCGCGATCTCATAACCGATAAATTCAGAATGCAGTCAGTAATGTACGGAGTCTCTAATAAAGTGCACTAATTCGGTCTGATTTCATGTAAGTACACCATAGGAATACTTCGCATCGCACGCAGAACCGCCGAACCGAACGCATGACCCAACTGATAAAGACTTTACTTACCGGAAATACCTTCTTTTTCTTTTCTCCGTGCGGAAATCCCTCGGATACCTCCTACTGGTGGTATGTCGGACTCGAAGCAAGGAAGCGAAGATCTGCACGGTTGGTCTAGTGATTTAAGCGGTCACTACGCCGCTTGCTACTGCGCCAAGTGCCGTGGGTTCAAATCCCACGTGAGACATCACTTTGTGTGATCCAAAAAATGTTGTCCTGAGTCTGGGTCTTCTTTGTGTCCGTTACATGTACGTTTGTAAAGACCCCCGCGACACGGGATGTATATTCCTAATTCGGCTGCTGTCTTTTAATAAAAGAATAAAAGTAAAAGAAACAGGAAGCGACTAAAATCGCACGCCGTCAAGAAAAACCCTGGAACCCTTACGTACCTCGGGCCACCTACCAGTTTGTAGGTTACCCCCGACTGAGTGGGAACCCCGATGTTCCCTTTACTGTCCCCAAGGACGCGCACGATCCGCAACGTCCGCGCCGTTACCTGCGCCTGCTTCTGCTAGGGTGACAGATGGCCTCATCTGTCACCGGAAATACCTAGGGAAAATAAAGGTTGATTGAGGTAATAAATAATTAAGATTGTTTCTATATACTTCTATTTTTTTAATGGAATATGGGGCAAACGTGCAGGCCCATCGCCTGATGGTAAGCGATTATCGCCCCCCTTGGATATACCGCAACTCCAGTAGTGTCACAAGTGGCCTTTGAGGGATGGGGGTGACGGGTATCAGAATATCTTGTAAGAAGCGTGAAGTGAATGTAGGCATATTTAGTTTCCCAAATGCTGATTTAGCGCGCCGTTAACCTTCATCTCTGTTGCCCTGTGAACATACTATTTAAAATTCCACCTCAATTAATAAAATTTACATCAAAATTAACGCGCGCGCTGTGTTCTTTATACATTTTTTTTTATTTGTAAGAGCTTTGCTGCTTATTTTTACCATAAAATAAGTAGCCGACACTGACAGCCCTATTGACAACAGACGTCAGAAAGATTCATCACTCACTGGCGCACTGATTAGATTACATTGTAAACATAAACATTATTAATCTTGCTTTATTATATTTTTTCAAGAATATCTTGCAAGAAGCGTGAATGTAGGCAAATATAGTCTCTTAAATGCTGATTAAGCGCGGACCTCGCCGTTAACCTTCATCTCCGTTGCCCTGTGAACGTTCTTTTTAAAAGACCCAATTTATGTACAATGTAATTTTGATTATAAACCTTTGAAGAAGTGTAAATATTTTAACAGACTTGGCTTACATTCTTTGGTATGTACTTATGATTTCTATAAATAGGTTGCTTAAATTAAAATTACCCCATTGTTACTCTATTTTGCAACCTCATAATGTTTTATTAATTTTAGTAACTAGGAATGCTGAGATATGAAACTTAAACTACAACTTCAACTTAATTGTAAAGATCTATTCTTAATATCTTATTTTCAGTCATATAATTGTTGATTGTTATTGTGTTTTTTCTTTGCAGATGGAAATACGATGCATGGCTCTAGGCGTGTAATAACTTTTTGTTTGTTAACAACAGTGCTACCAACAATACTCATAATTTTACCCTTATATTTAAGAAATATGAAGTATGCAGATGTTATGTATAAAATATCAGACTCGGATGTCATCCAAATTCACAGAGGCCAATCATCTGTATTTTGTGACAGACATTCTTTAAAAATGAACACAACATTTAGTGCATTCCAAATGAAAGGGACTCCAGAAATATCTGATAAAAGAAAACATATAAGATTAAAGAAATCTATGATATTGGCAGATGACACTCTGGAATATTGGGGATTTTATTTATTAAAAGGTGCTACGGTAGAATTAGTTGCTTGCTCACTACATAAAGGTTCTAAGATTATAGTTGTAACTGGCGATAGAATGTTGAATTCATGTGGATTGCTTGAAGGATATAAACATAAAAAATCACCGCCTCGAGTAGAAAATCGTGGGGTTTTAGTTACAGTAAACAAGCCAGAAGATTTAAGAAAAAATAATGTAAAACAGGCCAAGACTGACAGTAGTGAAATTTATAATAAAAATTATACTCTGACAGAAAACTCAATAAGAATGAGAAGAAATATTAAAGACATACATAACCCTAACACAATACTGGATACGGGGGTTAACCATGGTGGAAATGCATTAAATAGTACCACAACACCACAAGATCTGTCCAGTTTTGAGAAGAGTTTGCATGAATGTTTCCATGACAAGATGTTAATAAATAATCTTACTTTCCCAAACTCAATGTTATGTAACAGTACAGAATACCTGGAGAAAACAATTACGCTTAAAGTTAGTCACGAAGTGCTTGTTGATGGTTATTATTATTACATTTTTTATAGTGATCAAGGTGATAATGAGATACATGGAATTTTTGATATCTATAAGCCAACATTCCAATATGTTAATAACTCTGCATCCAAAGTATGTATTAATAAAACTAATTGTGAATTTAATGTAGATTTCTTTAGTGATGAGTTAGTAATTGTAGAAAAACCAACCAAAGAAGGATTACAAAATGAAGAAAGTGATTCATCTATTCTTGTATCAGTATGTCATCCTCGAGTGTCAGTTTACATTTTATTTCCAATTGCAGTTCTTTTATTAATCCTTCTGTTTGCATTTTTATGATATTTGTTAAAAGTTTTATTCCATTTAATAATTGTGAACATGAACATTACCAGAAGTGTGATATTAATTTATTAAGTTTTTAGAGTTTATAAAGTTGATATACTAGTTAAGTAGCATAATAGATATAATTTTTAATGACTTTTGGTAAGCAAATTTTACAGATGTATATATTATTGTTTTATTCTTGTTGTTAAATAAATAAATATCCAATGCGCTTAAATGCTAAATTGTCTTCACTTACATTGTGTATAGTATCTATTAATCATCTAAAATGAAACGATAGATTAATTTTAGGTACATAATACTCATTTCTTTTAACTCACACGAGTTTTTAAACACCATCTTTAAATGACAATATTTTGTCAGCCAGTATTTTCACTTACGTAATGCCCACTGTTGTGTAAGTGAATAGTACTTACTTCAAATCAAAGACTGAAATCAATTCTAGATACTTCCAACAATGTATACCTACACTAAGAACAGAATACGTTGTTGGCTCTGTGTCCGTTGAGTCTCTGAAGCTGAAAACTATAACACATACAAATGTAAAATAGTATCGGCCTTATTCCTGTACTTGTTTTTTCCCGCGGCTCCGCCCGCGTGTATGTCGGTTATCGCGGGAAACAGTAGCTTGTGTTCATCCTCAAGATTCAAAGTACCTCCATGCCAAGCAGTTTAACAGTGAAAGCGAAACAGATAGGCAGACTTAGTTTCGAATTCATAATATTTAGTAGGTATGGATATATAGTTGTAACTATGGATTACTACCTAGTTACCTACACGATCAAGGGTAACTTTGCAATAAGAACTTCCTATAGATACGTACAGGAAGGTGTTATACTTATTAGAAGGTTGCAGATCAAATCGGACTGTTCAGCAATCTGAATAATATAGTCTAGATTCCACAATAGTTTGCCTTCAATTACATAATTGTTAACACTAATTATATGTCTGAAGGTAATGCCTATCATTTCAGACAAAATATTTTTGCGGTGAAGACCTTGTAAAAATAATAAATACTGGGGAAATAATCGAAGATATAATGTTGATTATCCACACCACACTCCCTTCGATGGAGATCTTTGCTTTATAATTACAAGCAAAAAGTATGGTGAACTTATATCACGAAATAAGTTAAATTAAAAGTGTGTTAAAATGGCCAATCGCAAGAGACTTTAAAAGTATATTCAAATATTTGCTACTACGTAATTGCTTATGCTACATTTCTTCAATTCATTGCTACGTTTTTTTTTATGACTTGCCATTTTGATCAGGATGTAAAGTCGCCTTCGTGATCAGCATGATTAATTACTGAAAGTTTGTTTTATCAATGACGTACTAATTTCACCTCATCAACATTTTTTATCATTAATTTCATCACGAAGAAGACTTTAAATATTTGACACTGGCAGAAATAGCTGATCAGGCTGGTTGCCATCCAATCAAAAGACGAAGAAGATAATAATATAGTAATCATAACTTTATTGATAAAATACCAACGCCACGATAATAATTGGTTTTTAAGCATATGTTATGAGGTACTTTAAACTGGGTGTCTACAATGCGGTTATGGTTTCTAACGTCTTAACTAGGCCGAGCCTGTATCTTAGACGTTAGTTTCTTCCCAGGTTTTAAGTATATAATATACAAAACATGTGATTTTAATTAAAAATAGGTATATAGTATCAAAAAGTGGGCAGGCTCACACAGTATACATACTTACATGCATTTCTTGTTACAAGAATAGTTCTAAGAATAACAGATCGATTTTACTTACATATCTCGACACACTGGTATTACACCTACGCCACACAAGCATTTACCACAATGTACACATCACAACAATCACTGGTAATCAAAAGGTATTTTTGCGTTTACAATCCATGATCCCGTGACGTTAAATAAGGTATCTATATAATTACAGCCTATCCCAGAGGTTACTTACTTCCTAAGAAATGAACATAGATAAGTTTTAGACTTGATTTAAAACAAGACATATTGTATTTGAATGTGGGTAGGCCCAAAATAACTTGTTTGCCTAGAAATAAAATACACCGTACCCTCACCAATTCGGTCGAATGTATGAGAGGCAATCACTATGTATGCGAACTAAGACATTTTTAAATTTGAGTAAATTTGTATTCCGTGTTATGTTATTTTTATTACTGTCTAGTATTAGGTACCCACACACACCCGTATACATACCAACATACATACACAATACATACAACATACACCCATTTCATCCATCCAGGGTTTATTTCATTACTTAATAATTTGGAATAAACCCTCCATCTCTTCAGTTTCTCGATTTAAGCCATGAAGTTAAGGCTTTTTTACACTTGTGTTCGCGTAACGGGAAAATTTTCAAAGTTTTGTTTATTTTATTATAAAACATTGGACCAAGGCAGCACTGGAATTTCTCAGTAAATGCTGTATTATACGGTAACATTGGAAACACCCTGTCTCCTCGTCGAGTAGACATGTGACTGTCATATTTGACTTTTTGATGCTGTTCCATAACAATAGTCATTACAAATAGCTGCCTAATCGTAAGCACATCACTTTCTGAGTATAGGTCGACTGTAGGTTACCGGAAGGGTTTAAATAACATAACCTTCAATAATGCTCGTTGAGCACGTTCCAGTTTTATGAGATGCGTTTTTCAAGCTCCTCCCCAAGCAATAATTCCATATGTTAAAATAGATTGAGCTAGTGCATAGTATACCATTTCTAGATTACCATCATTGACCACGCATCTTAAATTCTTAAAAACGTATATTAATTTCCGTGTTTTTCCAGATAAATATTTTATATATGGACACTATAATATAATGATAATCTATTTATTGCTCTTTCACAAAGGTAAGTACAGATCAGGTAATGCAATACAATACGTGACTATGTTAACTTATCATCAAGGATTATTCCAAGATATTTGATTAATTTTACACGATCTAAATGACTGCAATTGCAGTAAAGAAAGATATAACTGTTATTATTTGTACGAAGTGCCTAATAATTCGGAACACAAGATTTCTTTTCAACAGTGGCATCTTATTAAAATCTTGCAGGCGTTTTATTTCACATATAAGATTAAGTGAGAATTTAGAATAAAAACCTACCCTCAAATAAGAAACGTTGAGTGAACGCGCTTATTTCAGGAAATAGCTACAGGTCTGATTTCAAAAATTATTTTCATGATGGATAATGGATGGAGCCCAGTTATCGAGGAAGGTTAAAAGATATAATATTACTTAGTCTGGCCATAAATACTGTTGTAATTAAAAATAAATATTAATTTTTAATTTGGATCTGTCAGTTTTATACGATTGTTCATTGTGTTTTCTTATTTTGTGATATTAAAATAGAGTGGGGTGATAAAGAGAACTGAATCGCTGTGATTGCATTACATAAAGTAATACCTACTTTTACCAATTTAAATTTTTAAAACCCATACGCTTGGTATTACTCAAATGTTTGTGTACCGGGCAATAAAAATATTTTTATTAATTTCATATTTATAAATAAATAATAAATATTTTGTACTTTACCATCTAGTCTTGTCTAAGCAGAGCTTGTGTTATAGGTACTAGACAACTGCCATGAATACATATATACTTTTTTTTGTAAATACATACATATTTTACACAGAAAACACCCAAACTCCGAAACAAATATTTGTATATTACCCAAACACTTTGTCCGACTCAGATTTGAACCCGAGACCTCAAACACAGCAGTCGCATTCACTATCACTGCTCCACAAAGGCAGTGTTAATTTGTATGTACCATTGAGTATGTAGGTACATATGTTACACACTTCCATTTTATAATCAATATTTTATATTTGAATTAGACTTTCATGAACAGTTAGGCAAATAAAATAGGTTTTTTTTAAACAAACAATGGAATTATGTAGATTTTTGAAATTTTATCAATTTTATCGTCCAGTTCTTTAGTGTCGCTTACGTCAGTTTTTGTTAGTTTTGGGACAGCTGAGAGGCTTGCTGACCCGTGGGGTTGTGTACTGACCCCGCCCTACACTATGCCAGCTGGCTTGAATACAGCAGATACTGGGATAAGTATATTGGCCGGCCCAGCTGATTAGCCTTTGATCCGTAGCCTTAATACCAGGGAAAGGTGATGGTAACTATTCTAACCGGCCCAGCAGTTAGCCTTCGTACCGTAGTTAGAATAGTGGTGAAACTCGAGGAGGTTACGACTTATCTGATCTATTTACAAAAATGCATTTCCTTATAATTCAATTTTGGCCGACAACATAGAGCAGTCCAAGCGAGCTTACTAGACCGCACAAAAACCTCAACCAATTGGAGCGTATTAATCTTACGTAAATATGGGCGCGCGCTGACAATTCGTTCATAATTTCTTAGCTCTCGCGACGAGCGCATGTTTCGTGACTGGCGGGGTGGCTGGCGCGACGTGACGGCGTGGGGCGCTGTCGCCACATTAGTATCACAAGATATTTCACCTATTTTTGTTGTATCAACATCATTTATTTGAATATCGGGGACCAATTCAACAGTTTGATGAATTTCTTAGCAAACGGCACCTTGCTTTCTTTTGATATCTAATAGGTATTTGTATAAAATCCAACAAGTTCTTTGGCCTGTTCACTTGACTTTTAACGAAAATTGCCACTAATTTACTACATAGGTACGCTTCATAAGTCACGATCAGGAACGGTTCACTAAATTGAAAAACATTATGCCCAAACCCCTAATATTTTTAAAAGACCTATCCAACGATACCCTACTCTATGGGAGACAAATAGAAAAAACATCACATTTTTTATGGATTAGGTAGCAATCGTATCACCTGATGGTAAGCGATTACCGCCGCCCGTGGACAACCGCAACATCGGAAGCGTCACAAGTGCGTTGCCGGCCTTTGAGGGATACGGAGGTGTGGTTGGGGTATGGGCCTCTGGTATCCTGGGGTCCGGTCGTGTTAATAACAGCAGTTCCCGGACCCCTCCCTTCTCAGGCGCAGAGTTGGCACACCGTGTGGTTTTAGTCGGTTCGATTCCGACACACCGCCCCGCCGCAAACCCCGGCGGGGTGACGGCCCGAGGGTGTATCCACAAGTTAAAAAAAAAAATGGGCCTCTGGTATCCTCACTCACTCGGTAAAACATAGCGCCAGCTACAAAACTGCAAGAAATAGATGAAATCAAATGATACGCAACGCTAAACGCCACCATATTTTTCAAAACATATCTTCTTCCACGCCTGCCTGTATCTGGAAGTTCCTTGGGACTTTGGGTGTAGGTAAGGTTCACCGTGCCAGTATATTTACAACTATTGGTTTGGACGACATGAATCGTCATTTCACCACATCTCCTTTAATGTCGTCTCAAACTAAATGTCAAACTTTGGATTATATTACTAGGCTTCCACGGCGGGATATCGAAGTTTTCTCATTTTCTCCGGTTGCTTCGGATGAGATTAAAACAACCATCCTTAAAATTACATCCAAAGCTGTGGGCTGTGACGAAATAAGTCGCCTTATGATCATCACTATATTGGACCATCTTCTTCCTGCGATTTCGCACATAATCAACTTCTCCCTATATTCTGGTCATTTCCCAACAGCCTGATCCTTCACTCCCGAGCCATTACCGGCCCATAGCAATCCTCCCTTTCCTATCCAAAGCAATAGAGGCGTGTGTTTATAAACAACTCTCTAAGTTTATCCATCAACACAATATCCTCAGCCCCCTTCAATCAGGATTTAGACCTGGGCATAGCACAGCCACGGCTATGCTTAAAATGACCAGCGATATTAGGAATGGTGTGGAGGACGCTAAAATTACTGTCCTAGTCCTGATTGACTTTTCCAATGCCTTTAACATGGTTGACCACGATATCCTTTTATCTATCCTTGCTCACTATATGATCTCTTCCGAGGCTCTGGAATGGTTTTCATCTTATCTTCGTGGACGCCGGCAGTCGGTCCGCATTGATGAATCATCATCAAGCTGGCGTGACCTTGTTGCCGGTGTTCCACAGGGTGGCATTTTATCTCCTCTCTTATTTTCGATGTTTATCAATCTCATCACAGTCGACCTTCAGTGTGCGTATCATTTATATGCAGATGACCTTAAAATTTATTCGCAAACAAGCCTCATGGGCAGAAGGTATAGATAATATTAACAGTGATTTGGAGACAATCAAAAACTGGTCTGAACGGTTCGGCGTTAGTATCAACCCCACGAAGTGTCAGTCTATTATCGTGGGTAGCCCTAGACTGATAATCAGAGTCGATACGTCTAAACTGCCGCCGATTGTCGTTAACGGCAACATTATACCGCTCAGTTCGTCTGTCAAAGATCTAGGATTATGGATTGATTCGAGCCTCACTTGGAGGCCACAAATTGGGAACGTAAGCCAAAGGGTGATTGGAACCTTGCGATCATTATATCGGCAAAAAAAAACTTCCTTCCACCAACCACCAAATTAATGCTCGTACAGGCTTTGATCTTCCCAGTTATCGATTACTGTGATGTATGCTACCTCGACCTGAATGTAGATCTACTCGACAAACTTGACCGACTTCTCAATAATTGCATTCGGTTCATCTTCAATCTACGTAAATACGACCATGTCTCTGCCTATCGAACTCAGCTGTCTTGGTTACCTATACGTCAGCGCCGTGGCTTGCGGGCCCTGACTAACCTACACTCCATTTTAAATAATCCTATGACTCCCACTTATCTTACTTCGCAGCTTAAATTGCTATGTTCCAACCATGACAGAAATCTTCGCTCCACTAATAATCTTCTACTCTTATGTCCAACACACACTTCTCTTATCCATTCTTCTTTTGCTGTCCAATCTATTCTATTATGTCAAAGTCAAAGTCAAAATCAAATCATTTATTTCCATAGGCCCCAAAAGGCACTTGAACACGTCAAAAATACAAACATCAAACATTATTAATACAAATATAATATAAAACTCAAGTACTGAATTGATCAGTGATAAAAGGATGTAACTCAAGTAATCAATGATTTGAATTACCATAGCTTAGATTGATTTCGATTCAACTCAAAGGTTTAAATTGAAATCAATCCAAGTACCAGCTCCGATGGGTATTGCATTCATGAGAAGAGCTGGTGAGAAACTCATGTGCACCATCTTTTCCAATAATTCATACAAAGTTTGTTTGTTTTTGACAATAATACTTATATGTGCAAGTTAAGAGGCTAGAAAACGGTCTAAAGAAATATTAAAATTAGGGAAATCAATTTTTTGTCTAATAAAATAATTATAATTAGTCCATAGCATATAAGATGGAATGCGCTCCCACTTGAGATCACGAAATTAACAAACCGTTGTACATTTAAGGCTAAAGTTAGAGACCTTTATAAGAGACAACTATCAGATTTATCTTCATAATCTCATTACCTCAAATTTAACCTTATATAATATTATATATTTTATTCTGTATGTATATTTTATAAATATTAATTTGTACATGTATCTATGTAAAACTATCTATGCCAATGATTATATATATATTGTTCACAACTCCTCTACATAAGACAAATGCTGCACCTACCACGTCCTTTACTAAACCATCCAAAGGTCGACTGGTAGAAAATGCCATTCGGCATTAAGTCCGCCTCGTGCAAATGTAATGCAGGAAGTGTTAATAAATAAATAAATTTAATTAATAAAAAAATGTTTTTTTTTTTTCCACATCTCCCCTAGAAGTGGCCGCAAACGACAATTGGGGAGCTGGCGGCCTCTACCGTGTCCCCTTTCTTTCCTTCGATTGGGATCGTCCCTTTCCCGATTACGCTCTGCGAACTTCTGAAGCATAAAGACCTCACAGAAGGAGACCGCGGCTTCCCATCCCTCGCCACTCGCCAGCATTGCCGCGTTCAATGCTGGCGGTGACAGGTCTCGTCCGATCTGTTCGACCAGGAATCGACGTTCGGACTCCCACGCAGGGCAGTCCTCCAGTGTGTGCTGGGCGGAGTCCCGTTTGGACCCGCAGTGGTGGCATTGTGGTGTAGCCTTCAGTCGTATCAGATACTCACCGAAGCTAAATTGCCAGGTGAGTATCCGAGTCAATCGGTAGGTGACACAGTCGGTGCTTCCTATCCAAGCTTCGAAGCTCGGCAGAACGGCACCGACAGCGCGTTGGCTAGCACAGCCATGTATTTCGAGCCTTGCCTGCCAAGCCCGTAGAGCTTGCGTATGTGTTGTGACTGGAATCTAGGACCTAATGAATTATTTCTTAGGTTTTTGTACCTACTACTTTACTTCTCATTCTACTAAGTTCATCAAGCCCTTTCATGGGTATCCATATAGTGGTAGTCGTGACAAAATATGTAAACTACCGTTTTGGTAAAAAATAAACCCTCTTTTAAAACATGAATTAGACGTTCGGGGAAGACTTTCGAGGAATTAGACCAACAGAACCTATTAAACGTAAGCGACCGCTACGATAACAGTCACCAATCACAAAATTAAGTAGAACGTTAAACTTTTAATACGTCGGATTTTGTCATTCTCCGAGAGTTCCGATAACTTCAGGTTATTCTCAACTCAGTCAAGTTTAAGACTTATGGTTATAATTATAACGTCAGCGTATATCGCACCTACAGCAAGACAGACTGATTTTATATTAGAATAACTTTTTAATTTGTGATAGACTAGTCTGGTCCATTTGTGCTGAAGTGTTTCGTTTCACATGCATAACGATATCTTTGTTTCCGAAAAAGAATTTTGGTCAAGCCTGTCTCACTAAGGTACTATTTTATACAGAAATAATTGCACAAGCAAAGGAAAGCGAAAATGTAAGTTTCATAGGGATATATAATGCGAGTTTTAAGAGTCAAGACACATTGAATTTGTCATGTATTTATCTGAATATTGATCGTCACAAAGCGTACATAGGCTAAAGTTAACATATATTAGTCAAATTTATTTGGAATAGATTATTTTCAGTACTTATATAAAATATTAAGTAAGCATAGGAACCTTAATTATCATTTCTGTCAAAAGCCGCTATTACTTCGAATAAAATTTATTCCAAAAATATAAATAATTCGAAATGAACATAAAAACCATGTAGAAAACAATCTTTTAAAAAGTAAAATGCTAAAGCAAATGTAAATGGGAACACAGGATATACAATAAGGACCTGTCAAAAGAAAGTAATGAACATATTGGGGAAATTTTGATTTATTTCCACATAGTTGTGTCCAAAGTGCGTTTCACAGGCTCAGTGGGTAGTATTTCTGTAAAACAAAATTTACACAATTCAATACAATGGATTCAAAGAAATTAAGGTTCCGATCGGGAATGGAGCGCTACAATTTTGTATGTCAATAACAAATACAGATAGGATATTTCATTATATTTATTTAGGGTATTACAAAAACAGTTACCATATTATGTACAACTGGAAAAGTTACAATATAGAGGTTTTCTTCTAGAACTTTTGTGATTGAAATAGCCTCTCCAGTACCCGATGAGACCTCTGTGCAAGCAGCAGAGAGGCCTGCGCGGAACGGGGGCCATCCGGCCGAGCCGGCTTACTCCTAACTATGTATATTAATCTTATATTGATACGTCTATTATAGTATAATGTAACCATTAATTAAACTAAAAACGATTATATCGGTCCGAACGAAATAGAGTTCCAATGAAAAATTCGGCACAGTGGTTATTAGAAGGCTCCTCCTAATACACACACCTTATAAATATCGCAATAGAACGCAGGACACAAAGTATAAACCAGGAAAGCGCAGGCGCCTCAGATGAGGTTAGCCACATCGCTGGGCATTTCCGAGATACTTGTATGATAGAATTCCTCAATATCCTTAAGTGCTCTTCTGTCTGCTTCAGTTACAAAGTTAATGGCGATGCCCTTACGGCCGAAACGTCCACCCCTTCCAATTCTGCAAATAAGAAACAAAATGTGTTACACTTAATCAATCACTACAGAAATTCCTAACTAACCAGACCACTTCACAATAAAATTATAAAATCATTGTTAAATAATATACAAACTAATGCCAAGATGTACCACTAAAAACTGATATATCAATTTTTGTTTGCCTTTTATCTATTTTGTAAGATTCATAGTAAGGTGTTATGTAGTCTTTTTTTGTATGGCCCTGTCAAAATGATTACACTGCCTTATGTAAAGCATAAGCAGAATCCAAGAGTGGTGGTTACCATACTCATTGAGAATGCTGACAATGTAACAATGCAGCATGGTGACCCACACCATGGCGGTCGTCAGTGCTTCTGCATCACTAGGCCAATCTTTATTTATTGTTACAATAATAGTTGTGTACATTTCTCAGTTAAATAAAGTACTACAACAAGGTACCTTCCCACTACTACACTATCCCAGAAAGTATTATTTAAATATGACAATGAAGTTCAAGAAATACATATAATACTCATAATGTAAAATGGTATTTAGTGACAAACCAATGGTAGTTAATAAGACTTACCGATGAATGTAGTTTTCACGGTTAGTGGGCAGATCATAATTTATGACGCACGAAACTTGTTGCACATCAATACCGCGAGCAAGTAAATCTGTAGTGATCAGGACACGAGAAGATCCAGTACGGAACTGTCTCATAATAACTTCACGCTCACGCTGATCCATATCACCGTGCATAGCAGAAACAGTGAAGTCACGTGCATGCATAGACTCAGTCAGCCAGTCCACCTAGAAATAATCAGTTATATTTAGCAAATTAATAAATAATAGTAATTTTGTATGTATTAAATTGTTTTAAATAGTATTTTATTACCTTGCGACGAGTGTTGCAGAAGATTACTGCCTGGGCAATTGAAAGTGTGTCATACAAATCGCAGAGTGTCTCCAGTTTCCACTCTTCTAATTCAATGGCAATGTAAAATTGTTTAATACCTTCCAAGGTGAGCTGTAAGAAACAAAAGAAAACATGAAATTTAACTAGTTTTCTTTGCTAATAACTAGTCATGTTCATCATTCTTTTACTTTGTTTTATAATCGGACATCAATTTATAGTGTTGGTGTTGTACAAGTTCGATAGAGGTCATGGGCTTGATTAACTTCAAAACCGATTGATGAATTCATCAATTCAAGTTCTATTTTATCCATTCAAATTATCATTGAATCCCAAGTCCTATTCCATAATAACAAAAACGTTGTGTTTTGATAAAAACTATAAATAATGCACCATTATTCCGAAATAACAAGAATAACATTTTTGGCATGCGATTTCCCATCATTGCAAAAGAAATCTCCAAAAAAATCATTATCATTTTACTTGAATATAAATGACACAAAGTTTACAAAACATGAGTCATTTTAAATTTGCCAAAAATGAACATGCTTAATATCCCATTTATTTCGATAATTACAATAACCTATTAACTAATATATTAACAAAGAAATTATAAAGTACTTAAGATAATATCAGCAAAAATAAACATCTTTAGTGACTAATGTAAAAATCCTTAATGACAATTTTTTTTTTTTTAAATCTTTATTTAAGGAACTTAGCCACAATTATGACTATGTCGCTCCATCATAGCCACTGTTTTAATTTACATAATTCTTATATATTCAGCATATAAATCATATAAGGCCTTAGCTGCATCTGTTGAAGGACTGGCCAGGATGCTGTTACATCTTCCAACATCAATATATACATACATCCAATTAAATTTTATTTGCAGGAATAGGAATCAGTATAAAGCTTTTAAATGTTTTTTTTTAACCTTAACATGTTGTATTTCAAAATGTAATCATGCATTCTGTAGTAATAACATCTCTCAATAATTAAATTCAAGTTTGAATGTGAAACATTTTGAGTCAGACTACCTCATGGGTTGCACATGGCAATCTCATTAAACCTTGTGATAGTAACATAAAATATAGCAATGCAACACCATGTGAAAATTAAAGCTTTTCTACAAAATAAATTTTATGTGTAACATCTGATAGACAGCTGAATATACTCAGTAACCATTAATACAATAATACTATAATACACTGATTGGCTAATGGTAATGCTTCTATAAGCTCTTCAGCTTATATTATTTGAAAGAAAGCTTAGAAATAACAGATGAAGGACATGGTATTTTCTGTTACATACCTCTTCTTTTTGAACAAGGATTCGGACAGGGTCTCTCATGAAGCAACGAGAAACTTCCAGCACATCATCAGGCATTGTAGCAGACAGTAAAATGACTTGAACGTCAGCAGACAACATCTTGAATACATCATGAATCTGATCTTTAAATCTGGAATTACAACACAATATTTAGATTAAACTATATCAAAAAATTTAATTGATAATAGTTTTTAAGGAAGAGCATCTTTCTGATGAATAACATCAACAATTACATCATTGTCGACTCATTTGACAAGTCCTTCTGGAAGGTTTTCTTTTTATTAGTAAACATGTTACTAATGGCATAGTATTAGCATAAAAAATATAACTTACCCTCTCGACAACATCTCATCAGCTTCATCAAGTACGAACAGCTTGATGGTGTTAGCTCGCAGTGCCCTGCGGGTGATCATATCATATACACGACCTGGGGTTCCCACCACCACATGTACACCACTCTCAAGCTGACGCACATCCTCCCGAACATTGGTGCCACCAATGCAGGCATGGCATTTGGCATTTAAATGATCACCAAGTGCTATCACCACCTAAAATTACCACATTGTTAATCTCAAACTTAGGGTTAATCACCAAACACAACACAAAAGCACCACGTTTCGTACCTTCTGAATTTGTTGAGCCAACTCTCTGGTGGGAGCCAAAATAAGAGCTTGGCATTCGCGAATCGTAGTATCAATTTGTTGTAGAATCGAGATGGAGAAAGTAGCAGTTTTGCCAGTACCAGACTGGGCTTGAGCTATTACATCGCGTCCTTGGATGCACGGCATGATGGCGCGCTGCTGAATAGCTGATGGTTTTTCAAAACCATAGGCGTAAATTCCTCGCAGTAATTCTTCTTTCAAATTCATGTCATCAAAGCTTTCCACGACTTGATGCCAGTTAGTGTCCAACGCCCCTTCAGGGTCCGTAGGATTTCCTTCGTAACTTCCCTGATCTTTTGATGGCCCATTTTTGGAATCCTCGGGCCAATCCTCTGATCTGTAAAAGAACTCAATTTAATTAATCTAAAAACATGAATAAAAACATTTAAATTAGTTCTCAAATTGAACTTCCATCGACTTTACAAATTAGCAAAATTACAAATCATCGCAATTTCCCGCATAGAAAACTTCATCTGAAAACCAAATATTTTTCAAAACAATTGTAGGAACGAAATTACTATTAAAGTACCTTAAGCTTCCCATCATTTCATAGAAAACTATTCCTATCAAATACCATGTAAAACACGTGTGTCAAATCGAACTTGTAGTAAATGTATTCCTACCAGCGCCATGTTGGCAATCGGCGACAGTGAGATGATAATTTATCTCACAATTTATAACAAATACTGTGTAATAACTACAACATGAGTGAAATTTGATAGGTTTGTGTTTTAGGTATCACAAAAAAACATAAATATCACCAATTTCTAGCATTAGAACATAACTTACCTTCTTTCTGGTGAATAAGACATGTTACAATCGCGGTAGCTGAACGGAAAAGAACTAGCACTGCAAAAGCAAGGTCAAGTTATGTTAACAGTAGCTTTTTTATGGGGTTTTTGAAAACTGATATTTTGAAGATCAAATTTTCACTCCACAATTTTAGTATATTCTCAAACGAATTTCGAAAACGTATTGAATGAGTAAACGATGCACAATATTAACAGGCAAGTTACACAAAATTATTGGATAGTAAATGAGCGGATGTAGATCTAGATTGTTTATGGACAAAAGGACTTTCCAGGTGAAGCTCGATATTTTGGTATCGATTTCTAGTCTATGGGAATTTTTAAGGTCTGCCATTGCGATTCCAAATGGATTTTGTGGATTACATTTTATTAAACTCCAGATAGTCCTCCTTTTATATAGCAATTATTTAGAATTATCGGGCATTGACAACGCAGAATTCTTTCTTTCATGTAGCTGATAAGCTTGACAGAAGCTTACAGAAGCAAAGAAGCTTACAGAAGCAAAGGTCGACTGGAAAATAATCCCTATGGCATTAAGTCTGAATGTAATTGTAAAAAGTTTAAATAAATAAATATGGGATTGCTGTTGCATCATCATATTTAAGAAATCGATTCGAAAATTAACCAATTCGAAAAAGGCACCATATAAATACCTGCATTCTGTTATACTGTTGATATGTAGGCATTTCCATCAAAATTATATAAAACGTGATAAAGTAATAAGGCAACCTCGTAACGGAAAAGAACTAAAGTGATTTCAATGAACCCAATTTAGGAGGGGTCTAATAGTAAGACAATTTTCTATTTTACTTCTGTTTTCGAAAGACATGAGGATATACACATACCACTTAAAATTTTGGTGAATTTTATATGAAACTAAAAGGTTCATTTTATTTATTTATCTATTATCTATTTTAGGTATTTCATCTATAAATATAAAAATAAATATTGAGTTTAATTAATTGTATTAGTTTTATTTCGGTAAAGTAACCCTACTTTGTTTTGTTTTCTTTTTACGAGTCATGGTCTTTTAACCTGATTAGTCTTTGACTTTACCATAGATAATTTTCGAGTTTATTATGTTGGCTAGAGCCTTTTCCGGTCTTGTCTATGCCTTCGCTGCCATTTTGGAGATTTTGAGACGGCAGTGCTTTTTGTTCGTGTGAAGCGCTTGCTCGTTGTGAGGAGTAGATTGTGTTTTAGTCAAGTGTAGTTTTATTTTTAGTCGAACTAAACCAAAATGAGCTGGCAAGATTATGTCGATAAACAGTTAATGGCATCCAGATGTGTTACAAAAGCTGCGATTGCCGGTCACGATGGGAATGTCTGGGCCAAGTCGGAAGCCTTCGAAGTAAGTTTTTTCTCTGTCAAGTTTTACGCGGTCAGTGGAATGCAGTTTTTCCCATTTTCTGTGAATAATAGTGCTAAACCATAGTGGTGTATAGTGCAATACTTAAAAGGCTCAAAGGATGACGAATTCTTTATTCGGCAAGTTTGACAAGATGGCGACATGTGGTGGGAGCTAGTGATTCCAATTTAAATGTATTTTTTCTCTAGTATCTTTCTTTACTTACAACGTAGTTAATGAAGCTAGACCAAAGTATCACACATTTACTTAAAAATGTACACTGTCTTCTATAAAATAGTAACAGTAAATTTGTATTATGTGCCGGCCGGTATTTTTCAAGTTTTAGTTTCAGCAGCAAGTCAAGCTAGTTGGGATTATTGAGCATGCCGAATATTTATCTCTATGACAATATTCTTTATTTAATTCATGGATTTTCTGTAGCTTGTATTGTACACTAATTTGAACTGCTAATATATGCATACATTATGAGATTCTTGTTGGATCTTTTTCATTCATGATTTTTATGATAATTACTGCTAATAGTGCGGGGCAATATTACATTTAATAAAACAATTATCTGTCGTCATAAACCTGGACCATCAATTTATTGACTTTTCATTCAGATGAAAATCGTTAATAAGTTTCAGATTTATTTTTAAGACCTAAACATTGAGTTAATATTTTTTTTTGTTTTAAATTTTTAAAATATTCTTACTTATAATTTTTATACCAAAAGGTTAATTAAATATATTGTTGTGTATAGTTGTAATTTAGTATCCTAAATGTAATAATATGAAAATTTAATTAATAACTAGGTCTATGAAGTTATTTACCTATTCTCCTTGTTAAGGGCCCCCGCAGACTGCAGACTTTTTATCGGCCGATAGTTTAGTCGGGTTGGGCTGAAAGTGCGCACACCGAGCCAACTAAACAGTTTGGTTGGTGAACAGGGCGCAGACTATCCAACAGCCGGCCGACTATTCTCGAACTAGTTTGTAACTGACTGTTGAAGCAGTCGCACAATGAGAATATTGTCCAGAAAAGTTATTGCTCTCATCATACTCCGGAGGAGGAAAATCTAGAAGAGATTCCGAGAGTATTGGGTGCATCCCATTCTCAGTGATAGATTAGTTAGTGGAAAATTTTACACTATGCATTCCAAATTACTTGATTACCCGAAAAAATTTTTCGCCTATTATCGAATGAGCATTACCAGCTTCAATGAACTTTTTATAAAGCGCAGGTCTTTTCTCGACTTCTTCAATCAACTTTTCGACGGAACTTTCTACAATCAACAATTGTGATTTGGGCGACGCCATATTCAAAATACACGCTCATGACGCCAAATCACAGAGCGAACTGAACTATCGGCCGACTAAACAATCGTCTGGTATGCGCAGGCGTGTATGCGCCAATACTGATTAAACAGTCGGCCGATAGTTGGCCGACAGATTAGTGTAATCGGGTAGCCCATCAAACTTTTTTATCGGCCGATACTGAATCGCTGTAGTGTGCGCATATGCATTCCTCTTCATACTGATTAAGAAGCCGACCAAACTATCGGCCGATAAAAAGTCTGCAGTCTGCGGGGGCCCTAAATATGATTTGACTAAATTATTCTAATATAATTTTTTATAATGTACGGTCCAAATTATCTTTTTATCAACAATATTCATATTAGTTACATTTTCTAAAATACGTGATTTTGGGAACAGATATCAAAAGATGAAGTCGCGAAGATAGTGGCCGGTTTCGACAATGAATCACTGTTTACGAGCGGCGGCCTGACGATAGCAGGCACGCGATACATCTACCTCAGTGGCACAGACCGCATCATACGCGCAAAACTCGGCAAAGTTGGCGTGCACTGCATGAAGACACAGCAAGGTAGGCGGCAGCCACAATTATTGCAGCAATACTTTACTAATTCATTCATCATCTAACTAAAGGTTCAGGGGTTTTCCTAATGTTCACTTCTTTCGCTTCATGTTAAAATTTACAGCCAACATGTTACTCGTGTGGATTAAGAATACAGAATGTTACCACCTCTATTAATCTAGTGGGTGACGATAAGGTAGACTAAGGGAACAAACTAAGCAGAACAACACTGCCGTAGTAAATCGAATGGGAAGAAGCTTATTTGGAATGTACGTGAAACGAAAATTCTTTGTGTTCATTTCAACATGTACGTAAATTAGGAATGCATTTTCTTGTTAGATAAGAGCAGTGCAATAAACTTGCGCGTTATTTTCTCGAAATCGCCGTTTCTGGCGTACTGCACTGCTTGATTACCATAGCAAAACAGCACTGGAAAATATGGAATAAAAACTATACCGATCTAACGTACTATTGTAGCCTAAAACCTATCTCAGGAGAAGCTTTTTTCCAGCTGTAGGGTAGTAAAGGTTGTTGTTGATGTGCAAAAATAATACTTATAACTTACCATTTTCGGGTCAATCACATCATGTACTTCACTTAACCCTTTTTACCATCAATTTTGTTTTGTTTATGCTGGTTTCAAATCAACTGACATATAAAAGAGTAAGAAAAGGAAGCCCAATGATGCAGAAGCATCACTAGGCGCCATAGTATGGGTCACCATTGTCTGCATTCGCAATGAGTATGGTGGATTCTGCTTATGCTTTCCATCTGGCAGATTCATAAAATAAAAATAAATTACACACTCGACTTACTACTGTTGAAACACGAATAATAATTAAAAAATCGTAGAATATTAGAATAATTCAAATTTATAAAAATCAAGTCGCTTATGACGTGTAGTTTTAGTCGATTCGAATCGGAAACACTTATGTGTTAACCCCCCCCCTTACTTTTTTTTGGCTTCAGTTAGATGATAAACTTAAGTATTTAAGATGATTAAATAATAGGTTTGAAATTATTTATGCTGTTATAATCACTAGCAGAATTAACTGCTGTTGAACTTTGTAAGGCCAAGGTGTAAAACAATGCCAATCAAGAATATGTAGTTTGCGATCTACACTCTAAAGAGCATTCGGAGACTTTACATCTAAAAATTTTTGAAGTTTCTAGTTATCACCATACTGTTATAATAGCTTAATTTTAGAAATGTCTTAAACTTACACAACCAGTTTCACGCATTTTACGATGAGGTTCTAGTGCCCCATGATCATAAAATATTATTTATTCACATAAATTTCATGTACTCATAGTTCATTATGTAACAGCTTTATGCTCTTATCACAATATAAGGGAAAGTGTACTTAAACACAGTTGTAAGTTGGCGAAAGTGATTATAAAACACAGCCAAGCTGTAGATAATTATACAACGGTTAGTTGATTTTAACAATTTGTTGCAGCCGTCGTAATTTCTTTGTATGAAGAACCCATCCAACCCCAGCAAGCTGCATCTGTAGTTGAGAAGTTAGGAGAATATTTAATGACCTGTGGTTATTAGAGGTGAGTTTCTTAGTTAGACTTACATTATTAGCAATATTTTTTTCTTTCTTACTTTCATATATACGGTGCAGTTTGAAAAAACTCATGCAGAGTTTCTTTTATTTTCAGATCGAAGCGCGCCGTGATCTAAGAGTACTATAAGATAATATTTTTTCCACAAGGAAATAAGTAACTGCATTTTGTATATTCTATAAAGTGATAAGGACCGTTCATTTGTTTTGATATTCGATAAATTATGGCGTCATCAGTGTGATGCGTTTAGTAACTGAGTGCAGATGCAATTACTTTGCGGATTTCGGCCTTTTTTATACGATCACCGCTTCCATGAAGTGATTGTATTCTGTTATGGTTAAAATGTATTTTAAAGTTGCTTTTTTTGACCAGCTTTGTAAGCAGGTCTCAAAGCATGATGTATAGAGATTTTTTTTAGGTTTCTTATCAAGCATTCTGATACTTACTGGCAAAATAACATGATATTCTCGTATAGCGTCACTAGAGTCATCTAAACTAATTTTTCCGCGTACAGATGCTTGAGGAGAAGTTATAATAACCACGTAATGAAATTACTGTAACAACATTATACAACATATATATTATACAGGGTCTGTCGTAAATAATGGATAAGTCGTAAACTGGAGTTGGTCCGGCTATGAGACTATTGGAAAATCGTATCTTTTTGCCAGGGTTTCTAACCGTATGGAAATGGCGTAGACTTTTATGTTTTTTTATAAATTTCGCTACTCTTTGCATTCATTCCGTTGCCATTTCGTTAAATTTAGGTATTTCTGTGTCATTTTTTTTGTATTATAGTCTTGAAGATGTGTATTATTTAGTTTTAGTACTGTTTTAGGCGTTTTTAACGTTGGTCATTTTCAAAATTGTCATTTTAAGATTTTTTATGTTTTTGTTTTACTTAGGGTCAACTTTTGATCATTTACTGTGTAAAAAAAAAGTACGGCGCTATAGCTGCCCATGATCTTAATAAATTATCTAGTATGTGTAGATTCTAAAAAGGTATAACAATGCATACTTCACAAGTAATATTAAGCTACATGAGCGAGATCAATATCAAGGTGAGAAAATATTTTTTTCATGTAATGTTGTAAATGGTTATAAAACTTCGTCATAATGATTTATTTCTGCCAAGATTCTTTACACAAACACTATGGGGTCACTATTAAGGATATTCAAAAGAAAACTAGGTTGTTTTAGTACGTAAAAATATTTATTCAACAACTTAAACTAAATGTTCGAAGTGTCCTCCGCCGGCAGCTATGCACGCTCTACATCGCCTAATAAACGATCGCTTAATCCGGCGCACATAACCGGCTTCTTCAATTTTTCTCGCTGCTACTTGAATGCGCGCACGCAACTCTTCTACAGAGTGTAAATGTAATGCATGTTTACGTATTCGGCCGGCGTGTATTGTTGAGGCATGATATACAAAATTTTCCAAAATAACACGTGCAATCGATAGCACAACACGATGCCCATAAATGAGAGCTGAGTTGTCAATATCACCAGGTTAACAAGTCCAAATCACAAAGAAAATCTAAGTCCGATATTAGAAAGCAGTAACAAATTGACGACAGTAATGAAAACGAGAGCACATGCGATGGTCAAAATCACACTGAGAGATGTATCAGGAGTGCGCCCTAGCTAAACGCATGCTAACCTTTTCACACATCGTGAGTGTGAAAGGGACGGTGCATCATGCAGTGTGCCTAGTAACAATGTCCTTTTCACGCGGGGAGACCCTTTGTATTGCTGTCTTTGTTCATTTTTTTACCTGATGATCCTTTTTACGAATAAACTTGTAACATGTTTGTCGCATGTAACTATTAGAGCACATCAATTTTAAAATTAAACACCTTTATGAAATGAGGAGGCATGAAATTTTTTTGACAAAAAACTACCTAGTTTTCTTTGAATATCCTTAATAGTGGCCCCATAGTGTTTGTGTAAAGAATCTTGGCAGAAATAAATCATTCTGACGAAGTTTTATAACCATTTACAACATTACATGAAAAAAATATTTTCTCACCTTGATATTGATCTCGCTCATGTAGCTTAATATTACTTGTGAAGTATGCATTGTTATACCTTTTTAGAATCTACACATACTAGATAATTTATTAAGATCATGGGCAGCTATAGCGCCGTACTTTTTTTTTACACAGTAAATGATCAAAAGTTGACCCTAAGTAAAACAAAAACATAAAAAATCTTAAAATGACAATTTTGAAAATGACCAACGTTAAAAACGCCTAAAACAGTACTAAAACTAAATAATACACATCTTCAAGACTATAATACAAAAAAAATGACACAGAAATACCTAAATTTAACGAAATGGCAACGGAATGAATGCAAAGAGTAGCGAAATTTATAAAAAAACATAAAAGTCTACGCCATTTCCATACGGTTAGAAACCCTGGCAAAAAGATACGATTTTCTAATAGTCTCATAGCCGGACCAACTCCAGTTTACGACTTATCCATTATTTACGACAGACCCTGTATATTTATATATTATAAATAGCAATTGTGTAAGGGCTTGTTACAATTGAAAGACACTGTAACCCAAGTATTACGATTTAAACTGAAGATCTCTAGTCCCACTGGATCCATCGTGCGAGTAATATCCTACATCAGTGCGTGGCGGCGGACGAGGCCTGCGCCGCGACGCGCCGCGGTCGCGGGCTTCCACTTGACCCGCTGTTACAGTTTTCTGCTACATATTATGCTTTCTTTTTAATTGTGCCGCATTTATAATCTTGTGTAGTGAGTAATAAACATTTGCATTCTGTTCTATTCTATATCTTAGCTGCAGAATTTGAAGCGCTCAATTACCCTTTATCCTCAAACAAGGCTTGCAGTAAACGAAGGGTGCATATTGTTTATATTTGATATTACTACTATAGCTTTGTACATTGTTTCTGATAAGCGATGGGAACTGTGTCTATCTAATAATAAAATGATTTGTATTATAATATCTGGTTTGTTTCTCAATTAATCACCTCTAGACCTAGGCAGGGAATGCACAATTCGACTAAAACACAATATTGCTAATGAACATAATTTATTTTTTCCTTTTGACAAAATCTACAATAATAAGAGTTAAGTACACTCGAATACAAGGATTGGTATAAAATGTTAAACTTGTAGTAATAACTTATCAAGTGTTTGGTTCTTTATGGTTGATTACACACCAGGGTCATTTTCTCTAATCTTAGTAGTTAGCTATTTTCAAAGATTACATAGCAAAAGTTGAAAGAATAAAAGTATGTAGCGTTAGTATCTATATATCCTTACTTCCGTCTCGTGGTTTACATATAAATTGTAATTGCTAAGAGCATACAACAATATCGAAGAAATAAAAACTCATCAGATCTTAATTTTCTAATGTGGTTATCTACATTTCTACAACTATACCAAAAGTATTTGTGTATCTTAGATCAAATATGTGGCATATATATGATCGAAGTTGTAAATAATAATAATAATAATCGCATAAAGATCTTATAAATAAATTATGCTTTGATAATAAACACTTCAGTTAAACAAACGGTGGTTATTACCGCTTTGCATTAGAATTATAATATTATTCTAGGTCCATAAAAGCCAGCACACCTTATATCTAAGAACTTCATATTCGAAAGTCGACATCAGATTCTCGAATTACGCTTCTCTACATTGTGAATTTATGTAATTACATTTATTATGTTAACAATGTAATTGAACAAGACGAAATATAATGTAATTGCTAAAACATTTTTAGAACACGTTCGTATGAAATCAATCGTTACATTTTATTATCCCGCTATGGCCTGTTTTATTTTCAGTGTAGCGCGAGAAAATGAAGTAGCTAGTATAATAAACCTTAGTTGAAAGTATAAATGGATTTGTTCAAGGGTGCTCTAGAGAGTAATGGCGAGATTTTTTCCAGAGATTTCTAAAAAACCCTTTACGTTGCTTCTGTCCAGGATGCTCCTCTCCTGTAAACAAAAAAAAATTGTTAAACTTATGTCAATGATGTTCAGTTGTAAAATATGTACATAGTGTTAATATTTCTACCCTGTCTAATATTACAATAAAAGTCGAAACTATAACGTATAATATATTAAAAAATAAGTCTAATTAATGTAGCCAATCGCACTCGGGCCAATCTATTGACACCTCATTCATTAAAATCGGTACAGTACTGTAGGGGCTACTGTGGACGGGTGGAACATAAAACATACATAAACTGTCAAATCAATACCCTTCGTTTTGGCTTCGTCGTAGTCGATTAAAAATACGGACGTTGAAGTTATCATTATAGCTACTTTAGGAGTTTATCTATTTAATCCTGTTGTAGTATTACTACATTTATACAAATACAGAGAGAATTAAATCACCACATTTTGTTCACCGCTCTGCGAGATAACTAGTTTCCGCCGACTAGCTGATGTTAATAATTTAATGTATATATATATATTTTTTCCTGGCTTCGAATATGACCCATGTATTACATACATGTATTCTACAGTACATGCTTATGGGGTAGATAGAAAGTGTGTTACGTAAGATATGTACCTACCAAATAATTTATTTTGATCTCACGAAGTATTTGCAAACAAATTATGAGTATTATGTACCTAAACAAGCAAATAGAAATAGGTTTTATACTAGAATGTTACATTCAACATTTAGGGTCGTAAACCCTTCGGCAAAGGGGAGACGCGAATGTCAAGTGTACGTGTACCCTGACTGTCGCGTCGGTGTCTCGGCAAGCCGGTCGATAACAGCGTATCGTGCACGAGAGCTTCCGAAGCGCAAGTGGTGTGCGTTACTGTGTCCTTTTCTTTTATATTCTTAATGCATTGAAACTAAAATGATTTAAAAACTCAACAAATATTGCCATTAGTGTAATTAAAACCACTAGTCTTATGAAATTTCACTACTGCATTTTTCTATTTCAACCGAAGCAAGTTAAACGAGTTGGCGAGAAATTTATTTGAATTGATTTTGAATAAGAACTATATTGATAGACGACATTTTAAAAGAATTAAAATGTTGTATTTTATTTCTTTAAAATGTGTACAACATTATATATTTGCTGGTATAGGGTATGTTCTTACATATAAATGTACATAACCTATACCAGCGTGCTATAATGCCAAAGTCTCCTATTTAAGAGAGACCTATATTTAACTGTGGACTATCAAAAGCCTGTTGATATGTGTAATATAGGAACGCATACTGTTATTTTGTTTGCGTCTTCAAACTGCTGTAAGTTCCGTCTAAAAAAACAGGCTTCATGAAAGTCAAGCTAATTCCTGTAAGCAATATTTTACCAGCAAAAACTGTAGTCAGGTTTGATGCAGCGGCATAAAATTAATTTGAAGAACATTTACACCTAATATTGATTTACCGTTACACTGTCTGTATGCCGACATTGCGAATAACGTTAACTTTATGTTGGTGGTAAGTACTGGCGCAGGCGTGTTCAGTTAAACCTAATTAGTTGCACTTTTTTACTTGGACGCTCTGGATAGACTTGAATTAATTTGAAGCTTATGAGACCGTGAATTGTTTCATTAAAACCCCAATAATCCGTTTGAAATCATCGTACATGAAGAAAAAAGAATCAGTCTATCGTTTAAATGTCCACCTACAAGAATGATGATATTTTAAAGTACTCGCTAAAGCCGTTAGTAGGGCAAACCAAAATAAACCGAGATAAATAGGTAGTTTCCAGCACGCGTCCCAAATGCCATGCACGCTGCCTAAAATAGTCGTGGACTGTGGCACGTGAGATGCCGCACCCGACATTCGACTCCGTTGCTTACTACTGTAACTAGAATCTACAACATTCTTGGTATCATTAAACTACTTCTATATGGTATCTACTTACCACTATTTTCTAATATTCAAAGATAAGTTATTAAGTTCCCGTTCCAGTCTCCATTTCAATTCCCAGCATTGTTAAATCAGAAATATACCTATTTGTCTTTTAAAATATTGTGTAATAAATTTTTATCTATAACGCTATAATGTGTAGTAATAATGTAAATATTATGTACGTTTATTTATTATTCGGTATATTTTAATGTTGTTCACAGCGAATTGTGACTTTATTTATAGTTTGTGCAGTGGAGGTCTATTCAAGTCAAGTTCATTGGCTAGACTCCCCGCAAAGATGGTTCACTTGCAGTGTAGCTGTTTGTTGATCTTACCAGATACTCCACATAGTGACGTAATGTTTAAACATGAAAAAATCAGACCTGTACAAGATTTGAAGGGTTGACACCAAAACGTTTGAGAACGCAGCTGATGCTGACAGAATATTAACGAAGCGGGCATCGATCTGGTTTTTTCAAAGCTTCCCGTAATACCGGATGTTCGAAGTAGATACGTTATCCAGATAGCTGCGGAAGTTACGATTATAGAATAGGTCTACGCTATGGAGTTTCGTAATGGAAATACCGTTAGTTTGTTTGTCGTACAGATGAAAATATAAGGTCATGCAGGAAATTTTGGATTAAACATTTTTAGCAACCTAGATAAATTGCTTTTAGATTTGAATTACTATTATTACGAGTATAATGATATAAAATGTTACAACTAATTAAAATGCTGAGAAAGTGAAGTGTTTAAAAAAAGCGACCGGTAATTCATGTGAAATTTATAGTTGTAAGTTCCTTCAGCCTGAAGTTTAGGTGACAATTTTCCCTAATCGGGTCACGAAGATAGAGGTGGAGAAGTGTAAAGGGCTGTTGCGGGGATCGGGGGATCCGTGTTCAGCGGGGAGGTGCGCGGATCCTGGGGTCGTCGACACTTAGGTGAAGGGCAGCGAGGTCGGTGCGTTCGCTTTCGTAGACGCGCGGCGTGCGGCGGCGCGATAGCGGCGGCGGCGACTCTGAGTATTGATCGCAGCTTCACAGCCTCCCGCATTCAGCTTGCGTTACATCTCTCTTTGATTTTCAATGCGTTTATTCGTATTAGAACATGTTAAATACAGAGCTTCTCTATTGAATTTTAACCCCAACCTCGTTAAAACTAGATAAATGTACCGAGAATCAATCATGTTATATATTACTTTATTTTATAATTTAATAAAAAACAAGATTTATGTGCGTGAACATGAACATTATGTATAACATAATTAATGATACAATTTCATTGTAAAGATAAAAGTAATTACACAGCCAACCTTTCTCACGTAACAATAACTATTTTAACTTAGTCTTGATTCTTGATACAACATCAGTAGTAACAATGATTATTCATATGAGCACGGAAGCAATCGTCAATGCAAATCGGTAAATAAATTTGAGGTAATCGGTAAATAGTTACAAATTAAAAATATTTTTTAAATACTGATTTTAAAATTATTAATAAATGATAAATATATATTTCACAGTAATTACATTCTTTTGTGTCGCAATTCATGCGTGTTAATAAATACATAATACTTAAACATTTTTCTGTGGCAAGTAAAAACCATTTTCCACAAAAATATATTGTGTGTGTTTTAATATTTTAAGAGATTGCTCTATTGTCCAGTTGTGATAACCCTAGACTCTAATAACGTAAGTGAGCTAGTTTGCCGCAGCGACCGCGACTGCCGCAACGCCGGCTATTGTTTCAGCAACACGAGATCACTCAAGTTGCTCCTGCCTTCGCACTTACGTGTTACAATATTGTCTACTATTATGACACAAACATTGTAATTAATTCAAAAACATTTCTTTCTATAAACCATCTGCGACTGTGACTACGATTTATTTGCAATATAACACGCATTGTTCTTCCTTGTTCCGATCGTTGACCTTACGATAATTGGTGTCTTGACCTATTATCACATACGTCCAATGTTTAAAGCAAATAAATAATATATTTACTCCATATATAGCTTATTGAGTAGGTATAGCGTTGGTAACCACGGTAGGTATGCACTAGTGGAGACGCTTTCGAACCATAAGCAATTTTAATGTAGTGCTAGCCAACATCTCGAGTGCACTAATTATCAACGTAACGTATCGTGGCAACGATATTATTTTACCGTTAGTGCGAAATGCAAAACTAATTGGAGTTTTATAAAAATGTATTAACAACTATGCGGAGATTATCTGAGTAATGATTTTAAGCAAGAGCATTAAAATTGTTTAGAATGGCATACAGGTCAGTGTGGTAGGTAAGTACCTATGCAACATCTGTGAGCCTACTCTACACTTTCTCCGAAAATGAGACTCGTCTGACTGGTGAGATCGTCCGAGCGAGGTCGCTAGTTGACATACTTTGCCTGACTATTTAATTAATGAGCAATATACTGAAATATTGAATCTATTTGTTTTAAATCGCGATTTAATTGATGTGTTGTTATCAAATAAGTAAATAGAAAGTCTATGAGACGGGTTCAATGATTTTTTATTGATGCCGAATACGTAATTAAATGGTCGTGCAAATACACTTATCTGACTAGTTAAGTAATAAATGATAATAATTTTGTTAATTTATACTTTCATATAAGAAGTGTTTTATACGTGTTCTGAATATTTAGTTTATATTTAAACGAATGTGTTTGTGAACTGAATACCAATCTGTATATCATACTATTTTTAAAATAAAAATTCTTGGCGATATCCGAAAATGTATAAGTCTGTAAAATTCTGGATAGCGTTTTAACACAGATTTATGTTTATTATTGGTAATTTTCTGTACATATTTTTCTACCACTTCAAATGTTGATCCTCTCATTGCCTGCATCATCACTACATAGTATAAAGTAGTCGCTTCCACTGTCTATCTGTCCCTATAAATGCTTAGATCTTTAAAACTACGCAACGGAGTTTGACGCGGTTTCTTTGATAGATAGAGGGATTCAAGAGGAAAGTTTATATGTAGGTATAATATGGAAAAGAAACACTGATAATTTTAGAGGTTCCTAATGTGGTAAATAAACACATTTTTTTGCGCTTATATTGCAAACGCTAGCTGAATTCTACGAGATAGATCGAAATAATGTACAACAGTATTGTGCACTTTAAAAAGGTCTACTAAAAAGTCCGTGATGGTATATATCTATCTCTACGGGGTAGCCCACCATAACCATTTTTATTCCTTTCTTTTTACGAGAAATTATGGCTTATTTATGAAGCGATTTTAAGCAATACAGCATTAATCCTTATTCAATTAAAAACCACATTGTGCATTTACTTAATGTAGATCAATATGGCACCGTATATAATTTAAATATATAAGTATATAATCGACTATTACAGACTTACAATGCATCAATCGTGTCGGTGAGTGCATCTGAAATCCACCCGTGTGAAGCCGGGGTGGGTCGCTAGTTCAAAATAAATAGGTATACAGATATATAGTTTCAATAATTCAATTTCAATCTGTCACAAAAACCACCTACCTAATTTATAGTTAATTTCATTCCCAAATAACACTGCTAATTACTTAAAAATAATTAAATGTTGCATATCTATTTTACCATCATTTCCAACTACCTGCAAAGGATAGAGATGGATGTTAACCTATGTACTAATAAAATGTTTATAATAAAAGATGTAGTATGAATGCCTTACTAAAGCCGCTATGTTACTTTCGTCCGTTAATCTATGCTAATCTGTGTTTCGAAGCGGAACTGAGTTATCCAACTTCTATTGGGAAAGTGTGAAAAACAAAGTTGCAATATATTTCTCTTTAAACATCCAAGGTCCATTTCACATTTCTACTTGTATAAAAGTAATAATACTTTTAACTTACATGTACTTACGATAGGCCACACTTTTTCATGTGAACTATGCGTTTTTATTACTTTATTCAAGTACAAGGTTTATTAATATTATTGATGAATCACGTATTGCGTTACGGAATAGACACCCTAGTCATGTACGTTTGGGTATAATTAAATATGTACAGTTTTTCATAGATACTAAATTAATTAAAAATTATAACGAATAAAAATAATTAAATAACAAAACGAGAGCTCCAGCCGTTGGTAGCTAAGTAGAAAATATAAAAACGATTCATCAGGGTAGACTTGGGAATCATGGTGGGGTTTCGGTTATATTTTTATTAGTTAAAGTTAACGAAACTGTTTATAATCATCATCATCAATAAATTAATTTTAGGGTTGTGACGTCACCGCTTGTTGATTCTTAGGTCAGAATCTTCAACCCAAGCTTCCAAACGTATACATTTTCAGTTACAGTCACCTATAAAAATATGTTGTAGGACTTGTAGGGCAAGATGATCAACGAATATATCGTACTATTTATTGCACTTTGTTGTTTCTAATATCAATGATAAATGAAAATACTGCCATCTGTGTGTCTTTTGTGTGGTATTTGTGTAAGCTCAAACACAGAGTGAGGGAGGTGATAATTTAAACGGAAAATGTTTTTTTTTGTATTTCAAGTCCGAAATCCATAACGTTTATCCTCTCCAATAATTTGTAAATTTACCGATAATTTGCGTTAAAACTACAAATTTATGTTCTTTGTCTCAGGATAAAATTGAATTTCAATAAAAAACCAAGTAAATGTAATGTACGTACAAGTCAAATTAGATAAAAAATTTAAAGAAGTCGACAGAGTCCGTTAAATGTTGATTTGTAAGTGTCAGTGTGTTCCACTTATATTTTTTATACAAAAACAATGATTCAATTTTAATAGGGAATATCGTAAGAAACCATAGACAACTAGGTGACAAAAATAAGATGAAAAGAAAACTTTAGCCAAAAATATTTGCGGTCAGCCGACATTCGAATTATTAAATGTAGACAAACGTTACGCATGTATGTTTTATATGAGTTCATTAACCTCGCCAGTAACTATGACACCAGAAAAGCCTGCGCGCTCTACTAAATTAAGTTATTATGACGCTCAGAAATCAATTAGCATTTTTGAAGTAAGCGATGCCTCAGTTTTTAATTTAAAGCGCTACATTACCAAGTGAAAACTATACGGTTACTGAAGAGAAAAGGCGAATTCATGCTGCTAAGGAAACAAAGAGGAATCGTTTGAAAGTTCAGTTAATGAGAGTGATGTTAGACGGCTGCATTGAGGCTGGTATTGTATGTTAGGCTCCGCGATAAAGAAATAACTGAGTTGAAACTGAACTTTAAATTTAATACAATGAAAACACTAACAAGAAAAAGAGAGTAATCCAACCAAAACTCGAGTCAATATAGCTCTTCTAAATTAATTATATTTCATACAAACGGCAGCAGTTCGTAGCAGTGTCAACTAATATCGATGACACATGATGTTGAGTCATGGTGAGTTATGCCTATTAATACTTAAACTAAAATATACAAAACAAAGTAGGTATGTTTAGTTACAGAAAATCGTTTACTAAAACAATGTTATCTTAGTGACTGATAATGGTAGTGCGTCCCAACACTAATTTATCAAATACTCCGACGCTTGACTCAGACAAATCAGCTGTAATGGATGTGAAGATTCTAACCAATCAACTAATCGTTTGTTCCCCGTAGAAAGGTATCTGTTTTGGACATGACATCAGCATAGAACTTAAAAATATATAACAGTAAATAACTACATATCTAGTTCTGACTATGACAAATATTTGGATTCCAAAACATTGATTTTACGAAACGAAAAGGCACGAGGCAAAACAGTAAAGTAATGTCACGACGAGTCCTTTGTTCAGTATTCTTTACTTTTTACCCGCCTACGGCAAAGCCAAAGGAGGGTTATGAATTTGACAGGCTATGTATGTAAGCATGTATGGTCATCTGTTCCCTCAACTTCTTATTAGAACTGGACAAAAGAGGTATTGTTAGAAGCGTCTTGATAGGCTATATGACATATCACTGAATTTAATGTGGCGCATGTTTGGTATCATTGGAAATGGCGTTACTTGCGCATTTCAAATATATATATTTATATATATTATTAGCATTTGCTCGAGACTTTGTACGTATTTTCTGAGGCAGACAATTTATTACTCTGTATGGTTAATTGAAATATACTTTGCAAATAAATTAAAATTATAATGACACCAAAACATTGTTAAAACTAAAACCCAACTACGACAAAAAACTAGATTTTCTGGACTGAATTTAACCACGTACAGAGATATAGATATTCAAGTTTGAAAAGCCGTACGTTGTACGTTATTAAATCCAGTGTCCTGAAAATATTGTTTCATACTTTTTGAGCGTCGTTTTTTGTCGTATTTGAGTTTTAGATTTCACTTTTTATATTTTGTGATAATGTCAAAAATATTAACTAAATAGATACTAGTCTTTTTGTAATTGGTTAAATACGTCAGAAACTGCTTTGACTAGTAGTTTAACTCTATTGTTACACTGCTTACTACACTATGCGTAATATAAATATGTGTTAGACTGTGTCGTATTTTATGTCGCATATATGTCGCGTTATCTACCATTATTGTGTTTTAAAAACCTAATAGCTGTAGGCAAGCACGAAAGACGGATGTCCTTTTATCTGGTAGTTCGTTACATTGATATGTCACGTCTAATGACATTTTGACATTGTTTCAACGTTCAACTTTAGTTAACAATTATCAGTGGCTCGGATGCATTAGTATGTCTCTGTAATGAATATAATAATTATTGAAATATATACCAACTTATGTAAACTATAATGAGCCTGCATTATGTTAGTACTATGTAATGTAAACTAACTTATATCAAGTTCATTGTTTTGTCTCGTACCGAGGCGGGCGACGGTTATTATTATTGATTGGACGAGCTGTTATTCGAACATAAATTTAATCTAACTATTCATTATTAATATTATCATCGTATGACTCATTATAGTTTACGTTATTCTCGTGGTAAATATAAACTTATTAAATACCTCCCGATCTGCATGCAGTTATAGTTTTAGATTAAATTGTATGTACATATATGTCTATACAGTTTCAATATAAAATTGTTTACACATGCGAATATGATGTACCTATTCAAATATCTACAGAGGATTCCAATTTCCGCAAATATGTTGTAAAATGGGGTGTCCTGACTCGTTACCCCTGCAAAGCGGGGAGCGAGGTGCGGGCGGAGGTTGACGGGGTACGGGCGGAGTGCGGGCGCGGGGTGCACGAGGGTGGCGGCTGCGACTGCGCGGTCCGCGCCGCAGCCCCCGGGGACGCAGCATGTGCGCACCGTCTCTCCCCTGACCCCTTGCGACGCAAACCCGGGGTGCTCCCTCCCTCTCGATTCAAAGCTCGATTATTAAGCTCTCATTCAAGCTTTAATATGCGATTATCGCCATGGTAACTATGCAATGCGCGTAGTGAATGGGAGTATGCTCAGTCTGAAAGCGAGTTACATTAAATATATTTATAATATTAAATATTATACCAACCGTTGGCGGAGCGAGCTGCTGGTGAAGTGGCTTCCTTGTTTCGTGAATTTTCTTTCTCTTTCCCATTGTTCCCTACGACAAATACAAAAAAATATTAGCATTCAGTTCGTAATATTTGAGTAAATAGACCAATTAAACAATACAAATATATAAAATACTCAAGTCGGATAAATTGCCCTCGGAACGTAAGCGTCATTTATGTTTAGGGTTAACCGTGCCCCGAGGGTTCCAACAGAATTTTAATGAAGTCGCATTCGTTGTCCCCTGTTCATTCCATCCCTAGCTTTGAAAACGCTACATTTAGGGATTAGTTACTTTTATACAAAATTACTGATAATTCGTGATAACATATAAATAATTGAAGAAAACAACATAATACTAACCCAAATAATTAATATACATCTATTACACATTTATTTAACACCAACACATATCGTTACAAGTTTCAAAACTCTCTGAAGAGAGAAGAGCTGAACATTTGTTTAATTATAATAAAAAGGTGGTGTTATTTCACCTAGAGCTATAAATAAAGTAACAAACATGTAGGAAGACAAACTTATAAGCGAAAAAGAAAAGAAAAGAAAAGGTTGTTAGTACTCGTAACGAAACAACTGCAAATAATATTGCTTTAAATAGGTACAGTAAATTCAAAGGAATGTTAAAGAACTTTGATTTGACTGCCTCGGTGGCGTAGTGGTAGCGTATGCGACTGCTAAGCAAGAGGTCTCGGGTTCGATTCCCGGGTCGGACCAAATGTTTGTATGATCTGCAAATATTTGTTACGGAGTTTGGGTGTTTTCTATGTATAATATGTATGTATTTACAAAAAAAAGTATATAAGTATTTATATCAGTTGTCTAGTACCCATAACACAAGCTCTGCTTAGCTTGGGACTAGATGGCGTTGTGAGTTAGATGTCCGGAATATTTATTTATTATTTATCATGTAATATGAAATTGCTTTATTAGGTTTCACACTATTTAATAACTTTATTCAAAGTATATATTCATAATAAATTTATAACACTTTTAGACAAATTACATAGGGCTATTTGGACTCAAATTGATCATATCTATGGATCTATATTACCATAAACATAAAACACTTTTTTTTGTAAACTCATGCATATACTACTCAGACAAATTTGCCAATAGACATATTCATGAATACAAATATTAGCACTTTACGGAAATTGAATTACATCGCAATTTCTGTTCAATGGTCATGTTCCATTTATTTCACGTTTTATTGACACCATTAGCAAATTATGATTTAGATCTGAGACTACGTGATTAAAAACACATAGGTAACACAAACAGCTGCCATACAAACAGTTATAAACTTATGTGGACGTTTGGTAAACTCACAATTCGGATATCGCATATTTTAAAACAATTCTATAGGCTAGTGCTTGATGACCGTTTCAAAAGCGGCTCTACCAGACTAAGCCGTGCATTTTCAGAACAGAACTGTAAATATTATGTGTAAAACGTTGAGCTGTACCGTTCAGATATAAGCTCCAAACTCTCAAAGTCCTATTGAGAACTCACAAAGAAGTGGTGACATGCTTTGAGGATAAAGGAAATTAAATTTCATATCGATTTGATCGAGTTAACACAGTTAGCAGAATGTTTAGTACAAGTTGCTATTTTATTGACTTATCGTACTCGAAACAATCTCAATCATTCTAATGTTTAATAAAGAGATAAAACATTATCGCAACAATGATTTAAAAAATAATTTATCCTTATTTAAACAATAGGCGTGGTCGTTCTTATTAATCGGAAAAGTATATGTAATCAATTAAAATAATTGTTGAAGTTGATAATAAATTGTCATGATTTATTACTTTAGACAGTTTACATTCCTTGATTTTGTTTTCAATATTTCGATAAAAAGTCAATGAAATAACCAAAATACATTTTATTTATTTATTCATTTATTTATAACTTTATGCACAAATACATGCATCGGCGGACTTAATGCTAAAGGCATTTAATTTCAATAATTAATTTAAAAACTATTTGAAAGGAAAAAAGTATCAGAAAATAAACGTTGGAGGTTAAAAATGTAACGTCATGCTTTATTTTAAACTTTAAATTAGTTATGTATAAAATAGATAAATATAACTTAGTTACAAATTTCATCATTATTGGCTAACTATTCTTGATGGCATCACAATTATTATAATTATAATATCCCATTAAAATTTCCTATTTGCACTCGATAACGATTGTTTATTAAAAAAACTAACTGAACCCCGTGGTGTTACCCTCGGTTATTGTTGTACCTAGACGCAGGTAACACCGCGGGGCAAAGCTAGTATCTAAAGTAGCCTAAGTTTCTCCTTATTACATCAGCTACATCAGCGTGAAAGTCAGAGATTAGCCGGAACAAACAGACACATCATTTTTATTTATAAGTAAAATATATAAATATATTCATGTATAAGTAGGTTATAAATGTGGCTCGAGCACTTCAAATACTCTAGTGACCCAGACCTATTTAAATTGTGAACTCTAATATGAGTTCGTTACATACATTACAATTTTGTAATCTACAATGTATTTTTAAAACCTGAATCAACGTGTAAACATAAGAACAGAAGGTACTAATGAAATGCGCCTAAAGTTCCCATTTTGCAATCTAACTTTCTGACGACGAAGGGGTTAGACGGCTCTACCTTTGCCGTATAGAACAATTAATTTGTGTATAAAACGGATATATAGGTATGGGTGTGCTACTGTACAAATTCAGGGAATAAAGAACCTAGTTAGTGTGGGTGTATTTTACCTATTTTCACGGCGACCGCGTTCGGCATAGCGATTGACTCATATTGAACTCTTAACCAATCGTAACTCCGAACGTGCTAGCCGTCGAGAGTGAATTGATTTGAAATAAACTCACACTAGGCCCTCAAAACGGTGTGCTCTCAGGGCGCAGTACCTACTCGGTACCAGCGAGACGCGGCAAAGCACATTCCCGGGAAGATCCTTTTTGCCTGCGTTGCCTGTCAGACCGGTTCTATTGCGATCGTTCACCTGAGCACACTCGCTCGCAAATTTACATTGGATGGCTTTTCACTACAGTGTTACTAAAAGTAAATGAGAATAATTCGATACTCGTTTTATTATCGATGTCTCTTCGTCTTCTACCTAGCTATTAGATTCGCAAGTTCTTAGAACCCTTTTTAACTGTAACTTTTAACCGGTTAACCGGTTTAAGCGGCAACGGTTAAAAGTTACCACAACGACTATATCGTATATTAAAATCGACTTATTTGTTTATCCCTTAACGAATTAATCTGATTCAATTACGAAATTTATTAGAATTACAACCTAATTTTTTAATACTAGTTAGACTACAGGTTCTGTAAATAAACTATTAAAACCATAATAATATTTAATAACATCTTTACTTAGACGACATCGTTTATCGCTTAATATTAAAATAATATAAAATTTCAATGTCACACATTAACACACTCACTCACTCACTCTGCCATTAAGTTCTTTTCAAATTAAAAACTCAAACTTAAATCACTAAAGATTAAAAAAAGATTGACAACAATTATACTTAGCACTTTCGTTCAATTTCTCAATTTAAAATAAAGCGTATTCGTACTTCGTTGAACAATGACCTACTAGAACTTAGTATGGTACAAATAATTCCGACGATCATTCAAATAACGTGGTTGGTATATATGTGAACTATTAAGCATACAGTCACAAAAGTAACTAACCACATTATTTGCTAAGTAGTAACTAAACTCATTTCACAGGTAGACGTGTTTACGCACAATAGAAATAAATTATATTTTAGTTACTATTTTTATAGGGATTTATATCTATAGATTTATTTTCTTACTTTCGTATTAGACAGTAAATACTTAAGACAGTAAGTATTAAACGCCATAATGTATTGTCAACGTCTATTTAAGTTTTAGAGTCTGGTTATAAAACATTGTGCACGCAGTATTTTTTTAAATATATCCACGACAGGCACAGCTGCAAAAATAAGCTATCGTTTGTCTGACATGCACTTGTCTGGGCTTAAATCACAATTCCACAACTTATTATTAACAGATGATGTTGAAGACAATGTGTAGAAAACGTTCTCAACCTTCATTTCAATATACTTAAAACATAAAATGTTTATTTCGATTGTATTTATTTTAGGAAATGGAGACAGTTTCATGAACGAAAACAGTAATATTTTTGACTACGTCAAAGATTCTTGAAAATATACCAGTGGCCAGTATTTTTTCGTTTCATTTCGAGGAATTTAAACATGGCTATTGTAATATCTGCTTACTGGGAGTCCCCAGAGTTTATTGAAGAGGCTTTGTTCTGAGTTAGGGTATCGGGTAACGTACGTTGTTCTTAGTGCGACGACTAATGAGGATGGCGATGATATTTTATTTTCTATTGGTCGTAATTTGAAAGTAAAACAGTACTATATAGGTATCTATAAACAACAGTGTGGTTCCTATTGTGTTGTTAGCCATTCTACGGGCCTCAACCAGTCTCAACAAGTGGTTGCCCCATTTAGATCTAGGGTTTCGTAGCAATAATCGGTCATCATGAAACGTTTTATTTATTTGTCAGGCCTCAAATGTGAATACATACCTACAATACAATCTACTAGTGGTCGCCCAGTGACCAAATTCGGCCATATTTTTTTCTTTATTTTTTTAGCTTTCTGTACTTCTCCACCACTTAAAATTTACCTGTGGAAAATCTCTGTTCGCATAATTTTCGTTAAAAAGGATACAAGGTTTTTGCTTCACGTATACATACCTATTATTACATAATAATAAAGTTCTCCTAGCCTATAACGGACACGGCGACCAGTCTCAACGGAGGCCAGCTAACTAAGCAGGAGATATTATAGTGCACAAGTGTGTGCGCAAACACAGGTGCATTATCTGTTCCCTCTCTCTCATAATCCGATGGGACGGTTAATCGACACGACCGGGTAGAGATCAGGCGCAGGACCGACAGCTTTACGTGCTCTCCGAGACTCCGGGGCAGACCCTAACTTCTAAACTGCGAGCTGTTGTTAGGTATTTCTATAATCAGAAAAACTTGTAACACTTTTGGCTCGATTCGAACCCAAGACCAACGAGGCTTTTAATATATATTAATATAGATACCAAAATTGTTTATTTTCTAATGTTAAAAATTTAAGGTAGGTACTTGACCTCTCCAAAAATGGCTAAAGATTAATCTTTGTTCTTTATATCACAGAGACGCAATAACAGATGTGTATTATCATCTAGGTATTACAGTACCTACTAGAGTTCTTGCTATACATATGTGATGTACGTGTTTATTAACGATTACCGATAAAAAGATAAAGATCTGTCAGTTGCACCAAGTCAAACTATCTAACACCGATTGTCTCAAGTGGGTGCGAACGCCGCGACCTTGGCAGTGGCGTTGACTCTCGCGGCCTCAAATCGCAACCAACCGTCGCGCCATAGATTTAACACATGAGCCATATATAGCATCTGTACTCGACATATCATTAATACACTTCGTTTATGAACGAAAACTCTTGGAACCGAAGCATAAAGTAAATACTTTTTTCTTATCTGCACATGAGTTGCACAGTTAATGTGGAATATAATCGTTCATAGATTAACCGTCCGATATGAGCTATGTAAAGACTAGGTAAGTTAATATAATATGTATGTGCAAGAGTTATTGAATTATTTAGTTCCACATATTTCTATTACTGATAGATTTGTAGCTAGCTTGTTTATTAATTTCATAATATGGAATTGAAATACTAGATAGATCTAAAGAAAAACGAACAAAGTTACTATATACAAAAATAGTTGTGCGTTTATCTTTTTATTTTAAAAAGTAACACGTTTGTAACACTAAATTTGTTGATCAAACTATGTTGCCAGTATTGCACAATAATACCTATTTTAGTACTGTTTCTCTTATCGTAGCTAATAGCTCTAAAGAAACATAAATCTGCTTGACAGTCATTAAAATTGTTTAGTTTTATTTTGTGACCTTTATTTATAGCTTTATATGCTTTTTCAGGGAACCAATATTTGTTTAACTTTTTTACATCAATAATCGTTTTTTTAAAACATGAATTTAATAACAGTTTTTATGTAGATATTGTCTATTAATAGATTTTAATTTTGTGTAAGAAGAGTCTGTTAGTTGCGAGTACCAAGAGGACGACCAATAAATAGTAAAATTAACACATAGGTAGGTATGTACATGTTATGAATTTTAAAATACTTATGTAGGTACAGTATTTGCAGTGATCCCAGTTCGTTGTAATTGTCTTGGTTTTAATTAGCATGGCAATAGCCAGTGTAATCATTTTCCTTTTATATTGAGGAAGTTATATGACAAACTGATATTTAAAGCACACGATGTAGGCTGGAAAATAACAATTACAATCGACTACTAAATAACCACATTTTTGTTAGTTTTACTTTAGTTTTTATCCAATATAGTTTACTTTTTGATGCATTAAATATTTTGAACTTACAAAATTAGTCTAAAAGATAAACGGTATTAAGGCACTAATGATCGCTGAAAAATAGTTATTTTGAATACAAAAAGACTAGTAATTCTATAGATTAATACGTGAAGGAAAATCTTTGTATTCCGTTTAAATTATGCGAAGAGGAGAAGTATGAATTTTGACACAGTTAAGTGTTTATATGGAAGAATAGAGAAGAAGGCAAAACAAAAATGAATTATGGTCAAATTTCGACCACTGGGCAAACCAGTTGTCATTAAATTTTCTGTTTACAGCTTTGTAAAGATGACAAAAATTTAAACATTTTGAAAAGTGCATAGTTATTGGAACTTCTGTCTTCTAACTAAATATGTCATGAATTAATAATATTTAATACACATGTATGTATTTATGTGCAATTCCTTTAATTAACCGTATCAGTATATAATATAAAATTGCTATAATGGTCTCCGTTGTTTGTTTTCCAGTGTAGCAATTATTTCCTTCCTTCCTTTAAATACTAGTTATTTCTTTCCTTAACATTTAAAATTACAATGAATACTGGAATAGGCTAACATTGTAATAATTTTATCTCTCTCAACAAAACGCTGTCAACGGGAAAACGGTCAGAATTGGGATGCCTACATGTAGGATAAGTTTATTTCTACTGGAAATGATGTTAAGGGGATTATTTCATACCAATATCATGTTTACAAGTATTATTAGTGAAAAAATATATGCAGCGCTTTGGAAGTCATGAAGTAATCTTTACACATAGTATGAATAAGGTCACTTACACTATCTGTTGATCTGTTCGCTTCGATTTTTTAAACCACTCAACAGATTTTAAAGCGGTTTTCAGCAATAGATAGAGTGATTTAAAGGGATGGTTTATATGTATTATACATGCAGATATATAGTAGATAAATCCTATAATTTCAAAGAGTTCCGTGCGAAGTCGGGCCTGGACGCTAGTAAAGAATATTAATTATGATGATGTGGTTCTCCTAGCCGATTACGGCCACGGCGGCAGGTGACAAAGTTTCAAAGGAGACCAGCCAACTACACAGTGCATAAGTAAGTGCACAAACACAGGTCTACTCTCTGTTTCCTCTGTTTGATAATCCGATAGGACGGTTAACCGACGTGACCAGGGAGAGATCAGGTGCAGGACCGACAGCTTTTACGTGCTCTCCGAGACAAGGGGGTTCAAATCCCAGCTGCCAAACCCCGAGCTGTTCTATAAGTATTTCTTTAATCAGAAAAACTCAATAACACTTTTGGCTCGACTTGAACCCGAGTCCTCTTGATCGGCAGCCGCATACATCAAACCGACGAGGTAGTTGAGAAATATTACAAAGATACCGGAGAAAAACATAACCCTTCTTCGTCAGTCGGGTTACAGCAGTATGAAGAATAGTATTTAAAGGAAATCGTTAGCAGTCCAGATCCCAAACCATGCACATTGCACAATATTGCAAAAATATTTTGTTTTAGTTTCGTGTGCATATGTCATTAAGGCGTTATATTGCGTGTACGTGTAGGTATATTCGATAATTAATTATAATTCTAAATTTAAAATTTTAATTAAGTTGTTTTACATGTCGTGGGTGAAATACGAGTCTGGTTGTTTGTTTGGATTTTGTTATAAACATAGTTGCTGGATGTTTTCTTTTTAAAACAAGTCGTTAATAAAAATAACTTTTGTTGACCCACTTTAAATTTTAACCCATTATAACTAACGCAAATATCATATTTCAACTCACATTCCCGTAATTATTGTTGATAGTATTTATGTTTTTTACAACATTACTTTAAGAACTTTAACAATCGTTTTTTGTATCAAACTTCTGTATCCGATTACACGCGACTGCAAAATACTTAGCACTGCAAAATGCCATTTAAAAAGGTTATTCTTTGACATGTTTTGTAAGTGATATGATAGTTTTAAACACAATAACATACAATACAATTCATAACTGCCAGTTACGAATAATACTCGTATATCCAGTGCATTTGACTTGTAAAAGTTGTAATCGACATGTATGGTTTACGAGGAGAAAAATTGCATAGGTACAAACTAGTACAATATGGCGACATGTGTGCACAGGTGTATCTTCGAGACGTTTGGTATGTGGGTGATGGCCGAGCACTCAGATACCCGCGATCACACTTCTTCTTGTTGATTTGCTTTTGACAATGGATTTAAAAAAAATACAATATATAAGATTTTGTGTCTATGTCAAATCATGGCACAGTAAATGAATTTGAACATAGGTTAAATAAAAAAACTCCTTCTTTAGAATAGTTATAGTAGTATATAGTAGTAATCATTTTTTCGGCAATATGAATAGGTAAATGACGGCATCTAGTAATTCTTTTACCAAATGATTAAGGTTTCATGAAACGGTAACAAAAACAATTTCTTCGTACGTTTCAGATTTATGTTTATAATTAACAGCACTTATATGAAATGATTATCACAAACTTGTCACGAAGGAGTAATCAGTAATCACACCGTATGTCGAGCGTAACGCTTTGCCATATTGGATTACCACGAGGTCGTGTTCGAGTGTGTGATACAAAAGGATACTACTAAGGTTAAGCTTGGTAATATCACACACAACAGTTTTTTTTTTTTTAATTTTTTTTAGAGCAACAGGAAATAACTCTTCTTAGAAGAAATAAAAAATCATATTTTTAAAGCGAAATTGTGTTAATCGTTTAATGACAAATGACTCACCGATTTGAAGGAGTGTTACACTCTTTAGTACGAGTAGTACACCTTATCTCAATGTAACGACTTTCGTGTTATCATGTCGGTAAGTCGATATATTTAATAACTAGGAACGTAGGTTTCTATAAACAGCGGATTGTACAATGTTTTCTTTGGATTTTTCAAAATAAAATAAATGTGGATATCGATGAAATGAATTGATCTAGCCTAAAAGATTTGCAATTTGAATAGGCATCACACTAATTTTATAAAGGTGAAAGTAAGTTTGTTTGTTACGTTTTCTCGCGAAAACAACTAAACCGATCATCATGAAACTTCGTACACATATTCTTGTAGGTATTAGAAGTAACATAGGATACTATATACATGGGAAACCTATACTTTTGCGAGCGAAGCCGCGGGTGAATGCTAGTAAAATAATAAATGTCTTTCATTTCAAAACAACCAATATGTAAAAGCCGTTTGAACACTGTTTGTTTTCTAATTTCAAATCCAGTTATACTCGACTGTACACTGCCATATGGCACTGACGGCTTGTCGACGGAGTCATAACCATAAAAAGGTTTATGAAGCTTTTAGGTTACACGCTGGCAAAGGTCGCTCGTAATACAGTCAATAACGTTATACTTAAAGGGTTTGTTTAGAGAAGCATCAATCGAATATTTATTTTCAAGAAGACATCGATAGTAGGAACCATTAACTTTGAATATAAAAATGTTGAGAATATTTGTATAGATGGAAAATATGTGAATAATTCCTAAAACGTCTCGAAACTAAACATTACCTAAAAGCTACTGATACAATACCAAAAGTTTTTGACGAGACATATTATTTGTTCAGTTTGCGTAAATTAGTTGTGATAACAGAACCAGGGAAAAGCTGCGGAGGTGTCTTCTAAAATTAGCCAATGTTGCGTAATGCTTAACTACTGGTGTGTAGAAACAGGTTAGCACGTAACATCCAAGGTTAAGGTCAATCGAAGGCATTGGACAATGAGATTCAATAGATAGATATTACCAGCACGAAGTACCACTATTGACGTTGGTAAAGCTTATTGAGTCCTGACTCACACATGTCCTCCACATCTGTTTATAGCAAATTTTATTATTCCTTACATAGTCTGTAGAATATCCGTTTGTTAAAGACCTATACGAAGTAATATTAAAGTCAGAGTATTATAAACTTCTTATGTTAAGGTATCTGTCTGTGTATAAAAAATAAAACTTTAAATTGTTTTCTATTTTTATGTTCGAGGAAAGAGATTATGGAACCTAATTAAAAAATTGACGTTGGAAAATTGCTACTTTAATCAGATTGATAGATGGATACTTCTGAGTCAGTGCACTATTGCACCCCTTATCGCTACTTACTTGAATTGTTAAATAAATTATGGCATAAATAACTGTCAAAAATAACATGGTCGAAATTGCTAACAAAGAAGAAGAAGAAATTTTATATTTCAACTTGTAATCTTGTTCGTTTTTGAAGAAAATATCTGTTTTTCTTGTAGTTACTCATGAATCTAATAGTGGTACTTAATCAAGTTAAGTCTAAACTCTAGTAACTTATTTTTAATATATGTAAACCTGTTTCGTCCTCTTATTTCTTTTCTATTTATATATAAATATATATAATATATATAAAGAACTACTAAAAGAATTCAAAGATAAATGGCTAGAAATGACAGTAATGGGCTTATTAATTATGCAGAACGTGAGCTACATACATGACGTCATGATAAAAAAACAATCAGAGATTATTGACCTGCCTAAATTTTACTTCCAAATTTAATTTTAAAATGCATCTTGTTTATATTCAAAATCTTTCCAGGCGAGACTTGCAGTTTTTTTTCATAGAGTTACCGTAAGAAAACTACTGTATGTAACTAATTATATTTATAATTTGCTCGTTAATTAAAGTAGGATAAAAGTTAATTAGCTAGTAAAATGTAAAAATTTCTAGGCTGAACTGAGACTGACTAATTTGGTACATTTTCTTTTGTAAAATCTTTCGAGTGTCTGATACCATTGTGAGTAAAACTGTCAACAAGTGATCTTTGGTCGAAGAACGAAGCGGAGCTCACTAACAAGATTTTTCTTTTGGCTATGAATATTAAAGAGGCCTTACTATACACCGGATATATTATTCGTTTGAAGACGGATGTGGCGTCATTTGCATTCCACGCGCGGTCATAAGACAATGCGCCATGCATTGTGTAGAGGTCCCGAAACATTCTATATTAGCAGAATTCATTATTTTGTGTGAAACGACAAACTTTTACTGTGTGAAATACTGAGTAAGTATGTGTCAGGTGGTGCGATTCGCATTGTGATTCTAAGTTCTGTGTGAATTAACAAAAAAATAATAACGTTACAAAGCAACAACTTTCGGATTAGGTTTACATGATGTACGTTGTCAGCACGAATTCAAACAGTAAATTATAACATATTGTTTTGTTTAAGATTGTTCGTGTTGTAATGTTATCTACTGTCGCTAAAAGAAACACATACATGTATGTATATCATTTCATACGTCATATGTACTTGCGAACGAACATACTGCTATCGTATCAACTGAAATCGATAAAAATTGTATTTCATATGGAAGGTGATTTTTCGCTAATTGATTGCTTGACTGAAATACTTTATTATTATTAATATTCTAAATCACGGGTCTCTTATAGTCAGCCCGTCAAATACTTTTGACATTTCAAGTTACGTTTTCAACAGATTTTGAAAATGTGCCTCTCGACATGATTATATTTTCTGTATTTAAATGTTCCGTACATTTTCATTTTTGGAACGTAGGTTTCCGTTTTTTTTATTGCCGATTCTTTATATATATTTATTATTGGTAGTCGAAGATGGTCGGATATAGCCTAGCTAGTCGTATTTAAGTTACAACGACTTGAGACCATTGCATTGCTTTGTCAGATATTCCTGTTCCAGCTGAACAATAAGTGAAAAATGTACGAATCAAAAACTAGTAGTCAAATTGAGAACCTCCTCTTTCAGTACCTGGTATTTCAAATAATACTTCTGGTCACGACATTGAAAAAGTGCCTTTTATCTATCGGAAACTTCAACGTTACTTCTTTACTAATTTTTCATGACATTACCGATTAAGATGTGAATTTCGTACGTTCTCTTGTAATCATTGATATCGTGTCGTGTCTGATATATTATCAAAGTTATCAATTTTAAGTGTGAGTAACAGATAGGGCCCTGTATGGGAGGCGCTCTACTTGCTTGCATATGCAATTGGTAATTTATATTTAACTCTTTATCAATTTACGTAATTTTCTTGCTAAGACGGTGTCACATAATTTGATTCATTATATTTTAACAGAAATGTATTACTGAATATGTTTTTCTATCATCTATCCTCTAGATTAATATTTGTATGAAGGTTTATTAAAGACTACCAGTACTCTTTATTTAATCTCTTGATTCGTGTCAAATGACTGACAGTTTTTACATTCTTCTTTTTTGATGAAATGGGAACCAGCAGGATTACTCGCATCAACTATTTCTGCCAAGTATTTATCGTCTTCAATTATCAAGTCTTTGAGTCTTCAAGTCGTCGTCGTGATGAAATTAATGATAAAAATATATAAACAGATAAAAAATGGGTCCCCATTTCATGTCATCCACATTTTATATATTTTTACGAAAAAAAAAAAACGATCTTCCCAGTTTTTACATAACTATCATTATTGTAGGTGATTGACATTCAAATCAGTTTCTTTTTTTTAAACGTCGAAACAGGATGTTCTATGGAAGGTTTATAAGCTGTGCTTGCTTGCCGTCATAGTAAAATTTTCTTGGTTCATTTTTTTCTAAGTTTTATCTAATACTTTATTTAACGAGGAGTGTGTAAATACAAAGAATAGAAATTTAGATAATTATCAAATCAAGTCGTTTTTCTTTTGAAGTCGTAAAGATATCCATTTATTAATATTGATTGCTGAAACGATCAACATAACTAAGGTTTCATTTAACAACTGAAACAAAACCGTACATATCTGATATCTTACTATCTCATCAATGATAAAATATCACATAACAAGTTTCTAGATTATGGTGAATAACAATATTAATATTCTGTGTCTACGTAAATTGCCATATACTTAAAATACATTCTGGTACAAACAGGTACAAGGGTTTTTTATAGATATGTTTAACAAAATTATCTATAGAAATTGGCAAATGTCCCTAAATAATCTTTTATTATGAATAAATTTTGGCCCACATTCAAAACATTTGAAAAAAATACCCTTCGTGTTTTTTCAAAATTAATAAGTGTAAAAATACAACTAGTGTAGAAATCATTATAACTTTTATTAGCTCTCTTATATCAATGAGATATAAATTCTCTCTAGTTAATCTATACCAATATTATGAATTCGAAAGTAAGTCTGTCTGTCTGTCCCGCTTTTAAGGCTAAACAACTGCATCTATTTCAAGAAAATTTGCCATGAAGATACTTTGATTCCTGAGGAAGGACATAGGCAAGATATTCTATCGTGATAACTACAGATACGCGGGTGGAGCCGCAGTCAAAAGCTAGTATAATATAAAGCTCTGAATATATTATATTTAATTCTAATGTTTGGGGGAAAGTGTAATTTTAGAATTTAGCGGTCAAGCATTATGTAGGGCATAGACCGGTGCGCTGCTCGCCTCGCCCGCAGCTTACAGCTACGATCTTGGCCTCAAAGCCTGACCGGTCTTCTTGGGTAGATAACCGGTTTTACTGACTTCTTTGTAGGTAACAGTATAGGTACTCTCTAACACTAATATTTGCATTAATGCTCCCATTCGGAACGCATCGTCTGTGATATCAGCGGATGTGAGAATTTATCATACGGATGTTTGCAAAGTTTCTGAGAAATAATGATTTATGAGTAATAAATAATATTTGAGTCGGTTATTATCAACTTTCTCAGCTCTATTAATCACGGAGCATGGGTGTATTGGCATCGTGGTGGCGCTGCGATGTCGGGCGTGACTCATTCACCCCGGTCGGCGCGACACTCATGCAGGGTGATCTAGCGATGAAACGTATTTACGCTACCAGGGTTTAAAACCAGGTTTTCAATTCGAAGTACGGCGCCCTGGTACGAGCAAAAAATACTTGCAAGTGTATGAAAGTATATGTGCTGAAGTCGTATGCTCAAAAAACTTGACCACTACACATAAAAATACTGCATAGGAAAATGATTCATATCTTAATAAGAATAAAAAACACAATCGGATTTGTAAATAAAAATACTTTCAAGCCCAAAGTATTTTTTTTTATACGATTTTGCTCCTTATTCTCAATGAGTTACGGGTCGAATTCTTATGTAAATAAAAAATACTTTGAACCTCAAAGTATTTTTTTATTTGTACGATTTTGCTCCTTATTTCTTATAGAATACGGGCTGAATTCCTATGAAAGTATTTTCAAATTTGGGCACCGCGGCCGGACACGTCGTACGCGTCGCGTCATAAGCAGTACGTACGGGGCTCGGCGTGTTGAGCCCTGTACCCGAGGCGAGCCCGAGTATTTCCTTCTCCTTTTATCTACATTAATATTATAAAGGGGAAACATTTGTATTTTTGTATGTAACGAATAAACTCAAAAAGTACTGGACCGATTTTAATAATTCTTTCACCATTCAAAAGCTACATTATCCACGAGTAACATAGGCTATATTTTATTTTGGAAAAAAATAGGGTTCCGTAAGATATTTGGGTTTTTCGGACACAAGATGTAAAAAATCAACCAGAAAAGTTACTTATTTTGCGTACGCTGCCTAAACGATAAAAGATAGAACCATAAAATGTTCTAATTTGTGTGTCTGTCTGTTTGTTCCGGCTAATGTCTGGAACGGCTGGACTGATTTGGACGGGACTTTCACTGGTAGGTAGCTGATGGTACAAGGAGTAACTTAGGCTTACATTTTTTAGACTAGCTTCGCCCCGCGGCGTTACCCACGATACGACAATAACCGCGGGTAACACCGCGGGGTTCAGCTAGTTTTATATATATTGATACTTAAAAATCTTTGATACTAACAAATACTTTCAAATATTTTTAAAAGCGTCCATAATTGTAGCCCGACTCGATGACATATACAGGGTCTGTCGTAAATAATGGATAAGTCGTAAACTGGAGTTGGTCCGGCTATGAGACTATTAGAAAATCGTATCTTTTTGCCAGGGTTTCTAACCGTATGGAAATGGCGTAGACTTTTATGTTTTTTTATAAATTTCGCTACTCTTTGCATTCATTCCGTTGCCATTTCGTTAAATTTAGGTATTTCTGTGTCATTTTTTTTGTATTATAGTCTTGAAGATGTGTATTATTTAGTTTTAGTACTGTTTTAGGCGTTTTTAACGTTGGTCATTTTCAAAATTGTCATTTTAAGATTTTTTATGTTTTTGTTTTACTTAGGGTCAACTTTTGATCATTTACTGTGTAAAAAAAAAGTACGGCGCTATAGCTGCCCATGATCTTAATAAATTATCTAGTATGTGTAGATTCTAAAAAGGTATAACAATGCATACTTCACAAGTAATATTAAGCTACATGAGCGAGATCAATATCAAGGTGAGAAAATATTTTTTTCATGTAATGTTGTAAATGGTTATAAAACTTCGTCATAATGATTTATTTCTGCCAAGATTCTTTACACAAACACTATGGGGTCACTATTAAGGATATTCAAAAGAAAACTAGGTTGTTTTAGTACGTAAAAATATTTATTCAACAACTTAAACTAAATGTTCGAAGTGTCCTCCGCCGGCAGCTATGCACGCTCTACATCGCCTAATAAACGATCGCTTAATCCGGCGCACATAACCGGCTTCTTCAATTTTTCTCGCTGCTACTTGAATGCGCGCACGCAACTCTTCTACAGAACTTATTGTTTCACTGTATACTTTTTCTTTTATACAGCCCCAGTAAAAGAAGTCCAAGGGGTTCAGGTCTGGCGAACGTGGAGGCCATAAAATTGGCCCCAATCGCCCTATCCATCTATCTGGATAAGTATTATTTAAATGTTCCCTGACACGAACAGCGTAATGTGCTGGACACCCATCATTTTGTAGCCACATCTCATTTCTTATCTCTTGTGGGACGTCTTGCAGTAAACTAGGTAAAGTATTTGCTAAAAAATTCAAATACATATCCGCATTTAATATTGCCGGCAATTCGAATGGACCAATGATTTTGCCATTAATAATGCCAGTCCATAAATTAATTTTAAATTGATATTGCGATCGGTCTTCTCGGATAAGTCTTGGGTTTTCGAGTTGCCAGCTGTGTATGTTGTGAAGATTCAAAAAACCATCTTTTCGACACGTTGACTCGTCACTCCATAAAATTTTATTAAAAAAACTTTGGTCTTCCCTCATCTTTCGCAGCATTATGCGACAAAATGTTATTCTCGCAGCAGCGTCCCTTGGCATTAATGTTTGGACCCTTTGATAATGATAGGGATATAATTCATGCCTTTTTAAAATCCTGTGTACAGATTTTTGAGGTATACCGGTGCGCCTTGAAATTACACTTATGGACGTACCAGGGTCTTCTGCAACTATTTCCAGTACTTCGGCTGCACTGTGGCGTTGTGGTCGTCCTTCACTCGCCCCGCCTACGCCGGTCCCAGGAAATCGTCCTTCCAAAAATGTGTTGTGCACTCTTATGAAGACACGATAGTCAGGATGCCGGGCATTTGGATATTTTTCCCGATAAACTCTAGCAGCTCTATTGGCGTTGCCATCACATAAACCATAAATGTAATGCATGTTTACGTATTCGGCCGGCGTGTATTGTTGAGGCATGATATACAAAATTTTCCAAAATAACACGTGCAATCGATAGCACAACACGATGCCCATAAATGAGAGCTGAGTTGTCAATATCACCAGGTTAACAAGTCCAAATCACAAAGAAAATCTAAGTCCGATATTAGAAAGCAGTAACAAATTGACGACAGTAATGAAAACGAGAGCACATGCGATGGTCAAAATCACACTGAGAGATGTATCAGGAGTGCGCCCTAGCTAAACGCATGCTAACCTTTTCACACATCGTGAGTGTGAAAGGGACGGTGCATCATGCAGTGTGCCTAGTAACAATGTCCTTTTCACGCGGGGAGACCCTTTGTATTGCTGTCTTTGTTCATTTTTTTACCTGATGATCCTTTTTACGAATAAACTTGTAACATGTTTGTCGCATGTAAATATTAGAGCACATCAATTTTAAAATTAAACACCTTTATGAAATGAGGAGGCATGAAATTTTTTTGACAAAAAACTACCTAGTTTTCTTTGAATATCCTTAATAGTGGCCCCATAGTGTTTGTGTAAAGAATCTTGGCAGAAATAAATCATTCTGACGAAGTTTTATAACCATTTACAACATTACATGAAAAAAATATTTTCTCACCTTGATATTGATCTCGCTCATGTAGCTTAATATTACTTGTGAAGTATGCATTGTTATACCTTTTTAGAATCTACACATACTAGATAATTTATTAAGATCATGGGCAGCTATAGCGCCGTACTTTTTTTTTACACAGTAAATGATCAAAAGTTGACCCTAAGTAAAACAAAAACATAAAAAATCTTAAAATGACAATTTTGAAAATGACCAACGTTAAAAACGCCTAAAACAGTACTAAAACTAAATAATACACATCTTCAAGACTATAATACAAAAAAAATGACACAGAAATACCTAAATTTAACGAAATGGCAACGGAATGAATGCAAAGAGTAGCGAAATTTATAAAAAAACATAAAAGTCTACGCCATTTCCATACGGTTAGAAACCCTGGCAAAAAGATACGATTTTCTAATAGTCTCATAGCCGGACCAACTCCAGTTTACGACTTATCCATTATTTACGACAGACCCTGTATATCGAAATTTTGATACTTAAAAGTCTTTGATATTAACAAGTACTTTCAAGTATTTTTAAAACCTGGTTTTTGACCCTGGTATTTTTTCGGACTCGTACTTATAAACCCTGGTATTCAATTTTGCAAGTATGTCTCATCGCTAGGGTGATCGCGCGACGAACTCTGAATCACTCTGCTGACTGCACCGTGCCAGTACCACATTGCCATACTATTATGCACATATTCATGTCGCAGGTAACAGAATCGCCATTGTATGCTATTCACTATTGTGCAGCCGAACTTTTTAGGACCCCGTAGGCGATTGTAAACGCGTTATTGTCACATGGTTCATGTATGTCGGTATATTTAGATTCGAACAATAACAAGATTCTCGGCCTACAGACCGGTTCCATTCATTTTATTATTTTTATACATAGGCTATTTACATATTCATGTAGGTATTAAAACATTTACTGCCTATGTTATTACATACATTGCGTTGATTATTATATATAAATTGCACTTCGCTATCTATATCTAGTACGCCACTTTAATATTTTAAGTTTCGGTGGTACCTAAATATATAAAAAAAAATTTGTTATAGGTATTGTACACAACACAAGTGGAATTGTATATTGTACACACAAATGCAATTTACATATTTTTAAATGTACTAGCTAGTTAGGTACCTTTCATTTAGTTTGTGATTTCTAGTCGATGTGAAAAATCTCTCTCATAAAGTTCTAATTCTAATCCCTGCATGCGTCTCTTTTTAAAATAAATTTACAGTGGACTAGATCCCTTTTTATAAAACTTCTGACTGTAATGCACTCGATTTTTTCAATGCTGATTTACTCAATACTTGCAGTAACCTGTGGTAAATATCAATATGAGGAGATATGTGCCTAATTAAAACCTTTAAAGCCTTAACTTCTTGTAGTGTGTCACAAAGTAAACAGCTATTTAGACACGTTAGGTGTTTTTGTACAGAGTGAATTAGTCACACACAAATATATTTATCGGTTTTATCATTACAGCTACCACTAGCGCCATCTGTTATTTTGTAATAACATTTCTAAATTTTAACGGTTCCGAGATAAGTTCTGAGATAAATTTGAATTAGTGAATGATGAATGCATTACATCAATTAATATTTAAATTAAGTGTTTTTATATATTATACATACTATCGCGTGTAAGTAATTATTATTTTTAACTCCCCGTTCGTGATCTCGAAAATAAAAATTTGTGTTTGTTATCCTAATATTTAGTTAACGTAATTGATGATGATAAAGTTTATTTTATTACATGCGGTCGTTCAAGAGCAGTGCAGTTTTAATTTTACACTTCTCGATATATTTGGCATTTGTCCAGGTGTGGTTGATAGTTCGGTTCTCAAGATTATATAATTTACTATTTTCGTTTCATTAGATATAAGGTTAATGGCACCTTATTATAGTCGTTGTAAATGATGTCATGAATGGCTTTATGTTGACGGGCGTAATCATATAATACGTAAACGTACGTAAACCTACACTACAATATACTAACTGAGATCGCCTGGTGTCTTGGTAGTTAAATTTCGACTTTTTGATGTTAACTTGAATTGAGTTGTTTACTATTTGTGGCTAGTATAAAACTTTTCGTAGGTAGGTACCTATTATGACACCAGTAACAGTATCTTACTGGTTAAGTTAAATATTGTGAACATCAGCTCCCTTACAGCACAAAATTCAAAATGTATCTAAGCATTTTCTAAAATTTATTTAATTTGTCAGATTTCCAACTCCGAAATGAAAATTGTATCAAGATGAATGAGTTCTCATTTCGTAATCTGCTTGCCTAACATCTTGTATGATAAACATAATTATTGGTTTATGAATCAAAGCGCTAGAGCGTAACAAACAACATCGATTTGCCATTTATAATATTTATAAGGATGTCTGTCTGGCACTGGCGTCATACATCCTTAATTTCACTTTCAATTTCCAGGAAGACCACACCATATTAAACATCGTATTATTAAACCCCTGATGACTAACGTTCTGAGTATTGGCAAACTAGATATGGGACAGTGATTTATCTCTATGCACAACGACGAAAGCTTGTCTAACGTGTGTGTGCTCCCACACGAATGTAATATCAAGTTACCTGTCTTTTTTGTGGGTATAGAACACACTGCAACAGTCATCGTTGGCCACGTGGAGGAGAACCCATTAATTACTCAATCTATTGTGGTTACTTCTTGGAGAGAACCACAAGGTTATGTTCCATGATTTATAAAGGCACAAACATTCCGGATCATCTTGTTTAAAAACAAATTAAGGGGTACAAATATTTAAAGGTCTCGCCTCACAGTCTTTGCTGTAAAACGTTCTCATGAATGTGAGTGAACCGTCCGATTTTCAGCCTTCTGCATCTCTTATTAGCCTGGCCTATTTCATCTAACTACTGAGTATGGTTTGTATTGCCAGTATTTACATCATTCGTAAATAAGACGTTTCTTTAACTATAAAAGCTATTATGTTCCACTTTGTGTTAATAAGTTTAGTCATGTCTATTTCCCTCTATAAAGAGAAACATAATTATATACTACTTCAATCGGTTATGATTAAAGATCTTAAGTAAAACCGGAAAACATATGAAATGCATTAAAAGTATGGCGGACCTTAGATTCTGTTTCAGTTTTGCTTTAATGTCGAATATTGTAGTTATATTGATGAGAAATGAGCATAAAACATAAGCGAAAAAAATATAAAAACTATCTTTAAAGTGGTTTGCATGGCAAATGTTGAGGTCAAAATTATTTGATTTTATTTAGTTTCTTAAACAAATATTGTACACAGCGGGAACGATCTGAACTTAGTCCATAATTTATTTTAATTGTATACCTACTTTAAAGGTTATCTCAAAACAAACTGTTTTTGTGTAATGCAGATTATTATGACTGCCTCGGTGGCGTAGTGGTAGCATATGCGACTGCTAAGCTTGAGGTCTCGGGTTCGATTCCCGGGTCGGACCAAATGTTTGTATGATCTGCAAATATTTGTTTCGAAGTCTGGGTGTTTTCTATGTATAATATGTATGTATTTACAAAAAAAAAAGTATATAAGTATTTATATCAGTTGTCTAGTACCCATAACACAAGCTCTGCTTAGCTTGGGACTAGATGGCGTTGTGTGTTAGATGTCCGAAATATTTATTTATTTATTTATTTATTTATTACACAAATATCTTATAGGTAACTAAGTATGACTTCTGCATCGGGGAGGGGGACCGACTAGCCGCAAGAGCACGTTTGATAGTGTACGTAAGTATAACACATACCAAGTTAAGTGAATTACAATCCACTGCAACCCGTGATCCACGTTTACCTAATCTTCCCTACATTAAAACAACCACCGTACGATGAGACCAAGATGGCTGAATGCTTTTTTTGTTTGTGCAATGGTTTTCTATACATGAACTTTGTTGTGTTTTCTAAGATATACATAAGAAAATCTTAATAAATATACCGGAACTAATTGATAATTCGATAAGAAGAAATACCAACAGGTAAAATATCTGATTTCGTCCTGTGTAGATAGAAGGCGTTGTGTTTTTGACTACTACCTAAGTTAAGACACATGTCTACAAATATACAATACAATACCAAACGAATATACAGCCTACTCCTATTTAGTGACTCTGTAAAAGATAGGTTAATCAAGTCTGAATCTATACAAATAAATAAAATTGGAGTGTTTGTTTGTAATATTAAAATAACCGCTTTTTACTACATGCATATGAATGGATACACATACACATACCAAAATATATATTTTTCAAATTTTTATCTGTCTGTCTGTTTGTTCCGGCTAATCTCAGGAACCACTGGTCCGATTTGAAAAATTCTTTCGGTGTTGGATAGTCCATTTATCGAGGAAGGCTATAGGTATAGGCTATATATCATCACGCTACTACTAATAGGAGTGGAGCACCAATGAAGAATGTTTCAAAAACAGGTGAAAATTTTTCACGCAACGAGCAAACGGAAGACGCAAACGAGGTTGCGTGGGTCAGCTAGTAAATAATATAAAGCTTTCGAAAGACTTACCTTTTCTTATTAGTAAGCTGGTTACCCTGCGAAGCGCCTCTCTGGGGGATTTTTGGAAGAACTTGGGCGTCAAGTTAGGCGGCAATGTGAGGGGTTTGCGAGCACCAGTACCTCCTTCCCATGGCACGGGGTTCTCTACTGCTATTTTTGATGACGCTGTTAGTCTATCGAGATGTTCCGTAGAAACCGGCCTGTCAAGAGAATAAGCAATGTCAGAAAAATCTAGTTTACGCAATGTCAGGAAAGTTATAATAATGTAAACCCCACAAATCGTACACACGGCCTTCTGATCTCAAATTAGGCATGACTGTAATATGGTAACCAGAACAGTATCAGAACCGAAACAGGAATTATTTTCCTGGATAACTTGTTATCCAACTTCGTCGTTTATGAACCGATTTTGATGATATATTTTTTGTTGGCAAGGATATGTTCCAACGATGGTACCATGATAAGGAACCTATTTCTTTTTTTGGGCGGAAATCCCTTCGGATACCACTTGTGGTTATGTAGGACTCGAACCGACACAAAAACCGCACACCGTCTCTGGTACTAGAAGCCGGGGAACTAGGTGCACCTTCGGAAGGAAATCCCTGGAACCCCGACGTAGCCATGATAAGGAACCTAGGATCTAAAGATGGCATCCCAGAGAAATCGAGGTAAACCTTCGAAATTCGTAGGGGCGACTAATGCATTAAGTAATTATTTTCATAAATATTTTAAAGCACTACAATTAAATGGAGGTCTGGAGTCGATTTGATGACAGAACCAAAAGTCAGATGAAGGATTTACTCCTTAGAAGAAGAATAGAGAATACCCGAGACGAAAACATTTACAGTTGTTTAGAAAAAAAAAATAAAAAATTAACTTATCGGATAAATATAAAAAAAAACCTATTTTACTAAATATTCAAATAATAAACTTAACCATTATATGCAATGATCACAGGCGCGTATTTGCAAACTACGAGTATATCGCAACATTTAACGTCATTTTTTAAGAAGTTATTGTCATTTAATCCATCTTCAGTTATTATTTTTTTACTTGTAGAGTTCGCCGTATTAGGACGCGATATTTCATCAAGTTGTTGCTTAGGGTGTTTACTAAAAGCTCTAAAATTATTGTAACCTATTTTCATGTAGGTACTCAATAGTAGTAGTTAGGTTCAATTTTTGTTTTTGTTAGGGTTGTCATGATCCGTATCCGAATATTTGCAGATACGATTTTTTTTAGTTATATATATGTTATTATATTATATATAATATGTCACCGTTTTGATAAATAAAAGTTATTAAAATATATATATTATTCGACAAAAATGTAATTGATTAAAAAATACAAATAAAGTGCTGTCAATGTTAGTGACTGAGTCATGAATGTGTGTGTGTAATAGGAGAACGTTGTGGATTGAAAGAAAATGGCCTGGCGGTTATGTAGGATGGACAATAAAAGACTCACGATGTGAATTTATAATAAAATAAATTTTGAAATTATTTCTTAGACATTATCACACGCTACAAAAATTGAGAGAAACTCCAGTAAATTATCGAAAATAACTGTATCGGGGTTATCTGGCTTCTACTGTAAATACCCAATAACGAGACCATAAGTAAGATTTAAACAAATTATTTGGAACTGATAACAAAATTACAAATTATGTATGTTCATTTATTTATTTCTTACTCACAATATCCTTACAGACTACATCTAAATGTGTTTGATAATGACTGCATTATAGAAAACACTGTGGCTTTGGATGTGTTCCATTTGTTCTGTATCTTATTAAAATTAAAAACCTTAACAAAATCAACTAATTGGAGTACAAATTAAACTAATTGGACTATAAAGTTTAGGTATGTATATATGTGTGAGAGTGCGTATGTGTGTGTGTGTTTGTGTGTGTGCCACTGTGCACGCTTTTATGTGAGTATGTGCGTGCGTGCACTTGCGCCCGCGTCTTTATATGTATGAGCGTGAATGTGAGTGCGTAAACTTAAGTGAACTGTTTCTAATATGTAGTAACAAAAAAAAGTGTAGGCATAATCAAGAAAATAATGGAACAGCTCTGTATATATTGATGTGTAGTATGTCTTTCTGTATATGTGCGCGTGCCTGTTTGTGTGGAAGTGTTTATGTGTGTATAGGCACGTGAATGTACCTATTGTATATGTGTGTTAATCTGTGAGTGATTGCGTGTTATCTAATCCTTACTAACATGAGTTCAGTCTAATCATACGTTTGTGTTTTAAACCATTCAATTATGGTTGTTGTATAGAGTAATGATAGAGTAACCTGGGTATAAATTTAAATTTCAGTTTAACTTATTATAAACATAGGGCGATTGTGTTACATTATACGTCTGGGACAGAATGAATACTTGACAATGTAAGTCAATGTTTTATGAAGATTCAAGGTTATGTGCAGGACATATAATTTTCTAAACAAGATTTACTGAATAAAGCGAATGTGTGGAAGTGTCGGAAAACACAGAAGTCCACAGCGAACATTAACTGAAAAAAATTGCGATGTTCGGATACAAGGCCGTGTAAAAAGCACCAGTTACTGACGAGCATGCATGCAGCGACTGATTAATGTGGATGAAGTGAAAGAGGTGTGTCAGTTCTCCGCCTACCTCTTGTCTTTTTTTATTGAATAGGCGGCCAACGAGCAGACGTATCGCCTGATGGTAAGCGATTACCGCCGCCTATAGACAACCGCAACGCCAGAGGCATCACAAGTGCGTTGTTGGCCTTTTTGTGGAAGGGGAGGGGGATGGGGGGACGGGTTGGGGTATGGGTTTCCGGTATCTCCACTCACTCGGTGAAATACAGCGCTAAGTATCTAGCGCTATTTCACACCGGTTTTCTGTGAAGCCGTGGTATTTATTACTCCGGTTGAGTTGGCCCATTCATGCCGAAGCGTGGCTCTCCCACGATGATAAGTGTTGTTTAAGTCTTAGTCTTCAGCCTACTCTCATCCACTGCTGAACGAAGGCCCTCAAAGAGCGCCAACCATCCTGATTTTGGGCAGTTCCCATTTTCTTGCATATGTATGTGAAAATAATTATTAAAACTACGATGAATTTTCACAATTCAAATTCTCAATTTTCGGTGTTCTACTCTCGTATTGCTTCAAGAAATCTTGAATAAAACAAATATGTTATGACATGATCATACAATATAAACTTGCAAGAAATTCACCAGTTAACCCTTTCCTAATTGGAAGTCTTCAAGTTTGACATATTTATTCCTGCTTTTCTGTGCTGACATTACGCAATGTTACAATTTAAGCACTGGCAATTTAGTTTGACTTGAGGCATTTAATGTTTTTTTAAAAAAAATGTAATGTGCCTATTGTTATTGGTTTTTATTGTTAAAGTATATAAATAAGTATAAAAATAATACAGGATAAAAATTGTCTACTGATTGTTTATACTTAAATGATTGTGACGTATGGTATACACATCTCTTATAGGATCGTTGTGTCGAGTACACACCTCGAGTATACAGATCAATGCATAGATAAATACTATAGTGTTAAGATATGTATATATTTATAATTTAATGAAAAGTATTGTGAAAAAAGCTGCCTTTAATTTCTTAACGTTGGCTAAAACCAATATTTTTAATTACCAAGCCTGCACATAGTGGAAGTAGTGGATCTATATTAGAAAAAAAAACGCACTGTGACAACCCTAGTGTCACCCTGTCAATGAAACCCTTATTTATAGGATCACTTTGTTGGCCGTCTGTCTGACAAGATCGTTTTCTCAGGAACGCGTGCAGGTCGAGTTGCAATTCATATCAAATGCTCAGGTCTACTGTCCCTTGGAGCGGTGGAAGAATCTAACAAAATTCAAACTTCTAAGCCAACGCAATCAAAAGGTACAGCCGTTTATGCTGCAAATTTTCGACACTCGCAAGGGAACCAAAACCTACTTTCTATGAGCTCAGATTCTTGAAATTTGGTACGAAGTACGAAGCAACGTCTTATAGTACAGATAAATGAAAAATTGCGAAAAGCATAAATTTTTAATTACATCATAATTATATTATTATACGTACAGGTTTGTAAGGAACCATCGGTACGCGAGTCCGACTTGCACTTGGCCGGTTTTTTAGAGTGTCTATGCAAGGAGTTTATGTGGATGCTTTTAGTCGTTTTTTTTGTCAAAACTTTTTTTGTATGATCTGCAAACATTTGTTTCGGAATTTGGTTGTTTATTCTATGAATGAAAAGAGAAGGAAAAAAAACATGTGGGTCTCGAAACACCCATAAGAAGTGATAACTTAAATTAATCTAAGTTGAACTATTTAATATTGAAATTGTTTAACTTGAGAAAAGCGGGTTAGAGTGAGGGAGGAGGAGCCTGCCTACCGCTGCCGTATGCGCGAGAAAAAGGGAAGCCAGACTGACTGGCGCCGTAACGCGTTACGTATCGAAGCGGTTTACCCTCCCATGAGAAGTGTTGCTGTATAAAAATTTTGACGGGCAGCATAAGACTAGTTGTTATGAAGAACCTTGATGGTGACCTATGTCTAGCAGTGGACGTCCTTAGGATGAGATGATTGAACTTCTGTATAAATTTTGACGACTTAAGTAAGAGAATAAGACTGTTACGAAGAAAGATTATTCGAGATAAGATTTTTGTTTGATTTTTGATGTTTTAATGAAATAGTGTCACTAAAACCATTTAACTGTAATCGTGAAGATACCATAAACGTAGTAAACAGTTCCATAAAAGATATTTATATTATTATTTACTTGCTTCTTTCTTCTTAGTTCTTAGAACATACCTACAAACATTCGATAAAGACTGCAGATGTGCGATTGACGGAAGTATTCATATTGAGAGGTAATTTTATTATTATTTTTCGGTAGGATCAACTGTTTAAACAGTTTATCAGTAACTGAGGTAAATAATGCTTACCGGTGTCTCTGTCTTGGATACCAGCCTCTCGGCGGTCCACCGAGCCGCAGTAAATCTGCTCCGGTGCAAACTCCGGTTGCACCCATCACTGATCCACGCCCGTAGCCTCCCAGGGTCACTGCACTCCCTGTATAAAAAACGATAGGATTGCATCAAAAAAATTTAGCAAATTTGATCTCTATATATTATACCAAATAGAGGAGCTGGATTGGCCCGTTAAACGTGGAATAACTGGTAATTTCTTATTTTTTTTATTTATATCAACTGCTCACACTTACTGTTACCCAACAGGTGTGTGTGTGTGACTTTAGACATGTTAGATTTTGAGATATCGAAAAGATTTAATTAAATAAGAGCTCCTACATACGATGCCGGTGTAGCGGTAGGTTGTTGTGTTATTTATTAAGACGTAATGAATTTTTTTCATAACTACATTTCACTTATGAGGTATTTGTGGGGGAACGGGTTTCAAGTTCCACCCAACACAAAGGGAGGATTCTCCGACCAGGCGAGGTAATCATGTCTGGCGGGCTACTGTCCCATGGTTGATTTTGGGTAATCGGCGCGAGAACTTCAATTGCGCGATTCAGGATTGGTAGTTACTCCGTGTGGTGCATTACTTCGTAGTGCAGTGTATCTTCGGCAGATGGCGCTGTAGTAGGTTATTGTTGTGTTATATATGTGGAGGTTGCCACATACTCAATGAAAGCATAGATAAAACTCTTTATTTATGTACAGATGCATGACTAACTACTGGCCGTATAAAGTAGTCTGGCCTTGGCACTATACACAGAGAATAAGCAATCTCATCAATTATGTAGATTGTGCATGGAAAAAGTGCAGAAATATTTCATCGAAATTATGTTAAATAAAAAGAGGTACTTCCCGTACTTATTGATGTAGTCCCTGATAGTCTACATTAAACTTAACTGATAGATAACTACATATTTTTGCTTTATATGTCTCAGACAGAGACAAACATGACGTACAGTGACATGTATAGGCATTAGCTACAAATATCTGAGTCTTTGTCGTAAAGAAATCTATACTAATAATAAAGCTGAAGAGTTTGTTTGTTTGTTTGAACGCGCTAATCTCAGGAACCGCTGGTCCGATTTGAAAAATTCTTTCTGTGTTGGATAGTCCATTTATCGAGGAAGGCTATAGGCTATAAATCATCACGCTACTACTAATAGGAGCGGAGCACCAATGAAGAATATTTCAAAAACGGGGGAAAATTTTCACGCTACGGGCAATATAAGACGCAAACGAGGTTGCGTGGGTCAGCAAGTTAATGATAAAAATAAAAAAAAATGTGGATGAGATCGAAGACTTAAAACCTTTAGTCTTCGACTTAAGATTTGAAGACTTTAAATACTTGAACATACGCAGAAATAGCTGATTAGCTGGTTGCCATCTCATTAAAAGAGGAAGGAGAAGAATCTTTATCTGTTATATAGTGTTTATGTCACTGATCTGAAACTATATCAGGAATTAGAAAAACTGGGCTTATTAATTAATGCTTACTACTTGGTGATGAAATACCTTAATATAATTAGTCAATCAACAATCTTAGAATTCAGTTCATCCTCAGGGTTGCGGAGGTCCGATGCCAGTCGCTCCGTGGAAAAACTGATATTCAGGTAAAACGGTTGAGGAAGATGAGTTATTCAAGTTCTTATTTCTTTAAAAATATTTATACGGTCGAATTGAGTTGAAATTGAATTGAAATCTTCTCCTGTTTTGAAGTCGTTTAAAAACGGTGTATTACTTTCCTATATGATATTAAAGAAAATAATGTTTACCTATAGACTGCATTGATGTCATGGTGTTATTTCTTGGTGGTCCAATTGAGTTACGAGGTGGGGTGCGAGGCACGTCACAACCTCGAGCGAATACTGGTGTTTCAGGTAAACTTGCAGATGTCTGTAGGGGGCCACGGCCTGCAGCAGCTGCTGCTTCTCGACTTTGGCGCTGGAGTGTTCGCCGTCGAGCACCACTTGCTCCTATATCTGGAATACAATCAAGAAACGTATCAAACACCTAATTCATTAAAGTCGGTTCAGTTCTAATGCCAAAATGATTACCCTTTCTTTTAGCTACGCCATAGTCGGGTAATGTCAATTTAGACCGATTTTAAATATTTTTTTCCGTCACTTTTTTAGTAGACTTTGGGAACTAAAGTAATAAGCAAGTAACATGAAAGGGACAGATTTTAAATACAAAATATCGAACCAGTACCGCTTTCAATAGTATCATTCCTAATTTGAAAATCTACTCCCATAGGGTAAAAGGAAGTAAGTAATATTATACTTATACAGGGTGTAAAAAGACGACTACCGAAAACGAAAGGGGCTGATCCAGCACCCCAAAACTTATTAAAAAAAACAAACAGTTGTCTTTAAAAAAAATTGTGGCTTGAAAAAACAATGTGTCAAGATTTTTATCAATTTCAGAAGCCAGCAATGTACAAGTTAACGCGCCCGCGCGCTCTGTCGCGGTCATTGCACTCTCCCGGCCAGCTGCTTTGATATTAAAATACATTACTGTTTTATTGATTTTCTTTGTTTTTTGGTTTTCTAAATGAGATAATTAGGTAGTTTGGATCCCGTTAGGTTTTACTATGTGTATGTAAACAGAAAAAAACATAAAAGGACTTAGATAAATTAACATTTTTTTTGAGTTTTTTTTTCGCTAAACCTATTCAGTATCATGGTCTGATTGCAACCCCCAAGTTTTCGGTAGTAGTCTTTTTACACCCTGTATATACTGGTAGGTACACATACAAGTATAATTTAAACTTATATTTTTTTATAATGTGACGGATTAAGTTAGATATTGCAGTAAAAATATAATTAATCTTATTTAATCGTTCTCTCTTTATATTAAGTTCAGTTGCAAATACATATTAGATACTCGTATATTATAATAGACAACTTTCATAGTCAGCGATTTTCATCTTGCATTTGCACTGATTGATGAATTATTGCAAGATATTAATTAAAGAAGGATACAAAAGTAAAAACAATTATTTTTTATGAAGCAGATTCGAACTGTATGAGATTTGCATATAGAACAGGGATTCATAAATATCAGTACTGTACAGCGCCATCTTACAATATTTGCTTGAATTATTTATGTTGGCGGGTCATGTCTTCAGACGAACGGAACTGTCTAGACTAGGATAGATTGCGCTCCTTGGGAGTCTTGTGGAGACGACAATAGGTTTTGAAATACGTAGTATTTACATACACGAGATATGCAACATACCTGTAGGCAAAGTGCGTCTATCTGTTGAACCACTTTTGTAATTAGTGCTGTTTCTCCTGTTTTTGTTGTAGCTGGTTTCCATTGACCTCGTCTTTAGGCTGTTTGTGGTATCGCGGTGCGGTGGCACGGCAGGAGGTTCCGAAGGCCTGAAATTTTTTTTTGTTTGTAAATACTGGTTGGTGCTGACTTTTGATATTTTTTGATTTTTTTTCTATATTTTAAACTGCATGGTTTAAGCAATGGATTAAGCGGTCACCCAGCCGCTTGCAACTGTGCGAAGTATAGTGGATTCAAATCCCACATGGGACAACATTTTGTATGATCCACAAATTGTGTTCTGAGTCTGGGTGTTCTTTGTGTCCGTTTCATGTATGTTTGGAAAGTCCCCCACGACACAGGATGTGTATTCCTAATGTGGGCGATATCTTTAAAAGAAATAAAATGTAGTTGTCATGAAGTACCTTCTTCTTGACTCCAACGTCGGTGTCGGCAGAGTATCAGCTTTCTTCAAATGTCTTTTCTCTGATTGTTGGACTATTTCTGTGTATTCATCGTCTACTTCTTGGACAGGTGAAGGAGGTAGGGGAGGGAATTTTGGTGATTCAGGCGTTTGCGGTAAAGGACCCATTTCATGAGCAAGGATAGGAGATGGCGGAAGTGGTGGATGTCTATATGAATGTTCGACTATCTGAACATTTAATGGAAAATCCCCGCCGCTTGACACAGCCGAGTCTGATGAAGAGGGTTGTCGCATCAAGCTAACTGGTACGTCTTTAGCACTTGTAGACTTATGCATACTATTCGATCGTTTTGATCGATCACGTCTGTCAATCGATCGTTGGTTCTGTATTTCATTGTGACTCGATGATTTCTGAATATCATGTCTCTTTTGTCTCTCTCTAGAACTATACCGGAAATTGTTTTCTAATATGTCTTTAGATACATCATCACAGTATTCATCCTTATGGATATTCCAGTCTTTAGGTATATATGGGGTAAAATGTTTTTGGTCCCGTCCTTGACTTAATATAGCGCTAATATTGTTTTCGATTTTGCGGAGTGGTGAAGTATCACCACTGGAGCCCGGATCGCCACTTTCCTGGTCCTCCTCCTCTTCGACAGTGGTAATAAGTGCTTGGCGACTTGCACTGATACCCTCACCATCCGCTCCGAGGCTTGGTAAAGAAACTACTCTTACTATGTTAGGAGGCACAGTGGTCAGTTCATTAACGGTTTCGTTGCATTCAATCTGTGGTGCCTCTTCAACTTTTCCTTCTTTTATTAATGATTGAAAATTATCAAAAGTTGATGAATATTTCTTAAAATCCGTAAATCTATTTTGTGGCGATAGTTTATTCTGGCTTTTTGAAGTATGTGCGTTTGTTTCACCGTGTGTTTTTCTACTCTTAGGGCTATGACCAAAATATTCTTGGGCAATATACCTATCTTGCCCGTTGTTGAGATCTAAACTAAGTCGCGATTTTGGTGACGTCATTTCTTTGCTCAGTCTGGAATTTGGTGTGCAGAGATCTATACTATATCTAGAATTTGGAGTGTTGAGTTCACGGCTTAGACGCGAGTTTAAGTCTACACTGTATCGTGATTGTGGCAAGCTTAAATCCGAGCTTGGTCTTGAGTTGTATGACCCAACCGATCCAGATCCACTGATTGATATGCTCGATCCATCTATCGACTTGTCAATATCCACACTTCTGTTCAAACTATGACTATGGATAATATTGCTGGTGGGTGGCTTGTTATTTGTGTTTTTATTAAAGCTTGGTAGTTGTTTACGGCTTTTGCCCTTACGAATGACGTATGTACCAGATGCTAGATCCTGCAAACGGCGCCCATCGGGCTCAACGTCGGATGCCGGAGACGCAAGAGTTTCACAATGCGTCAGCGGTGGTGGTGGTGGCCAGTACTCATCGCCCCAGTCGTCATCTACTCTTTGCGGTATAGAACTTGTACTTGAATGAGATTGATCTCCAGACTTTCTTCTTCGTCGGCCAATTACCTGTAAATATATAAAGAACAAGATTGTATATTATATTGGTTGCCGAACACAAATACGAGTATAATAATATTAATTTGTTTTGTGTTTTACTTATTATAAATTATGCACATACCCACGGAAACGTTTATCACTTTCAGTAGTGTTACTTATAGATAAATAGCATAAATTGTTGTATATGTATTTTAAGTCTAAATAGTAGTGTTGTTTAATAATTTATGGACAGACCGTATAGTATGTAAATACGCATGTGTTTATGGTATTACAAAATTAAGATAACTTACTTCGTTTGACTTAATTTAGAGATAAAAACTAACCTTTGTGCTACCTGGGGTAAGCAAAGGATCATCACCGTCGAGTGAAACTTCCCAAGCTATCGAATTTCGTTTCGAAGGTGTTGTAACTGCTGGTGGTGGCGGAGGAAATGCATCCTCCAGTGAATCGTCCGAAAAATGTTCTTCGTCGTTACTTTTACTTGAACTACTTCTCTTGACTTGCCCTACCACATCCTCCGAAGAACCTCTACACACTTCTCTATGTCTCTCCATAGAACCAGCGAGAGTTCGCGGAGGTATTTTACCTTTTGGCGACAACATTTCTCCATCCGATTTACTATCGCGTTTCATACTGGACTTCTTCTCTGAACTTTTGGTATTAGGGGGTGATACTTTTTGTAAATTGTATGTCGGTGAATTCAATTGCTTACTGTACTGTATATTTGGGCCCGGGTATATGGTGACTGGGTGTTCATTGTATGGTTTATCTGTAAACTCTGATGAAAATCCCATAAAAGGAAATATCGGTGGGTTTTCTATACTCGGTGATTTTTTTAGGTTGGCAGGTGGTGGTTGTTGTCGCGGTGGTAGCCAAGTGGGGGCTGTGTCGGGCTGCGGCGGACGAGCTCCATGTTGCAGTGATGCAAACCTGTACGGAGGTACCGGAGGCTGCTGGAGTTGAAAATTGTTTCCTTCGTTCTCTTTGTCCCAACCGTAAGGACGTTGATGTCTTGTTTTTGGCTGAAATTAAAAGTGGCAATATGTTAGTTATACTACAGATTAAAAGAGAAGAATAACAAATAGTTGTTTGGCAGTCAAGCTCATAAATCAAATCTAACATTTTCATACAGCTTTTGAGTCTAGCAAATTTTAATGACGTAGTAACTAATAGTTCTGCATCGCGCAATAAAAGTAATAAAACCTATTTATATATATAGAACTTCGCTTAATCCGTTTATGGAAATGTCTACTAACTCTGTTGAGTTTATAGAGAGCTATGTTTATGTAGCCATAGTAAATATAATGCTTGAAAAGATAGTCATATAAAAAATAAATATTAAAGTAAAAAGAACCTGTGTGCTTAGTGCCATTTAACTTTATTAAAATATTTTCACTGGGATACTAACGAATGTAGTTTGTGTGGCTGTCGTGATTCCATTGACACTGATGATGGAGTCCAATCGTTCTTCTGCTTCACGCTGCTCTACTGACGTTGTTCGCTTTGCGGAATTCGCTGGCGATGCCCTAAAAAAAGTACGAAGAAGCATTATATCTCTATATACATATAACCATTAACAGCAAAGTGTTATTTAGTTGTTGCAAAGTGTTGTTTAATGTTATAGTATATACCACCCACATTTCTTGTACAAAGATTTATTATCATTATTAACGGCTTTTTAATAGTTCACTGCTGGACATAGGCTTGTCCTAAGAAAGGAGGTTTTGGCTTTCTATACTTGAACGTTCATTTCTAAGTACGTTAGTGCTGAGATGTCTCACGCAACCTCATCTGCGTCTCCTATTGCTCGTAGCGTAACTTTATACAGCGTGAACTAATTTGTTTACCACAAAATTTGGATAAAGTGATCCAACCATAAAATATAGATATATGATACCACGATAGATATATGACTTTTTGTAGGGGTTTTAAAGAGGGACAGTTGTTTCATACATTTATTTTTACAAAACTTTAACCGTTGCATGCATACGCACGTATGTAGCGCACATACCTAATGGAAGATCTAAAAGGGAATAATTTTCTCTAGTTTCTGTAACATTTTTCATTGATACACCGCTCTTTTTGGTCATAGCATGATGACATATAGCCTATAAAATTTCTCGATAATTGGGCTATGACACAGAATTTTTTTTTTATCTGACAAGTAAGTACTTCTTGAGATTAACGAGTTCAACCAAACCAATTCTTCAGCTTTATAATATTAGCTTAATTGTATTTACTTTGGCAATAGTGTAGAGATGATTCTTTCTGCCTCCTCAGGCGGCGGTGGCGAATGAGGTGATGGCGGGACCGGGGGCGAAGGTTCTTCGCGTTCCTCTGTCGGACGGAAACCCAACGCAAATTTCGCTCTGAAACAGTAAACGACGACCTTATAAGAAATAACGATATTAACATTTGAGAGAATAAATACTTGACACAAACCCATGAGAGGTCAGTAGTGCACCATTAAAGAATAGGCTATTAATGTTGTTGTTGATGATGATAGTTGACTGCCTCGATGGCGTAGTGGTAGCATATGTGACTGCTAAGCTTGAGGTCTTGGGTTCGATTCCCGGGTCGGACCAAATGTTTGTATGATCTGCAAATATTTGTTTCGGAGTTTGGGTGTTTTCTATGTATAATAGGTATGTATTTACAAAAAAAGTATATAAGTATTTATATCAGTTGTCTAGTACCCATAACACAAGCTCTGCTTAGCTTGGGACTAGATGGCGTTGTGTGTTAGATGTCCGGAATATTATAGTAACACGTATGGCTATTTATGTTCGTCATTATTGTTTTCGCCTTAAATATGACGACTTTCAGTGTTCTGCATGAAAGTCTGTTGGCGCAATGTCTTTTTTAGTTAATATTAAAAGTATTCTGTAAATTATTGCGCTGAGTTATCGAGGGATTCCGAGACCAATAAAAGATTGAGAATATTAATAAAAAGTATCCCAGTTTGTGACCTTCAATTTGTCTGCGTGACAAGATTAAGATGATCATCAATAATATTATTAAAGAAAAACCACTTTGAAACCTTTCTAATCATAAAAAAACTAATTTCTGAAATGACATGACATTCTGCCTATAATATAAAAAAAATATTTGTCTTATATATAATATAAAAACCAGCTTTTAGACCCGTTTCTCTAAAATCCTTTAAAAGGTTCAAAACTTAAATTTTTTATAGGACAAATATAGGACAAACCTCCTGCCGTTCATGCTCATGTAGCCATCGTCTTCGGAGGTGTGTCCAGCAAGTGGCGAGTCGTCGTCGGTTGCGGGTGTGGCAGGTGTGGCTGGGGTCGCCGGCGTGGCCGGAGTAGGCGGCGCACGCGCCTCTAAGGATCGAGGTTCTCCCTCGTCGTATTCGCTCAACACCTGGTCCAACAACTCCAACGAACGCTGTACATCGTCGCACCCACTGAAAATAACAAAGAGAAACATAAAAGTAAGATAAACATCACTAATAGTTTACTTTGGTGATGGCCTATAATCAAAATTGTTGTTATCATCATCAACAGTAGTATTGCCACGTAAACGAGATATATAGAAGAGGTGATCTTTATTTTTATTACGTCACTACGCGTTATCGTGGGAGAGCCTCGCTTCGGCATGAATGGGCCGGGTCGACCGGAGTGATACCACGGCCTCACGGAAAGCCGGTGTGAGTGGCGCTTGCGCTGTTTTTCACCGAGTGAGTGAGGATACCGGAGGCCCATATCCCAACCCCTCCCCCTATCCCCCTTCCCATCCCCCAAAGGTCGGCAACGCACTTGTGACGCTTTTGGTGCTGCGGGTGTCCATGGGCGGCGGTAATCGCTTAGGTGATACGTCTGCTCGTTTGCCAACTATCCAATAAAAAAAAATAAAAAAACGCGGACCGAATAAATCAACAGATCGACAGATGAAATAATAAATAAAATAAAAATTTAATATTTGGCTGATCAAACGACTTATAATCACAACTTATACCACGATGTCGGTTGGTTTGTAACGTACATGCAAATTTAAAAAATAAAGTATGATAGACAGACCCTTTGAGAAAGCGTAATGGTTAATAAAAATCGAATTGAATAACTACATTACATAGGAGAGTGAACCCAATTTGCAACCGTGCAATTTCCGTGATGGTTTTCTAGTTGGGTTGTCATACTAAATAAATCAGTATAATAAGCAGCGGCGAGAGAGGTCGCACCGGCCAATTCGCCGAGATAATGGTAAATTGAACTCATTTCCTTCACGAGCCACAGATTCGCCTCTTGCCAGAGCCCTCACTACACCATTAGAACCGTATTAGTGAAACATTCTTATATCTACACATCAATCAACTCTGACATTATATATATAGGGTAATATATTATATAAATTATAATACTCTATGATTTAATTATTCAAAATACTTTAGGTAATAAAGAACTGTTTTTTATTATAGTTTGAGTTCATAAGTTTAAAAATACTGTTTGTAATATTAAAATAGTTTTACTATTTTACAAGCATGTAGAAGTACTGCCTTAGTTATAATATATAAAATCATGATACATACATATAAAATTGTGTAGATTCAAAATTTGGTTGTAATATTTCGAATATATTATTCTACCATGTTTTTACTGTAATACTACTATATACATATACTACTGTAAGTAGACACATTGGTGTTTGTAAACCAATTTACGCGGAATAAGCTGTTTCATGATATCTATCTTTACCCCACAAATTTCAATTTTCGTATGTGCCAAACTACTGAATATTAACTATAACATCGATGTAGGTTATGTTGTTATATGACCATCATCAATAAGATTAGTGTCTCCAAGGTTCAAGACACTGATAAAATAAGAATGGAAATTGTAACAAAATTTTAAATAATGAAATTCATAAAAGTCCATTTACGGTTGTTTTTGTTTGATATAAGAGCAGCAAGAAAGAGCATTGTCTAAATTTGATCTAACATTACAGTGTTATTCGTCTGGAAACTATTTGATTATGAAAAGTATATTCTATTTACATTAGCAATGAACATCTTTTTATTTGATGAGTCACAATTTGTACTGACATTTACTTTAGGTGGGTGCTTTCATTTTATCCCTTACTTGCCTATTGGTCTACGCTGTCTAAAGGTCAAGGCAAGTGGAAAACGGCCTGCCTTGGGACGTAGACAATGCTTCGAGAATTGTTTTGTATAAAATTACGTTTCCATACTAGCTGATAACTGTCTATCCTTATTATTATTTAAAAAGCCGTATCAACGGCGTAGGAAAGTGCTCCTAGTGGCAAGCACAAAGCAACCCTTTTGACAGTAGAGTACTTCACCATCTCTCGATAAGCCCTCGCCGAGTGCCGGGGGACGGGCATGCTCTTATTGCTCAATAACCTGCACTATATTGTTTAAAATACAAGTATCTTTGTTGGAAATTTTCCAACACAGTAATCAGTTTTAAGTTTGTTTGCCAAAGTATGTAGAAATTATAAAATTTTGTGAACTGATAAAATGTAAAATCAGACACTGATCGGCACCTAATTTATTTAAGTAAACATTCAGCGCAAAATTTAAAAGCTTTCAAGATAAAGTGACTGAAGCAGGCTCGAGGCAGGTTTTTGCAGAATTCTTGTTATGAATTCTTGACACGGAAAATTCAATATTTCGTAAAATCGCCGCTATCTCGATAGGCTTGTCTCCTCCGGCTATCTTTGTCCTCGATAGAGAGGTTCATTAGTGTTCACCTCACTAATGATCTCCTTTGCACAGTCAACCAAAAGGACACCAACAATCAAGTAGAGTTACTATTTAAAACAATTTATTCGTTTGATGTTTATGCCGCGGTAAAGTATTGCCTACGGCGGCGTAATTGTATTGTTGCGGATAGTAGAATAACCCATCAGTACACTACAGACGTGAAATCTCCTATCACTAGCTTTTAATAAATAATTATATAAGATTTTTCCTTCAATTTCATATTCGTTTTTAATAAATGAAATGGGTATATGTCTTGGTCATATATCTATTTAACGTACATTATTATCACACAACTTAAACATGATACAGGAATTAATTTACAGATAGTAAGCATATAAAATGCCAAAAAATGCACTACTTTCTTACCTCTGACTCTCTAGTAATTGTACCGTCATTCCTTAGCATGAGAATAGTTTTCTATTTCATGGTTATCAATAACAGAATATATTACCTGTCGGTAGCAAATACATGCAAACGTAAAGCATAAATTTTACGGGTAACAGGCAACAATATCAGTCCCGCATTCGACGCGTGGAAGCCTACTTGCCGATGTTTAGTAGACTTACGACTTGCTGGTGTGCGTGTAGGTATCGCGTATTGCATTGTATCGCTCAGGCTGCCACAAAGCAGAGCACTCAGCATGAGTGCCGCGCCGAGCGCGTGCCTGCCTTTGTTTTATTTCACCCACACTCCTGCGTTTTCGAAAGTTTTAAGGGGAACTTCAAATTGTGTTACTTCTTTTAACCGGAGCTGGTTTGCACTGATTAGTTGAATGAAGTCAGTAGTTTGTGTTTTATTTTATTCATACTCGTAGTTAGTTGGTTTTCATTCTTTATGATTTTCATCTCTGTTGTGGTTAAACAGTGTGTATAATGATAAGTAAATTTAATAAATGTGTAGGACGATTTCAAGGTGAAACGTATGTATGTATAATAAAGACTTCTAAAAGTTAAGGTTATGTCTTGATATGACAAGGCAGGTACTGTTTATGCGGAAATGAGTGCAGCGAGTTGGAAGTGCAAAGCAACCCCGTAGTGTTCCCCCCGCGGCAGTATCGCGGATCACGGCACCCTAGGGCGTCGACCCCGCGTTTGTGCGACGTTCCATGCTTCACTCAATATCAACTCAACGAGACGTCGGCCTGTCGCTAAGACCCACTATGGAAAATCACTCAAAGATCAATGAATTCTGAATGTGGTGACTACGAATGAACTGTGAATATAATAGCAGAACATAAGTCCAAATCTGATTTAATAACGATATTGCCTATTTTTTTCTTAATATTATTGAATCCTTACGAGAAGATAATCCCTTTTCGACTAGATGATGTAGTTAGTAGAATACCAGCTGTGCAGCAATATATTTCTTTTATTGTATAATGTCATAAAATATTTCATTGCCTGTTACTGTCATTAAAAGTTAATCGACCGGCATGTCACTTCATATCAAACTTAAGATGATTTAAAAAAAACTGTGGATATAAAATCAGAGTATTTATACTCCTTGACAAGATTGATTTTTATTTTCATTAAATGGACGCAATCAAAGGAAATATTCGAGCCTTATTAAAAGTGATCCATGGGAGGCTTCACAACCCACAATGTTAAATTACGAATTCAATATTATAAGGTTCTATAAAGGTACGTAAGGTACACGAAGGTTCCATAATATTTTAAAAATCTAAAGAAAGAAATATGATATGATCGACAAAAATAATATGTAACATAGATTGAAGAAGTGTGAATATTAACAATTAGTTATTCTCAAAATGCATTATCTTGTGCGATCTAAGTTTATTAAAACCATAAATTTATGTCTTACATACACTTTAGGGGAACAAGTCAATGAAAAACGAATAAATAACAGTTTGTGAAAACACACAAACAGCTGTCAGGGATTGCATATATAGCATAAACACGCTATCCCATTTGTACTTGTAAAGTAGCTTTACAATCAAAAAGTTCTAAAATTTATCGATATTTTATAGCAAATTACATAGCATTGAATTTAATTGTTGACAATACTATACTATTGTCATACTACTATTGGAATATATATATTGACTAAAATATTTGGATAACGAAAAACATAACTTATTCTATGTGTATACTATACAAGTAACAAAATAAACAAATAAATGTAAACACGTAGATCGCCTTGTAAGGCGGTTTTCGGAGCTTCGTTTAACAGCACTAATACTATCAACGTGTCAATGTCATAAATTCCAAATTATAAGTTAAAAAGTGTGTAAAAGTGAAAACACTTTCAGGAAGAAAATAAATGAAAATAAAAATCATATTAAGCTGCAGTTTAAAGCTTAAAATAGGAAAATCTGCGAAAGTTTAAGCTAAGATGTGAGAACTTGAAAGTTTTTCGGTGCGCACATTATTGAACTAGTAGTTAAAGTGCACAGAACCTTGCCAATTAGTTGGTTAAAACTTTTGTTGGTTACGCTCCTTGGGAATTTACACCTAGAAACTTCACCAAGTAGATAAATGAACAGAATAAGAAAAAAAAATTGTAGAAGCTGAAGAGATGATACCTAGGTTTAAGATCAAGAGGAAGTTTAAGATTTATTTTATTATGATTATTGTATTATGAACGAGCAGCAAACTTGCTAATACTGCATCTAACACTGTACCGGAATATAAGTCTGTGGTGTTACAATTAAATAAATAAATAAATATTTCGGACATCTAACACACAACGCCATCTAGTCCCAAGCTAAGCAGAGCTTGTGTTATGGGTACTAGACAACTGATATGAATACATATATACTTTTTTTTTTGTTAATACATACATATTATACATAGAAAACACCCAAACTCCGAAACAAATATTTGTAGATCACACAAACACTTGGTCCGACCCAGGATTTGAACCCGAATTCGCGAGTTTCGCAATTCATTTGAATTCGCGAGAAACTATACATATGTTACAACCATCCTAGTTTTCTGTATATGATTGTCCTGGACTATACTTTATAGAAATAGGTACGTAAGCCTTAGTGCAACAACTACAAATTGATTAATTAAATAATTAATACATCACTTTTCTTTTCGTTTTTATCGTTCTATTAAGTATTCTTCTCGACGTAATGCCCTGAGACAAATCTAATAATGTAATTTAATCTTCATTAACCTCATTAGTCCGTATTTAGTCTGTCTGCAGCGTAATACTCCAGTCTGGCATACTAATCACCCATGTTAATTCTGTACCGTCTGAATATAATCTAGTTTTTTGATTTTAAGCAAGTGTTAAGTCATTTATAATTAAATAAAGGTTTATGGAGGTTTTTTATAGGAAGTAATAAAATGAGGCGTGGAATGTTAAATTTTATAGTTTTACACATTTGGTGTTGACCGTTAATTTATTCACCGTTGTTTTGGCGACCGAAAACTTGAAATACAGTTTTGTCGGTTTTCATTGTGGAAACAGTTATACAATTTTTTCTTCGGGTTTCTGGTAAATGTACAGACAGAGAAATGATATGTACAGTAACAATTATTTCATTTTAAATCGGGTCATAATTGATATATTCTTATTAGGTGTTTATTCACATGAGGACTTAATGTCGTATCCATTTTTAGGGACAAGTACCTTCTAATACATTTGTTTACATAATATACTAATCCTTACTGAAAGACAAATGATATTAAAGGTATTAGACTTCAAAATTTCAGCAAAACCAAACTGCTAGGAACTTAACGCTATGTAAACATTATTAGACGCTTGACTTATAGCGGAAAATCCTCGGCATCCACGTTGTGTGGGAAGGAAGGTTTGAGGACATGCCAATAAGCGGTACAAGCGCACCAACACCTCCCTCAAACAAGCCCCGGAAGCAATTCCACTCCTCTGCGTATGCTGTAAGGTTGACATTACCAATCAGCTTTTACTATTATCAGCTGCACCGACTTAAAGCAATTTTGTGAGTCAATATTGAACTTTTCAACTCATGGGAGCGATGTATTCTCACTAAAATACTCAAGTTTACTCAATAAACCCCACGTATCTAAGTATTTGGCTTTCTAAGGCAACTTGTGTTATTTAATTTTTAAAATTGTATATTAATCGATTTTCTTATCTGTACACAGATCTAAACTAACACATTTTCTTAGCGTAAAGGTCTGTACATTCTTCGAGGGTTATTTTAATTTACCTCCTATCATTTTAGACATGACGATAATAACCTAGGTATATATTTTATAATAGTTAGTAGTTAAGGGATCAATGGCTGTAATTGACTGACTGACCTTACACTACAGGTACTGCTTGTAATTTTGCTGTAGGAATCAGATAAACATCGAATTGTTCCGATATAATTGGTGACAATGATATGATGTTCACGAAGACATAAGTAACGTACATGTATAATGTTCTATATGTTATTGGCAGAGACAATTGATTCTGGCACACCTCTTTGCTTCGCGGCATGTTTACTCCTTAATTTCTGGCTTTACACACTCTTTGGCTCTTCTTTAGAACATCATCAAATTGGTCGGTAAATGTTTGCCTATATTTTCCGACACAATCACACACATTAACTCTATAGTTTCCTTTAAAGAAAGAAAAAATAAATAAAAGCTAAACTACACTTACAAAGTATTTTATTCGCCAAGAAAAAGTTGCTTACTAATAGCTTACTATGATACTGCATATCTGTCAAAGTGAGGGTTGATCATTACAAGTAGCGTCGGATTGCGGTGTTAATTAAGCAATTAGGTCTCGTCAGCGGCCGCAACCAACTCAGCCTACCAAGACTTTCCTCGTTAAGATATTAAGGCGATCAATAGCCACTCCTGTTATTAACAAATGTACAGACCTTCGAGCTAAGGCCCAGTAAATCTTAAGATCTCGTTCCTTTGAGGATTGCAACTTTTGTTTGGATATGTTTTTAGTAGATAAGTTGAATGTTCGGGGCTTTTAACCCGACTAGAGCGAAGCCAAATTTGAGATAATAATATTTTTGGCAGTCTATGTATGTTTGTATGTTCAAAACTGTGTATGTAACAAAACTAGTAGAATTATTTATTGTTCTTATTACGAAAGCGTTTTTACACGCAACATTTGTGTGCTAAAAAGAGCGGGCGATTTTTTACCGAACGACGGGCATTTACTTCAGCACAATCTATTAATTAATATACATTTTTACTGCTTTTAAATACCTATAGCACTTTTATAAATTATTCTACAATAGTTCTTATTATTAAACAATTATTTTACGTAGTAATTTATTTGATTGATTAGGACCTACACTATGTATACTAAATCTGTTCTATTTTCGAACACGACGTCTATTCTTTTATCAAAGCGTATTTTGCAATTTTGTTGTTGACCATTGTTACAAATTCGGAGCAGACGGTGTGAGTATATGGTACACAGCATTTCATTTTAATTTCGAGGAGTCGAGCAATATTTCAACGAAATAAACGGTCTTTTCGTAATAATTTACTGTACGAGCCCAAAGATTAGTATTTATGGATTTTACTGCTGCGGCGTAATTAGTGGGTTATCAAATTATTGTACCCGTTTTTGCTGTTCACATAACATTTCGAGGGACAAACCGTATACTTATGCGAATGTTTTGCCGCCTTATCCGAATACATGGCATGGGGACTTGGGTGTTTACGTTATTTGGGAAACTATGCGCGTTATCCTCACACTATAGCAGTATATTTGACTTGGAACTTATCAGTTTCTGGTATATATTGGTATACCCATCGAGCAGCATACAGTGAGATGTTTTTGTCATTCTAAATATACATAATAATAAAAATTATTGTGTATGTATAGAAAACATTTCAAACACTTCGTCTAAAACGGTCGACATGTTGGTTATTTCTTACTTTTGTTGTCTTGTTATTTTTGTTATTCATACTTGAATTACAAACGCGTAATTATCGGTCTCTCCGTCTTTGTGCTTTCATATCTTAGCCACTGAACTAATTAAGATAAATTTTAGTATTAAGATTGGCTTCGACAAGTATCTACTTTTAGTAAGCGTAGCTTAAAAATAAAACTTTGAACAAGTGAAATATGAGATTAATTCCTGAAACAGATTCAAACTCAAGTTTCACAATATAACAAACCACAATGGGTTTTGAGTAATGAAAAACGTTCTTGGCAGACGAAAATGAGTACCTACAACACCCGGTAGCACTAAATCAATGTTCTTTAAATGAACTGAATTATCCAGTTCTTTTAAGCAAATGTTTTATAGGATAACGACACATTTATACGATAGTGACAGTAGATAAAGCTTGAGAACTAAGTTAAAACGAGTCTACACTCGAGTGCATGAAATGTAGAGCACGACTAACAGTTGTAAAAATGTGTCGAGAATGTGTTTAAATGCTCATAAAAATAGGGTTGTACTCTGCTTTTCCATTTATGTTAATAGTTTTAATTTAAGTAGGTTTTCCAAAATGTATCTATCTGCTATACGTTACGTACCTACTTTCTGAACAAACTTTGTTTATGTGTTGCATAATCTTCTTCGATGATTATATTTATGATATGAGACACAATGATCTGGTAAAAGGAGAAATGAAGTGAGTTAAACAATACCATGTCTAGGCAATGTATGAAACATTATGAATATTATTATATGACTGCCTCGGTGGCGTAGTGGTAGCGTATGCGACTGCTAAGCTTGAGGTCTCGGGTTAAATTTCCGGGTCGGACCAAATGTTTGTATGATCTGCAAATATTTGTTGCGGAATTTGGGTGTTTTCTATGTATAATATGTATGTATTTACAAAAAAGTATGTAAGTATTTATATCAGTTGTCTAGTACCCATAACACAAGCTCCGTTTAGCTTGGGACTAGATGGCGTTGTGTGTAAGATGTCTGGAATATCTCTATTTAAATATCTATTTATTTATTATTGTCCATTACATACTTTACCTAATCCCTAGGGATTGTATAGAATATCTACTGAACCATCGGCAATGTGTAAAATAAATAGATTTTGGTCTGTATTTATTAACTTTATGTTACTACCTAGGTCCGTACAAAATGACGGCGAAGGAAACGTGTTCTGTTTGCTTAAAATAAACTTTATTCAGAATCATATAGGTTTAAGTTAAGTTAGAACAGTGATTTTCAAAGATCCACTCTATTGTTGTCGAATCATTCGAATTATATGAGTTTGAATGGATTGTTTTTGACCTGTTCCCGTAGATAGCACATTACTGGCCGCGCAATAGGCATTGTATAGAATACCTAGGCAAAGTATAAAATAAATAATATTTACAAATAACCTACACGTTTTAGGTATTGTATTAAATACCGGATTATACAGATTGCCGGTAATATATACACTGAAAATAATAATGTTAGGAGAATCCACATTTTTGGAGCGGGCCTCACAACACTTATTTTAATGTTTATTTGATTTAACATCTATATATATGGACATGACGTCGAAGACTCAGAAGTGAAAAAATATAAAAAAAATTACATAATCACTAAAAATATTAATACATATTTAATACTGTGCTATCAATGATTTGTACAACTGTCTAGTATAATGTTGCTTTTAAGTTAATAAATAAATAAATAAATAAAAAGGAAAACGTCGTCGATCATGAACTACGCAATATTAAAAAAAAGCAAAATATATATCTATTTATTTATTTATTTATTTATTTATATAAAGTACTACCACATCATACATATTATACTTATAACTAATTATACTAACATATGGGATTGTATCTGATATGTATGACAATTACGGTGTACATAGCATTTACTGCAATATGACAACATTATTCCAATCTACTTAAATCATACACTTAAAAATAACAAACTAACTATATTATACTACTACAAATTTTTATATATATTTGACTGCACACGGAACACTTTCACTATTTCAGTTTTAAATACATTAAACGACTGGCCAAAGATGTCAATGTCATGATTATGAGTTTGGATAATATTATATTGATTAAGAATTCTATTTATGGGTGATTGTTGACCTAAATTAGTTCTGGACAACCGGGTGTAGAATATCTTAACTATTTGATGTCTGGGATAACAGTAGGGAATATTTAAACATATTTTTTCTAATAGACTATTACACTGGACACGATTATTGACTACATTATGAAGAAAACATGATTCCAAAATACGTCTGCGATTTGAAAGAGTAGTCATATCAAATTTGGATAGCCGCTGGTCATAAGGACTCCTATGGGAAAAACCACTGCAAGAGTAGGCAAGATTCCTCGTGAAGGTTCGCTGAATGCCTTCTATTCTTTTAGAATGAACAGCATACAGTGGTGACCATACAATACCCGCAAATTCGAGAATGCTGCGGACAAGAGTATTGTATAAGAATAATTTAGTGTCTAGTTTTTTAAAGTCTGTAGTGTTTCTTCTCAAGAAACCCAGCATTTGAGCTGACTTAGTTACAATTTTGTCAATATGCGATGTAAATGTCAGCCTCGTATCGATGATAACACCCAAATCGCGAATTTCATTAACTTCTACCAAATTGAATCCATCAACCTCATACCTAGTACCAAGTGGCTTTATTTTGCGGGTGTACTTAATATGAAAGCATTTTTTTACATTTAGCTTCATGCAGTTTATGTTGCACCAATTTAGAACAACAATTTATCAATATAAAACATAGTTTAAAAACTAAATATAAAAACTAAAGTGACTTTATATGTGTAATATAAGTAGATGTACATTTATGTATGAATGTTAAATATTTTAAATATAGTGATTGTTATTCACACAGTTTATTTAAGATTTGTGCGCCCTACAACTGGTACCCCATTAATGTCACTTATCATAATATCCGTACAAAGGTTGTCTGTAAAAGATCGCCATGAGCGATAAGACCTTCAATTATTACATTTGTTTAATGCAACTCTTTTCTATCTGTTATGTGTGTACAATAAAGGTAAATTAATAAAAAACCTAGTTACAAAAATCGATTAATAAAAGTATGTAAAGAATACATAGCACTAATTCAATAAACCCTAAAACTATACATTATACCAATAAGATGAACTTTTAATTAAAATCTTAAAATATTTTAACTTAAGCTTAATAATATAAGAGCTATTAAAAACATTAGTCAAGTGAAGACGGTGGCAGTTAAGATTGCGTCTGGAGAGTTGCAGAGACTATCGATTTCGGGCTGCGACCAGACGGACGACGCGCCAATGAAAAACTATGCTTTTTGTTAGTTCAACTCTCGAACGAACTCGTTCGTATTTATAAATTGACAAACTTTATGTAGATGTATGTGAAACTCCGTAGACTGAAACTGGAATAACTGACTATTATAATTGCGGCTGGATGTTGAGAGTTTTATTTTTCGTTTTGCTGTCTATGGTTCTTATTTAACAACTCGTTATTATATCGCAGACGTAGTGTGGTAACTTTAAAAAATAAAGTTTAATAAAAGTGAGCGTGGATGATATAGACCCCTGGAAAGTGAAAGAACAAAATCTCTTTTAAGGCGTAATATTTAAGACAAAAATAAATATAACTCTTCGTAGCGTAACTCGTCTATTTTTATTAAAATCTTTTTAAACAAAGTAGAAATTATAAATCCCATTGCTAATTACGCTTTATAATATGAACTATACATGGAGAAGTTCACAAAACTACAAGAATAATGAATATGAAGTAAGTACGTGCACTACATTTCTTTTTGATTTTTTTTTCTAAAATGATGTTTATGTACGTCATATACTAATGTATATGAGGAAAATGGAGATCATTTTTAATGAAATTGGAATAACATAATAATATAAAATTTATATATTTTTTATAATTTGGTCATAATGTAACGACAACTGTCAAGTAAGTCGGAAAAATCCCTCTGAGAGCTATCTTGGCTTGCGCTGCCCAAACCATTGAGGTACATGATAATAATGTACTGTAGTATTGTTCGTCTTAAATAGTTCCAAATAAAAGTTCGCCATAGCATATATCTACCTCCTATGTGGAAATCAGCATATGATAAATAAAGAGCCAAAACAATTAAATTGGATACATTTTACTTTGCAAATTTTAAAATATTCATCAAATTCTTATCAAAATTGACACATTTTTCTCTTTTAATATTTTATATAAATGAATTTTGTTTTCACACTAAGCAATTCAGACAAATAATTTCAAAGTTATCTCGAAAAGATTAAACTGAATAAAGCTCCATTAGACGCAACGCATACTATGAGGGAGCATGGCGCGGGGTGGGGGGGGGGGGTGCGCGGGCTGAGGGATAGTTCATGCAATGCCAATGTTAGTATAGATCTATGTAAAAGTAATTAGGTCTATTTGTTGGGTTAGACAGCTTCATCGATTTTAATAAAATTTACTATGAAGGCATTTTCATTGTTAAAAAAGGCAGAGGCAACGAATTACTGCGATAACTGACAAAAATTTGTATCTTAAGGGTTTATCTTCTACTTTATTTCAATATTTCTTCGAGTGACCAGACTCATTTGTGTTAGTAATAGTTACGTTTATGTTGCTTGTGTTTCGAAAAGACAAAAACAAAATTAACAATTATCCTCAAGAGAGATATGCAGCAACATATTGTCCCACGCGGAGAGCTCGCCGATAACAGAGTTAAATCTCCATGAAATAGTGAACTAGTCCCTATCTGACGTTATTTACAACCACTACCGACTTTTGATGTCTCTCTAAAACTGATAATATTTTATAGTGCGTTGATTTCTGAATGATGAAATAGTACAAATGTAAGGACACAGTGGAATATCCAAACTACTATACTCTTAAAATAAATAAGTAATCTAAACTTGAATATTATGAGGTCGAATGAGAATTAAGAACTTATTACATGGACTGCTTTTAATATGATAAATAATAATTATTTTATCTGTAAATTATCGCATAAAACAGACCAATTACAAGAAAATTTAAAATCACTGTCAATTGTCATGTATTTTGTACAGTCATTCGTCAACTTCACCTGTGTTTTCAAAATATTCATGTGAAACACAACGTTTCTTTGTCAGCTCTCAATCCCAAAAGTTCCAAAAATATATTGGTTAATGCGATTATAAAAGATAATACTATTAATAAGGTCGTTTTCATATTTGAACAGCTCCACAACGGATGTACTAATAATTCCTGCCTTGCTAAAAGCCTCGCTCGTATACTCATTATCTTTTTGGTTTCCCGCCATAAGCCTATAAAACGGTTTACAAAAGCGTTGCAACATAATACGAGCTAAGAGAATGATGGTAATAATACCATGAAGGGATCCACGCTTCATAAATACTACACAAACCCTCGCAGATACATAAAAAAGAATGCGCAATTCTTACAATTTAAGAACTTTGCCAGTTATTGTTTATGTTTTCTTTTACACGACTTTATTTTTCCTTCAAGTTTTGTTATAAGACTTAGAAGATATATCATGTATATAGCTGCAGGAACCTTTATATTGATATTTTGTTTACTCTTGAATGCAAACCGGTCTTTTATTAAAGTATTTTGAAATAGAAACAGTATTAACCTTGGAGTAAATAAGTAAATTACTCGTTTGAGGTTCCACTATGTCGTGTTTCCATATACATATTTAGTTTAGGCTAGCTTTCATTTACGTTAATGTAGATTTTGTCAATAAATTCAGATGTTCCCCGGGCTTGCAATAAAAAAGATTAAAGGTACCCTTTATTCTTTTCTGTACACCTGGTAAGGTGTATGAAAATTTACATAATGGTCGCCGGAATGGTGAGACATGAATAAACGCATTCATAATTTCAGTTCGATAACTATTTAATATACTCGTATTTGTAGGTGAGTACTTGACAAAAAATCATTTTCCAGAGAGACAATTAAACGTAAACTTAACATTTATTTTGCTAATTTAAATACATATTTCTAAGAACTATTTTCTGTTCAAAAATGTCTGTCATGGTTGCAGGTTTTAATTAAGATTAGAGTACGCAGGCACTACGGAGACTAGTTGACGCAGTCATCGGAATAATTATCTGTCTATTTACCATTGCATATGTAGGTATCTATATGTATATACATACATACATACATTTGTATGTGAATGTATTTTTTTCCATATCTATATGATGATTATATTTATGAAATTGAACAATACATAAAAATACCTATACGTAAATAAAACAATCCTTCTCACTTGCTTCGATAATACACATTCACAAATTCTACACACAGATCTGCACCACCCAAAGATCGACTAGAAGATAATGCCTATGGCATTAAGTCCGCCTTATGCCATATAATTTCAGGAACCTTTAATAAAAAATAAATAATACTTTTTGTAAGTTCGTTTTAACTTTTATAGTATACGAATCCTGCAGTTATAAATATAAATCGAACGGATCATCTTCCTAGCCTTTCTTATTCCTTAGATCCTCATATTATTTGTGGTCGGCTTCTAGTTTAACCGACTATACTCGTATCTAAATTTCAGTTTACTAGACTGGTAAATATATCTCTATTCATTGCATAAAGGAGGCTTCCCGAGAGTAAACAAATGAAATTGGACATGAAAGTAATTCTTACGAATTAATAAATTGTCGCCTCCCTTGGCGTGTAGGAGAGAGGGACAAGGAGGGTGCCCTGGCATCACGGGGTACTAACATAAGCAAATGTCGTCGGGACTCTTCTATAAGTGGAGACGCGCCGGATGTTGCAGCATTAGCTACGTGATTTATACGTCTGGCGTCGCCACTAGCTGGATTGCGCTAATTCCGCAAACAATACAGGGGTCCTACCATTTACCATAGAATCAATGTATATTCTTTGTTGCAGACGCATAAACAACGATATTATCCAAAATGTTATAGACATGCAAATTAGGAATAGGGTAACGCACCAAAAAGCATTAGTAAAATAATATGAAAATGAAGCGGTCCTTTAAATCGATATGGATGTACCGAGTGAAGACTTTTTTATATTTGTTGGTTTATTATAATCCTACTAATACTCGTATTATAAACGCAAAAGTTTGTGAGTATGTAAGTGAGTATGTTTGTTGCTCTTTTTCGCAAAAACTACTGAATGGATTTTGATGAAACTTTACAATAATATAGCTTACACATCAGAATAACACATAGGCTAGAATCTATAAAGATACTAGCTTCGCCTCACGGCGTTGCCCGCGGTTATTGTCGTACCACGGGGTTCAGCTAGTTATTAATATAGTTATTTAAAAAGCATTTGTGGGTGAAAATTGCACGAAGAATGTATACATTCAGTGGTTATTATTGATATTTAAACGAACCTATGAGTAGTATATGCAGCAATTTATTCATTTATTTAAATTTTTTCAATTGATTTTAAGTTTAAACAAGTTTAACTTAAAAAGAGTTACAATAAAATTATATTACAAATTTTATGAGCAAAACAAGAAAACATAATAAAACAGTAAAATCTAACACTACTGTCGCACTATATATATTTCTCAGTACTATGCAGTATAAAATTGTAGCTTTATAGAATTATACCAAACAAAATATAATTCACCAAAGATACATCATAAAGGGTTAAAAGAGATGTCATTTAAAAAAATCAATATAATCACGGCCATTTACCTATTCCACCCTTGCAAATTGTTTCTACCCTATCACTCGGTAGCGGTGCAAGGCTCGAGGCACCGTTCTTTAAAATTTGTGGGTAAAATTTGATCCCTTGCGCGGTATACCGTATACCCTGTGTACCTACGAGTATCTGCAGTTAATTTTCAGAGGGGACGAAAGAGGGAAGAAGCGAAATGCCAATTTCTCCCCCAACTCGGGTCCAAGATTCATGTTGAACCAATGGAACGATAAGTCTCTGTAATTAGTTTTAATTAAAACCATCAGAAAATAAATGCTTTGATCGATATCGCAATATTATTTAGGCACTTTGGTGTTCGCCCATTTTCAAATTTTATGACTTGTGTTTCAAAATAAAAAACAGTCATCGGATTACAATTCACTGAATATTCGAGCCATTGTCGACTTTAGCAATAAACCATTTGTTTTAATGTAAACATAATAGTGTTAGTGCCGAAGTAGGTAATATTGTTTAAATTTATAAAAAAATACACAATTATGAACAAGCTTTCCCTTGTACTATTTCTCGTAGACATTTAGTTTAATCGTTTTTGAATAGTTTTTTATTCAATTACCTACTATCAAATAATTATGTTATCATCATTCGCTTACCGTGGAATATTATTATAAAAAGGTTTCGCAGGATTTTGCATAATAGTGAAAGACGAGTACAAGAAACAAATATTTTTTGTGTTGATAAGGTAGGTATTATAATTATGAACTTTATAATTGAGAAATAACTAGTCTGGATTGCGTTGTCTTAAATTTAATTATTATTAATAATTAAAATAATCTACAGGGACACGTAGACTTAAATATTAATAAAGAAAAAGAGGTGAGAATGATAGAGGTGGTTCTAAAGTCTGATGTCAAGTTTCATCTAAAAGAAAAGCCTCCATCTTCATTAAAGAGATAATAACTACGTTGAAACGGATAAATTAAATTAATCTCACTTGCTTTGATAGCCAGGTGCTAATGGAAAGTCATGTTACAGCCTCTAAACGTTAACGATGACATGTCTCGCTAGCGTGTCGTAAAATTGAATACTTCATTATCACCTCGGCCATTATGTTTTAGAGAAAGTTTTGTAATATACTTGTTATTTACTGGTACAAAACTCTTATAAGAAATTCATTCAACTTACCTACGTTTGTATGAAATACGTTTATGTCAATTTGACAAAGAATTTCATAATGGATTGAGATTTCATAATGACAACACTGAATTGGACTGGAAAATATCAGTTAAATCTTTGAAACTAAACCGACCGCTAAATCAGGCTATTGATAGGCAATTCGTGGCGTGATTACGCGGAGGACAACTGCATTTGAGAGGCCGCAGCCCCTACACAGTGTTGACTAACAATTAAATGCAAACAGTTTATTTTGGGGTAGGGTTGTATTCGCCCATGAGTGGTGGTGCGTTGAAGGTGAGGAACGTGCCGTCTCCCTCAGTAATTAGCCATAAGCTCGAAGTGACGCGACGTACGACATTTCCTGACGTTGTTTGCTAACATCATTTCACTCGTACTCAAAAAGCATTTAGAAATAGCTATTTTCATATACACGTGTAATGTTCACAATGGTCTAAGTAAGTATAAATAATATGTATAATATTCCATAAAGTCAAGATAAGATTTATTTTTCACGTATTTTCTTGTATAATTTGTTTTTATTTTATTTATTAACTTACTGCACATGAAGCAAAAAGGCGGACTTAATGCCATTAGGCATTATCTACCAGACAACCTTCAGGTGTTGCAGAAATATGATGCGGTAGGTGCATGGTCAAAATATTGCATTCGACACGTAGTAATTACGCAAATATAATAGATAAACCTTTATCAAATGTAACAAACATACACAATTATACTACATACTATACTACTACATATATTAATACATACACAGTATATACTACCATAAAAATATATAAATATATATAACAGAGTATACATACATGGGTACTAGCGTTGAGACTGTATTGCCAATTCACTCCGAAGAAGTTCGCGCACTCTTTTCTTAAATGTAAGGCGGTTTGTGGTTTTGTGTGTGTTTGTGTGTATGATACAATCGGTTTACGTTATTAGTTCATCCTTAAAAAAACAAATTCTTTAGAGTAAAATAAATAAAGAGAAAGTTGATTTCATAACAGTATGCGAGGTTTATTTTCTTTCAATGAAGATATATAGACTAACTAATATTTTAAATTTAAATACAATTCGGCCATATAAGAGCTAAGCTACATTTGTTGCTGCTTGCATGCATAAATCATAGTTTCATATCGAATACGTCAATGGCTTATATTACTCTACTTATAATAACTATAGAAACTCATGTCTTCTGGTGTTTATTTTAAAATCAACTTAAATTTAAGACTAACTGACTTCACAAATGGAGGAGATTCTCAAATTTACTGTTTTTTTGTTTGTTACCTCAGCACTTTCGACTTGGCGACCTGATTTTAATTATTCTTTTTTTTTAAAAGCTGGTGCTTCCCGTGTGGTCCCATTTCAATTTGGTCCAGTTCTTGAACTACGTTTTTTTTCGCCTGGTGGTAAGCGATTATCGCCACCCATCGACATCCGCAACACCAGAGGCGTCACAAGTGCGTTGCCGGCCTTTTAAGAAGTACGCGCTTTTTTGGAAGGTTTGAAGGGAGTATTGGTACGGGAATATTGCAGGTGACAGAAAAAATAAATCATTTTTTTATTATTAAGATTGTTAAACAATAATATATTACGTTTCCTCCAAGTTTAAATTGTTAAACAGCACATTGGTGCTATACTTAGGGCGTCTTAAGGTCGTCTCACCGATTTATTAGCTGTCAAATTAAGTTCCTGCACTGGGTTACTATATTATTATGCTTTACACACACCAAAATATACTTTATCTTCGCTTGATTTACTATGAGAAATGCTGCTTTGACAATAAATATAACTCGATGTTATATATTATAAAAATATGCTATTTTATTAAAGTTGCGAGGTAGAATTATCGTTTTCAAACAATGCTTTTAGTTTTTTATAAATTTTTTTTTATTTTTTTTTAAAAAGACAACTCCCACATTAGGAATAAACATCCTGTGTCGTCGGGGACTTTACAAACATACATGAAACGGACACAAAGAACATCCAGACTCGGGACAACAATTCGTGGATCACACAAAGTGTTGTAGGTACCGCGTGGGATTTGAACCCACGACACTTGGCGCAGTAGCAAGCGGCATGGCGACCGCTGACACCACTCGGCCAACCGTGCAGTCTTCAAGTTTTCATAACTAATGTGCCAATGATATAATTATATTTCAAAATAGCACAATATGGTATATTTTACTACATATTATAAAGCAAAGGTCTCCAGCGCTTCTGTCTGTCTGTCCATTCGCGATAAACTTAAAAGCTACTGCACGAATTTTGATGCGGGTTTTTCGAATAGATAGTGATTTTTGAGGAAGGAGGATTTGAATACCTACAATTTTATAATTTTTTGAGTATTTTGGCTAACATATAACGATATTTGTATAAGACGTCGAACAAATTAAGCCGCACATCTCTCGGGGTAACATAGGCTAGATTTAATTGTCCCCTTAAGACCCCGTGCGAAACCGGGGCGGGTTACTAGTCATTAATAATTTTAGGTGCCACTGTTTTCTTTAGGATTCAATAAGGAAATCTTTAACTGCTAATAAGATCCCTTGTGATTATGTAACAATATTAACAGTATTCACATCAGAAATAATTTTCATAAAAGAAATACTGTAGCAGCTTCAGGTGTTTCATTTTTTCTTGATAAAAAGAATCCGTGAAACGTGGTAAACACATGAATGGGAAAACAATATGATGCAAAGCGTGGCCGAGGTGGGTGGGTGGTGTGTAAGCTGCGTACAGCTCGGAGCTTAGCTTGTCTGCTGTTTTACACGCAGCATAAACAATGCGCTTACAAATCACACAATATCATCTAGTCCCGAGGAATGTACGAGAACAGCTCCACTTGAGTACCTGCTCGTTAGCGAGAGAGCTAAATTATGCCGCAACTCTATGGTACTCGTATATGCGTAACTTACTTAAAATACGACAGGCGCAACACTTAAAAACGTTTCACATAAAATATCAGTCGTCTAACGATGTTTACGATAAGCAACACGAGTAACACGACTGACACAAGAAAATATTAAAGTGTTTCTAACTTCAACGTTATTATTTTTGCGAATACTTCGCCTCTAGAGTAAAGAAAATGTTATTATTTTTATTTCTCACTTCAGCACAAATGTTTGGCTCTGTTCAATAACTTTATATAATATGTGAAGTGCCAAAAGAAACATTAGACACAAGGACTTGGAGTTCGGTATTATAATGGATGCTTGTATCTAAATTTGAGAAGGGTATCTCGATGTCTTTTAATTAACTTTCAACAAGTCCATGTATATTGTATTGATGATTGTAAACTGTGGATTCCTGAGAATATTGCTAATGCTCATTTCCATGGGCAAATGGCTATAGGTATATTCTATTCTTCCACAGTGTTATCGACAAAATTACTGTGCGTTTTTTTATTTTGAATCTTAATAAAAACTTAACTAAACTTAAATAAGTAATAATTTAAAATAGTAGTTTATGTTCTAAGTTTAAATTGGCCATTTGTTAATTGTTTAAATGTCCTCCACCATCTCATTCTTAAATACATTATAGAAAGGGGAGATAAATAACAAACAATACAGTGATTGTTTTGTACAAAATGTAAATGGAAGCCGTCAGGTTTCTTCAACACCCTTCAGAAGTAAGGCGTCAACTGTTAGTGATATAATTGTATGAAAATATTATTGTTTTAAATTATTGCGTTAAACAATTCTTGAAAGGAACTTATGACTGATTAATAATCCCTTTAGTATTTGCCGTACATGACAAGACATATTTCTTTAGGGAGTAGGGATACTTAGCTTTCTACCACTTCTCGTAATTCTTAAGGCTTAAAAAAGATCTGATCAAAAATGCTTTCAATGCGCAGAATAAAGCATTAGAATTTATTATTGATAACTCTTGTTATGTTATATTCAATATTTACTGAAAACTATAATTCCGGAACGTTTAACTGTACTTTGTTTAAAATTTAAATTCTTTTTTTAAACATTAACAAGAAGAGGTATGAATGCGCGTTCTAGGTATTCAAAAGATATTCGAAAAATTTGTTAATGAAGTAGATGCATTTTAAGCGAATCTTGATTTTATTAAAACAATATACAAATTCATCAAGCAAGAGCGGATTACATTACCTATAAAGCATCACACATAATTCATTATAAAAAAATTATGTAATGTTTTAAAACCAGATTTCCTAGCAGTTAAATAATAACAAAAGGAGAAAACTCACTGCACTAATATATCCGATTAAAGTGCTTATTTTATGCTCCGTTTTCAGTCCGCCTTGTACCTACTACCGCTTGTGGCCTTCGACTATCACTTTCATTGTTTATTTCTAAAAGAGTCAGAAGTCATTGTGTTGATCTGAATTAAGCATAAGAAATAAGGAAATAATATCTGATTTGCATTTTCGTCTCGAGACTTGACGTTAATTCGCCAAGTTTAATGTGCCTTTCAAAAACAAATTTACATGCTCTTGAACAATAATTTCAATTATAAACCATTTTCTCTTTTTATATTCAAATAAACAAAGACAGTTAAAGCTTTGAGTTATAAAAATACATTTAATGGTCCATTTGCACAAACTATTCGTATAACTACCATGAGACGTAATTTTCTCATAACAATATTATGTAAAAGTTTCCTTTGAAGAACTTTCGCCGACGCGGCGACGTCTGTGTTCCTTCGGGAGCGTGCGTCGGGGGCTGCTGAAGGGGGGTAGATGGGGGAGTAACCTTCACTTTTCTTACACCACGTCTCCCCGACCTTCCCGACTGCACAACTTTCACAATCCATTCCGTTAAGCCTTTCGTAAAATCAGTTATCATAATAAAAAAAGAGGCTTATCGCAATAGTTACCGACGTTTCGTTTTTATATTTCAACACGTCATTATTCAATTTTAGTAAACCAAATCTCACCGTAACGTCTGTATCTATTGTATAAAAACTTTAGATTATGTTGTAATGAACAATTATTTTATTTATTAAAGTTAATTATGGAATTAGATTTTGTAAGAATTTATATTTTTAAATAGTTAAACGAGAATTTCACTCCATGAATATTTTACCTATTAGGTAAACATTGGTTAAAGCATTAAGCATTAATATATAATTTATTATATTTTGATTAAATCTTTCTTTTCTTTTCTTATATATAAAAATCAATTGCTGTTCGTTTCTATCGCTAAACTCGAGAACTTCTGGGCCGATTTAGCTGATTTTACTTTTGAAATGTTTGTCGTAGTCCAGGGAAGGTTTATACGTTGAAAAATTAAAAATAACTTGAAAATCCAAATGTCATGTGTACGAAGTAGCGGGCACAGCTAGTAAATATTAAAAAGTACGAATAACGTGCCATGAATTGCAGTCGCTATTATACTTAGAAACTATATTTAAACTAATATGCAAATAGCTTCCCGAGGAATAATGAAGATAATGAACTAAAACAGACAGAAATTGCATTGTGACGTACTCTTTTAATCAATGAACCAGAAAGAATCCATCTATTTTAAGTTGTTATACAAATACACCACAAAATTAGTAATAATTAGCATTAATGTTTAGTCCAAGCAATATTAGCATTATTTGAAGTTAATGGTTTGTCGTAAACAAAATAATACTAAAATTATAACTGTCTGTTGTTTTAAATTTATTAGTTATACGAATTTAGTTAATTACTTTTGGGAACAATTAACTTTTAATACATAATAGCGAAACGCTAACACGCAAGGATCAACTCGGCGATCTTATTGTTCTTGTTTACAAAATTAGTAAAGATATTTATATTCTTTCTTAACATTGTAATCAAGTTTTCTTTAATAAAACATCTACACAAATAGATAAAGTTGCAATGTCTGTTTGTTCTTTGTTTATATAAAAGTATTTATGGTACTACTGAAAAAAATATTTGAAAATTTTCGTCTGTCTGTGTTTTTGTTGCAGCTAATTAATCACTGGAATGGCTGGACCGATTTTGACAGCTGATGATATAATTAGTATCTTAGGTACCTTTTCTGACTCGCATCACCCCGTAGCGTTAAGTGCGTTAACCGTGGTTGTTGCTGTAAAGGTACAACAATAATGGCGGGTAACACTGCGGGGCTTAGCTAGTTGTAGTTTTAAAAATTCTTCCTACTTTTTCGCCAATATAATATCCTGGGTTTAACAAGTTTACGTTATTCTATCTTTTTGAATCAAAGAAGGTATTGTAATATAAATATGCGTATTTGCCGTCTGTTTTGTGTAGGTACCCATGCTTAGGAGAAGATCTTTTTAATAAACTTTATAACTAACTGAAACTATCATTAAAACATTTTATACAGAGAGTAATTTTTGTTTTTTGATTTTAGTTTTGAGTATTCTTAGTTCGTTCCAAAATCACTATATGTTATTTTGTTTATGAATTTTTATTTTTTTTATTTTGCTACTATAACATACACTATCATTACAGATTACATCCAATGCAATAGTGTCGGATAAAAATTAACAATATATCACAATAAACCGTACACAGAATAAAATTAACAACACATGCATAACACTACTCAAACATTACAACACAATTGTATAAAACGAAGTCCTCAGCCGCGTCTGTCTGTCCGCGATAAACTCTAAAGCTATTACACGAATTTTTATGCGGGTTTTACCAATAGATAGAGTGATTCTTAAGGAATGAAGGCTTTTGAATATAATTTGTTACATTTTTGAGTATATTAGCTGAAATGTAACGATATTTGTTGAAGACGTCGGAAAAAATTAAGCCGCACATCTCCGAGTAACATAGGCTATATTATATTTACCGTAAAGAACCCGTGCGGAACCAGGGCGCGTTGCTAGTGTACCTATTATTAGCTTAAACTTAGTCACTCTATGGAGCTTGACTCGCAATAGGCTTACGTACGTGCAATACAATATGCGTAAAAGCATCTAGTCAGTGGACATTGACATAATTCTATTACGGAAATCGACAGGTGATAATAGGGTCCCTAGCTACGTGTGGAACATATTACGAGTATGTATATAAGACATATAAACGCTGTATTATGGTTATGATAGATTGAGTAAGACGACTTATTATGTGGGTACAAGTGAATGTTTCTACATAGGAAATTTAAAGTGTGTAAAACTGTCTTAAGTTCGTTTTTGTTTTACATTGTTACTTTATGGTTCGTGTATTTTCTGTTGTTGGTGTTTAGTAATTTAGAAGATTGGAAGATCTCGTTAACGTTTAATTAATATTCACAGATTGTAATATATAATAGAAATCTTTATTAATAAATAATAATAATTATTTATATAAACTTCCATCAAACATATTGCCCAAGGTGGACTTAATGCCACAGGCATTTTCTTCCTTTGTATGGCAATATACACCATATTTGAGAGAAGTAATATAATAAACTAAATTATATTATAAAACTAAGAATTCAACGGATATACATACAAATTATAATTTTATAAATCAAACCGATTTAAAAGAAAATAATATAAAAAAACTGATTTATGTATGTAGTATATTTACAGTTTAAACAATTTTGATAAAATGGTTGTCTGTGTCATTCATGTTAATTTCAGTTGACTGTATATCTCTAATACATGTAATAATGTAAAATGGAAAGAAACAGAAACGGTTGTCGAAGTCAAACTTTATTAAAATTACAAGACAGCTTGTCTCTTGATGAGACAATGAATGAAGGACGAGTTGACAAGATTACAATGAAGAGAATACAACAGTTGGGGATAAACATGAATATACAGATAAGTTGACAAAAAAACAAGTAGATGAAGTAAGTCTGTCTAGTCTCATAACTCACTTTATTTCATTTTCAGTTTACATGAAAAAAGAATTTGAGGAAAGAAAGTAGCTCCGAGAAAATTTCCAATTAGGATAAAGAAGCACTTATACTTCGAAATGAAAGAATGATCCAACAGAAAAAAACAACCGACTTCAAGAACTGGACCAAATGGAAATGGGACCACACGGGAAGCAGCAGTTTTCAAATAAAAAAAAACATCAAAATCGCTTCAACATATGATTGAAGCTGACTGGCTATGGACTTTATATTAATTTACAATAATAAATGACTTCACATGTCATAGCCCCAGTACACATTGGACTAACGCGGTCGGCGAGTACGCTCGGTCAACGTGCACTGGGCCGTTTTGTGTCTATTTGTCGTTTGCGACACCTACCCTAATACACTGAGAACTTATTGTACTTTGCCTTTACTATGGTTACCGTAAACAATCGGCTAGTAAATCTATACTAATATAATAAAGCTGAAGAGGTTGTTTGTTTGTTTGAACGCGGTAATCGCAGAAACCGCTGATCCGATTTGAAAAATTCTTTCGGTGTTGGATAGTCCATTTAACGAGGAAGGCTGTAGGCTGTATATAATCACGCTACTACTAATAAAAGCGGAGCACCAATGAAGAATGTTTCATAAACGGGGGAAAATTTTCACGCTACGGGCAATAGAAGACGCAAACGAGATTACGTGGGTCAGCTAGTATACTTATATATTTCCAAACCCATACATTTTGTAGACTAATTATGACTTTGAGACCTGTTAACGTTATAATTCTTTTATATATATATATATATTTTTTTAAAGAGAATTGGTACTTCGCGAAATCCTGCACCATTATTTTCGCTTATTGCTCCGAGTGTAAATAAATTATTAGCGAGGTGGGCATCGCTTCGCCTTTAAGCTTCCTCTAGTGCACTAGCTTAAGGAAGTATAGGCATTGCCATTAACTTATTTGGGACTGAAGTAAGCTTATGGTACTCATGGAAACCAGTACAGAGTTCGACATCCTACTTAAAGTTTCTACACAAAATTTTCTATGGTCATACTTATGTAAATGTTTAGTGGTTTGTACCCAGTAGATACGAGTATTTGAACTAAAACCGTAACGAAAATTTTATTTTATGGTGGTTTGTTCATATAGTTAAGTTTTATTGAATTGAAGCAGATTAGGGTGTGTCCTTACGGGGTGTCGTGTTAATGAAATAGATGATAATCAATTTAATGTAAATACATACAAAATTAGCATTTTAGAAATCACTTAACTAAAACGAGAGGGTAAAAGATAATTTTAGAGAAATTTTAGTTTAGTTTAGTTTATAAAACAACAGAATTAGCAGCTATTTTTAAAATTATTGCTTAAAATGTTTTTCGTTGAACTAATATTAAACTTAAGTATTATAAAGAAGTAACAAAATATTACGTTATCTTGGAATATATCTGATTAATATAACTTGTATCTGCTGTGTTTTCATCTAGAACTGTTACGTCTAAGAGTGTTTATCAAGTGTCTTAGAGTACAAACACTTCGGTGCCAATCAAAATCGTGAAGTACGTGTTCTGGCATTATCGACCCATGAACGTTCACAGCGGAAAGTCCCATTTTCACTAGTTCTAGCTATAACTTGTTACAACAACCGTCTGCATGCACATTGAATGAATTTACGATGAGTTTAGTTGGGCAAATATAGACACATTCATTGGTTTTTTTCTACAGCAATTGAAATTAAACAAACCGTTTTTGTTTTAGAATAGTACACTAACAAATTTACACAATAAAAAGTATACGATATTAAGTGTGCACTATAAAAATAGCAAAGAGATTCACAATTAATCTTTATTGGGTTTACAAATCGTGTAAGTCTAAAATCTTTTTCTTGCAACTTAGTTCTTTTTAATTATATGAAAGAAATAGTAAGGACTTTATTAAGGACTGATAGAAGAACTTTTATATTTGTCTGTATCTAACCCTTAACAATTTATTTTCAAAAGCATTTACAGTAAATATATAAGGTCTTCAGTACAAGGAAAGTCAATCAGAAATGTTGTGTTTCCTAATGTACACTATAAGGTTAGTGTAATATTTTAAATCTTGTTACGTAAAGTAATGGTAGGGGCATTAAGTGTGTAGCATAACACTTTCTCTGATTAAAGGAAGTGAGCAGTAAATCATAGCTCACCCTAAAATATGTCCAGGGCGTGGCTAGAATTTGTAATAGTACTTAACGTACGAATAGTACAAGTGTTTGTGTGAAACTAAATGATCATTCTAAGAACATGGTGTATTCTTTTTTGAAGTGAAAACTTCTTTAGCGGCGCTGTGTACTTTTTGGGAATGGGTAAAAATGTATAAACTCGCGTCAGGTCACGTGATCATAAACTAGCGTCAGGTGTCCTGATCGAAAATTCGTAAGGATATTTATTGTTAACAGCGCCATCTACCGATATACTTTGGTAGCATTCATTTTTCTAGATAGTGGTCCTTTCTCAATATGATTTTATATACTTAAAGTTAATATTTCAGTATCTTAAAGTGATTTACAATAAATTAAAATAACGATTTTCTACTTACACAAAACCTTTTGTAAATAAAAAAGATTGTTTACAATTTGTTTGAAAACAGCGACATCTATTGGAGTATCACAGCTTTACTTCCATTTACTACTTACAATCATAATAATTTTTAGTTCTTTTTATTGCACACTATTAAAAAAAGCATAGGTGTTCATTTCAGGTAAGTTAAAACAACCGTTTGTTTATAGTTATGAGTTTTCACTTCTGTCGGCAGTGCTTATGACTGCTTTGTGTTTTTTTATATATAAGTCTGTCAAAGTGACCCTACTCTGCCTGATGGAAAGAGTAGTTTTCACTACTTTTCACTCACTCATTCCGAATGCAGACAATGCAACAATGCAGCATGGTGACCCACACTATGTCGGCCTATTGAGATGCTTTTCCATCTTTAAGTATCCGTCTCGCACACATCAACGAAATACGCTAGAACGAATGCTGTTATTTTAGGTTAGTTTTCTGTAAGAGTGTAGTACTACCCGGGCGAGCCGACGTAAAATCAGCGTAATTCTAAAATATTTTATGGTAATTCTCGTATATTAAGGATTAGAATGTTTTACGTAGAATTTGAACCGACAACACTTAAAGCAGTAAAAAGCGGCTTTGCGACCACTTAAACCACTAGGCCAACCGTGCAGTCATTTTTTAGTTACGCTCTGTTATAAGTTCTGCGACGATTAACTTAATCTCTAGATACATATGAAATAAATTGAAAATTATTACAAAACGCTTTGGAAATAAAATATATATCTACATGAAAAAACGTAAGGCCAAATAGAAGAATGATATAACTGATAGTAGTCGATGACTAGTGCCCATAAACCCTTATAAAGTTGGTAATTTCACTCGTCATATCGTTTTCCCTTTTTTATATATTTAAATTTTATGCATATTTGTGAGAAAGCTGTGCCACTTGTGCTATTCATTATGACGATTGGTACCCATTAAAATTTACGTTGATCTCCGCTAGCAAAATGATTTTTTACAGGCAGGCGATCATATAGAATTCATTAATCAATCAATATCATTTCTTTATTTCTTATATATATTTATTTCTTATCTTATATATATATTTCTTATCTTATATCTTATATTCTTTACTTGTAGTAAAAACAGCCTAGACTCTAGAACAACATATTTTAAGGAACTTTGGAAACTTCCAGTTTCAATTACATTTTACTCTAAATTGGCCAAGATTATGTGAAAGTTAAAACATAATTTGACGTTTAGTGCCTGGGTGGCTATAAGCCATAGTGAACATATTCGATTACAATTACATATATGAGCGATCATCAATATAATATATGAAGCATCGTTAAGCGTTATAAAATAGGACTATTTTTTTTTTTATAATTTTTTTAGATGTACACGTTGTATTCCACAAATACACCTCGTTTTTTTTTTCTAGCGGAAATCCTCTCGGATACCTTCTGGTGGCATGTCGGATTCAAACTCTACAAATATACCTAAGTATCACGGTTGTATTTTTCAAATTGAGCTAAAATTAGACACTATTATGTCTACGTATTGTAACCAGGAACGTATTTACGTAGGAATTGTTTTGGAAATTGGCAAAAATAATGCACTAGACTTTCATATGTAAAATCTTAGCCTAGCCTAGATAGAACATCGCCCTGGAAATGATAAAGAAAAAGAACTTACTTTTCGATGATTTTAAATAGGTTCTAAATTGTGTCTAGTGTTGATAATAATTAAATTTACCCAAACGTCTTGTTCAATCCGTGACATTAGTTTTTTGACACACATTTAAAGGAATCAAGTTAAAATGATGCGAAACAAAAAAAACGTTACAATTATAAATATATGTTCTTCACTAGAATAACCACAATTGCGTGCACTATCTAAACGAATGCAGATATGTTTGTAAAATCCCCTGCGACACAGGTTGTATACTCTACTACTAATAACTGTTTTAAGAGAATAAAAACTGTATAAAATGAGGGCAACCTATGCTTTTTAATTATCATACACAAATATGATAGATAATGTTGATGAACAGTCATTTTTGAGTGTCTGAACTGTTAAAAGTTCTTACTTAACGTGGAAGTGACACGCTTCGGCATGAATAAAACCACGGTCTCAAAGAAAACCGATGTGAAACTGCGCCTGCGCTGTGTTTCACCGAGTGAGTGAGGATACCGGAGGCCCATACCCCAACCCCTTCCCCCACCCCCCTCCCCATCTTTCAAAGGCTGGCAACACACTTGTGACGCCTCTGGTGTTGCGGGTGTCCATGGGCGGCGGTAATCGCTTACCATCAGGCGATAGGTATGCTCGTATGCCCGGTTTGCCATAAAAAAAGTTCACCAACGTCATATAAAAGGTATTAAAAGCAATGTAGTTGACTTTTCGCCGCCCGAACATTAACCCGCAAACTAAGTACCATTAAAATTTAATTCGGTGTTATTAATAAACATCGTATAGCACTGATATGATTAACATAGAATATAACTACATTTGCATATTAGTTATAAATTAGGACGTGTTTATTTTAGGCGAATTTATTCACGTCGAATCGATAAGTTATACACCGCGCGGGAACTGGTTTTAGAGACCACACATGTTTTTGGAAATTGTGCTTTAAACAAGAGAGTAATGCATTTTAGCGGTTATCGCATGGCCGACGTGTCGGTTAGCGTGAAATCCTCCCTGTGCCTGTGCGGTATCATGATTAAAAAGAGTTTAAATGTTGCAGTAATAAATAGAACTCACATTTATATTTAAGGGTAACAAAAATGTCATAAATCCTTATCATAAGTTAACCAAGGCTTAAGAGACATAAAATTAATTCTATTTGTCAAAGCACAAAGTTAATCGTAATAAAACTTTTACAATTTTGTAGGTTAATTCGACGCTAGTGCTGTATAGGTAGGTCAGAGCCTGGTGATCTGTAACACTGGTTTTTCCTAACACAGACACTAGTCTCTACCAAAATAATAATGTAAAAAAAGCGATAGTATTTAAATAATAAATTAAAAAACTTACTTGTGCGGATACGCGTAATACGGTATTAAATCAAAATTGCACATGGTATCATAGCTAAACAACTTATCAAAGGATAATATTGTACGAAGTTTGTTAGGAACGCTTACAACTTAGATGCGTTTCCAGTCTAGCACCTGGGTACGCAAACAATATGTTCTTAACATAAATCAATTTGTTTAATAGTTTGCCTATAAACTTGTTCTTATTGTAGTAAAAAGATTCCGCTACTAGTAGTCATATTTTATTAAAGATAAACGTTATACTCAAGTATAATTTACGGGAATATTCGAGTAGGTTCTGTAGTGTAGGTCTGATACCGATCTTTTGATAAGATTTCGTCGAGATCGAAATTCGTCTGGAATTTCTTATTTACATAAATGAGTATACAAATATTAACTTAATCATTGTAGTCCTTTTTAATTCTGATAATCATCATAGGCTAAACGAAAGTTTAATTAGGTAAATGGATTTGAGAATTTTAAGCGTATGCAAATGGATCCCATCCCCAATGTCCCTGAAGATAGACGCCGAGTTAGATGTGAATGAAACCTGCGCGACGAATTTATACAATTTTAGTTCCACGGCACTAACGTTATGAGCTTAGTACTCACAGAAAACCGGTGTGAAATAGCGCTTGCGCTGTGTTTCACCGAGTGAGTGAGGATACCGGAGCCCCATACCCCAACCTCTCCCCCCATTCCCTCTCCCCATCCCCCAAAGGTCGGCAACGCACTTGTGACGCTTCTGGTGTTGCGGGTGTCCATGGGCGGCGGTAATCGCTTACCATCAGGACGCATCAGCGTCTGCTCGTATGCCCCCTATTTAATAAAAAAATAATAGTTCTTATACATCATCATCGTCTTTAATAGTTCAATGTTGGACATAGGCCTCTTCTTAGAAAAGAGATTAGCTTGTTCCCAATGGACAACTGAATAATTACTAGAGCTTAGAGGTAGTAGGATGGAAAACGGAGTATATAAAAAGGTCTTGTTTCACCATTAGATCACGATGCTAGCTCAATTTTAGAAGTAATCAAACGCTTCATTATTTGATAACAAATTTAAATTTGTATAATGGACTTAACTCGTAAGCATAGACTCGTAGTCTTCCAATTTCATCCGAGTTACATTTATCTAAAGAGGTTTTATCTAAAAACTACAACTAGTTGTAGGTATAAGTTTTTTTCTAAGATTTGTTTATATTATTTGTTAGACAGACATAATTATATGAAGCTTATGGTGTTTTAAACAATTGCGTGTAGTAGTAAAAAATAATTTTCGATCTTACTCAATATTGTACGTGAATTCAAGAACTTTTTCATATAACCATTTACGTTCGACCGAAATTCCATCAGACATCGGAAATCGGTTATTCTCGCGTATGTAATCGGTAAAATCGAAAACGTTCGGCAAGTGTGATTCGGAGCAATTACAGATTTTATACTTAATTTTCACATTGAATACAGTCGATGTAATATTCATTGAAGTCTAGTCGTGTGTTAATAGTCATACGCACCGATTCCGTAACTTTTCGAAGTTTTTAAACTATATCTATTTTGTTTAAACTATATTTATTTTATTTATATAGGTAGTAAACGAGAAGTCATGTCACTCAAGAGCCAATAGTGTGCTGATCCTCTTTGGTCTGTTGGAGGAGTTTGGGTCCGGCAAACTCACTGACTCAGCGAATAGCAACATAAGAATTGCATGATGTTTCTTGTTTACACTCGATACTATTGGTACATGTTGTAAAACCTTAAAATGTTGTGCATTTCAACCAGTGATTAGTGAATTTACTGTTTCCTATATATGTTAGATTTTATGTAACATTAACTGGTTGTCCAAATAACGCCGGTTTTCTATGAGATCGTGGCATTACTTCTATACTGAAGCATTGTTCTCAAACGGTCCCACTTTACACAGTTACTTACAAACGCTTTGCTCCTTTATACTATAAAACATTATAAAATCGATTAACCAATACTTTTTTGTAAAAAGATAACTCTCACACTAGGAATACATCGTGCGTAGTGAGGAATTTTACATACGCTAAAATTACAACTTTCAATTTTATTTAAGCAGTCATATTTTATATTTATTAACCAGCACGTTCAAGAACAAATATTACTTTCATAAAAGATCACGTATGCTGTGTAGGTGTTCAGTGTTATGAACTTGTGTTGAAAAATATACGACTTCTATTACGTTCACATTGGTATATTATACTGTCTGGTAACAACGATCACTAACACAATACAGAATTCTAAGCAAATGGTTCAAATGGATCTTTTTTGCGTATTATTCTCATTTTACATTCGTAATTTTGAGAATAATCTACTAGTAAACTTTTAGGGCCGAATTTCGTTTAACATTTCCAACTTTTACTAAGGACGATGATGGTAACTAAATAGTTAAACTACACATAATGCTGTGTTCATTAAAAATCCATTAGTGTCCTCAAGGCGAGATCTTTTATGTTGAAATCATTGGCGCATAAAAGGCAAATGGTGATTTAGCTTAATCGTCACGCCTACTACATGGTTGAGAGTATGTAATAGGTAATTCTTTGAACAACATGCTAATAAATACAACAATGACCTTAAATGGTTTAAAAGTTATTTTATCTATTATTTATACAATACTAGCTGTCCCGGCAAACGTTACTTTGCCATAAAAGGGAATATATGTTGTAGAGGTGGGTCAATAAAAATCGCAATGGAAAAATAGGGGTTGATCGTAGAGGGTTGAAAATCTAGGGTTGTATGTATTTTCTAATGCTGCATCATAAAAAAATAGGAATTAAAATTTTTGTCAAAAAAATAAAAAAAAAATTTAGGGGTGGCTACCCCTAACATTTAGGGGGATGAAAAATAGATTACAACCGATTCTCATAGATACCGGATAATCACAAAAAATTTCATCAAAATCGGTCGAGCCGTTTCGGAGGAGTTCGATTACGCACCCCGTGACACGAGAATTTTATATATAAAAAAAAGAAAGAATAATACTAATTTTCTATTCAGACACATATGTCGTATTCGTAAACGTAACATTTGTAAAATTGATAGAATTAGAGGAACCTAAGGTGATATAATGTTGTATATGCACAGCTATACATGAAAACCTAATCAAAAACAACGAACTTATAACTTTTCTCAGAAAGTCAGATCCCATTGTAACTACGAACTATTACTGAAAATTCCATGATTCCGTGTATTCTTCTATTCCTCGTATAAATCGCTTTTGTGCGGATGTGTATGTATATATCTATGTTCCATTGATTTATGGTAAGTAAGCAGTGCAGAAGAACGGCAGCCTAGACTCGGTAATTGCTTTCCGCGTGAGTCGACAGAATTTGCATCTCACGGAACGCGATTCTCCATCGCTCCCAGATGACAGATATCCATCACTTTCAATGTTTCGTTTTGTTATTAGATACTCATAAACACGAAACATATATTTATCCACATTATTTCTGATTAAAATGATTCAATGTGTATGTTTTGTTATAATTGATGTTCATGCCTATACTTATACACACAGATTATAACGTTCATTCATATTCCCATTCTTTTATTTAAATATCAGTTTAAAATAATGTACGATATTTGTAATCGACAATACTAATACTCAGAAGAAAAAAAAGCTACTATATATTCTAGTCAGTCTATCTGATTAATGGATTAAGTCCTTTGAATATTTATATCTGCTACTTTTTCTTACTCGCAATGAATATTTTATGGAGTTTCTTTTACGTTACATTAATTACTTTTTCCAAAAGGGCCTTAAAATGATATCATGTCGTAACCTGAGTATGTTACTAAAAAAATATTTTACAAGTGCTAGTTCGGTCACTGACAGTCTCAGAGCATCCAAGACAATGCAAACAAGATTAACTACCTATTAAGGGCGTAAGACCTCACTCGTTACCAAGTCTGGCAGTGTTTGTGTCAAGTGATGCTCGAAATTACAGACTTACAAGCATATCTCTATAGACGCGGATAAAAAGAGGGCATAAAACAAACGCATGATTTTCCGAACTCTCGTGGACTGAAGGGTCATCGTGTGGAGAACCGGCAGCTTTGATCGGCTGCGGTAATGGGTTGGCGGACCACATTCGCGGAAACTTTTACGGGACACTGACCCACTTCTAAACATACAGTAAAAGTAATCCATAATGCGGACTCCCTTTAAGAATGTTCCCCCAACAATAACTCGTAAAAAGGAACAAATACCGAGCCTTCATTATGATGCAAACAAAATAAACGTAAAATTGTAATAGCTCTTTATGTTGATAAGGAGTTAGAAATAGACGTGTTGTGGTACGTGAACGATACGGCTCTGCGCATGTATCTGTAACAAATCTTAAACCCGCCTTCGTAAGCTTCTAAGCGGAGTGGAAGGAAATTGGTATTTGGTAACGCGAAAGATTCGATAAGTAAGACATCGTAGATATAAAGGGCTTTCCTTTATGATAAGATGCGGTGATATTGTATATCATCTTTTAATGAAGAATGGCAATATTCCTTGACGAAAATTTATAATATTGAAGGCAAGAATATAATTTGTGTTCATTACCACTATGTTAATGAAGGACGATGGTCATTCCAAAGAAAATTGTATTTAAACAATAATACTATCAATTTGTTGTATCTCTGACTTTAATTATTGACTAGAGCTGCAATTGAGAGATGTTAGTTTTCAATTACACAACTGATCTTAAAGGCTCATATAATCACCTCCTGTTGGCAAGGAATGTGACCTTCCTGATAGGAGGCTTTACTGCGAACCCAGTTAGACAGTTCTTATGTTTATAAAAGACACTTAAGCGGTGAACTTAAGCGGCATTGAACATTTCATTGTTCGTATTCGCTTTGTACAGATGTAGGACACAATAGAACATACGTGTGAACAATGCAGATACCCGATCGCCGCGTTGACCCACAATCGGACACTAGCGAAGGTGAAACCTTGCATATCGAAGAGGCTAATAAATGTTATTTCTTTGGTGCATAAAAGTGACATATTGATTTATAACAAACCGACTGCATCGTAAATAATCCAAAAGCTACAGTTTGTAAATTCTTCACGAAAATCGATTGAGAATGTAAATAGTACACACATTTATTTCAATACTGATATCAGATGGTCGTATCGTAGTGTATTTAACAGCGATATGTACAAGTAAAATATAGGAATTTATTTATCACTGTAATATATTATTTAAATTCTATTTAACATGTTTTATCATATTTGATGTAAATGATTGTATAATAAAATAAATTTGCTGTTTGAACTGTAAAAGATAGTTCAAAAAGAAAATTTATTACCTAAAATCAATACAACTATTGATTTTAGATAATAAATTTCCATTTTGAACTATATTTTTCTTAAACAGATTTGTTTTATTGATTTCTTGTAGATAATTGTTTAATTTATTATCAATTATAATATTGATCGACATTAATTGATCTTGGTTATTCCATTGTCCATATTTAGACGACTATTGTTTTTGTTAGTATTATGATTTTCATCTATGTGTTTCATATCGATTTAAAATTTTCTACAAATTTTCCACTACAGTTAATTATAGATGTAAATAAAAAGAAAGTACTCAATCTGCTCCGTCTAGCATGTATGTAATGTGATAAAATGTAGACAGATATCACCAAAGTTATAACATTTAATATAACATTTTAACATCATAAACGCTATAAAATACCCACGCAGTTATACCTGTATGTAACAAGTAGCGAGATGTTATTATAGGGCGTGTGAAGACGGAGGCCTTGTGCGTGACGGATCACCGTCAGAGATGAAATCAAATATTGTGTTCTCGCTGGAGACATCACATAAATGTATGTGGTAATTTTTAAGACGACATAAAAGAACAACAATGAGAATATTTGACTTCATTTCGTATAAAAATTCTTTTTTCCCGTGACTTAAACTGTAATTTTTAACCTACTTTAAAAAAGGAGGAGAACTTTTGGCTGGATGAACGGGTGAACTTTCGACCGATTTTGATGATTTTTTTATTTGAAAGTTGGTGCTTCCCGTGTGGTCCCAGTTCAATTCGGCCCATTGCTTGTAGTCGGTTTATTTCGTTAACATTTTGTTATAATTTTTATTGTGTTCCAAGCTCATTAACTTTCAAAACCTATTCAGAATAGGTTATCAAAATAATCCTAGAGATAAACTCTTTGTCATAAACTATCATGGTTAAGCAATTAAATAATAATCAGCTTACAACAAAAACAGTAAAACATTAAAATTTCTATAAATATATTTCAAGATCTCCATCAAAGTTGTAAAGGTATGCAGTGTACAAATAAAGTTCGTTGGAGTGAGTTGTAAAGTTGCAGCAAACAATTTAAACTTACTCTAAGCGAATGGGTACCAGTAGAGGTGAGAAAATGTGGGGAACAGGATCGTTAGTGGGGTGAAGGGTGGTCACCGGGCATCAGTTTTGCCAGAGTTCGTCAGCACTGATAAAGTAGCAGAAATCAAGAGTAACTTAAAACCAAGCCAACTGTAGTTTTCAGACAATATTCAGTATTCTAATAATATCGCAAACTAGACTTAATTGAAATCAGTTCAACCTAGTTATTTTCCAATTTCGTGTTCACAAGAAACGGCTAAATATTTGAGTTAGATAACAAAAGAGCGTCGTTTTGTCTACTGAACATGGTATCCTGATGTTAAGATTCCTAATTAACGTGAGCCACATCAAAGGAATGTGGGGGAATTCATGGGGGACCTGTCTGCAAACTTCAGCTTGTCTCGACAAGACAGAGAGCGTGCCGTTCGGTAGGTTGCATTGCTAACTAAATTCCACCACCAGCAATTTCTTGTCACGGTGCAATATTTCATTTTATGGATTGGATTTGTAATTTTGTATGTGATGTGTATTTTGACTATGATTTACCTATTGCAGACTGTTATGACTTTCTCAAATAAACAAACACTTATCAATAAAATATTATTATATTGCTCATTAGTTTTAGGATACTTTTTAGCTATCCTAGACAAAATAAGGTTAACCATTTGAAAAAGGTTTTTTTTTTCATTTAATAAGAACAGTCATACTTCAAGATTTTAATAATGTTATTCAAAATCAAAACTACTTTTTAAATACGTCCGGATTCAAACTTATTACACAGGTTTTAAAACTAGTGTTTCTTAAAAATCACACGTGCGTTCAAACAAAGATGAACATTATACCTCATTTTATTTCATTTATTTATTAACTTTATGCACAAAAATGTACAATGGCGGACTTAAGACATTTTCTACAATTCTACCGTTGGGTGGTGCGGAAATGAGTGGGAAGGTGCACTACACTTTGTTATAACACGTATAACTATTAGATTAATCCACAATAAACTGACAATAAACAGAAGAGAACCGGGAATTATAATATGTCTACACAATACTACAAGAATACATACATACATATACACACAACAATAAATACAATAGGTATCACATTTGTTAGGAATCTGCTGCATTTTTGGTGAGATTACGAATGATAACATAATTCTTGTATCGAATTAAAATAGAGAAGTAAAAGAGATTTAAAAGAGGGTGGTGCTTTTTGTGACTTGATAATGATACTTTCACTTTTTTATTTTTCATGGCCTGTTTTTGTAGCACCTGCATAATAACAAGAACTTTATCAGAGGGTGAAAAGAGTCGGGTACCTTCAGAGACCGGTATTAAAAATATTAAAATAAGTAATTGCTCTATCAGGCCTGCACCTGACGCCCAAGCTTACCCTACCGCCCGCCCTAGCCGCCACGCCCTTAAGTACTTTGTGATAAGGGCAATCGTGTGCGCCCCTTTGCGACGTTTATGTATATTTATACTGAGCTATTTTTAGTGAAGACAAAATAAAAGGACACGTGGCCCAGTGATATTTGTAAATAAACCTGGTTGTAAGACATAAATCGGAAAATTTGGTTTCTAAAATTTACAAGATTGTACTTATACTTCAACCATTTGCCGTCCACTGCTGAACGTAGGTCTCCCCCAAGTAGCGCCAACCATCCCGGTCTTGGGCAGTCCGCATCCATCCGCTGCCAGCCACTCTCTTTAAGTCGTCAATCCATCGTGCCGCAGGGCGCCCTACACTACGTTTGCCTAATCGCGGTCTCCACTCAAGCACATTTCGGCTCCACCGACCATCGGTACGTCTAGAGACATGACCGGCCCATTTCCACTTCAACGTACTGATTCTCCGTGCGATGTCGGTTACTCTAGTTCTCTGTCGAATAACCTCATTCCGAATTCTATCAGACAGAGAAACACCCAACATCGCACGCTCCATCGCACGCTGAGCCACTTTAAATTTGTGGACCAGTCCAATGGTGAGTGTCCACGTCTCGGCTCCGTATGTCATTACGGGTAGGACGCACTGGTTAAATACCTTGGTCTTTAATGATTGTGGTATTTGCGACTCAAAGATGTGACGTAGCTTCCCGTACGCCGCCCAGCCCAAACGAATTCTTCTGTCGGCCTCCCGATCGAAGTTGTGCCGACCAAGTTGGATAGTTTGGCCAAGGTAGATGTATTCTTGCACAACCTCGATAATAACGCCGTTTACGGTTACGGGACTCGGGGACACATGCCGATTATGCATGATTTTCGACTTTTCTATATTCATCCTCAGTCCCACTCGTTTTGAAGAATCGTCCAGACTGTTGAGCATTGCTTCCATGTCCTGCAGAGACTCCGCCAGGATGACTATGTCGTCTGCAAACCGCAGGTGTGAGAGGAATTGACCATTGATATTGATTCCCCGTCCGTTCCAATCGAGCGTTTTGAAGACGTCTTCCAAGGCATTAGTAAACAGTTTCGGAGATATGACGTCTCCCTGTCTTACTCCTCGATGCACTTTGATTGGTCTTGTGCTCTTTTCTTGTACTTGGACGGTCATCGTTGCAGCTTCATAGAGGCATCTCAACACCTGGATATATCGGCAGTCGACCAGGCACCTCTGCATAGATTCCAGAACAGCCCAGGTCTCAATGGTATCGAAGGCTTTTTCGTAGTCCACATACGCTATACAGAGAGGCTGATTATATTCCTCTGTCTTCTCAATAATTTGCCTTAGAGTGTGTATGTGGTCCACAGTACTGAAGCCTTTTCGAAACCCAGCCTGCTCTACGGGCTGAAAGTCATCGAGTTTTTGGGCAAGACGATTCGTAATGACCCTCGAGAACAATTTGTACACATGGGTCAGGAGTGAAATTGGGCGGTAGTTCTTCAGCAGGCTTTTGTCTCCTTTCTTGAAGAAAAGCACTACTATGCTCCTACTCCATGCCTCCGGTGTAATGCCAGTATGAATGACGGAATTAAAGAGTTTTGAGAGCTCTACTAACATAGGTGTTCCACTAGCCTTTAGGAGTTCTGTTGTAATTCCGTCTTCACCCGGAGCTTTATTATTGTGTAGTTGTCCGAGTGCCATCCTAATCTCACCCGGATCGATGTCGGGAAGCTCGTCTGTGAGGTGGCGTGTCAGTCTAGCACGCGGATCATCCGCGCTGTGGGTCTCAGCTGGACTGGTTTGTGAGGAATATAGATCCTCGTAAAACTTTTCGACTTCAGCGAGAATCTCTGTTTCGGAGGTGACGGTGGTGCCTTGTGCCGTTCTAAGCTTGGACAGGTAGTAACAGGAGGTCTTAGGCTTGGCAAAAACTTTTGAGCCCCTGTTTCGGGCAATTGCATCCTCGATGACTCGAGTATTCGACTGTCGAACGTCTTGTCTGACCAGCCTTCTTATTTGTCTGTTAAGTTGTTGTCGCTCTGAGGGTGTGGCATTTAGTGTTTCACGTCGTTTCCTCATGAGATCAAGAGTCTCGCTGTTGAGCTTTGACTTGCGTCCAATGCTCTTTGGTCGAAAGTGTTTATAACCCACTTCGCGGACGACACGTACCAGACTGTCAGCGGCGTCGTTTACGTCCTGCGCGGTTTCCAACATGGCGAACCGATTCTGAAGCTCCAACTGGAAGCTTTCGCATCCATCCTCGACCTGACGCAGAGTTGGTCTAAGAGTCGACTTCATCAAGCGCGCCCGTTCTCTTTTGATGTTTAGATTCAGGGTACCTCTTACGAGTCGGTGATCACTTCCGGTGTTAAATCTGTTGATCACAGAGACATCCCTGAATATTTGACGTTTGTTTGTAATGATGTAGTCGATCTCGTTTTTTGTCGTACTGTCAGGGCTTAGCCAGGTCCACTTCCTGTGGGGTCTCTTCTGGAAGAAGGAATTCATCAGAAAGAGACCCTGAGCCTCAAGAAAATTTACCAACATTTGCCCTCGGTGATTTCTGTGCCCATAGCCGAACGGTCCTACCTTGGTCTCACCATAATCTCGTACTCCCGCTTTCGCATTGAAATCGCCCATGACAACCGTGAAAGAAGTTTTGTTACGAGATAGGGCCTTAGCTATGTCTTCGTACATGGCTTCAACTTCGTCATCAGGATGTGTGGATGTGGGTGCGTACACTTGTACAACATTCAAGGAATACCTTTTAGTTATTCTTAAGACGAGGTACGCTACCCTTGACGATATACTGCCAACTTCCTCCACGCTGCCCTTGAGCGACTTATGGACCATAAATCCGACACCACCTTGGGATGGCCGGTCCCCCTGTCGGAAATAGAGGAGGTGACCAGACTCCAGGGCTATCATACCCTCGCCCTGTCTGCGGACTTCTGATAGCCCCAAAACATGCCAGTTTATGTTGTTCACCTCTGCCTCCAACTCCGAAAGACGATCGTCCAGCCGCAGCGTGCGTCCATTATACGTTGCCAGATGAAGTCGTCGGTGGTACCCTGCCGTAACCCGGGGATTCTTCGCACCCCCTGCCGCACCGTCACCATGACCGGTACCTTGGCCAGGAATAGTACGACTACCGGGAACTGGGGGCCGTGGAATATGGTTTCTGTTCATGGGGGGAAAATTTGCCATAGTCACCACGCTTGGCAGGCGGGTTGGTGACCGCAGTGGCGGGAATCATTTATCTAGTGACGCTGCTGCCCGTCGCCAGTACGAGATTTAGTGATTTCCGCATTAGTGTGGTTATACCGCCATGAGTCGGTCGCCAGAGCCTCGTCTGTTATTTAGCAGGGTGCACCGCGCGCAGGTGAGGTTGGCTGTACAGGGCCAGGGATGGTAGGTGGCCCCGCTTACACCCCACAAGATTGTACACGTGTCTCTAAAATTTTGAATATAATTTTTTATCAATTTCACTTCTATAATACTAATATAAACGTTGTAGAATTCATCATAAAAATGACAATATTAATGCAATGCCAATGTTTGGATAGTACGTCAATCCACCATTTTGTAAAAGATCTATAAAATTCGGTAATCGATAACAATATATTCATTAATTTATATCTTTCTTTTTTGCGAATTTGTGTTATTATTAACTTTTAAAGCCTTAGTATTCGGATGCAACAAGAGATTTAAAAAAGTATATTGGTAATCTTAGCGTCTATAATGTAACTTTTGGACAATTTGATTTCTGATTATATCATCAAGTCAGCCGTGTGATGATTCAGTATTAGTACTAACAGATATTATTTATGTTTAGAGGCGGTTGCGCCTGCTTTTAAGGCGTAAACACAGTTGAGAATAAACCGAATTGGAGTCAACACGTGAATACTATTATTTGATTATTCGGCACTATTAGTAATACTTACCACGCAATACATCTTGTACACCTACTTAAGCAACCTGCTAAACCAATCAGTCAAGTGTCCAATCTACGTCTATAAAAATGTTAATCTATACAAACATTTCAAATTAAAGAATACATTTGTAGTGTGATAATTAAATATAGCTATCTTTTTTACGTGCTGCTTCGTATCTTTCGTACTATTCATCAGTGAATTTAGTGAATGCATGCAGTTTTATACCGCACGGCCGGCACAGCACAGATTTCGGCGCAAACAACAAAATTATCACCACTAACCTTTTCCAGCACAAAAAATAATGTATTTATCAAAGCATACTTAAATAATTATAAAAGATAAATTCTAAGATTTAGCTACGACATGTATTGTAGTGTAAGTATACCACAGAATTAGCTGATTCAGGTTTTCGAAATGTGTTCTGGTTGCTGTTTATACTTTAATGACTAAATTTCTAAATATCGTAGCGTAGTAATATAAATTAAGCGTTCAATTAAGACATAAGCCACTTTTTTCCGTGAGTCTTAAATGAAATCATCAGGAAATTCCTTAACGGGCTGAAGCTATTATTTTCTTTTACCTTGAAACCTTGTACAAAGTAATAGACTGGTAAAAGTAGATATAAATTTCAGATTAAATAGGAGTAAATTCCATTAAGATTATGTGTTTTCCGTACTAGTTTTTGCCCACGTCCCGTCTGCGTAAATGTCCATTATAACCTATGTAAAGATAAATGTGTTCTTCTGATATGTAAGCTATTTAACTCTTAAGTTTTTACTCTAAATCTATTTCGTAGTTAACAGCCCACTAATATTTATAAGCGCGAAAGTTTGTGAGTATGTAATTGAGTATGTTTGTTGTCCTTTCACGCAAAAACTACTGAATGAATTTTGATGAAACTTTACAATAGTATAGCGTATACATCGGAATAACACATAAGCTACAATTACCGCGGGTAGCACCGTGGGGTTCAGTTTGTTTAATAGTAAAATGAATACGAAATATAAACATTAATAGATTCTAGAATCAAAATAACTTGTATTTATTCCACTATTTTAATTATGTCCATTTGATAACTCCATAAGGCGAAATCGGTCAAGTGTAAACATAATTAAAATAATGCAATAAGTTCCGTCAAGTACCGACAATCGAGAGTATAAATTACGTAAAACATTAATATTAAAATAGTAAGGTCATTATGTTGTATTTGTAAAAAATAAATGAATCACTAAAGTGTTAAGATACGGATGTATGGCGTTACTGGATCATGTTTATATCAATTAGGATAAGTGCCAAATCATGTGTAATAATATACTAAAGGCCATGGAAATATAAGTCGGCAATTTAGAAGAATATACTCTGATAAGGATGTTATGAATGAGCCATTAAGAAAACAAATGAATGTTGTTGATAAATATTATAGAGCTATAGTATCATCTGCCTCTATCTAAGACAGGGGGCAAAGAATAGGAGGTCATGAAAAGAGTTCAAGTAATAAACTATTCGGCATGAATGGGCCGGCTCGACCGGAGTGATACCACGGCTTCACCGTAATACCCGTGTGAAATATCGCTTGCGGTGTTTTCACCGACTGAGTGAGGATACCGGAGACCCATACCCCAACCAATCCCCTCATCCCCCAAAGGTCGGCAACGCACTTGTGACGCCTCTGGTGTTGCGGGTGTCCATGGGCGGCGATTATCGCTTACCATGAGGTGATATGTCTGTTCGTTTGCCCCCTATTCAATCAAAATGAAACTATTCTATACAAACACTTATTAACCAATCTTTTTGTGCACCAAATTTCCAAAACGAAACGCCATTACATTTTCGGTCAAGTGAATCTCCTAATGGTTTTCGATGAGAATCGTTACAGAATATTGATTTGTATTTCGCAGAGTAAACGTAGACACACGGAGGCGGCATTTCTTTGAGATTGATTTCATCGTAGAAAGAAAAATGTGCTGAAAACGATGTGCTAATAGGAGTAGTTACATTAATACTCACTCAGCTCCATTTTTTCCTCCCCTGTGCAGCATGCCCGCGCGTGCCATCTCACGCCCTGGGCCTGCAAAAAACATACCATCCATTAACGTCAAGTTGTTCACGAGTCTTTTCCGCGTCTTTACGCCCACTAAATACAGTTAAGGGCTCGTCTTAATTTATTATTAGTCGGATGATACACAAAATTATGCCGGCCGTCCGTTCTCGCAACTTAATTTTTGTCTACATAAATAATGTATTTTCTTCCTCCGAACCACCCGTTGAAATTACGGGTTCTTCACGCTATTATATTTTGAATATTGTTTTATTATTATTTTTACATTTTCTCGTCCTAAAGCCCATCTTACACGGATACGACATCTGGTAGGCTGTAGCAGGATATTGATTTGTGCTTCATTTTGAATGCGAATAATTTAATGATTAAATATGTTGGCAAACAAGTATATATCTTAACAATGTGAGTGGCTAAGCGGGCCGTATAGGAAGCATATTCATATGTAACAAAGATAACGCGTAAATAAAAATAATACAATCTTGTTGAGATGCTAATTTAATGAGGACGGTTAAAAACTAGATTGCATAATTTATTCGATTAAGGCTAAACAATACAAGTAAAGTGATAAGCTCCCTTTGAGTAACTACTGTAATTAAACAATTTAATCAACGATCTATTTATTGAAGAACTTGATTGATGACCAGTCGCAAATATTTCAGTGCCGTCGGGTGTTGCGAAGCCCCTAAATTGCGACATCAACGGCGATAGGTAGACAATGAGCTGCCGTGGAAATTTATGAGCCTTGAACAAGAAGAATATACTCGGATCTTCGACGCGAATAGCGGAAAATAGTTGAATGTTCCTAAGACAAACTGTCAGCTATAATTATCTCGAGTCTATTGATCTCATTCCGTTCCGTCCTTGGGCCTATATCATGTCTGTTATGTTAAGACATGTTTTCTTTTGTAGCATTTAAGATACTCGTATCTTCTGTAAAACATTCATAAGTTTTGTTGTCGAGTGATTATTTTGTATTCATCAAAGTATTTGGCTCGGTTTTTATTACAAGCTTTTTATTATTTTTTGTTAACTAGCAATGTATGTATGTTCGGGTGGAATTTTGCAACTCAATTTTAAAGCAGATATCTTCAACCGATTTTGCTGAAAATTTTCAAATGACATGGCGCTGATCCGGTCCTGGAGCTGAAAGGTGGCCATAGGAATTCTGTAATGAAACGACTCAACAGCATCGAATGTGGACTCGTTTGCTTCGTCTTGAAAAAAATCCATTGAGTGTGGAATTATTTGATTCGTCTTGACGAATAGTCTATGTTTTGATAGTGTACAAGGTCTGATGATGAAGCCAGAAGGTGGTAATAGGAACTCTCTAAAGAAACGATGCAACACCATCGAGTTTGGAATCATTTGATTCGTCTTGACGAGTACTTTATGTTTTGATAGTATCCAGCATCTGATGATGGAGCCGGAAGATAGTTTTAGGTATGCATTGGCAACATTAAAAATATTTTTAAAGTAAAGTGTCTAGCGACAGTGATGTCGAAGAAATAGACTATAGAGCCAACTACTTTAACTTTGATTGATAAAATGTCTAATTTTTTCCTTATATAACGAAAAAATAGAGAGTGAGCCTAGAAAAGATTAAAGCGGGTATTGTTGATGTCCCACAGATAAGAATATTGATAAAAGATACTGATTTTTTAAGTTCAATGACCAGTTTGGAACTACTTGCGTGGAATTCTTTTGTAGAAGTTACAAAAAAGTTTTTGGGAAATCACAAGTCAAGTAACTGCTCTGAAATTGTTATGAACACGCTGGCGAATTTCTAAGACTGAGAATGTAATATGTCCATCAAAGTGCATTATCTTCACATTCACTTTGACCAGTTTCCAGAGAATCTTGATTCCTATAGCGAAGAACAAGTAAAGTGGTTCCAACAGGGCCTAAATCCTATGTAAGATAGGCTGATGGGATCACCATATGATGGCTGACTACTGCTGGGGGATGCAACATGATTATTCTGCTACACCTCATTCGTAAAATCGCGCAAAAGAAACCTTTTATGTATATAAGAACTTAAAAAAAATAGATTTTGGGGTAAATTTCTTATTTTCTGTTTAATTAAAAATCTAGAAAACTACCTACACGTAGAAAATAATGTTCTTGCTATTAATGTAATTAGTATAGGGACCTTTATCAAAAAAGTATTACAGCTTCTCAGCACCAAAATCGCTGTTGACCAGTGTAATAAATTGAAAGTAATTCTCTCTTTCTATCTGTCTGTTATGTTTTCACAGCCAAACCATTGCACCGATTTGAGTTAAATTTGGTAAAAGAGATACTTTGATCCTTGAGATTGGACATGGGCTATATTTTATCGCGATAGTTGATGTATACACGGGCGGAGGAAAAACTAGTAATATATTTATACTATAATGAACATACAAATGATAAATTAAAAGCAAAAGTACAATACTGCTGATATCTATATCCCACACCATATTTCGGTAGATAGGCTTGGCAGAACCCAAGTAAGTAAATGAAGTTATGGACATGATTAAGGACTGGCATCATTCTTTTTTTTTAATCTATTAAAGATAACGTCATATAACACCGAATTACTTTAGATCAAATTGTGACATCGTGAGTGTAATTTTCATAAACGTTTGTGTATCAAATTATCCTCACATTCTAATACTGAGTACCTATTATTCGGTATTTTTTTTTTACTTTTTCACGGCAATGGACGTATTTTATACAACAAAGTTATTAAATATTTAATTTTGCTGCTGATAGACAATGCATGGCGGGCAAAACATTATGTGGAGTACCTCCATATAAATATTCACAGTCATTCTGTATATTGTGTTTTAATTTGGTCAGCGCAATGTTTACTCTGTTGCATAACTCAGAAAATGAGTCATTCACATAGTTTTCAATTACATTAACTGTGCCAAGTTGCTAAATATATTCATTCATTTAGTAAGTTAGTATTACTGTTTCGTGTTAAGTTCAGGGCAGTAATATGAACTTTTAAGTGGATTACAAACTATATCAGTCATAAGCTTTCACTTTGGTATGTAATATAGCGTAGAATGCAGGTGATAATTCAGACGGGCACGCGATTTTCGCAGTTTTCGATTCTTCCCCCGCATAAGCGAAATATATCAATGTTGTGATAATTTTTGTGATTTTAGTGAAGTATAAAATGCGGTATTTGAAGAAATAACAGTATCATAACGTAGATCTTCTTTCTTTGAAATTAAATGAAATGTTTATCTTTATTCCTGACTAAATTATTCTATCCACAAACAACTTTATTTTATTTTTATAATTTAGTCAACTCGAAACAACATCTGTAAAATTTTGGCAACACAATTTGAAATTTAATTTTCATAAATATTTATTGAAGCTACATTTTTTCATCACAATTTTTTATTGTTTTACGTCAAAATATTTTTGAATAAAATATTATCGCGTGATACATTTTGTTACGGTATATTTTATGATACCGTTTATTGCTGGGGTAGTTTCGGATACTAATATAACTTCGAGTTTCTACGTTAACGAAACATGTATTCACGAAGCGTATTTTATTTCGTCGTAGGAATACATAACAAGTGGCGATATGAATGGATAAAAGAAAGTGCTTATATATATATAGCGAACAGTGTATAAAGTACGAGTACACTCTAAAATGCAGATTTTATTCCATATGTTGTATAAAATGGCATAAAAAATCTTAAGCAAATGCGTCTGTACCCTTTTAGATATCCATAGTTCGCTCTTATATAGCATATCGGAAAGACAATTACTAATAACAGTACCTTAAAAATTCGCTCATTTGATAACAGCTCTTGTACATTTATACCAAAGTATGTATAAGCGTTTTTTGGTCTAGTGGCTAGTGACCCTGACTGCTAAGCCAAGGGTCATGGGTTCTATCCCCACGTAAGACATATCTTTGTGTGATCAGCACATTGTTATCTAATTGGGCGTTCATTATCTATAATGTATATAATTGGAAATATATAAGTATGTAAATAAGCATTCTAGTTACTAGAGCATATGTGTGACGAAATTATTATCATTATTATACGTTCCCGGATGTGTGGGAGAGCCTATTATTCTACCACGCAAAATAGGCGCACTGAAGTCGAGTTGCGGAAATCCAGCCCGCGAGTTTCAAGTTCAAGTCAAGTGGGAGAGCCACACTTCTGAATGAATGAGCCGGCTCGATCGGAGTGATACCATGGCCTCACAGAAAACTGGTGTGAAACAGCGCCTGCGTTGTGTTTCACCATGTGAGTGAGGATACCGGCAGCCCATACCCCAACCCCTCCCCATCTCTCTTCCCATCCCCCAAAGGTCAGCAACGTACTTGTGAAGCCTCTGGTGTTGCGAGTGTCCATGGGCGGCGGTAATTCTGCTCGTTTGCCCCCTATACCATAAAAAAGTGGTAATGAAATGGTAAATAAGGAATATTATTTGTTATCTTAAATTAAGCATTTTCTATCTTTTTCACTGGTTATTGGAGAAACTATTAGTAGCAAAACATGTAGTTTTGCCAAACTATATTTTTAACGACTTACCTAGTCATTCGATCGGGTGGCTTGAAGTTCTGTCTTTTATTTTCGATCATTCCAGTTACCTGTGGATAATAAATGCATTATTATTATTTTATTTAACCGAACAATACATTTATTTGAGATGTCTACATTGTATCAAATAGGTATGACTGCTTTACTGTTTTGTAGGGTTTTGTTGTTTGTAGATTTAAGGGATAAATAAAATTAAATAAATTTCTATTTTTAACTTCCGCCGCCATAACGACGGGGTTTTATAAGTTTGATGTATCTTGTGTTTTGTGTGTATGTGTGTCTGTCTGTGGCAAGTTTAAGTAAATCGGTCTAGTCATTTTAAGGATATGGCGTGTAAGTAAGAACGAACTAGTACTCTACTATTACTTTCTATCATATATCATTTTAAACGCTCCCATTTACTACGAACTCTTTTGGACCATCTGAAGGTTAGACGATTACGCCAATAATCTCATTTAACTACAGTACTCTGTGAGGTTTAGTTTACGTCGTTTCTAAATCGATTAGTCGGTAGAAATATGTAGTGAAGCATCCATTCATTAACTACAGATAACCAGGTTTGGCTCGCGACTGCTCCCGATATTGATTTTGTCTATCTAGTTTGGTCTCCCACAATAAAACGATTCTTTTTTCGAAGCATTCTATGGGATTTGTCCATTTCTCTACCTCTGACAACTTGTATGCATAATGTTATGATGATCTGTTTAATCGTTAAACTTGAAAGTTTAACAAAGTACTAATTTGGTCGACGCGCAAATCTTAGATAGTAATTAAAAATTATATTTCATTGGATAGCCCATTTATCAAGGAAGGTGTATAACTTCACGCTACCGTTGAAAAGAGCCGGGCATCAATGAAACATAATGCAAAGATAACTTATCCTTTTCCGAGTTTATAATAAATATTAATTAAAATAAGGATTACAATATGGAACCGATTATGTTCCATATTGTAATCCTTATTAGTGATTAAGGCATGCCTTCGTCAAATTTTGTGGTTGACATTAGTTCTCTACGCTTGATATATAATATGGCGTGACTCATGTGGTGTTGTAGAATGTACAGTCTCATTATTCAAGGTTTAATTAGAAATAATGATATATTATCACCCCGATATCCACACAAATAAATAAAATTGAAGTGTCTGTTTGTAATATTAAAATAATCGCTTTTTACTAAATGCTTTAATACACGGTACATATTATACCAAAATATTTTTTTTGCAATATTGTCTGTCCGTTTTTACCGTCTAATCTCTGAAACGGCTGGACCGATTTAGAAAGGACTTTCACTGATAGGTAGCTGATGATGTAAGGAGTAACTCAGGTCATTTTTTTAGACTAGCTTCGCCCCTCATTGTTACAAGCGATACAAAAATAACCGCGGGTAATACCGCGTGGATCTCCTAGTCGAGATTAAAAAAGATAATATAACGATAAACATTAATATACTTAATCTAAACTTAAAAAAATGTTGTTTGAAATGTGAACCATGTAATTATTTGTGAACTGTCTCGGGCGAATTTATAGACATACATGAAACGGACTCAAAAAACACCCAGATTCCGAACAACAATTAGTGAAGTCACACGAAACAATCACACGAAGTTTTGTCTTATGTGGGATGGACTCTAATCGGGTCGCTTTCAACAGTCAGCGCTGGTGAAAGCGACAATATGACTGCTTAAACCACAACGGATGGTAGTAACATACTGATACAAATCACATATAATTGATACGCATATATTTACAAAAATAAAAAATATTCAAATCATATCAATTAAATACTATACTTTATGAATATCTACCTACATACGAGTATCTGAGCTAGTCATAAGGTATCTTATTTTTCATATCGATAATATGAGAGCTTCGTCTATTTGACTAGTAGGTTATTTGTATGTGTATAGCCTCTAGGACACTCTATTAGAGACGATATTGCGGACGAGTGCACCCGACCTCAACTGTGTCCCGCTAACACCGATCCAGATGACCCAAATGGAACACTGACCCGTTTGCGGATCATTTCACAATCTCCTCTAACTGCACAAAATAAACATCACCAGTAGTAAGGCAGTAGATCAACTGTTCTAAAATAATTCTGTTCCGAAACAAGAACATATTATGAACTTTAATGCACCTAAATAAGTGCAAATTTAAACAAGTTATATTCTTTTACAACAAATTGTTCTTCAAGTCTAAATCGGATCAATCTTGATTTTTTAAAATTTATATTTAATATCACAATAAAGTAAAGGTGAAAGTAAGTTTGATGGTTACGCTTTTACGGGAAAACTACTTTACCGATCACAATGAAACTTTGTACAAATATTCTTGGAGGTATTAGTAGTAACATAGGATACTTTTTATTAAATGCAAGCAAAGCCGCGGGTTAAAGCTAGTACTCAATAATTTCAAATGAATTCAAAAGAGATTGGGTACATCCATTCGAAATTAGCGACGATACTACGTGACATTTATGATTTTTTCTATTAGGGACTATATTTTTTCATTCGGTTAAGGTTTAACGTAAAATATTTTTAAAACCGTCCAGCCGTTTCGAAGTAATCAGAGAACATGCTTTTTTGGAAGACGGTGAAATAATAACAATTGTTGATAATTCCATGTAGGTATATAGCAATAGCACACACTCACACGCATAACTAACTATGACACTATTTTTTTTAGATTATTTTCTAATTATCAGTATGAAATATCTGTTAAAACATAGTATCAGTCCGAATGGTGGAATATTTGATTTTTACAAAAAGACCCGAATGGAAAATAGAGCCCTGTCTGCCTAGTACTTTAATCCTGTACCGTAAAATCCAGTTTGTCGTCATTCTGAAACGCAGTTTTTTGAGTCGCACCTGTGGCTGCAGTAAAATATTTTATAGCTAAAAAAATACTCCGCACATAGTTTTGAACGCATAGGTTTGTAAAACATTTTGAACGCATAGGTTTGTAAAACAATGTTGCAATTTATATTATGTAGTTATTTTTATTTGAACTATGTGAAATGAATGCTTCACATCACATGTTCAAACAAAAATATTTGCTTTGGAAATGAATTTTCAGCGATCATGTTTTACGTGAGATTGTTCAATTTTTGTATTTATTTAATGCACAGTACTCCACTGTTGACACTTAGTTTGTTTTTTTTTTAATTAAATAATGAATTATTTCTAACTATAATATAACTAGCAGTGCCCTACGGGATTGCTTTTGGATAGGATATTGTTCACTTTATTTTTTTTATATTTTTCAAATATTTCGATCATCTAACACACAAAACCATCTAGTCCTAAACTAAGCAGAGCTTGTATTATGGGTACTAAACAACTGATAGAAATACTTGTATATTTTTTTTGTAAATACATACATATTATAAATAGAAAACACCCAAACTCCGAAACAAATATTTGCAGATCATACAAAATCTCAAGCACAACAGTGGCATACACTGCACCACCGAGGCAGTCAAACTAACTCCTTGGCTTTAAATTTGTCGTAATTAAAAAAACATCCAAAAATAAAAGTAGCCTATATCACTCCTTATAATATCAGCTATCTCTGAGTGAAAGTTCTGTCACATTCCAGCCACCTGAAACAAACAGGCAGACAGAAAAAAATTATAAATTGACTTTTGACGTAAGTACCGTATATACTTTCATGTATGTACATAAGTGAAAAGCTGTTAATTTGAAATTACAAACTGATAATTGAATTTTATTTATTTGTACTCGTATAGTTAAAAGAGAAACAGTACCGAAAATATTGAAAATATCAGCTAACTTCTAAGTCTCTGGTGTCTTTATTGTGATTACTTCAAAATCATCGACTTATTAACTTTAACTCGAGTTAACTCTTTTGAAGCCATCAAGAGAAACCGCATAGTTAACGTAGACCGATGTAATATTACTATCATTAGAAGTCAGTCAGATAGGAATATTATATTACGTCCTGTATGTACGAACACTGGCTAAAAACGGTAGCCTGTTTTTTTTTATCTTTCATTCGTGTTTATTATATTATTATACCCCGTATTATTTGGTACAGACCAAATATCCTTTTGCTTTTGTTTGTTATATTTGTATTTCTTTTTCTAACTTTTAATGTATTATAGCTATGAATCTTTTGTTCGAGGTATTATTATTAATGTAACTAATTTAAAACTTAATTATTATCTCTACGGCTCATAGATAAATTAAATACTTTCTTATATTCTTCTATTTATACAAAGCGAAGTCACCTTCTCTATATTAGAAGCTAATCCCACCGATCGATGGCTTTCTATATATTTAATTTTCATAAAAAGTTAATTGAGCATCGAAATCTGCGGCCAATAACATTCACCGGTAATACTCTAATTTCTCACTATATAAGTACATACAAGGGAATGGAAGTGACTGTACCACATATACACTACATATTTCATTAGAACAAGAAGTTTCGAAATGTAGAAATATTTTATTTCAAACGTACATTTTATAAATTTTTCTTCTGAAATTTTTGTATCTAATTATATTGTCTATTATATTTGAGATTTCAAAACCAAAGTAAACATTTGTATAAGTATATATTATATTTTTGGATAAAATAATGCTCAAATGTAATTAATTTAGTTTCATAGTCTTTGGAATCTTCTTTTGTCAATTAATTAATATTCAATTAAATCTAAATTTATATGAAAGAAACTATTAGGAAAAAATAAATTAAGCAAGCCCTAAGCATACATTCCAAATAACTTCATAATCACATCGAAATTTAAATAATGAGCGCAAGATATTAAGTCACCGGAACATTTTGAAATCTGTTAATTAACGCAGCAATTATCAATATTTACTATGCGCAGTAAGAGCTCACTTATACTTGAAAAAATAAATTCAGCTCTTTGTAAAACAGAAAACTGGCGTTAAAACTTCTCAATATTAGCACAGCTATAAAAAAGGACATTTTAATTATAGCCTGCGAATTGATTGTGAAGTTGTAGGCACGGTTAGCATTGAACGGGTCCAATAAAGCTTTTGAAAAAAAATATCGCTCGCCTTTTTTTTATTGTGTGACGTACGTTCCATTTCGATACAGAGTTATGAAGGAGAACGGAATGTAGATAATTCACAGTGGTAGTCGGAACAGAGGCATTCCCGGCACGCGACCCACATCCTCTACTAGCACAATTCGATATCAACTTACTGTCCAACCGAAGTTACCAACATACGCACTATAGGCAGTAAAGTTGATCCGCATACAGACCTCTCCAATACTAAAGAACAATCTTACATAAAAATAACACTATTCATAACAATTTAATGTTTTTTATTTATTAATTACAGATAATTTGGCAAAATTTTGTAATTTTTTTAATCCGTCTAATATAATCAGTTTAAAAATAACTATGTCTGTCTTTCTGTTGCTCTTGTTGTAAAATGGCTGTACCGATTTCAATAAATTTTGGACTGCTATACTTTGATTCTTGAAAGACATAGGCTAGTTATTACCGCGATACGCGGAGAAAATAGCTCCTATTAAAACAACTTTTAGAGCTACACTATTATACCTGAAAATCGATAATTTTCCGATTAAAGTATAGTCTTATTTATTTATCTGAGAATGGTCGATTGTGTACATTATTTAAAATTATCCCAGGAGTGTCACATATGCGGTTAATTTCAATATTTTCAGTAACATATAAACCGCGTAGTTATTGTACGTTATAAGCAATGACGTCACTCATTGTGAAAGCCAGTTTTCAGTGCACAACAGTATTAACCCGTACCATTTTCTATATCGCATTATATTCCACATTATATCCCACTATGCAGTGCCCTAGTTAACCACCAACAATAGAGAGAGCTATTAGAGTCGGTCATGTGTGTTAACTAGTTTAGTTCTTGCTTGTTTTTCAGTGGTGAGCGAACTGAAAAACAGAATGAAACCGCCAATCTGGCCGGCTTCATAAAAGCTCATTCGGAAACTGACGTTCATTCGACCGTCCGATTCTAGTTTGTTTTATCGAATACCTTATATCGATACTGCATTCTAATCTTGTTAATGAATAACTGGACTATTGTTGTTCATATTATATTAAATTGAGATGGATATGACTATTCAAATGCATAGGAATTTAGGAAGACTATGCCTCACGGTAAATGATGTTTAAACCTATTTAAAAGAATATTTTTAAAAAAAATCTATCGACATAACCATTTTTAATAAAATACAGAATCAACGTATCCGTAATAATATACTAAATATAAAACATTAACATGAAAATTTTATCCATTTTAATCCGGCTTTAGATTTGGATAAAATCAGCAATGTATCAGCTCAATAAAATCTCAATTAGAGTTAATTGGTATTGTTAAGTAGTTTCATTTAACTAATTGCATGGCTAGAAGCACTTAATCATTAATAGATAATTAGTGAAATAAAGTTATCGCCCATAAATCAATTACTAAAATCTATTGCTCTATAATAATTTACTCAATTATTATACTCATATAAAAATATGTCTATGAGTGACAGTAACCTCTTACCATTGTACTCATTTACTCATAGACATATTTTATTTATTTCTGTGTAGAAATCCCTCCCGGATGACACCCTAGAAAGGAAATCCTTGGAACACACATAGGTATCTGCAGCTCAGGACCCAAAAGTCCCTCCTAGAATCAGATTGATTATGAGGAATTTCCTAAACTAATACCGATTTTCTGTGAAGCTGATGCATCACTTCGGTTATGCCATTTGTGTTGAAGAATGGGTTTCGTTCCGGTAGATAAAACAATTTGAAATAACTTAGCAAGTCGCTATATAAGTACACACAGTCGTTCCGCGTAAAAAATGTAAGCTCTACCATATCGTATAGTAGACTTAAATTCGACTACAAACTAACTTGGAAAAAAGGTTCCCTATTCTGGTAGATATACTGATGGTACAGCCGTTCAGTGTACTCTAATTATCTGTCTAGACATTTTAGACTACCATATTTTTATGGTGACACAAACAAAATGTTCAAGGAGATTTACGACAGATAAATAGAAATAGAAAAACAACTAGCAGAACTGACTACTAGAAGATTCAACCAAGAGCAAACAATTTAATTATGTTTGAAATTTAGAATTTAGGTCTCGTCTCAGTTCTTGTACATTGAAATAAAAGTAATAAAAATAAAAAACGATGATTGAGAAGTATAACAGAATACAAATTAGCGACTTTAACTTCTCTTTCTCTGTTTGTTTCTTATACGTTTACGAAAGTCTGTGGTGAAAGATAACACTTATAAGCGGGGAAAACGGCACGGTTAGTCTAATATTCTTTGAAATGTTACATTGTGTTTCGATCTTGATTAATGTATAATTTTTTTTTTTATTTTACGTAACACGAACGAATACATGTTCAGAAATCTGTACAATTGCATCAATTGTCTTTTATTATAAACGTATAATGCAATAATAACATTCTTGTGAGTTCAGTTTATAACATTCTTGTGAGTTCAGTTCAAGACTGAACATTTCCACAATATACATTTACATATTATGTACTAACAGTGATTATACACTACAAAATATGCCTAGCGTATTTTAAAATTACAGCATGGCGTTTTAATAAAGTGCATCGTTTATACAATGTAACAATGAACGATATTCACAAGGCTGGGAGCCTCTTATCGAAGCCGTTGGTCCACAGGCGCGCCTTCGCCCGCAATCTGATTGCGGTTGTGTCAACAGTAGACACTGGAATAACTGGTGCCGTTTTGCAAACCATTTGAAGAATCACAAAAGAAATATCTAATTAAAATATTGCGCATAAGAAATGTTATTCAAGCAAGGAAACATAACCACACTGCTTTTGTTGTAAGATACTTTGAAATAAATGTTATGATTAGATCTTTTTGCACTGTCTGGTTGTATTATGGTTTGAATTTGTATGTTACATATGTGTATCGTTAGTTATAAGATCTTACACTGGTTTATTCGCTATGTAAAATGTGTTTTTGCATTAACTCCGGTACTAATCTGATTGTGGATTCTGACTGACTGACTCAAAAATTTGTCTGCAACGACTGAGGGCGAATTTCTTAGTCTTATTTCACTGACCTGTATTTAAATTCAAAAGGAAATTAGATTTTCGTAAAGTGATAAAGCGTTCGAATAGTTCATCAACATTTTCGTCAGTTAAAAGAAATGGCCACAAAGTTAATGTGGCGCAGTTCTAGTTGAAACTGACAAGATTACGTTTTCTTTTCGAAATAAGCCTACACTGGTATATAAAGTAGGTCATTTGTTTCAAAGACAGCACGTAAAATGTGATAGTAAAAGTTTTTTATGGCTCGATTACCGTGCAGACGAAGGGCGATGTGCCGCACGTTGGCTAGTTACAACACGAATCGTGCGAGCTAGTTACTATTTCAGGGACTACTTAAGTGCTTTCTTGTGACTGCCTCGGTGGCGGAGTGGCAGCGTATGCGACTGCTGTGCTTGGTCTCGGGTTCGAATCCCGGGTCGGACCAAATGTTTGTTTCGCAATTTGGGTACTATTTACAAAAAAAATATATGTGTATTTATATCAGTTGATGATCAGAGATGGCGTTGTGTGTTAGATGTGCGAAATATTTATTTATAATTTTTAAGACTATTTCACTCTTTGACTAAGTAAGTGTAGTATACAGCATTTATGGAATTCTAAAACATATACCTTTTGCCAATAATTGTTTGAAGTTTTTTTTAAATCCTGCTTTTTTCTTTAAACATCTCGTTAAAAAAGCCCATTTTAGACGCTAAAGCAAAGTTGTTTCAGGAGCGAAGGTAAATAGTGGTATTGTGTCGCTCGAAGAGCAGACATCAAAAGGCGTGTATCAAAGACGAGTGTTGCCACATAGAAGGATGAACGTCGGGGGCCACCCCTTCAATATGTGAGGGGCTGCTAGCTAGTTCGAATTTTACATGTAAACTACTGAACGGGAGATGGAATAGAAAGCGTGTTGTTGTAACAAACATAATTCTGAAATACATATATACTATATGGCATTAGGTGGGGCACGCCGCTTTTGCTTTGGTAGATACGAATATTATGTGAAATCCAAAAGCTGATTACGCAATATTTCTACAAAAAAGGAAGACTTTATTTTTACTTTTTTTTATTATTTATTTAACATCTTCATGCACTTGTTTGTATCGTCAGTCTTAATACTCAGGACGAGCCAACCTAAGGCCCATAAGGGTGTAGCGATCTGGTAAGGTAGGTGCATCGAGATTGTTACAGTATGTAATGGACAATAATATTCGTAATATTTCACACATTGCCTGGATGACCCAATTAATATATATAATTATATTGTTTATGGTATATAATAGGTACCCGAATTATACAGATTGCCAGGTAACATACATAATATACTCTATAATTGTATGACTATAGAAAACAGACGATAATGATTTAGACATATTTCAAAGAACATAGAATTTCGTGCCTTTAATTGATGATCAAAGTTAAGAAAAATTAAAGATTTTTTCTACATTTAAAAAAAAGTCGTGATTAGAATATAGATACTGGAAAAATCTGATGGCTATAATAAGATATAAAAATACTATTATATATGAACTAATACAACATATAAAAGCCAATAGTTCGAGTATAGAACCTCGAAAAACTTTCCCCTTTTGTAAAAGAGAAAGTTCTTGTTAGTGCGTGTGACAATTTCAAAATCTTAAGATATTTATTCCATCGTCTGCAAATGCACAAAAGTAGATATCAAAGGCAAAGAATGAAAGTTCCAAAGTTAAGAACCATGAACACAGAATTATAAGTTTTGCGAAACTCAAGATGCGATGCGCAATGCTTGTAAGAAGTTTCGTGAGACAAGCGATCGAGGGCTTTTAAGAGAATTAACACAGGTCTTCTTTGTATTAATGAAAACCAGATGCAGAGGCAAGAATCCCATAAATTAACGCAAGTGAATATCTAAGTAATAGATAACATTTAGTGAATCGGCAATAAAAGAACAAGGAGAGCTCGAAATAGGGAGGTAGGGAGCATAGCATTTGTCTTTGGAATGGTCCTCGTGTGAAATAATAAAAGTCATTTAATTAGTGACAAACTTTTCTCAGAGCGCATTATCTAAGAACGTGCAGGAGTTATTGGACTTAAATAAGTCGTACTGAATAAATAAAAGGGCTTGAGAGCTCCATTGGGAAAAAATGTATAGACTGAGTAATTTACTGTGAATAATAAACGAAGAATTTTCCCCTAACTGGGCGGAAGCGGAGATGTCGAGCCGAGGGCCCCGTTAGGCTCATGGGAATATAAAATATATCAATTAAAGGCCCAACGCCAAATAAAATAGAAAACGTTTCCCAACATACATATGTTACGAATACGTACACACGAGTACTGAATAAAACAGACAAGAAGGCGTAGTTTTCTTACACAAGAGAGCCGTTAACAAAGCTTCCCGATATAGATCAAGTTCGTTGCCAAATCGCCAACGTGAAAGAAAGTTCGTTTCTCAGTGAAAGCGGTCTGCAAATAAATATTGTCTTGGGAAACAATGCATGCATTGTTCGCTGTAAATTGGTTCAAATAATTTACCTATAACACACGCTTGGCCACAATGGAGATATAATTCATTACGATTCTTCTTCCATACATATATTACAGTGAAAACTTACATATTTACCGAAACAATATGTTTCTTCACTCAACCGTCATTTTAATGAGATTACTGTAAAAATTATTTCAAATAGTGTGCCCACAAAAATACAAGAAAAACTAAGCAGTAAAGGTTCTAACATCTTTACATTCATTGAATAAATGACAAAAAATAAACAACCTAAGGTATCCTTAACATAATGGGATTCTCAAAAAGAATTCATTGCCCAATAACGATCAAAAAATGATAAAATAAACGCGAATTGAAAATTTAAGGAGATGAACAGAAATAAAATTGAATTGAATCATTGAGTTTTGGAGCACAAATTCAATCCTAGTGTAGTAGACATTAACAACAAAATATGTATGGCATTGTATATACATATATATTCATTGAACATTAAGCCGAGACTGCAGTGTGACCTAGATATGACAAAAGCATCCTACTATGATTCGGTGTTAATGCCATTATATAGATTCAGGATGGAAAACACGTGACGTATGTAATGCCTATTACCACGAGATACCTAAGTTATAGATTAAACCCGTATCTATGCCTGCTTGTCTTTGGTGCAATATGTATATATATAAGTGGTTTATTCTCTATATCTTTATACATATTTTGAATTGTTTGGAATCGCATATACAAACATATTGATATTTTTTTTTTTTTTATTGAATAGTTGGCAAACGAGCAGACGTATCACCTGATGGTAAGCCTTTACAGCCGTTACCGCCACCCATGGACACTCGCAACACCAAAGGCGTCACAAGTGTGTTGCCGACCTTTGGGGGATGGGAAAGGGGATGGGGGGAGGGGTTGGGGTATGGGCCTCCGGTATCCTCACTCACTCGGTGAAACACAGCGCAAACGCTATTTCACACCGGTTTTCTGTGAGGCCGTGGTATCACTCCGGTCGAGCCGACCCATTCATGCCGAAGCATAGATATGTTATAATTATTGCATTTCCTTTTCGCAAAAATACCATGCTTTTTACTTTATTTTTTCATTATTTTTGTAATGGTTTCGATTGTATTTTATATTTTTAGGGAACTACTTTATAAACTTTTTTTATTTAATATGCACCTGCTGACCCACAAATTGGCAAATATAATTGATTTATATAACGAAGACGCCATCAAAACTTAACTTTATTATAAACACAGTCCTGGAATAATAGAAAAAAAAGCACATGAATACTTTCGACGATTGTGGCTACATCTGGGAACTTTATATATTCTTTCCAACCGGGTGATTTTCAGTACTGTGCTGCTTTGTTTACCATTTACAACAATACTAGTAATTACCTTTAATTCCAGTCTCACATTTTCAATAATTGCTTGTTGCTTGTTTAAAAGGTTCATAAATCTATTCAGTACCTATGTGTACATATATCTATGTTATTCTAAATTTACGCGTCTAGTCTTCTTTAGTCAATATATATTCTGTATTATTAGATTGTTTTGTATAAAGTATTAAAATTACAAGTACAAAAAAAAAGACAAACAAATTGCAAAAGTCATACACTTAACAATTATTTATAAAACTATTTAAAGCCTTGGAAAGTGATGTGGTTATTTGTGAAAACAGTAGAAGGAAGATCATTCCACAGCTGTTTGTTTGTCAGTGTCGGTTTTTATAAAGACTTTTTTTACCGCTTTAGAATGGCGAACCGTCATATTGTCAAGTTAAGAACGACTCCAATCAGCTCACGTTTCTGCAATGTTTATTAAAGAAAATCTCAGAAAATAATTCACAAATTAAAATGACATTGACATAAAGTTTGACAACAAAATTTGACATTTCCGTTAATAGCTCCGATGATAAGAGCAAAGTGCCTAATCATGCTTTGAGCTCAAAATATACATATACTTTTGACAAGTGATAAGATGGGCGATTAGTAATTTTTGACGTTGAGTTGCCTATCTGAAACATGGTGACAGTTTTGGTAATAGAGAAAAACAATAATGCATGTTAATACAACTCGTATTAATTGAGTGTGTCATCATTAACCTCATTTAAAATTCCGTTGCCATTAGCTGTTAGAGAAAAAAAAAAAAGATTAAAAATCACAGTTTAATAAATTTGCTTTCTCATTGCAGTAAATTAGAGTCAACATGACTCTAATTTACTGCAATAACCGCATATTAAATAAAAAAAGTTTATAAAGTAGTTCCCTAAAAATATAAAATACAATCGAAACCACTACAAAAATAATGAAAAAATAAAGTAAAAAGCATAGTATTTTTGCGAAAAGGAAATGCAATAATTATAACATATCAATATGTTTGTATATGCGATTCCAAACAATTCAAAATATGTATAAAGATATCGAGAATAAACCACTTATCTACAATTCCAAAGACAAGCAGGCATAGATACGGGTTTAATCTATCACAGTTTAATAAATTTGCTTTCTCATTGCAGTAAATTAGAGTCATGTTATCATTTCTATTCTCATTTACTGTAAATATACGATATGATAATTGTTAATTAACGACAGACTGAGAACTGTATAGACAAAATGTTATATGTAATAATTTAAACAAAGTAAAGGTATTCAAAGCAGTTAATAGAACATGTAACATGTACAATAACACCTTCGCTTACAGTACTTAACTGAAACAACACACACCGACATAACCTTAAGGGGTTTATACACAGGAAGCATAACAAATTGTTATAACACCGAGATGTCATATAGCAGTCAAGTGACGTAATATTAATGTTCTTTTACGAAGTGTGTTAAATACAAAAGTACTCAGAAGTTTAAAACACCAATGTAATAATATAAAGTAATCGCATCACACATGATAATTGCTTTTAAGTTAACATGCATACATTTATTTCTTTTAAAAATAATAATATTTTATTAGAACTGGTTTTAACTATGACCTTCATTACGTTTTGGTCACTGATATATTTATTTAGAAGCTCTCCTCATTACTCTAGAAAGAGTAAGAGTAAGTATGAGTAACGTTTGAGTAATAATAATCTATTGAACTTATTGCTTTTAAAGCAAAGTCTCTTCTAATGCTCGTCATATTTTTCTTGAGTTATCTAATTGTCCGAAGATGTCTACTACACATTTGAACTGAAATATCAGCCCTAAATATCGTCCTGCCCGTAAATCAGACATGACATAATTTTTGGTAAATATTGACAACATTCGAGTTCCCGTCACAGAGATAACGCTGAGATAATGTGAATACAGGTTTAGAATAAGCGGTACCATTTGCGTTTGTAATTGGCATACACGAAACGACTGTGTGATCAAACGTTGCTAGGGTAACTACTGTTTTGAACACAACGTAATAAAATTATCCCATCCGCGAACTAAAATTAGTTCAACTTTATTATTACTATAACTTGAATATTCTAATCCTCACTCCAAAACGGTATTTCTACGATAATTGTTAACTTTCTGTGTGCATGTAATAAAACGTTTCGCATTTTAGAACTCATGTACATATTGTATATGTGAAGTATCACGCAAACGACGCGATATCCTCGTCACTTTACGATTATTTTATTAGCACTTTGAAACATGTGTTGCTGACTGCCATTTAGAAATGTGACACGAAAAGTTTGTTCTATCACTTTTCATAGAATAGAATTAGGACCTTCGAAAATACTTAATTGGCTAAGATAATAAGACCTTTGAAGTTTTTAATATTAAAAAGACTTAAGGATAGAAATCTAGTAATACTTACCCTACCACCAGTGCCGGATTAAGACTACTTGATGCCCTAAGCAATCCACGCCTCTGGGGCCCCCCTATCCATAAGTAAACTAGTATCATAAATTACGTACCTTAGAATATGTATGAAGGTCGAAAGACATACGTGGAGAAGGTATTACATACAATAAAAACCAAAGCATTTTTAAAAAAAAAATATTGATATACGACTTGCGACTTTTTCGGGCATTAAATTCGCGGAAAATAGTTTTTAAGTCCAACGTTTTTAGCATATCTGACTCTATGTATAATATTGATAAAGCATAGAGATTTTTTGCTGTTTCTGGTGCTGGTGCCCCCCCAAGACGTGATGCCCTAAGCAATTGCTTAATTTGCTTAAGGGTTAATCCAGCACTGCCTACCACCTACTTTTAGGCGGGTTATATTATACAATGTGACCCATGAAACCTCGTTTACGTCTCTTAATGCCCGTAGTGTAATATTTTTCCCCGGTTTTTGTGATATTCTTCTTTAGTGCTCCGCTCCTATTGGTCTTTGCGTGATAATAAATAGCCTATAGCCTTCCTCGATAAATGAACCTGACATTAGAGCGTTCCAACAAACAAACTCTTCAGCTTTATAACGTTATAATATAAGTATGGAATTTTAAAGGGAGACTGTACCTGGATTGTCAGTTAATAATATTCGTTTTCGGAGTTAAGCCAGTGTTTTATCTGAAACAAAAGAAATTTAACAATTAAGAATTATAATAATAAAAACAATCACGTAGATATTTGCTAAATAAACAACCTCATCAGGTAGACCACCTTCAACTGTACTCCTTACACTGGCATCCAGTTAGGTACATATACCTATCTTGCTTCTAACATGTTTAATATTATACCCGAGAGAATTTCCACGCGATAAAGAACAACAGTCAAGTTTAAGACAGTAAAAATATTGTCTTTTACAAAGAAACAAAAAGTAATACAACTTATAACTAATTCGATTGCACTGATGATTATGTAACATTGTTTTTTTAATTTACTTTATACTAGCTGAACCCCGCGGGCAACGCCGCGAGGCGATGTATCTTTATAAATTGTAGTCCATGTGTTATTCTGATGTATAAGCTATATTATTGTAAAGTTTTATCAAAATCCATTTAGTAGTTTTCAGAAACTTTCGCGCTTATTATATTAGTAGGATTTATTTATATAACTTAATTGATCATCTTCTTGATATTAATGTGTAATAATTGGTTTTGATACCAACTAAACTAGATATTTATAGAACATGTTGTGTTCGTGACATATTTTTTTAAATTTTATACTGTTCGTAGGTACTTGTACCTATCTTGTATACAGATATGTATGCGGATGCAAAGTTTGTTGGGTAACTACGAGGAGTGGTGACCCAAATAAAATGATGATAACAACTTTCATGAATTCGTTATCAGGGATGCGTATTATTATTGGAGATGTTTATTTTTTTTCATCATGTCTGTTTATTTATTCCTCTGTAATTTTATACAGTTCATGTATTTTTTGATATCCTTCGTAGACAATCTCTGCCAGGGCAAATATGGTATGTCCTTTGTTTTCCTATGATAACAACTGTGCAGTCTTCCAAGACACTAAAGAAGAAATCAATCATTATTTAATTATTTTTATTATCTTCATAAATCTTTTTTCCAGAATCTAATAAGCATATGAAAGTACAAATGACTCAAGAGGTACTTTACAAATGTTTTTGCAAACATTGTCTCGTATAATCAAAGAAGTAAACGGGAACAAATACAAATGGACATGTAAAAGAAAATAGCAATTTCTATTTCTAGCTGTCACAACAAAACAAACAACATCCCTTGAACAATAATCCTTAGTATATTTTCGCTGTTTTAGCATCCAATAAAGAGGAGGAGAGATAGCGAGCCGTCAAAGATACCGGCCTAATTTTGATTGTACGTAAAAAATAAACTTTTCGTTTATGTTGGCATCGGTGCCAGCACCAACTGATATCAACATAAACAAACAAACTTAACTTTCGTATTCGGGCGAAAAACTCGGTCAAAGGGTTCAGTCACAGGGTTATATTGAGAGTATAGGAATAAATTAGCATTTCACAGAGGCGCTACAAAATGCCTCCGTGTTCATCTGACTTAATGAACGTGGAACATCGTCATTAAACGCCTCGGAGATGTAAACGCACCCTTACATCAAGGTATCTTAGCTTAAATTTAGAAATTAGGAGTGCAATTACTCTCTCCTGCTACAGTCTCATCAGCTTCATACGGGTATTGATTAAGTTAAGCACCTAGAGAGTTCGAAGGATTAATGTAGCGCTCGTTAGGAACGCGAAGTTAATCGGAATCTGTGGTTACAGTTATCAATTTAGTATTGAAGAGAAAACCTAAACCTAACCTGCCTTTGCATAGAAAATAAAATAAAAATTTTCATTTAAGCACATTTTTTTGTATGAAAAGTTCTGGAACGGATTGGATTTCAGGTGGTTCAAAAGTTGTTTAACATACTCGTAAATTTGACGTTATGTTAAATTATTGTAATAATGTGAGCAGCGTATGAGGAAGGTCAAGTTATTGAATTGTTTTGTGTTACTATTTTTTAAATACTAGCAGAACGCTTGCATGATCTGTTAAGTACATCGTTAGTTATTTATAAGAATATACGCAATCACAAAATAGGTACTATATACCTTTGAATTGCCTGACGTATCGTATATAAGAATGAAAGTGCATTGTCTTTTAATATTAGGTCACCCAATGTCCCAATGATGGACTGTAAGATAAATTAGTTACCATATCTAACTAAGGTGTGCAATTTACTTAGAATGGTTTTATGGATGTGTAGAACCCATAAAGTTTTATACCGCAATTGCGATAGTTTTGGTCGTTACCTGACTGCTTCAAAGCCATTGTCGAAGTTTACTTACCATGAGTTTAATATATTGTAAAGAAAAGTGTGAAAAATCAATTATTCTGAATAATTGTATTGCCATAAAACAGAGCAATTAATGTATTTTCTATGGTATGAGGTGGCAAACGACCCAGCGAGGATACCTACCTGCTTTTACGCGAAAACCACTTAATCGATCATCATGAAACTTTATACATAAATTCTATTTATTAAATGCTACTGAAGCCGCGGGCGAAAGCTAGCATACAAAACGCAAGAACGTCAAAAATTCTACAGCCTTTATTAGTCATTGCTGAACATGGGCCTTAGGAAGGAGGTTTTGGTCTTTTAAATCACGAAGAAGACCAAACGTTGGCCAGACGAATTGCTATAGAGTTTGTATCAAATTTTCCTTTTCTTTGCAGTGACGTCATCCTGCGTAATTTTCTCCCTTCGTCGTCTCTTACAACAACCAGAAAATACATAGTGACATCATGTATTTTATAGTTACATTAAATACTTCTCGTTGTGCTACGTTACGCAAATGTTCTAGTTTTAACATTTTCATGATTTAACGTACTATTTTAAATGTGTGTTCTTTGTTCAAAAGTAATAAAATTGCATGCCCGCCGTTAACTGGTTCGAGCACATAAATAAACGACTTCAACTAAAAGAATCTTCAAAAGCAGGTCGACAGAAATCGTGTTATATGCACCCTTCGCTACGGATTCTGGGTCATATGTTATGGTTGCCTTCCTGTGTTATACATAATAATTGATTTGTTTGTAGTCTTCATTTTTGATATTATAATTACTAGTTCATTACGTATAACCCAAAAAACAAAAAAGTTTTGTTTACATTTAATGCGCTGTCAAAAACAAAAAGTATTTTCGCAGTTCATACTACTGGGTCGATAATATTAGTTGCCTTTCAAACCATCGTTAGCAAAACTCCATCAAATATGAGATGATTCAAAAAGATGTTTTAACTTTGGGGAGAATATTCTCGTTTGGTCTTATTCAAATATGAAGAAAGTACCTGTTCCTCCTCAAAAGCATACCACTTGTCATGGTTATAGGTAATTACAATTAATTATGATGAAACGTATTGAAGACAGTGTTATTTTTACCAAAGTAAATGATAACTCCATTTGAATTATACCATACTTATAACTCCATCGTTTACATATTATGGGAGATGTTGTATAAAAAACATATATGTAACACATTAGCTACTTAAATCCTGCAAAAAATAGTCTAATGATAAAAATGTCTTCAATAAAAGTAAACAAAGAACAAATCATCAGTAACATCACGTTTCGTTGTAAGTAGATATTATACAATTTGGCTCAACATTTTAACTTTATCCTCACTCACGGCTCCACGGCCAAAGCTGCTTTATAAGTGGTATAAAATGGGAACACCGAGTGTAAAACAAGTTTAGACCGCCGCTCAGTTTCATAGTTTAACGTGGCATCAGTCAGCCCAAGGCGTTTTTAACTCTTAGTCCATGAAAAGTAATGGCGACCTATTTACGGAAACGCCTAAAACGGTATCATAGTTTATGTATAATTGACATATTTAGTAATATACCTTCTATAAATCTATCTATACGAATATTGTAAAGTTGAATAGTTTGTTTGTTTGTTTGAACGCGTTAATCTCAGGAACCGCTGGTCCGATTTTGAATTCTTTCAGTGCTGGATAGTCCATTTATCCAGGAAGGCTATAGGTTATATATCATTGCGCTAAGACCAATAGGAGCGAAACCACAATGAAGAATGTTTAAAAAACGGGAGAAAATTATTACGCTACGGGCAATAGTAGACGTAAATGAGATTGCGAGGATCAACTAGTATTTATATAAAGATGATTCGTATACGCTTCCAAAATCAAGAAGTTCGCATCTATGAAGCTCAAATTTTGACCCGTTATCGTTTTTTTCGTTTCAATTATTGTTTTCAATTTATTTTTCGCGTCAATTTTATTTCTTATTTGTCGTCAATAAAACCACTATATGACACAGGAAAACAGGGTATAACAAGTCACATACATATGTTAACTGAATTAATTTGTTTTTTCATAACTGTAGTTAAGTGTTCTCCTGCCAGTAAAAATCGACTATAATAAATTATACATCAGAATATAAATAGCAAGAAGGGTGTGACAGCAGATAAAACACAGGAGACAAATGGCTTGTTTGGAAAATTATGATAAAAGCTGGGAATGCGCTGAGGGGATACGTGAACGTCGACAGCGAAGGATCCGTATAGACACGAGAAGCCATGCCATGACAGGGCACTAAAAATACAATAAATAAACTTTATATTACCTATGAGTACAGCTAGAATAACAAAGAAAATGTTATGTTGATGTTTGTGTAAAAATTGCGACAGTATTCTGTAACCGTACTCTATTTCCTTATTATTTTTGTCAAGACCATTGATTTTTCTTGTACGTAGTTGTCTATGCTGTACCATAGTGAATGTTGTGTAAATTATCCTATAATATTTTATCCCGAATTTATTGAGATGAACCAATAGAAGGATATACTTATGTACATATAAATAAAGTTCAGTGATAAAGCGGGTGCTATCAAAATGTTCTGACTCGGAGCCAGAACTAGCTTCCGACTGGCAAAGAGCCAACTTCCTACACCAACAGTTCCGCCAGAAGTCTTTGGTGAGTAAAAAATTTAATGAAATTATTGTCTAGAGCCAATCGTCACAAAAAAACATTAATTACCATTAAACTTGCGGAATTATGGCAACTATTTACAAAGTAAAATGTAATACGCACAAAATTCTCTAAAACTTTGTTGTGAAAATAATGAAAACTGTATAATTCAGTGAAATAGTATTCCAAATATAAGTATAGCTTTGAATAAAGTTCAACTATTTTTCAAACGAACCGAATTATCCATTTCAAAGAACGTCTGCATTTGAAATAAGACTTTCAATGCGTGCGTATGAAGAAAATTACCCACCGTAAAAGTTACTTATATCATAGGATTAGTAATAATAAAGTTTTAAAATAAACATATTATGCTTATGTACTAAACATAAGTGTAATATATACACGATATGTATATTAAATAGAATTATGAGTATTAATAAAATCGATAACATTAATACTGATATTAATAATAATAATAATAAAGCCCTTTATTCAGACCAACTTAGTTGTTATTTACAAAGTATTAAGAAATATTAACTATGAGTTATTTTGAGAGTTGAGAGAAATTATATAAATCTATTTTTGTGGCTAAACTAATCTTAATCTATTCTAATAGTTAATTATTTTTGTAGGTCTGTTTGCCAATCGGCAAAGGCCTCCTCCAACTTTAACTTTTCTCCGTTCCTGCTTCTGGTATTTTGCAGTATGTGAATGGTTCTAGCGTGTTTTCTCCAGGACGCTTGTCTCACGGGCGACGATGTCCCATTTAATATGTTCTAGCGCGTATGTTAATTCTGTTAAGTTTTCTTCGTCTTTCAGAGTAAGGGTATTTAGTGCTGCAATAAAGATTTTTTTTTTTTTTTAATACTGATATTAGATTCATGTAATTCTAGTGAATTTTTTTAATGGAATAAGGGCAAACGAACAGTCGTATAGCCTGATGGTAAGCGTTTGTCGCCACACACACGATACCCACACACGGGATGCGGGGAGGGGTTGGACTGCCGGTATCCTCACTCACTCGGCAAAACACAGCGCAAGCGTTGTTTCACATCGGTTTTCTGTGAGGCCGTAGTATCACTCCGGTCGAGTCGGGCCATTCATGACGAAACGTGGCTCTCCCACAGTTTATATAACCAGATTTCTCGTTATGATCAATTTAACAAATCAATGTTTCATTCCGGACTATCTATCTCAGTGCTAAATTATCCATATCGATTCAGGCGTTCTGTTGAAGTCGAGAATATCTTATATCTATTATATAAAATTCTCGTGTCGTGTTGGTGCGTAATCGAACTCCTCCGAAACGGCTCGACCGATTTTGATGAAATTTTTTGTGATTATCCGGTATCTATGAGAATCGGTTCTTATCTATTTTTCATCCCCCTAAATGTTTGGGGTAGTTCACCCTTAATTTTTTTTTTTTTTTTTTGACAAAAATTTTAATTTCTATTTTTTTATGATGCAGCATTAGAAAATACATACAACCCTAGATTTTCAACCCTCTACGATCAACCCCTATTTTTCCATCGCGATTTTTATTGACCCACCTCTACAACGTATATTCCCTTTTATGGCAAAGCAACGTTTACCGGGACAGCTAGTATTAAATAAATAAATTTGGAATTCCTAATTCTAAAATTGTAATATTACGCCACTAGCTTTTACCATAAGTGTCGGGGGCGGAAGTGGGGAACGGAAAAGGGATCGAGAAATATACATTGATATCTAAAGCATCCTTCAGAGGGGGTTGCGATCGCGGTGCGAAGTCACTCGGGATTTCGAGCCTACTCAAAGCACCACTAAGAGGCAGATTGTAATCCTGCCCCGTCAGTACCGCGAGACAGGAAGTGGTTGAGTGCTACTCACGGTGGTGGAAATAGTGTTGAGTATTGATTAATTTATAAATTTTTACATACATGTAACTAAACTTGTACCTTATAATCACATACAAACTTAATACAAAGTATAACTCAATATTAATAACAAAACTGTTATGCATAAATTTTTGCGCTTTGGAGACGTACTAATATCGATTTGCATTTATAGAGGTCATAGTAAATCAAAGTAACATAAGTCTTACCAGGCAAAATTCAATCTTACTGTACCCCTTGAGCTGTACTCATGAGCATGCTACTAT